>OY770106.1:1927883-2569500 GCA_963669365.1 Verbascum thapsus
AGAAGTACTGTATGAGGAGTTGGTCTGGAATTTGATGTTGTGGGCAACTAGCAACCAACTGATTAAAACGTTCCCAATACTCGTATAATGTCTCACCCGTAAATTGGCGAATTCCACAAATCTCTTTTCTTACGTTTGCGACTCGAGATGCTGGGAAAAATCTCTCTAAGAATTGTCTTTCCATCTCGTTCCATGTATCAATCGAGCCGGAAGGTAGGAAATATAGCCAATCTCTGGCTTTATCGGCTAGGGAAAAAGGGAAAGTCCTCAATTTCATTTGATCCTCGGTTATATCTTTAGGTTTCATTGTCGAGCAGATTAAATCAAATCCCTTCAAATGCTTGTGTGGATCCTCTCCTGCAGAGCCATGAAAAATAGGTAGTAAGTGAATAGTTCCAGATTTTAACTCAAAATCTACCTCAAGATTAGGGTAAGGAATGCAGAGAGGTTGTTGATTCGGATTTGGCATGGCCATGTCTTTTAGTGTTCTTTCAACAACGTCGGGAACAGCATTGGCATTGGCATTGGCATTGGCACCATTAGGAGGTGCGGCATGAGCAGCGTTATCCATTGATTCGTTTTCTTCGTCTGAATCGTCAAAAGAAAACGCAGATTCGGTCCTAGATGATGAAACCGACGAGGTAGTGAAGTGACGTTGCCTTGTCTCTTTTCGTAGTCGGCGGGCTCGTTTTTCGATCTCGGGATCGTATTCGAATTCACTTCCACGGAAAGTCCTAGGCATACAAAAACTAACAAAACAAAACTAAAACGAAAATATTAGCAACAACGGAAATAAATATATAACACCGAAATCCCCGGCAACGGCGCCAAAATTTGGTGGGTGTCGAATCCAACAAAAATAAAAACCTACTTTAAAAAGATTTGTAATCAGCGATAAGTAGGGTCGATCCACAGGGAATGGTGTAAAATTCAATTCCTATATTACTAATATCGATAAAAGGGGGGTTTTGAGATTTTTAACTAATTAAAATAAAAAGACGTAAATTAAAAACGCACAAGATTTAAAAACGCAGATTTAAAAGAATGCAAATAAAACAGAATTTGGATTTCTCAATATGATGGAAAATTCTAGTCTTCGGATTATCTCGGTATTGATTCAATTAATTCGATCACTGATGCAAAGATAATTCAATGTTCTATAGATAAATTGGCTATAGTTATTAACAAGCTCTAATAACCTAGTCTTTCCTTAAGTCGTCGATAACCAAAACAAGCTCTTTGATTACTTCTCTTACCAAGTAGACAACCCTAAACAAGCTCTTAGGATTTAGCCTATCGATAGCATGCATGTATTAGAAAGACACCAATTCTAGCCAACAAACACATAAGCTCGGTTTATTTAGACCAGATTACTAATTCCCATAACGACTAATCGAAAACGATTAAATAATCAACGTCGCTAACTGCTACAAAATTAGGGTTCACCAGTCACGGATTTAGTCCTAAATAGCTAAATACGATTCCAAAGATTAAATAATTGGCCAGACTAAATAATCAATTGAAATATATTGTCAACAAAGATCCGGGAAAAAGTAAATACCTAATAACAGAGAATTTATGGCACAATTCGATCTCACGAATTTAAAAAATCAAACCTTGAAGAATCCTCGACTAGAAGTATGAGCTTAGCTGCTCATAATCGAATGTGAACAGTAATCGTGAATAGTAATCGTGAACAGTAGAATTAAAGGGAAAAACGATGCTTGAATTCAAAATAAAATCAAAGGTGTCTTCTGGAATTAAATTCCAGATACATATAATAGTAGAATCCTAATCTAAAAGGTAACTAACCAAGATTAGGATCTAAACAAAATCAAATCTTGCAGAATCTAAAAACAAGGAAATAAAATCTAACAAAATAAAAGGGAATAAATCCCAACTAAAACTCTTAACTAGAAATAAATGGACATAGGATCCGATTTTGACAGCTGGGTAAGTAAATGAATTTTTGAGCCCGATTCTTGAAATCCGCTTTTTTCATAAATTCCTGTTTTCTGGACAGAAGCGTTTGGCAACTTAAGCGTGGGCACGCAGTCTTCTGCTGGAATTTTCCTTTGTCAACTCTTTTCTTCGTCATTTATCCTCTTTTTCGTATCTTTTGATCCTTTCTCCTTCTAATCTTCATAAATCCAATTAGTAGCCTAAAGTCACAAAATAAGGAGAGTAATCATAACAATCAACCTAAATATGGACATGTAAAGTATGCACAAATTATGACTTAACAAATTCATTAGCTCAGAAACGTTATATAGATAGAATGTTCCGGCGAAGTCCTTAAAGATAGATGTGATCAGCAAAGTCAAGTAGTTGCAACTTGCAAACACTACTTTCCACTGATAGAAAAGAGGGGAGAGGAATTGGATGTTAACAAAATGCTAAAACAGAGGCAAGTTGAGTAGCCAAAATGAGATTAACAGACGAACTTCTGTTATAGGATTAAACATCAGGGTGCCAAACAGGTGTTCTATCCCTTGGTTCAGATTGATAGTCATTTACACCTACAGACTGCATTCAACTAAATGTGGAACCATTATCCCTTCTTTAGTATAATTCATTTCTTTGTCTTTTGCAGTTCCCAATTTATTTATTTAATCTGGGTACACAAATTTAATGTTCCTAATCCATTCTGATTCCGATCTCTAACAGCTACAACAATCCATTTAAAATATAACTCAAGACTGAAATTCTTGGAAGTACAACATTTTTACAGGCAATGTAAATTGCATTACCACATTTGAATTCCATGATAATAATTTTCAATATTCCCAGTTGAGTTTCTTATTTGAATTCTAATGGACCATAACTAAAGGGAATAAACTTCCATTATCTATATCTATATCTATATCTATACTATTATAAAAGTATGAGTTGTTTTTTTACATTTTTGAACTACCTAATATAACCCTATGTAATTCTATTTTTTATTGGCAAATCTATGTCTATACTATTATAAAAGTATGAGTTTTTTTTTTACATTTTTTTTAACTAAAAGGACGATTTGTTTTTTTACATTTTTAAACTACCGAATATACCCTTAAGTAGTAGTTCACTTTTTAATGGCAAAAAAGTCAGTTAATAAATAAAATTGTATATATCTATCTACAAAGTGTATAATAGTATTAGGACTCTACAAATTAGCACAAAAGAAACAAAAAACATTAGGACTCTAGAACTATTTTTAAATTTTTTATCTATGTTATTATAAAAGGACGAGTTGTTTTTTTACATTTTTGAACTACCTAATACCTTAAGTAGTTCATTTTTTAATGGCAAAAGAGTCACTTAATCTATACTATTATAAAAGGACGAGTTGTTTTTTTACATTTGTTGATAACTAGAAACAAATCACGTGGTACGCACGTGGTTCGTGGTATTGAAAAAAATATAAATAATTAATTATAAATTCATATTTAAAAGATTTTGTAATATTTCAAATAGTAGTAAATAACTTTTATTGGTAATTTGTTGAAAAATTGTCTAAGTTATTATTGTAACATAATTTGCTCACAAAAATTAGTGTAACGTAGCTAATTTTTTGCTTTAATTATTTAGTAAATAAATATCAATATATTGCATCCTTAAATTGATATGTATGAATGTAAAATAACAAAAATCTACTTGTGTTTCTTAATTTGCATTGACTTATTTCTCATTTCATATGACTCTATCTAATAAAGTATAGTATATAGTATCTATTTATAACTTAGAGTATAGTTCTTAATGTGATACTATAAAGGTGAAATTAATGCCAATATTGGTATCCATAAGTTCATAACTATGTGTACACAACAAATTTGTATTACTGAAAATCAAAAACACAAAAAAAGGTGACAAATGAAATTTATATTAATCAAAGTAAAAATTGGGGTACAAATCTCTATTTCTAATCCTCTGATTCTTCCTTCAAGAATATGAATTTGAATGTTGGAGTTGATTTTGCTTCTTTGATATACTCCAACGTTGACTTGAATGTTTATAACGTTAATACGAGGGCTTGACAGCTTAATCTCGGATCAAACGTGCGATTTGTCATATGGAAGTTGAAACCTTCAAGGTTGACTTGTAGCTTTGATCCTCCTTGAACTTGATTTGAATTTCTATAATGTCAATTCGTAGGTTTAGCACCGTAATTACGAATCAAACGCTATAACCTGATGAACTTCTTCAAGAACGCCTTAATTTTCGCCTAGAACGCTTTGAATCTTCTTTGTATTTGAAGAACGTTTGTAGAGAAAATTTGGAGAGCTTTTTTCGTCTTATCTAGCTTTTATTGAACTTCTGTGTGTCTATTATGAGCTCCAAAGGACCCTATTTATAGGTGTAGGATGGAAGATTCATAAATATCTTGGACTTCTTTGATAATTATCCATTTGATTTAATAAATAATTATCATAATTTTGGAGCCATTTGATTGGTTGATAAATGATCTAGATAAATCTTTTAGATATTGTCTAAATATGATTTAAATAGATAAATATTATTTATCGTAGACGTCTTTTGATTGGTTGATAAATGATCTTGTAAATCTTCTAGATATTATCTAGATATGATTTAAATAGATAAATATCATTTATCGTAGACGTCTTTTGATTGGTTGATTTATGATTTAGATAAATCTGCTAGACATTATCTCTTTAATATATATATATATTAATTTAAAGAGATAAATATCTCTTGATTTAAATATCATTTGATTTGTCAACATATCCACGTGGCATGATTTGATTTGTTGTAAAATTTCAATATCTACAAATGCCCCTTCGAGACTCGTTCATGGAGGTTTGGTTACTTCAAAATATAGTTCGTAGTGAATGAGTCGCGACGTCCTCAACATAAAATTCATGCCATAAGAGTAGCCTCCACTTGAGCTTTGATACGATGAAAGCCTTTCTCATAGTTTGGTGTCTCCTCGAAAACACTTTGTTGGTTCCACTGCAAGTTGTCTTTATCACAGCGAGATTAACTCGCCCCCATGTCATGGCGGGATTTACATACTCCCATATCATGGCGGGATTTACATGCCCTCATATCATGAACATTACTTTGTAGTTACCTAATAAAAATTTATTTCTATCTTGTAATCCTTGATTGTATTCATGATTATGATTTTTTCTTTCAAAATTCTTTTGAATGAGTGACGTCACTCCATCAAGAGAATATGATTTGATTGTAATTTATAACTGAACTTAGATATGTTTAAGTTGCTTACGTACCTTAAGAAAAATGGATCAAGTCATAACGTAGTTCAAATTTCTCATAGAGGTGCCATATTTAGCTTATACTGTTCAAGGTTTGGAGTACATGATTTGGTTGGATTTGTAGACATTTTATACTCGTGTCAAGGAGAACTTGATTTGATTGACTTGTAGACCTTTTATGCGGGCTTTTTTGATATAACCCCCCGAGGTATGTAGCTTTGGCAAACAACCCCCCGAGGTTTGAAATTTTGGTAAACAACCATTTCTGTTTAGTTGACCGTTAGTCAACAGTTAAGGTCATGGGCAAAATTGTAATCTAATAATTCCAAACAATTATATTAATTTTCAATGTATTTATTTGAAATTAATAAAATTAATATATTTGTTTGGAATTATTAAATTACAGTTTTGCAAATAAATAAAATTAATATATTTGTTTGGAATTATTAAATTATAATTTTGCAAATAAATAAAATTAATAAAATTAATATGTATTTATTTTCAATGTAATATTAATATATTTGTTTGAAATTATTAAATTACAATTTTGCAAATAAATAAAATTAATATATTTATTTAATATATTTGTTTGAAATTATTAAATTACAATTTTGCAAATAAATAAAATTAATATGTATTTATTTTCAATGTAATTCCAAATAAATACATTGAAAATTAATATAATTGTTTGGAATTATTAGATTACAATTTTGCCCATGACCTTAACTGTTGACTAACGGTCAACTAAACAGAAATGGTTGTTTACCAAAATTTCAAACCTCGGGGGGTTGTTTGCCAAAGCTACATACCTCGGGGGGTTATATCAAAAAAGCCCCCTTTTATGCTCGTGACCAAGAGAACTTCATTTGATTTGATTTGACTTGTAGATCTTTTATGCTCGTGTCATTGAGAACTTCAATTTATTTGATTTGACTTGTAGACCTTTTATGCTCGTGTCAAGGAGGGTTTCAACTGATTTGATTTGATTTGTAGACCTTTTATATTCATGCAAGGAGGATTTCATTTGATTTGCTTTGACATGTACACCTTTTAAACTCGTGTCAAGGAGAACTTCATTTGATTTTCAATTTATTGAAAGTTTAAACTCTTATTAAGGAGCATTGTTGACAGTTTATGCTCTTATCAAGGAGCGTTGATGACAGTTTATGCTCTTATCAAGGAGCGTTGATGACAGTTTATGCTCTTATCAAGGAGCGTTGATGACAGTTTATGCTCTTATCAAGGAGCATTTGCTTAACATCTTTATTCGAAGTAGTGATGGTGAACTTGAACGTCACTTTCTTCCATATGTTCATCACTATCAGATATGGGCTCATTATCAGAAGCATTTGTGAATGACTTGCCTCCTTTGTTGATTTTTTGTCTCCAAGGCTCTTGGACCTATAGTAGAAACTTTATAAATTAATACTCATGGGGCCACCAAAATTTATTAATTAAAAGAGTTATTAATTAATCGATAAATTAATAATTATTAATTTATATATTAATTAATATTTTATCAATTTATAATGAAAATATTCAATTTACAAACGCCTTTCAAACTTCTACTTAATAATTGTACAATGTATATCAAATGAATGGCCCAATTTGAAAGAACCCTTCAATCTCCCATCCTATATGCTTCTTGTCTTCGATGTGTATCACTTTATTGACATTAAAATATATTTGCTATATAAATACAAGATCAAAATATGCTAACACAAACAATCATACACACAACATGGCTTCTTATCTTAAATGTGTGAAAAAAACAACAATGACTGACGAGATTCGAAGAGCATTATGCAAGCACAACAAGGATAATCCATGTCATGTCTCACTCAAAAGCAATTGCAAGAATGGGTTCTTAGTAACTACGGTCTGCAGATAAGTTAAGGGAAAATATCGAATACAATTAAGCGGTCTTCAGAGTATCTCTCACTTGCTCTCACTTGCTCCCCAAAGAGGTGATGTTAAGCGACACAAACCAGCAAAACAAGGATATTAAAGTGGCAATCACATTGAATAATTTCTAGTTGAGCTATGAGAAAACAACAGCAGAAGTTCTTATAATAATAAGGAAAATTAGAGACGAGATTCAAGGTGAAATTGATTTCAACAAAAAACAAAAGACAATTGAGTCATTTTTCAAGAATTCTTCATAAAGCATTCATGTCATATAGTATATAAGGAATTATTAATTTATATTTTATATGGGGTCTATAGAAATTATCAAAAATGTATTATCTTATAATTTTAGCGAATTTATTAATTTAGCACCCTATCCCCGAGTCGGGACCGACCAAAAATATTATCTTAATGGTGACATGTTTTGCTACTGGAGAGAAAGTTTTATTATAATCTATTCCTGGCATTTGTGTGTAGCCTTTAGCTACTAATCTTGCCATATACCTTTTTATTTCTCCAGTAGATTTATATTTAATGGTGTAAACCCATTTGCAGCCCACAACAGTTTTTTTAGGGGGCAGGTCAACAATATCCCATGTATTATTTAATTCAAGTGCCTGGATTTCACTTTTCATGGCTTCTTGCCATTGAGGATGTTGTTTAGCCTCATTGTAATGTGAGGGAACAACATAATTTGTTATAGCAGTAAGGAAGGCTTTATAAGCTGGGGTAACAGAATCATACTTCAGATAGTTAGAAATGGGATTTCGAACAGTATGACAACAGTTGGAATCATGATTGGCGGGATTTAAGGGAGACACATAATCACTCAACCAAGTAGGGATTTTAGTAGTCCTATTGGACCTTCTGAGCATTTTTGTTGTCTGATTAGTACCTGTATGTGGAATGGATTGAGAGGAAGATTCACTAGTACTGTCCCTAGTCACAATATCAGTACTAGGACAAAGATTTTGACTCTCTTCAGAGCCTTCATTACTCACATATGTCCCTATTAACAAGAAAAGATTGAGTTTCAAGATCCAGGAGTCTATATCCCTTCTACACAGTTGAATAGCCAATAAATATACATGGCTTAGATTTGTAATGAAATTTGTCTGTTTGAGGGAGAATTTTAGCAAAACAAAGACATCCAAAGGATCTAAGGTGACTATAAGATGGTTCCTTCCCATATAACATAAAGAAAAGAGTTTTACCATTTAAAACAGGGGAATGGGTCCTATTAATAAGATATACAACAGTTTTAACACATTCCCTTCAAAACTTGATTGGCACATGAGATTGAAACTTCAAGGCCCTAGCAACATCTAAGATGTGTCTATGTTTTCTCTCAACCACCCTATTTTGTTGGGGTGTGTAGGTGCAAGAACTTTGATGCACTATCCCCAAATTCATAAACAAGGTATTTCATTCTATACTGAAAAAATCAGTGGCATTGTCAGTTCTTATCACCTTTATTCTTTTATTAAATTGAGTTTCAACATAATGTAGAAATTTTTTTAGACAAGTGTAGGTTTCAAATTTCACTTGGAGAAGAAAAAGCCATGTACTTCTAGAATGATCATCAACAATGGTTAAGAAATATTTCTCATTTTTAAAAGTGGGTTCCTTATAAGGTCCCCAAATATCCATATGAACCAAATCAAAAATGTTTTGAGTGTTTTTCTGTTTGATAGGAAAAGAATTCCTGCTATGTTTGGCCAAAGGACAGATATTACAAAAGCTTTCAGTTTTATTCACATGTATTCCTAGTTTAGGAATGTACTGAAATTTAGAATAGGACATATGTCCAAGTCTTTGATGCCAAAGAGTGGCCTTATTTGAACTAACAAAGCTAGGAATATTGGTAGTCACATTATTACATGAGTTAAGTATGATTTTATCCTGGGTGCAGCAGAGAAAGTAAAGCCCATTATGAAATCTACCAATCCCTTTGATCATCCCATTTGAAATGTCCTGTAGCACACAAAACTCAGGATAAAAGCTAACAATGATATTGGCATCAATGACAAGTTTGGAGATGGATAATAAATTGTGTTTAAAGTCAGGAACAAGTAAGACATATTTTAGTTTTAAGGAGTCCCCTATTTTAACACTGCTAGATCGTAGAACCTTGCTCAGGTTTCCATTTGGTAGAATAACACTAGATGAAGGAGAATTATTATGATCATAAGAGTCAAAAAGGGTGTGGTCTGATGTCATGTGCTGGTTAGCACCTGAATCAAGGATCCATCCTTTTTCACTAAGGTTTTCAGATATACCTGCGTTTGTAGTGGCTGAATTGGTGACAGTATTATTTCCTCCAGTTTCTTGTTGCTTCATTTGCCCTATAAGGTCCAGGATTTGTTGGTACTGGTGTTGACTGAGTCCAGGGTGTATGATGGAATTGTCATCTGATTCTCCAGCAGAAGCTTTATTAGAATTTTCAGAACCAGTGGGTTTTGATGCAGCATTGGCTGTATAGCCTCTTCCGCCGGATCGCCCCCTGAAATTCCCTCTTCTTCCACCACCTCTCCTACCTCCGCGGTTCCAATTTGGAGGAAATCCATGAATTTTGAAGCATTTGTCACGGGTATGTCCATTTATATTGCAATGATCGCAATATAGTGAATCTTTTTCTGCTAAGTTCATGATAAGAATTCCCGAGCAGAGCAATACTGGATTCTCCACTGTTGTTCTGAATGTTAATTCCGCATTGCATCTCTTCATTGGACACAATGGAATATACTTGACTGTGAGATGGCAGGGGAGACATCATTAGGATTTGTGAGCGAATTTGGCTACAACTCTCGTTTAAACCCATAAGGAACTACATCGTTTTCAGTTGCCCTATGTAATCCACGTATTCTTTCGAAGGATTCTTGGAAGGGGATGGCGAGAGTGAATCGTGTTCTTCCCAGAGTTGCCGAATTTTAGTATAATATTTGGAGACATTATTTGCACCTTGTGTGATTGTGTTAATCTGTCTGTATAATGCGAACAATCTTGCCCCATTCACTCGATCGAAGCGCTCTTTAAGGTCTGTCCAGATTTAAAAGGCGGACTCGCAATAAACGACTCCGTGGATTAATTCCCTGCTTAACGACCTGTGAATCCAGGATTTGACTAATGCATTGCAGGGTTTCCAATAGGGAAAATCCTTGTGGTTTTGGACATGCACCATTGTTCATTCCGATCTTATTTTTTTGCCTCTAGTGCGACTATCACTTCGCGACTCCATACATTGTAATTATCTGAAATTTGGTGTGTCCAATGGATGGAGGTACAGCGGATTCTGGAAATCAATCGTGAGAGTTGTAGATGTAGCTCTCGGCTGTACTTCTGTGGATGAGGTACTTCCTTGCGCATCCATTTATTGATTCAAGATCCTAATCGAAGAAGTAGGAGACGACAGATAGATCGAGAGAACGAGGGAAAGAAAAGAGAATTAGATCAAAGCAAGGAAAACTTGCTCTGATACCATGTTAGGAATCCTATCATCTCCATGGAATTCGAGTAAAGATCAAGAAACAATTAAAGTAGAGAACAATGGAATGAAATTGTATTGAATAATTTGGGAGCTTGTTCAGAATTGATTGATTACAGGGATGAATGAATTAAACCTAACCGGGGAGAAAAACCCCTTTTATAATCCCTAAACACAAACCAACTATAACAATACAAAAGCGTGCCTTCTGTTATAACTTCCACATATCGCATAATTACTCTTCTGCCCTTGGTGTCCATGGATAGGGATTATATTCGTGACAGTTGTAACTATAAAAATT
This sequence comes from Verbascum thapsus, assembly GCA_963669365.1. NCBI lineage: Eukaryota > Viridiplantae > Streptophyta > Magnoliopsida > Lamiales > Scrophulariaceae > Verbascum > Verbascum thapsus. Next base: position 1,938,796 of record OY770106.1, read on the forward strand.
TATATGTACAAAACTACAATTTAATGACGATACAAATAACATGAAAACTATAATTATTACCATTAAATATGTATAACTATTGACAATGTAGCTTCAACACCCATCCACACTCTTCACGTAAAAGAAAAGGGTCTAATGAGTGTGTATATTGAGAGTATTATATTTAATCGATTCATATATGATGGTGAATGGACTCAAATAAGGCCTATAACTATATATGACTTAGGGGGTGTTTGGCTAAGCTTATAAGTTTTTTTAAACATCTTATAAGATGTTTGAGAGCTTATAAGCTCTATGAAAGTGTTTGGATAATTTTCTTAAAAAAGTGCTTATAAGACCAAAAAATAAGATGTTTGGGTCTTATAAGCAAATAAAAAATAAGTTGGCAAAACCCAACTTATTTCAAAATCTTAAATTTGAGATATTATTTATATTTTTTCAAAGACATAAAATAAACCTAGTTAGCTTTATTCTTCCCAACAATACCTTTCTCCGAAAAAATATTTATTTTTATATTGCACAATTATCTCGTATAACATTTGAAAACATCTTATAAGTCCAATAGACTTATTTTATCCAAACACTTAAGAGCTTATTTTTTAAATAAGACGAAACATCTTATAAGCTCTTAAAACATCTTATAAGATGTAAGAACTTATAAGATGTTTTAAATAAGCTTAGCCAAACACCCTCTTAATTTTAATATTTTTTGGCTTAATAAAACTTTCAGAACCATGCTTATGGGATTAGTTGTTATCCCATTCTTTGGTACCTTTTCTCAATCATTTTCCATTTCAAAACGGACTGATTAATTATAATGATATTCCATGCAATTAAACGTACAGTTTGCCTGTACTTAAACCGTGAAATAGGGGTGTAAGTCGAGTCGAATCGGCTCGCGAGCCGGCTCGAGCTCGATCAAACGAGCTCGGCTCGAGCTCGAGTTTTTCGAGCTTGAAGCGAGCCTCACAAGCTCGAACTCTTAATCGAGCTCTAGCCCGAGCCCACTTTTCTCTGAAAAAAGCTCGCGAGCCGGGCTCGCGAGCTTTTTTATTTTTTAATATATTTTTATTTTTATTATTATATTAATAAATATATATTAAATAATTAATAAATATATATTTAATAATTAATAAATATATATTTAATAATTAAAAATAAATAAAAATATTCGGCTCGGCTCGAGTTCGGGATCGAGCTCGCGAGCTTCGGCTCGTGTTCGAGCTCGAACCCAAGCTCACGAGCTCGAGCTCGAGCTCGAGCTCGAGCCCGAGCTCGAAATTTTAAGCTCGACGAGCTCGAGCTCGTATATTGAGGCTCGAGCTCTAGCTCGAGCTTGGAAAAATCACCAAGCTCGGCTTGAGCTCGGCTCGTTTACACCCCTACCGCCGTCAAATTTCCGCAACGGGAAACATGATCTGTAAACCATAAAATTAAAAGGGACTGTTATTTATTTATTTACTCTTAAATAAGATCTACGTTTCAATTACATTCCAAATACGATTTTTTTAGATATCCTTCCAAGTTAATTATTATATTATTTCCATGGTATTGTATGGTAATAGAGGACATGCCATCTTTGATTTCGATAATTTAATTGACTTTAAATCTAAAAACTTAATGAAATTAAACACTAAGTTCAGGAATAATTAAATGTAAAATATCAAGTATCAACAACTAAATATGAGAGTATATAATATTATAACTGTTATCCATAATTAAGGTTGAATACTTAAAAACCATCCATAATATATAGGCATACGATAATTTCCCTAAACAAATTATTCAGTAATCCAATAGTACATTTCAATATAATTTTTTTAACTAATTAAGATTTTATTTACTACAATAGCACAACCTATACTATTTTATTATTGAAGAGGTACAAATGTGTTTTGAATTGTCAAATAAATTTAGGCTTCGTTTATTTGTTAAGAGAATGGAATCAAAATAGGGAATATGATTCCCAAAAATCAAATTACCTTGTTTGGTATTTTTTATTAGATATTATGGAATGCAATCTAATTCCCAAAATTGGGAATTATCATCTCAAATAAGGGAATCACAATACCTTATTTATTGAGGTATTGTGATTCTCATATCAAGGTAATCCATAAATACAATATAATACCCTTACTACCCCTATATCAAATATAATAAAAAATCAACAAAAATAGTTATTTATTTATGCATTTCATTTAAGTTATTATTTATGAAGAAATAGTTTCCTATTTTTAATTTATTTGGAATATTTTTATTGTCAAAATAGATCGTGATTTATATTTTATTTGATATTTATTTATTGAATGAAATTGAAAAATTGTTATATTGTTTTTGTGATAGTAGTTTTGAAATGGTTGTTGGTCACATATGATCAAAATATTTTATTTATTAACAATAATACGTTTTCGACTTAAAATAATTATCAATGCATTGGTATATGAAAAATCCATATATGTATCAATTTTTTTAAAAGTCAAACAATTTGTAAATAAAAAATAAGCATGTTCATTATTATTTTTCTAAAAGAGGATAATGCAATTGAACCAAATTGGTATCTTATTTATTTTTTAAATTCCATTCCCTTTCAGACAAACGGAGCCTTAGTCCATAATATTGATTGTTATTCATGATTTATCACTTCTACATTTTATTTCTCTTAATAATCTTTCTTTTATTTTTGTTTTTTCACATTAGATTTAATTTTCACCTTTTTATTGTTTAATATTTTTAAATTTTCTTCCTAAAAGGCTAAAACCCCATAAAAAAATATATTTAGGCAAGGTATGTACTGTCTTCCTTATTTTTCTTGTTAAAAGAAACGGTAATTACATTAAAACGATGCTAGATCAGCATCTAGCGAAGCAAATATACAGTTTGAATGATTTACACCCTAAACATAACCAAATTCAAAAGTAGACCTTAATTAACTGCATAGTTTGCTAATCCTTTAACGTGACACAAACAAGAAATTAAAACCAATTAGAGCAAGTGTATCATTGTCGACTAGTTTTATGTAAAATATATATAAAATATCATATAATTAAGGGAATAAATCAAAGAACAAAAACAGTTTCCAATTTCCAAAATCTTCAAAACATGAAGACACACACTTACAAATACAAATAAACAAAATCTAGAAAAGAAAATAGACAAAAATTACAAACAAACAACATTAACATAGACAAAATTAAGAAAACAAAATATTACAGTACTCCTTCTTATGTATGAACTGGTGGCATAGACGCCGTCACGGCCACTCCAAACCCACCGCAAGGGTTTACTCCAACGCCATTATACCTATACACACTTTCCTCAGCCGTCTGATCATCACGAATCTCCTCATCCTCGCCGTTGATTTCCTCTCCGGCACCACTCTCTTCATCGACGACGTCGTGATCACCTGGGACAAGTTTCAATATGAGCCGTCCATTAGACCTGTGTGCCTCAATATAATCACGACGCTTTGCTTTCTCTTCTTTGATTATCAACCGTCCATCGCTCGTATAGTATTTCTTCATCACCCACGGCACGTCCATCGCCGGAGGGTACTCCTTCTCCGCCTCGGCCACCTTCCTCCGCCGCCTGTTACTAATGCCGCCGCTGTAAACCGCCGTGACCACATCGGGCTTGAGATCAATTGAACTCTCCACCCCAATACAGTCACACAACTGATACTGATCAGGGTTTTGCATGGTGACAAAAGATTAATTTAGATCGAAATGAATATTGATTTCAATGGGTTTTGCATGGGGGGTTGGGGGTATATATATAGATAGATAGATATATGGAGACATGGCAGTATGGAGAAGAGAGGTTGAGTTATTTTGGCGTTTTGAAGAGCGGCATTGACAGCTAATCCTACGATATGCGAGAATAGAGCTATTTTTGGATTTTGGATTAGAATGCCTGCAATTAATATCACCATATTTATTTTAACAAGGCAACAAAAAGATTTTGTTGTATATCCAACAAATACTATACCTTACTAGTTTTATTTCTTTTGTTGCATATCGTATAATAACTTCGATCTAAATATATTTACATTCCATCACTTTTTATTTAGGAAAAAAATAACTAGAAAGGTTAATATTTTGGGAGTAAATAATTCTTTATTTCTCATGCTAAAATTTGACCAATTAATACTTAAAAAATAAATTGTTTTGTATTTTTTAAATTAATAAATAGCATAATATGAATTTACATTTTTATCTTATAAATCCAGTACATTTATATAGTATTTGTTTGATATACTTTAGAAGATTTAATTTTTTTCAAAATAAATCATAAGTAATGCCAGTTATCCATTTTAAGAGTTTAAATAACGAATTTATTTTCAGTTGACGATTGGCTCATGATTTTTCGTCCACAGCGGAAAAATTATTGAGACGTCGATGTCGGATGGATGATGTGTGTCCGTGTTGCGGACAATAAGGAGAATGTCCGAAATATTGTACCTTGGATGTTACTTTATGTTGGGTTCATGTGTTCGATTCTCCTCACAAGTTGTGATTTTTCTCTAAGTATTTAGAGTTTCAGTTGGCGATTGGCTCGTGATATTTTGTCGACAATGCAAACTTTGTTGAGGCGCAAACGTCATATGAATGATATGTCGAATGGATGATGTTTGTCGTGTTGCGAACAACAAGCAAAATCTTTTAAATATATGAAGTTATATGGACGTCTTCAATCCAAATAATTATTTTGCATATAATTACACCAATTTCTTTTCTTTATAGCAATTTCACTCCAACTTAAAATACTATTCACTGCACCAAAAAATAATATTTTAGAATATTCTTTTTTTCACCTTTTTTATAATCTTATAATATTTCACAAATAAACCCAACACTTTTATATATTGTGCATTTTCACCCAAGAAAATATACTTTGTTAATAAAATTCACAAAAATAAAAATATTTTAGTATTAAATAATTAAAAATTATTTTAATTGTGTTTCAATATTCCATAAGTTAATTAACATTGTAATGTATTAATGCTTTTATACAATGTGTTAATGGTTTTAGTTTATAAAGTAGGGATAAATGCAAAAAAAACCCTGTGAAATAATTTATTGGCTGAAAACCCCCTGTGAAATAAATATAGGCTAAAAACCCCCTGTGAAATTTTTTCGTTGCAAAAAACCCCCTGTGAAATTTTTTCGTTGCAAAAAACCCCCTCGGTCAGTTAGGTCAGCTACCCCCTGTGAAATAAATGCAAAAAAGCCCCTGTGAAATAATTTATTGGCTAAAAACCCCTTGTAAAATTTTTTCGTTGCAAAAAACCCCCCTCGATCAGTTAGGTGAGCTACACGCGCCGTATGTGCGTTTTTTTTTTTTTGTGATTATTAGACATTAAATGACTTATTCATTTACTTTTATGTCCCTTTTGTGTATTGTACTTATATATTCATTTGGGATACACTTTTACTCATGTTTACACAAAAAAACAATATTAAAGATAGTATTTCATAAAATGTTTCTTTTATTTTTAGTAAATATGCCTCATAATATTTAAATTTTAGACCATTAACATATAAGTACTTATATATTCATTTGGGATACACTTTTACTCATGTTTACATAAAAAACGATATTAAAGATAGTTTTTCATAAAATGTTTCTTTTATTTTTAGTAAATATTCCTCATAATATTTAAATTTTAGATTATTAACATTATTGTTTTTACTATTATGAGGCATATTTTCTAAAAATAAAATAAATATTTTGCAACGACCGGGGGGTTTTTTGCAACGAAAAAATTTCACAGGGAGTTTTTAGCCTATATTTATTTCACAGGGGGTTTTCAGCCAATAAATTGTTTCACAGGGGTTTTTTTTGCATTTATCCCTATAAAGTGCATTTTAGACAAGTTTGTATATTGTTTTATTTAGAACTAAATTATAAAATATGCATTTTATACAAGTTGAATAAAATATAACTCAAAAGATTTATTTATAATTAATTTAAATTTTATGAACTAAATTAAAAATAATTCAAACTAAATAATAATAAAATATACATTTTATATAAGTTAAAACAGAGTTTTTTATTTATAATTTAATTATAAACAAATATTAATGCATAATTGATAAAATAAATCAATGTGATATAATTATCACTAATGCAGTTTTTAAGAATAAATTTAAAATAATTCAAACTTTATAAACTTATAAGAGACTTATTGAAAAAAATTCAAAACATAAAAGGACCAAATGCGGAAAAAAAAGTTAATGCGTTGGCGCATCACTATTTGTTGCGTTATTTTTGACATAGCAATTGGGGTTGAGCTGCAGACCAACCCAGCACAAATCCATCGACACGATTACAACATGGGTTGAAAATGGCTTATTACGACTTTGCTAAGACAAAATTGTTTAACTTAAGAAAACTACTTCGATAACAAAACATAAATTGGTTTCATTCAATATATATACACATTTCGTCATAATTTTGTTATTATAAATTTTGTCAATATTTTTTTATTTTTTGTAATGATCACGTGCTAAATAATTTAAGAATTAATATATACCTCATATCTATTGTGTCTTGTTGTGGCGTCATGCCCATGTCACCCTATTTAAGAAGTTTGGTAGCTAAAACTAAGTGAAACTAAATAAAATAGAAAAAGAAAAAAAATCCAAGTATTGAATGTACCTGCAAATTGAATAAATAAGCAAAATTGAATATATGCTAGACAGCTCAACATCGATTATTTCTCGTCCAAACCTGCATGTCACTGCAGTTCCTACACCTGCATTTTATTTCGTCATAGAGAAATGAGGGCTTTGTATGGTTGTATTTTTTTAAATAAATTCCGAGTTTCAATTTTAAAAATATATATTTAATGTGGGATCAAATATGTATTATGTAAATAACACATGAAAATGAGATCTGATATGACCAACGACAAATGATAGGCTAGTTAGTGTTTTAATGAATTGGTGTTGCGCTTAGTAACTTCGAACTCCTTACGTATCTATTTTGATAGGATCAAGCTTTTTCGTAGTTCTCAAAACATTGTACTGATTGATCTTGAAGAGTTAGAATGTATTAAATAATTTTAATTTTTATAACAAGCTCTGTTAGGCTATGTGCTCGTCATATTGGGACATCGGCTCGGGTTCCATTGTCCAACTCATCATGATCGTAACATATTAATGTTGCTCTTATATAAATTATTATATTAAATTACGAAAATATATTTATTCATAAATGGGACCCACCATCATATTATAAAAAATTTGTGTAAAAATATTGAGGTTATTTGTTATGTTTGGATGTGCTTTATAAAAATAGTTGAAAGTCATGTATGTGATATAAGTTAAAAAATATTTACTTTTATTGTCCAGCTCATCATGATCGTAACATATTAATGTTGCTTATATATAAATTATTATATTAAATTACGAAAATATCTTTATTCATAAATGGGACCCACCATCATATTATAAAAAATTTGTGTAAAAATATTGAGGTTATTTGTTATGTTTGGATGTGCTTTATAAAAATAGTTGAAAGTCATGCATATGTTATATAAGTTAATTTTATTGGTCGAAAGTTGAGCAGTAAAAAGTTGATGTGGTAGAAAATTGTTTAAATATGTTATATACTAAGAAGGGAATGAGTGAATAGTGAAAAATAAAAGATACAGTAAAAACTCTATAAATTAATACTCATCGAATCATCAAAATTTATTAATTAAAAAAACTATTAATTAATTAATAAATTAATATATATTAATTTAAATATTAATTAATATTTTATTAATTTATAATGAAATATTCAATTTACAAACATCTTTCAAATTCCATTTAAGTATTGTACAATGCATGTACGTATATAAAATGAAGGGCCCAATTTAAAAGAACCCTTCAATTTTCCACCTTATTATTCTTGTTCAATGTGTATGACTTTATGGATATTAAAAAATATTTTCTATATAAATACAAGATCAAAATATACTAACATAAACAAATCATACAAACAACATGGCTTCTCATCTTAAATCATTCGTATAATATGTAGTATATAAAGAATTATTAGTTTATATTTTATATGGAGTATATAGAAATTATAAAAAATGTATTATCTTATAATTTTAGCGAAAATTTAGCACCCTATTCCCGAGTCGGGACCGACTAAAAATATTATTTTAGACAGTTTATTAAATAATTGAGTATTAATTTATCAAGTTTTTACTGTATTATGATATAATTGAAATCAAAACCCTAATGGCCGACCCCTTGCCCACTTTTTAAATTGTTTTCCTACAATTAAAATAACAAAAGAATGATATTAAAAAGAACAAAATCACAAATAAGTCAGCCCCCTTTACTACTAAGAGGCGGGCTACTCCTTTTAGACTTGATTGGATTCCTCAAGGGCCCAAGTTGGTCATGGCCCATTAATAAATGAATTTTAGCGGGCCGACCTGACCCATTTTGACACCCTACATATGATGAAATTGTGAGTAATTATATAGCAGAATGTGTAGTAAGATTTGAAAATTGAGGTATTTTATGTATTTTCTTTTTCTTGTGATTTGAAAAACAAAGATTTAAAGCAGGATACGAAGCCAAAGTATTTTTGTATTTTATACACTCTTGTAATTGCATGGAAATGTGCGTGACGTATTTTTTCTAAAATAACGAACACTATTTAATGAATACTGTGAGGTTGAACTAAGAAAATGTAATAAATTATCTTGTAAACTTGTTTTCCTCAGTGTCACAAATGGGCAACAAAATATACCTTTTAATATACGTGGTGCATCAATATATTTTCCCTTAACTCAAAGTAAAAAAGAAAATCTTTAAGAATATGATACGTGTGACGTGTCTCTTATTTATAATTTTTTAAATATCTGGTCAAAATATTGACTAATTATTAAATTTTGGACGATGAAATTATAAATGCGAAATATTTTAAAATTTTTGAAACTAAATATAAAAGTTCATAATAAATGAGACTAAAATTAAACTTGGACGAAATTATCATAAGATATTGGAATTTTCCTAACAAAATTATATACCATAGTATAGACTTTCCAAAGCCCAGAAATATATGGGCCTATCTTGATTTTTATAGGTCATTTCACTAGGTTTGTTTAAATAATTCTAATCGTGGTAGTAGTCATAAAAAATCGAATTTTTTTCAACATTTTATGAAAAATGATTATTTTCAAAGTATAAACAACAGTAATTTCTCTCTGAAAGAAGAGATCACAATGGTAGAGAAGTAGTGGATATATTGCGTCACTTGGCTATGTTTGTTTATGTTTTTGGGATAAAAATTTGAAATTTTATCGGGAACTGTGTATCATGGAAATTCGTGTGAAAATGATAGTTGTTTGTTTATGTTTTTAAAATTAGGTTGAAAATTGTAAAATATGTCAAATCAATAATGATAGGTTGATGGATGATGTATAAAATAATTATTTTAATTGTGTACATAATGATTATGCGAATAAAAAATAGATAAATATAGATTAAAATTGTAAAGTATGAAAGATAAAGTAAAATAGTGATTGATTTGATTGGTAGAAGTGTGAAATGTTGTATATATGATTGATAGGTAGAGTTATATAGGAGATTGGGAAGTAGAGTTGAAAAAAAAAGAGAATTTTGGTGAAAAGTTGGTATGTCAAGTATATTTTGAATTTTGTGAATTTAAAATGTTGAAAATGGATTTTGAAAACATAAACAAACAAGGACTTAGTATCTTTGTTGACTTTTACTCATATGTGGTTATACATTTTTGCATGGATAAAATAAAACCATTTAAAGTATAGATTTTGTAAACGTACACATATATATTATTGTTAGAATATTGTATAGAATTTTCAATATCTTTCCATATCTTTCATGTATCTATTTTATATCTTTGTATATATTTGTTTAAATTTAGTTTGTTAGGGTTTGATTCTCTTCCTTGTAATTATAAATATTTCTATTGAGAATACATCAAAGCTATGGGGGTTTTACCTCATTAACATGGTATTTATCTAACTACAAAGTTTTTCACTTCTCCGTCGATCCACAGCCAGCCAATCGTACCCCGCGATGTCCACTTTCTTTGTTCCATAATATTCGACGCAGCCCTATCTCGCTTAATTTTCTCGGTTATTAGTTCTTATTTATTTATTTTTTTTATTTCTGAATTTTTGCATTATCAGAATCCACAACCAAAACCAATGAAAACAGGAAAAAATTCAATTTTTAATACAAAAAAATATTAAATTCAAAAATATTACATTTTTAATATTAATTCAAGAAATAGCACAAAAGACCGTCTGAAATTGGTTGTTCTGACATGCTTTTTCAGAACAACCCAATAGTATTGGGTTGTTCTGACCAGTCAAGTTCGTCACGGACTTTCAGGAGACCTGTCTCCCTTGAGACAGGCCAATCACGGGCTTTCAAGTCCTTGGTCAGAACAACCCAATTTTATTGGATTATTTTAACTTATATATATATACTCGTTTTGTTCATGAAAAAACTCCAAAGTAAGTTGAAATCCAATTTTTTTTTTCTTTTTGATTATAAAAAAAACTCCAAAAAAAATTCGAGATCCAAATTTTTTTCTTTTTGCTCATAAAAACCACTCCAAAAAAATTCGAGTTCCTTTGGATTTCTTTCTTGATCAATTATCCCTCCCTATTGCTACAGGTAATTGATTATTTTTCTTATTATTTAGCTTAATATTTTTTTTAAATTTATATAGTTTATTTAAATGTTCTGTAATTTATACCTATTTATAGTTTAATTTCAATTATAAGTTTGTTGTGTAAGTTCTATTTTAACAAAAGAAATTGTATTAATGCCAAAACAAAATATATCTTACTATTCATCTGATTGGAAGTTGATATATTTAGTAAAGTTAGGATTAAATAAATTTGGGTCAAAAAAAATTAAATGTGATTGTAGAGGGGGACAAGATATTGGATGTGTTTGGAAGCACTTCTTCATGAAAAGTCCATTTAGAAAATGGACTTTTTAAATAAGTCCTTTTACATTACAATTAAGTGTTTGGTAAACACATTTTTTTAAAAGTGCTTTAGAATCAAAAGTCCATTTTCTTGTTTGGTAAACTAGTTCAAAAGTGCTTAATTAATAATTCTTTACAATATTGCCCTTACCAATATTTGCAACCATTATGCCATTTGATACATTTTATTAATATATATATATTAATATATTTTAAATATATCATTACAAATAAATGTATCATTACAATTTTTAATGATTGAATATTAATAAGATACATAATTATAAATTATTACACATATAAAAGATTTTTCTATTTACGAACACCTATTGCAAAGAGTGATAAAGAGTACCTGCTAATTAACATTACAAGTGAAGACACATTAAGTTCCTTTAATATTCTTAAACAATAAATGCATAAAATCAAAATTGAATCATAATATCTAACAAATTCTTCAACTTTAAACCTTCAAATTGAATTGACAAAGTAATCTCATCTTAATCAAAATCCATGATATATGGAATCAGCAATAGCATCACGTATCAAAGCCATCTCTTCAGTTTCTTGTTGATTCATTGCTTCGTATGATCCAATATCATTTTCATGTTCATCTAAATTTGTCTCTTCGTTGTCACTAGAATAATCTTCATCTTCATAACGTCTAAAAATTTTATCATTTATTGCTTCTTGTCGTATGTAGTTATGTAATGCCATTGATGCCACAACAATTGTTTTTGAGTTTGGAAACAAAATGAAGTCATTTTCTTTAAAATTGGCCAACGCGACTTCCACGCTCTAAAGGATCGCTCGATTATGTTCCTTAGTGATGAATGTGCATGATTAAATGATTCTTTAGGTCCACTTGCTTGACCTCCTCTTCGAAATTGTTCAATATGATAGCTAACCCCTTTATAAGGTGCCAAAAATCCAGGCATATTTGGATACCCGGCTTCCACAACATAATATTTACCTACAAAGAGAGAAATGTATAAATTACTAACCATAAATATATGTATTAAAGAGAACTACTAAAATAATGCTAACCTTTGGGAGGCATAGGAAATTTTAAACTTTATTTATTAATAGCTTCATGAAGTATGCGAGAATCATGAGCTGTTCCTTCCCATCATGCCCAAACAAAACTAAATCGCATATCAAATGAACAAACAGCCACAACATTTTGATTACAATCTTTTTTTCTTCCACGATATGAAAGTTGTTCTCTAATTGGGATGACTGCATCTACATGTGTCCCATCAATGGCACCAATACATCCCTTACAAAAAATCAAGAAAAATAATCAATAAATAAGAAGATTTCGTTGGTAAGTTTATGAAGTAAATAAATGGCCAAACAAATATATAAAAGATTACCTTGAAATGTGGCCAATATTTAGGATTTTTCCGTATGTGACTTGGTATTTCTTCAAATGACGGCGGGACAATAATTGACATGGAAAAAATTGCTAGAGCTTTCAACACTATGTTGAAGTGACGACTAATAGTTTCTCCAGAATGCTGAAAACGTTCTTGTAATATCCTATTTCTTTCATTGTGAACAATAGTCATGAGAAAAATAGCCATTTGTTCTTCGACGCAAACCTCACGACTATCTTTTAACAAATTTCTTTGTCGTAGTTCCTTAGCAAGTCGTAAAAATACATGTTTTTCCATTCTAAACAATTCATGACAACGTATGGAATGTCCATTTAAGACATCCATAATAAAGCGATGACCTCGATACATTGAATCCCTACATGGCTCCTTCACCATATGATTCTCATAATAAAAGATAACTTTGGCAACCATAATACTTACTAATGCAACTGACGTGATATCTTTAAATTCTTCATCCTCGTTTTCCTCGTCAAAGTCCATTATATCCTAGTAGATAAAAATAATACAATAAAACAAATAGTATTCAAGTAATGTTATAAAGAATTGTAAATACATATTTGTTATATATATATATATATATGTTGTGTGTGAATTTAATTTAGTATCTAGAATTATAAGAATAACAAAAATAACATGCAAGTATATTTACACTATTAATTTATATATATTTCGTCATTAAGAAATAATAATTGCGAATAATATAGCTAACCATACAAAATAATTGGCATTTGGGTCAAATTCCATATCTTCATTTATAACAAGAAAAAATTAGCATTTTCACTATCTAAACACATAATCATCAAATAATTCCCAGTATATAGTCATAAACTAAACAATAAAACTAAACACAAATTACTCGAATATTCACGCCAAGGAATATTGTGCAAATTTGAATTGATGTGCAGTCTGTGACCCTATGGTTGTTATGGATTATTAGTTTAAGATTTTCAAATGTATAGATAATTAATAATTATTTAATCTGTAAGACTTTTATAATGAATTATGTATATATATAATATATATTTGTATGCCATGAATAAATTCCTTAAAAACTTGCCAAAAAATGAGTTTCTTAAGATATATATATATATATATATATATATATATTATAATTATCTGGAAGTCATTAAATATTTGAAACTCCTAAAATCAACCTGTGATACCAAGTACCAACTTAATTTTTTGGAGATTGGAAAATGAATATAGCTGCAGTGTATAAATTGCAGGTTATTAATTATTGCTATAATTTAAGAAGAAATTTATTTAAATTAGTTCTTCAATAGGCCCTACAACTGATAAGTTATATTGAAACTGGAACCAAACTTAAAATAACAATTTCCAAACATCTTTATTCGCATCAAGATCAGTCAGATGGCTGCACAAGATTAAGAAACAGGGAGTTCATGAGCCAAAAATGATTACTGTGTAAGAAGCTTAAACTTAATATGATGTCAGGATATCTGATGTTTGGATATCTGTGCAGCATCACTTTACGACACTCGGGCTTGGTGTGTTATACTCTGTTAGGTAATCAGCTAATCTCATAGTGCTAATTTGATGCCTTATACATATTGAGGTAGGGAAATTACTTTATTCCAGATTAACAGCAACTATCAACAGACCCTGAATGAGCTTCAGAAGTAAAAGTTGGATCAGATGGAACTTGACTGTTTAAATAAATATCAATTCACACATGTGGAGTAAAAATATGCTAGCGTTCCTAATACTCCACCTCCCACAAGGAATCCAGCCATAAAATCAGCACCAGTTCCACCATTAAGTTTTCAACAAAAGATTAAATTACAGTAAAACATATTCTAGCAATAATCATTCACATAACATATTAAAACAGTAATTCAAATTAACATATTCCAGCAATTATAAAAGTAATAAATTACAGTAAATTAAACTATAAAAGATTGCTAACCTTGAAGTTTTTGAGTGTTCAACGTCCGAGGGTTTTCTGAGAGAGGTACGTGTGAATTCTATTCTTCATGTTTAGTTGTTTTTAGATAAGAAATAAAGGGCAAATTTGTAAAATAACAAATGCCACTAACCATGATAGAAAAGTGGGGAAACCAACGTGAGAAAAAGTCACTAATTCCCACTTCTCCAAAATGGGCTTTTGAAAAAAGTGACTTATTCTAAAAGTCCATTTGAATTTTTCACCAAACAACTAACATGTTTGCAAATGGGCTTCTATCTCCAAAAGCCCATTTGAAAAGTGATGCCAAACACATCCATTGTAATTTGGAGTATATATTAAATTTTATTGTACATAATACTAGGACATTTATGTTAATTAATATTGTTAATGGGGTATTTGATATTCTAATGAGATAAACGCCAAAATTGGTAGATCCGTGACAGAATTTTGTACCAAAATATTCATGCCACTCTTTACCAATTTATATCTACTCATATATAGGTTGAAACTTGAATGACGTAAATCTTTCAAATCCAGTGTTTTAATAGTTTTTAAAAAATAATCTTATTTTTAGTATTATTATTTACAAACTTGTAGAATTGGTTTTATTGAATGCATATTTTTAAAATATGATTAATTTTATGGTTTGACATATAATACAATTATGAATTTTTTGCAGAAATATCGAGATCGAATTCTGTTGAACTTATTATATATTATGATGGTTCGATCGTTGAAAAATCAAATTGTTTAAGATATAGTAGTGTACGTCCCACCACTATGTTGAAAATCTCTAGGTCGATCAAATTTGTTGATTTGGTGACAAAATATATCGTAGGACAAAAATTGATCCGAATCAATTCTCGATCAAACTATATATCAAATTCTATTCACAGAGTGCAAGGGGTGTGATAGAAAATTTAGTCGAAATTATTGACGATGATGATTTGGGTTATTTTTTAGATCCTGAGAATCAGTTTGCTACATTAGAGTTTTACATTGAGAAACAAATAAGCCAATCTCAGGGTCCTTTTTCGCTGCGAGTGACGTCTACTCAAAATTAGTTTCCAACATTTGATTCACAACCCTTCTTACCCGATTTGAATATGGATGTGAATCAAACACTTGATTTGCCTACTCATTCTTCATGGGATTTTCCAATCCTTGATATGCATGTAGGTATTTCTTTTAGTAGCCTATTGCTTATTATTTTTATATATACATATCTATATGTATTTTAAATTTAAGTCGTACTTATTTTGAATGTTTACTTTTATGCACATAAGCCCTTCCGGACATATATGCTCAACATCAGGTCATCCATTCATGGTGTTGGAATTATGCATAACGATAATTTACAAACTCATTCGTCGTGGAATGTTCCAATTCCTGATGTGCATGCTGGTATTTCTTTTAGCCTATTGCTTATCATTCTTATATATACATGTCTGTATGTATTGATAATTTAAATCGTACTTTTTTTTACTTTAATTTTTCTACACTAGGCCCTTCTACACACAATTATCATGAGTTTCAGCAGTTCAATAAATCGAACTACAATGATCATTTTTCTCAGCACGGTGGGGCGAGTAGTTCATCACAACCTCATTTTGACCGCATGGATGAGGATAATGTAAATATTCCATTATCAGGTGCGCACTACTACTCATCTTCAGATGAAGAAATTAATTACATACCAACTGATGATAATGAGGAATTTGATGCGGAACTTGATGACGAATTTGATGAGGAACTTGATGTGGAAATTAAGGAGGACGGTGTTCCTATCACAATAGGAGAAAAAAGACTCCACCGAGTTCTTTCGTTTAATTCCACAAACAATTCTGAAGATGAAGAAGAATCAGTAGATCAACAAGAGAAATGACCTATGATTATAGGATAGGCCAACATAGTGTGGGTATGTATTCGAAAATAAGAAAAGCTTACAACAAGCAGTAAAGGATTACTACATAAAACACAGACACTGCGAGTACAAAGTGATGATCAGTACAAAGACCAAGTGGATGGTGGAATGCAAGCATAAAAACAACGTTGAACAATGTGGGTTTTTTCTACGGGCACATTTAAACAAAATATTGCACATGTGGAAGATTACAAAGTTATATGCACAACACACGTCTGTTCGACAATGTGAGAAACAAGCATCCTAACCTGGACATGAATTTGATTGCCAATGAACTCATATCATATGTAGCGAGAAATTCAACATTTGAAATCGGTCAAATTCAGGTGCTTGTAAAACAAAAATGGAATTGTGACATCAAGTATGGCAAAGCTTGGTATAGTTTGCATCGTGCCAATGGACTTGTATACGTTACTTGAGAGGATTCTATTAAATTGTTACCGATGACTTTGGAGGCAATCAAAAGATGGAATCCTTACACAGTTATTGAATGGAAGCACAGAAACCCGTATGAAAATCCAAAAGTGTTTAAGTATGTGTTTTGGGCGTTTAAGCCATGCATAGATGCATTTCAACATTGTCGAAGAGTGATATGTGTAGACGAAACACACCTTTATGCCCGCTACAATGGTAAGTTGTTGATTGCATGTACTTTAGATGGAAATAACAACATCTTACCTATTGCATTCACAATCGTCGACAATGATACGAATGAATCATGGCTATGGTTTCGACGGTGTTTGAACCACTACTTTATTCCCCCATCTTTAGGCATGTGTCTTATTTCTGATCGTCATCATGGAATATTCAATAGAGCAAATGATGTGCCCGCATTTTGTGCTCCATTAGGAGCTCATCGGTATTGCCTGCGGCATTTAAGTTCAAACTTTAACACGAAGTTCAAAAACAAAACATTGAAACAACTATACTCAAACGCAGGAAATGCTCATAGTATTGAAATAATCACTAAAATAATACATAATTAAAATAATCACTAAAATAATAAATTACATAAATTATTTAACTAGTCTAAAATATAATGATTTTTTATTTAATAATACAACAGTACCATCAAAATCTTAAATTGGTGCAAAGAGGTAGACATAGCGAAAATGAAAGTGGGTAGGTGGCAACTCTAATGTCTTTTACTGATGAAGATGACAACTATAATGTCATTTTCAATAGAGTTCTAAACTAAAAGTGGGTAGGTGGCTTATTCAGGTAATCTAAAATTAAATTGAGGCACAATTGTAAGTGGCATTTAATTTCATTTACATGAGAGTGTTTTTCTTACCACTTAAAAGATAATTTTAGAGCCTATAAGCTTTTATCTTAATTGAACATTAGTGTTAAAAGTGTTTGGATAATTAAGTTCGAACAAATTATAAGTTGTTAAACACTTATACTAAAACTGAGTATTTATAAACTCTTTTCAGTTTATCAATGACCCAAAAACTATAAATGCATAAAATCTTGAAATATTTTTGCATCTAGGATAATTAGCAGGCTACAACATACATTCACATTTGCTAACTATAGTTGTTAGGAAAATATGTTAGAATCCAATTTGAATTAAGAGGTGAACAAGAATCACGTTAAGAAATAAAAAGGTATTATCTATTATGTTAGTCAATATTTTTTTCGTTACACGTCAACTTTATTATGTAAAAAATATTTCTTATTATCAACACAAGGTTGGAGTCAAGCTCTGGTTGACCTCACGGTTGTGGCTAAAAGCCTAGATCGAGCACAAGGTTGGAGTCCAGCTCTAGTGTTCGATCTCGACGTTGGGGTCCAATAACGTGAGGTTAGTATTTTTAAGGCATGTATATTAGGCATTATTTGAGTGTTGGTATTTTAACACATATCAAATATATAAACTATATATATCCTAATTAATAAAAAGATTTAATTATTGAAATATTTTATTGCAACTCAATCTCTATTTTTCATGTGTACTAAAAAGTAAAAATAGAATCCACAAATAATAAATTCTAGCAGTAATTCAAAAAATAACATACTTAATACATACTTAAATACATACTTAAAGTATTATAATACTAACATACTTAAATACATAACTAAATCATAATTCAAAAAATAATGAATAACTTAATAAAATTAACATAAGATAAAATTTACCTAGAATTTGGAATTTGAAATAAGAGAATATTGATAATATTTCTTGAGCGAATTTATTTGGGATGTAAGAAAACAAAATATGCAAAACAAACTTCAATATATAAAGAAGCAGGTGGGCTAGAATTAAAGGGGCACAACGGTCTCTTTTCTTTGGTCATAAAGACCAATTAATATGGTCAAATTTTGGGTGTCAGAACAACCCAATTTTTTTGAAACGATTAATTATCAGCTCTTGCGGCTGTTGGAAGAGTATTCAGAACAAGCCAATACTATTGAGTTGTTCAGAACAACCTAATTATATTGGTCTTTTGTGTTCTTGAATTATAATTGAAAATGTGATATTTTTTAATTTAATTTTTTTTTGTATTAAAAATTAAAAAAATTCTGAAAACAGTCACACCCCTCCTCATCCAGCATACTCCGTCAACACCATTTTTCATCTTTTTAATTTTAAACTAAGCGATGAAGATGCTCGTTTCAAACTTTGGAAAATAATTTTATTGATATATGTCGTAGCTATCGTGTGCACGGTCACATCACCGGTAAATTTTTACCAACCGATGATGATTATGATGAAGATTGGTTCTCGTTAGACTCCAAAATCAAAACTTGGATTTATAATTCCATCGATGCCAATCTTCTTGATAGTGTAAGTGGTGATGGTTATACCTTGAAACAAATTTGGGATAACCTCGAGAGTTTCTTTTATAACAACAAACCCTCTCGATCTCTTCACCTTCAAGAACGTTTTCGAAATTTCAAAAAAAGTTCACTCTCTATTTCTAATTTTTGTCGTGAGATAAAATGAATTTCAGATAATCTCAAAGATGTCGATTCTCCTATTTTAGAACGTGATCTTGTTCTACAAATTCTTCATAACTTACCCGACTCCTACAATAACATAATTGATGTTATAACAAATCGATCGCCCTTTCCTACGTTTTCTGAAACTCGAAATATGTTGATGATACACGAATCTCGTGACACAAACCTCTCAATCCCCGTCTCTGCCCCCGATCCCCCATGTTACTCTACTCCCAAAATCAGCCTCGTCATGATTTAGACGTAAAAATAAGTATAAAAATAACTATCGTGTCTCGGATCGAGGAACAAACTACTCCACCCGGCCACCTCTGCATATGGCTCTCATCCTTTCGCTCCTCCAGTCTATCGTCCTTCCTTTTCCAGCCCACTGTTGCACTCCAAAAATGGGTCGCAACACATCTTCAATATACACGCCTCCACCGCAATAATTTTCCGTTCCAGCTCATCCCGGCTCGCCTCAACATGCGTTCATTGCTGGGTCGCCTTCTTGGCCTACCCATCCTGGCATGGTTCAACCATATGTCCCACCGACACCAACACACCAGTCCACTCAAGATGTCGATTCCATGCTTCCATACACAGCTCCGATGCTCAATCTCACGCACCAGCACACAGATTTGAACGCCCTCCTCTCCGCCATGATAGTTCAGCAACCAGACGATAGTTGGTACATGGACTCCGGTGCCTATGCTCATATCACCTCAAATTCAGGTACATTCACCTCCTCAACTTGTGAATCATCAAAATCTATTGTGGTTGGTAATGGTGCTATCATCTCCGTTTTTCATACCGGACATTCCTTTTTACACACGCCATCTACTACTATACATTTAAATAATGTTCTTGTCTCCCCTACTATTTTTGAAAATCTAATTTCCACTCGTCAATTCTCTAAAGATAACCATTGCTCTGTTGAATTTGACCCTTTTGGATTTTCTGTGTAGGCTCTTAAAACTGGCACACTACTTTATCGTAGCAACAACACTGGAGATCTCTATCCTTTTCATCCTCCAACCGTTCCATCTTCTGTCGCATCCTCCATCCATGCTTTCATCTCATCTGTTATCTAGCATCATCGTCTGTGTCATTCATGAAATGCCGTTTTCAATGTTTTGCCTTCTAAGAATTTTATTAAATCATCCACTGTTTTTAATTCTTTATGTAATTCCTGTCAACAGGCAAAAATAAACGTATTCCGTTTGTTAGCTCTATTAATAAAACTTCACATGCTTTTGAAATTATTCACTCTGATTTGTGGACCTCTCCCCTTGTTAGATTAAATGGTTTTCGTTATTATGTTTTTTTTTATGGATGACTTTAATCACTTTATTTGGATTTTTTTCCATTCGCTCAATATCTGAAGTTTTTTCAATTTTTCAAAATTTTCATGCATGTGTTAGAACACAATTTCACACAATCATTAAATCTCTGCATTGTGATCATGATCGTGACTATGATAATCACCAGTTTCATAATTTTTTCAATGAACATGGCATTGTTTTTCGTTTCTCCTGCCCTTACACATCCCAACAAAATGGCAAAGTAGAATATACCATTCAAACCATCAATAATATGATACACTCGCTCATTTTTCAAGCACAATTGCCTCCTTTTTGGGTTGAAGACATGCACATGTCCATTCATCCCATTAATCTCCTTCCAACTAGCACACTCTCGTTCATCACTCCATTCAAAACTCTCTTCCGAAAATGCCGTCTTTCGACCACTTACGCGTTTTCGGCTGTCTCCAAACATCTCGACTACTGCCCCGAACAAACTTTCTCCTCGTTTTTCGCGTTGCATTTTCTTATGCTATCCATCTGATCATCGTGGTTATCGGTGACTCGACTTATCCTCCAATACAATTATCATCTCTCGTCATGTCACATTTGATGAAAATGTTTTTTCGTATGCCACTTTTACCCATCAATCAACCTCTCCAAACTATGACTCACTCATTCCTGACCCTGACCCTCATTACCGAGCACGTAAGTGATTTTCCCCTATTAGTATCTCAAAGTCCTCATTTTAACCCACCTACTCCCCGCATGCCCGAACCTACATCTATCGAACTTTTACCATCCCCAGTCGCCCCACCTGCTACCTCTGATGACAACTCATTCTCGAACCGGCACTCTTCGTCCTCGTCAAATCTTCAATCAATATGCTGAAACAATACTTTCTCCTATCCCTCGTTCTTACAATCTCGCTTTAAAAGACTCGAATTGGAAACTCACAATGGAAGTCGAACTTGCTGCTCTCCATTCCAACGGCACTTGGGATCTTGTCCCTCGTCCTCCCTCTTGTAACATTATCGATTTCAAATGGATTTTTCGTCACAAATTTTGCTCTGATAGTAGTATTAAATGCTATAAAGCTCGTCTCGTCGCTCAAGGATTCTCACAGCAGCCTGGTCTACACTATAATGAAACTTTCAGTCCCGTTGTCAAACCTACCACCATGCGTACTGTTCTCAGTCTTGATCTTTCTCACTCATTGCCTCTTCATCAATTTGATGTCAAAAATTCATTCCTCCACGTCGACCTTTTCGAACTCGTATACATGAAACAATCGTTGGGTTTTGTGAACCCTGACCTTCTTGATCACGTGTGTCGTCTCTACAAGGAACTCTATGGTTTAAAACAAGCTCATCGCACCTGGTATCATCATTTTGAATCTTTTCTATCTCATCTTGGTTTTTTAGATAGCAAAGTTGATCCTTCCCTCTTTGTCCTTTCGTCGAGGTCCGGACATGGCTTATCTTCTCCTCTATGTCGATAACATTGTACTCATTGCTTCTTCCACCTCCATTCTTCAGTCAATCATTGTATTGTTGTTGTCGATGACATTGTACTCATTGCATTGTCTCTCACAGATCTCGGCCCCCCAATCGATGACATTGTACTCATTGCATTGTTGTTGTCGAAATTCCTTTGTCAAAATAAGTTCGCACGTGAGATCCTTGATCGGGCCTCTCTCTCCAACTGCAATCCTTGCAACACCCCAGTTGACGCTAAGGCTAAATTACCCTCTTCCGGCCCCCAGTCGCTGATCCTACCCTTTACCGAAGTCTTGCAGGTGCCTTGCAGTATCTTACCATTACCCGTCCGGAATTTCTTATGTTATTCAACAAATCTGCCTTCACATGTATGATCCTCGCGAACCTCATCTCCATGAACTAAAACACATCCTACGCTATCTAAAGGGTACCCTTTCTCACGGTCTGTACCTTCACCCCACCTCCACTGATCGCCTCATTGCCTACTCTGATGCCGATTGGGTCGATTGTCCTGACACCCGACGTTCGACTTCTGGATATTCTGTTGTTCTTGGTGATAATCTCATTTCTTGGTCCTCCAAACGTCAATCTGTTGTATCTCGTTCCAATGCTGAAGCTGAATATCGTGGTGTTGCCAATGCTGTTGCCGAAACCCCTTGGTTAAGAAATCTTCTTCTCGATTAACATTCATTTTGTCAGATAACGTGCTGCCTTAGGGGATATATGTATACTCCATATACCCTCTGCTCACAAGTTTGCTGATATCTTCACAAAAGGTTTGCCAAAGGCATTTGTTTCTCGATTTCTGGTCCAGTCTGAACATTCGACAACCGCTTGTTCCTACTGCGGGGATGTTAGAATATTGTATAGAATTTTCAATATCTTTTCATATCTTCTATGTATCTATTTTATATTTTTGTATATATTTGTTTAGATTTTGTTTGTTAGGGTTTGATTCTCTTCCTTGTAACTATAAATATTTCTATTGAGAATACATCAAAGCTACGGGCTTTTTACCTTATTAACAATTATATACATATTTATAGAATATGTATACATACCAATAAAAATTAGATTTACGCATTTAATTATATATATATATATATATACATGTTAGGTTTATTATGTAAGAATACATATTTTTTATACAAGTTTTGAAAATATCACTCTCAAGGTCAGCATGGTCCGTTTATGATTTCTTTCTTTTAACCGATTTTCAATAAATTATATACATATATTGAGAATTTGGTATGATTAAAATATAGTAATAGCTTCTCCGTCTAATATTACGTGAATATACCAAACACCATGGGTCATCCTAATAAAAATTACAAGCTAGTTGTTTAAATGGAATACATGATATTGACAATTAAAATTTGGACCAAAACTTTGGTGGAAATTAAGTGCAAATTCTTTTAAAAGTTATTTAACTAAATGTGAAAAACTCAAAAAAAAAAAAAAAAAGATAAAATAACAAAATAAACAAAATTCTGAGGTAAGATTTGTAATTTTCTCTATACATATCTACTTGTTATATGACAAGAAGGCGTAATATGGAGGGTAACAATAAGGGTGTACATAAACCCGCCCAATCCGCCCGAACCGCTAAAACCGAACCGATCCGCCCGCAAACCGTCGGTTTTAAATTTTTAAATAATAGCCGCGGTTTGATATTCTTGTCACCCGCCACTTTCGGGTCGGGTGGTGGGTTTAAAATTTATAACCCGCCTAAACCGCAACCCGACCGTTAATTATATAAAATAGACACAAATATATATTATAGAGATTAAAAACAACCTTTAAAATAATATATAGATATATACTCTCAAACAATAATAATTTTATTCATATTTATATAACACACTTTTACTTTTATTTAGGGGAAATTTAAAACCCTATTTGAACACTTATTATATTTGAACTAAATTTCATTTTCGTATGTTCGATAAATTTATGATTGAAATTTTATGATATTATAGTTTTAATAATATTGGAGCTTTCACCAATTATAAATTATGATCATATGATTTTTATTAAAAATTACTTGATTTTCCACATTCTACCAACTCAATTTTTTGTAATTAAATGTACAAAATATAATATATTTTATTAGTATATTGCAAACTAGTTAACAACAAAAAAAATGAAAAAAAGATATAAACCGCCAACCCGCCCGCTAAATTTACTAACCCGACCGAACCGAACCGCTCGGTTTGGAAAAATAAATATGTAATTTCGGGTTACTATTTTGTCCACCCGCTCATGGTGGGTCGGGTTGTTTTTTTCTTGTAAAACCGACCGAACCCGACCGCGTACACCCCTAGGTAACAATATCTTGCACATTTTATATTCTGAGCCCTTAATGGGAGGGCCTAAAAGAAAAACAAATAGATGTGCTCGCGCGAAGGTAGATTGAGCTCCAAATTAAAATAATAAAATGTATTATTAATTTATTATAATATATTATTAAATAATAAATTAATATTATAAAATATTTTAGGCTAGTGAGTTCATCCACACATAATAAATATAAAAGAATTCGAGTTAAATACAATAAATTTAAATAAAATAATTGAATCGAACTATAAAGAGCCAATGGTTGACGTGAGAAATAAAAAGAGGATGGGATCATAGAGGTGCGCAAATGGATATGCAGTGACGTCAGCTAAAACCAATAATTGGTCCACTTTTAGACTGTTATAATAACTGGTTTAAATAGGAGAAAAGAGGATTTGAGGAGCATCAATCAGTCAAAAATGGCAGCAGCAGGAAGGGTTAGGATTTGCTTGTCGATCATCTTCCTGCTTTTCACGATTCACCTACAGGTATGTTAGCTTACTGCTCTTCATTAATTGCTTTTTTATGCTCAATTTACTCTCATCGCATACCGTGCGTTTGAGTTTCAATTGTTTCGTTATGATTTTGATTTGGTTTTCGATTTTGTGACCAACAGAATTCCTCTTTTCAGATTACCAATTAGAATCCTTAAACTGATTTATAATTTGGATATATAAATTGGGGTTGTGATTTTGCTGTAATTTAACTGGACAGTTTAAACCGATTGTGGACTGGACTTGACTGAGCTAAGTTGGGTATGTATCTTATTAGATTGGATCAACTTTAGTTGTAGTTCAGGTTATAAATTAAACTTATTTTGGATCAGCTCAAAACTGGTAGTAAATACGAGGTACAACCAATTGGTGAAATGGGGATTACAGAAACTCTCTGAATTTTGTGGTTTGAAATAGTGTTCATGTGATATAAAGATGATACTTTATTGAGATTTGATGTAGGAAATAATTGATATAGGTGTAAAGTAAGAGAGAATAAATTGATAGTGAGGATATAGTAATTAATGATGAAAGAGTTATATGATCTGAGAAAAAAATGTGATGCTGATGTTTGTATAGAAAAATGTGTAGTAGAAAATGAGAATGAGTTATTGATGGAGAAAATGGTTTTTCGTGTGAATATTCGTTTTTTAAATCACATACACAAAAAGTTCAACTCAAAAAATTTCCCAACATAGCCGAAGTGAATTGAGAGATATGGCTGTAACAAATGCTGGCGCCCTTACAAATGGCAGGCGGGGCTATTTATACTGATCAGATTACCACTATTTATGATGTGACAATTGGGCCTATCCGATGATAACATGACACGTATTGTCTGATATACGGTTAAGATTGCCTGGTTTTTAGGGTCAACACCTCCGAGATAAGGCAAAACACGTGGATCCTTGTCTTATATGTGCATTTCTTCCTTGTAAGGGGCAAATGTGGCTTATGGAAATTAAAACAAAGTTTTTCTTATCAGCAGTATCTGCATTAGAGTGAGTTGATCTATACTTTGTGCACTAAGTAGTTAAAGTATGGTTGAAGATCCAGCCGAATATTAAAAGTCCTCCTCATAGATTTGCAATAATATAATGATCCGTTGTACATGTTCCATAAAAAAATACATCTCATATGCGTAGTGGATAGTTTCAAGCACCTATTTAAAACAGGAATATGGCAAAAGCACTTTACAGGTGACAATAAGAGAACTCACACAATCAAGAAATTATTATAAAAAATTTTATCAGCATTTTATCTTAGACGTTCTAAAGATATCATTTAATTTGGACGTTTTGCTCATCTGGATAAATCATTGAAAGACATGAATAAGTATTGAGTGCGACTATATTTTTGGAAAAGTTTGAATTCTTCATAATTTAAAGGTAGTTAATGAAGCTGAGAAATGGTTACTCCTATTGCCAGTTGCTTATTTCATTTTAAGACCTTAAATTGACTTCGGATTGGGATGCTGGTGATTGCTTTTTTAACCCGTATCAGAATCGGATAGCTAAGTGGCGCACACTTACATAAAGCAAGTATTACAGATTCACATGTATTTTATTCTTCTTTGGAACCATCAAAATCAAACACAACTTCAAAAATTCCTGTCCTTTCTCGCATTGAAACACATAAATCAAATACATTTTTTTTCTTGACCCTATAAACTCAACATTTTATAGCTCCAAAATAAGGTAACATATGTAGCTTGGTAGCCAGAAGTAAATTTATTATCAATGCATAGGGTGATGAAACATACTCCTTCCAAGTGTTTTTGAGGTTTTTTGTAGCCCATCTTCGGATGATATATTTCTCTGCTTCTATTGCACTTTTTCTCATGTTAGATGTCTCCACCTCAAATGCACTCACAACCTTATAATATTTCGTATATTTTTCGAGTAATTTACAGCCATTCGTTCATACTTCTGCTTATATCATAGTTAAAATTTAACATATCCTATTACACAAATCTTACTGTTCATTGGAAAACCTACTATAATATCCCTTTACCGGTTTGGTTTCTGCTTCCCTTGTGCTGTCAAAGATATCCCACGTGCTGCGCTCATGCGTGATATGCGTTTATGTTATATATACAAAGTATTTATAGTTACTCCAAAATTCATTACTGCAGGTCATTTCAGGGAAACCAACTCATCCACTAAAACTTGACACTAAGATTCTCCAGGTATTTTCTACAAACATTGTATTACTTTCTGTTTCTTCACGTTATTTCAGGCTGAAACTGTAAATTGTCATGCAGGAATCCGTCATTAAATCAATCAATGATAATGCTCAAGCTGGATGGAAAGCTTCCATGAACGTCCGATTTACCAACTATACTGTAAGTTTCTTGATGGAAGTTTTTATAAAGACATAGTCGCCTTTGGAATTATTCTAAGCTTACCACAGAAACTCTCTCCAAAACCACCCTCCTCCACGCCCCAAAAAATAAAATAAAATAAGGAAAAAAGAAAGAAAAGTACATGAGAAAGTGCTAATAATAATTAATGCTCAGGTTGGCCAATTTATGCACCTTCTTGGAGTTAAATCAGCGCCAGAGGGTGATTTGAAGGATATTTCTGTTGTTACTCACAAAAAAGGGCTGAATTTGCCAAAAACATTCGATGCGAGAACTGCTTGGCCTCAATGTAGCACAATTGGCAGAATTCTTGGTCAGTTGCTTGGCCCATAATCCTTATCATCTTCTTTTTAAATCAGAGCTGTGCTAATGATTTTATTTTCTTTTCCCATTGGCTCTAATATGAATTCATTGGAAACATCTCAAACCAAAGATCAGGTAACGTCCTTCTCTTTTCTGAAACAGTTTCCTTATTTATAATCAAATGATACATACTTATACTTAACTGGTCTACATTTCTATATCTTAGGGACATTGTGGATCTTGTTGGGCTTTTGGTGCTGTTGAGGCTCTCTCTGATCGCTTCTGCATTCAGTTTGGCATGGTTTATTCATGAACCCTCAGTTTTTTTATGTTTTACGCGACAATTTATATTTAGTAAAAGACTAATATTAGTAAGCATATCCATTGCATTGTTCTCTCTCTTTTGTAGAATATTTCACTCTCTGCCAATGATCTCTTAGCATGCTGTGGCTTTATGTGTGGTGATGGTTGTGATGGAGGCTACCCCATATCTGCATGGCGATACTTTGTCCACACTGGTGTTGTGACTGAAGAGGTAATATTGTCTTTCTTGCGAGAAACAGGCGTAATATTGTTTAGAATGTTGTTAGAGCACACCAACATGCTAGGTTGTGAATTAGTAGCTGAATTAAGGCCCTATTTGGAAAAACTTAAAGAAAGCAGTTTTGAACATTTTGTTGGATTTAAGCTGTATTTTATTGTTTGGTTTCACTGCTTCTGCTTCTCTAAGAAAAGCTGAAAATAAACAGAAAATAAAATCATGTCTCAAGGTACTTCTACTAACTTGCTTTTTTGCTTTTTAGCAAGTCCTACAAACAAAACCCACTAACTTTTTTGGCAGCACTTCATTTTTTTTTCTAAAACTCAGCACTTCTTTAACAACACCAAGTTTTTGCAAAAAGACGTTAACATTTGTTTGGCTGTTTATCAACTTGCACATATAGCATATGTATATTGCCGAAAACTGAGGTGAGATTTCCTCCAACAGTGTGATCCTTACTTTGATAATACTGGATGTTCTCATCCTGGGTGTGAGCCTGAATATCCCACTCCTATGTGCGAGAAGAGATGCAAAAAAGAAAACCTGCTCTGGGACGAATCAAAGCGATTCAGTGTCAGTGCATATAGAATCAGTTCTGATCCGTACAATATAATGGCGGAAATTTTGAAGAATGGACCAGTTGAGGTCTCTTTCACCGTTTATGAGGTAAAAGGAGGAACACAAAATTCTGATTCTTAGTTTAGGTTAATGATATATTTCTTATTTCTTGATTCCAGTGCAGCTATGTTTTTTTGTTCAGGCAGCTAACATCTCATTGATCATATTATTTCTTATTTCTCGTTGTTCGTTGGGATTCCTTATTACAGGATTTTGCTCATTACAAGTCAGGAGTTTACAAACACGTGATAGGTGATGAGATGGGAGGCCACGCTGTTAAGCTAATAGGCTGGGGAACTACCGACGATGGGGAGGACTACTGGGTATTGTTGACTTTTTTTTTTTTTTTCTCAGATTCTAAGATTCAAATATGTTGTGTTATATTTTGATGATAACTTTCGACTCATCAATGCAGCTTTTGGCTAACCAGTGGAATAGAAGTTGGGGTGATGTATGTTCTCTGTTTAACCATTGAGATGTTTAAATAGTCACTTATAACAAATATTTCCTTTTTTTTTTTTAGTACAAGTTTGAATAATGGTGGTGTTTTATATATGTGATGATGATAGGATGGGTACTTCAAGATCAGAAGAGGAACAAATGAGTGTGGCATTGAAGAAGATGTGGTTGCAGGTTTACCTTCATCAAGAAACTTGATCGCTCAGTATGGCCATGTAGACACTTCACGCGATGCCTCAATCTGAGAAAACAAACATAATCTCAAGTACGAAAAAATAGCCAAATGATGGGCCGTTTATTAATTTCTATGTGAATTATATATAGCTTGCTCACTAGGGTTTGATGAGGAAGTTGTACTTAATTAATGTTTATGTCGAAAAATAGTTCATTATGTAACTGATATGTTCTTATAGGTGAATGAAACTTATGCATCTATTGCACATAGTAAATCTTCAAATAAATTCTGAGAAAAAAAAATGTTACACTTTAGATACCAAGAAGTTTTTTAAACATGAGTACATAAGACAACCAAAGATAAGTTGGGTGATTATGGATTTATCATATTAGCATTAAATTGTGTACAAAAAATTTCATGATTATGCAATCATTTTAACATATAAATCTCATGCATAGGTATACTTTATAAATCAGTTCTCAACTAGTCATTATATTGTGTGCTGTAGAGGGAAGATTGCATTTGTAATTTTTTTGTTTCATTTGTTTATAGTTTTTCACATTTTATCTCATAATTTTTAAAATGTTTCACATTTAGTCTCACCGTCCAGAATTTAATGGTCAACTTTATTAGACAACATTTTAATTGATTTTGTTTGAAAGAATTTATAAGTGAATACACTCATAAGTGGATCCTATTCAATACTATGATATTTTTTTTAATTTAATACCATGTATCTCTTATGATAAAATCTTCCAAAAAATTTAATTAAATTGTTTACTAATAAAGTTGAATATAAATTTTGGATGATGGGAGTCTGGGAGTGAGACTAAATGTAGAAATTAGGAAATTCATATTGCCCACTACCCTTTTTCCAAATGTCTTAATTTAGACCAAAAATAACACTATCAAACAATTGAATGCACTGTTTTCTGTTGTGAAAAATGCAAACGAACTTGTTATGGAAATGATTTAGTCGAGGCACGGGTTACCCGATTTTCTTAACACAATTACGCCCCGCTCACGATGGTTACGGGATATGGCGTTTATGTCCCAAGATACAACGACTAACGTCTTAGAAATAGGACCACTCCAAATTTCTAAGTCTAGCGAACAAGTTTTCTGCTAGAACTCTCGTAAGAAAGAAAGAAAGAAGAAATGATATGAAGTTAATACTTCGGTGTGAAAATCTGAAAATAGGAGGACTCTATTTATAGATTTCCAAAGGTTGAGGGCCGAAAAGATACAACTTTTCAAAAACTGCAAAACAGCCCCTTGAAAATGAAAAGGCGCCTTTTCACTCCCAACGGGTGCCGTTCCAGCGCGAACGGGTGCAACACGCACCTCTTCGTCCATTGATCACCATGGTTCACTATCTCGATTAATCGTGGCCATCAATTAAAAGAGTTGTGATCCATTGGTTCAACGGATAGAAATCTAACGGTCCAAAATAATTGTGGAAAATGAAAATTTAATTAATTAAATAATATAATTAATTAAATAGAATTTTATATAAAAATATAAATTCGGACGACCCACGACCCGACCCGCCCGCCTACCCCAGCCTAAGCCCAAGCCCAGGCCCACGGACCACGGACCCGGACCCGACCCGCCCGCCCAGTCGGTCGGCGGCGGCGGTCGGTCGGCGCGCGTGTGTGTGTGTGTGCGCGAGACGGGTCTAACCATGGCTAAGCATGGCCTCCCCCCTCTAAATCCACACAAACATGATATGACCCAAGGCCACAAACCTCATTTTCCATGTTGAGCTTAATATACTCATCTAAGTATATGTTTTGAACCAATGTGTGATACCCACATTTTCCCCAATTCAAATGCTAAGCTTCAACTTCAAATTTCTCATTCATCCGACATCAGAATCGAGAAATTCGAAAGGTAACGATATCTACTCGGAACGTAGTTTCATAATATATAAAAATATCCTCATTCCGAGTACAAAAGCATTTTCGAATTGTCTATGATTTCCAACATTTTCTTGGGTCCTTTTGGCTTAATTTAGTGGATAACTCTTTAAGCCGTGGAAGATGGAGAGTGTGTGTATTGATCTTCCCAAAAAAAAAAAAATCTAAAACCTGCCCAAAATGTTGATTGTTTTTATGAAATTTTGAATGCAAAATTCTATTGGAATCTCAAATGGATCAAAGTTACGAGATATAATAGAATTTCATAAAGACTGAAATTGAAAAGAGTCAAATATGTGGGACCAAAATTATCCATTTTTCATCTTATGAACATACTGTTTACTGTATTATTGTCAACATTTCCGTCCATTATAAAAGATAAATGTTATGCTACCATGTTACATGTTTACTTTGTTTTACTTCAAAAATCAAAAGATGAAATACTATTTACTATCTTATCTTCTATTATGGGGTAAGTTCACTATTTAATAAGTTTACAATTCTTTAAAATTTTGAAATTTGACTAAAATTCTTGAAACAGAAATCATCATTCTTTGGTGTATTCGAGTAGTTGGACCCGGATATTTGAGAGAGAGGCAGACAACTTCTTGCTGATATGCATAAAACTATAATGCGTATGGGGGACGAAATTTATTGGTTCAAGAGACGGTGAAAGATGAGATAATTGAGTACCGAAAAAGAGAGAAGAGTTTGGAATCGGTGATAATTGACTACAAACGACGAGAAAAGAACTTAGAAACTGAGATAATGAACTGCAATGAAAGAGAGAAACTTCTGAAACAAGAACTCCATTCACACAGAATAAGAATGAAGAAATACGAAGAATCGTCCTACCAAAGTTACAAAAAGATGTTCATGTTTGTTCTTATCATGCTCATGACCACAACCCTATTGGTGAAATCAGTGTTTAAGCAAGATAGGTTTGATTATATGTAGTTCAGTTAATATGCAGTTAATGATTGTGTAGGTCTTGTTGTTCATATACAGTTATTTGTTCATGTGTTGTTCATGTTTGTTCATTTTTGTGAGAGATTTGCTGATGTTTGTTCATGTGTTCTGTTTGTTCTGTTTTTAATAGTTTGTTCAAGCAAGATAGTTTGTTCATGTTGTTTGTTAATAGAAGAAACAGTTTGTTCATTTTTCTGTTTTTGTTTGTAATTTTGGTGAAATTCTCCACAACACAAGATTGATCAAATTCAACCAACTCAAACTACACAACTCATTGATCACTAAATTCTCATAAAAAGTTGATGCAAATGTACTGAGTACATAATCATAATCTCAAAATGAGTACATAACCTGCAAATGTTCATGCTTAGGGGCATAATTCAATACAAATAGGTACTCAATTCAAAACAAGTACAGAAATAGTTTGAAACACAAATTATAGTTTTCATAGTTTAGGGGCAGAATTTCCAAAAGACTTGGAGGACACATTAGCTGATTTTGGGAAGGTACTTAGGGCAGCTTGTGAAGCAAACTTTGGAGCAAGTATTGATGAGGACATATTTGGGAAGCAGATTTTGTGAAGCATGTGCTGATGAACAGCTTGTGAAGCAGATTTTGGAGCACTTTCAGAAGGTTTGGACAATGATTTTGGACCCACAACAGCAGGTTTTGACACTGATTTGGATTGTGAAGGCATAGGCACAAGCACATGCACATTTGAATGCTTTTGTAATTTTTGAATGCAATGGAGGCTTCTTGGATGCAGTGGGGGCAAAACTATTGGCTTTCCTCGCAGAAGCTCTTAAATTGGTCCTTGTGATAAAAAAATTTACCACCTTTAATCAAGACTGGACTGTGGATGCTTGAGCCTTCATTTATCTGCAAATCAATACAGTAAATAAAACACATTAGAAATGAAATTCAAATTGAAATAATCACAAAGCAATTGAAATTCTTACATTAACTGATTCTATTCTATTTGAGGTTCCTCCTATGTTAACTCCTTTCTTACTTGGCCTTCTCACCTGCAAATGTTGATGCATTTTAAGAGTTGGTTTAAAATATATGCATAATGTAATTATTTACAAAAAAGCAATACTTATTTACTTGTAACTTTTCTTTAGTTTTATGATTGGCGCCACTTGAAGAGGCTAATGATTTTGATGTTGTCACTAGCACTTGAACAACTTGTGATATCACTCAGGCAAATTGATTTGGTTCATTCCCAGCTGCAACAACCCAACTTTCTTGTGTCTGGTCCTGTTCTTGTTCATTTAGATTGTTTCTTTTTCTTTTACAATCTTTTGAATTATGGCCCACTTCTCCACACATTCTACATTTATTCTTTCTTATAATAACCCCCCCATAATTTTGTTTGGATCTCTGGAGGTGGCTCGTGAGGTTCTGTTCTTCCTTGTTGTTGAGGCCTACTTATTGCAATTGTTTCAGCATATTTGGGTGGTAGTGGTGGCACTAAGTGGCAGTCAGGCCACAAATCAGGGCCATTTAGTGGCCTAATTGCATTTTCATAACATTTTTTATATGTTACCACACTGTAATACTTATGCACATAAGCTTCAGTGTGCTCATTTATGCACCAAATGGCAGAGATTGCATGTTCACAGGGTGTGTCACTTAGTTCCCACCTCCTACAACTACAAGTTATGTCCAAGACATTGACAGTATGTTGATCAAAAGGCTCAGTAATCTGAAAATTTCAGCCATTAGATCTCATTGGTATGCACTCACCAACATCTATCATGTTTTTCATTAGTTGAGTTCTTATTTTTGGACATATAGCACTGTCCCACTTCTCACCCTTGTCCCTATTTAATTGCAACCTTGTTATTAAGAGATTTCTTATAGTTTCAAGCAAATGGATTATGGGCTTGTTTCTTGCATCTAGGATGAAGGAATTAAAACATTCACACATGTTATTTAAAAGAATATTCTTTTAAATTATTCCATTCTCGATGCTCTTGCAACTGCCCACAGAGCATTTTTGACAGCAACACCTCCAAATCCATCTTTTTTCATGTTACTATGTAAGTGTCTAACACAAAATCCATTTTATGCCTCAGGAAACAATGACTCAAAGGAAGGAATGAAGCCTTTTTGCTTGTCTGACATAAAAGTCCATTTAGATTGCTTCTCTAAAATTACTAAGTGATAAATCTCATTTTTATGCGATATATGACGTCTATTCGGCCACATTTACTATCGGTTTGCATTATATTTTTACCCCACAAATGCGTTTAATATCACTGTCAAGTGTGGCAGGTAAAAATCTAATTTGCAAGTGAAAATGCACAACTATAGGCTGAAATCGAAATCGAGATCGTTGCTAAAGAATCGAGACAAGATCGATAAAAAAAGAGATGCGTTTAAAGCCAAGGCATTTAAATGCCGATCATCTTGGCATTTAAACACCTATTTTCACGGCGTTTAAACGCCGCCTTTCTTGGCGTTTAACTCTGAGTTTCGGTTCAGGCCCCACTTCCGGATTTATTTGTTTTCTTTTCGGTATAAATAGCCCCTCCAAATATTGTTTTAGGGTTCGAATTTTATTTTCTTGATTTTGGTTGTAAAGATTAGAGATCGAAGAACAAGATTCAAACGTGATTGTAAATAGATCTTTCGACAACGGGTTTTATCGAGTTTATTTCTTTAATCTCTTTTAATTCTTTTGAATTTATCATGTTTACCTTTATTATTGTTGATTGTGCTTTC
This sequence comes from Verbascum thapsus, assembly GCA_963669365.1. Taxonomy (NCBI): domain Eukaryota; kingdom Viridiplantae; phylum Streptophyta; class Magnoliopsida; order Lamiales; family Scrophulariaceae; genus Verbascum; species Verbascum thapsus. The sequence goes on from OY770106.1 coordinate 1,973,686, forward strand.
GTATCTGTGGAATAATTCATTTTATTTTGGAATTGGGAGTAGCCCGATAATATGTTATCAATAAAGGTTATAAAATCGTTGACGTTATCTCGCCTACGCTTATGATTTGAATTCTTAGTAATTAATGCTTGTGAACTTGCCGACCACTTATTTGCATAATTGTAGATATTAGGTGAAAATTGTGAAAGGTGACATCTAAATCGAAACCCATAGTTTTCAAACCTAGGATCTAAATCACGAAAGTAGTTTTAGGGCTTTTGAGGAATCGATACACTGTCACAGAAGTGAATGAATATGAGCTTAGTCTAATCGTCACGAAAGTAGGGGATTAATTAATTTGGGTAAATTATTATGCTTTGGCTGAAGGTAATTAGTAAAATTGGATAGTGTCATTCATAAGTGGTGATCGTAATTGAATTAATGATATAGTTGAATTGATAACGTTTGTCGTGATGAACCCTGATTCCGGAATTGCTAATCCCATATAACCAAAACTAGTTTTGTACATTCTGTTTAGTTTTCTTTACAATTTATCTCGTAATTTCGTTAGGCTTAGATTACCGATAATTGAAGGAATTAGTACTTAATTATTTGGTTTTCGTGGGAACGATATCTTTTGTGGTACACGAAAACCGTGCGCTTGCGGTATTATATACATCACTAAGTCACCATCTAACAGGTTTAAGAACCAGGTCCATGTATCTTTGATTTCCCCTTCAACAATAGCAAAATAAATAGGAAAAATATTGTTGTTTGGATCTAAATCAACTGCAGATAACAACTGCCCACCCTTCTGCCTTTTCGAAAAACAACCATCAACACCTACCACAGGCTACAACCAGCTTTAAAGCCATCCTTACATGCTGAGAAGCAAATATACAACCTATGGAACCTGACACCATCTTCATCTTCAGTCAATTTTAAAACTACAGTTGCCTTGTCATCAGTTCTTTTTAGTTCATTGCAATAATTTCTTATTTTGCTAAACTGATCCTCAATGTCACCCTCAATAATCTTAAGTGTTTTTCTTTTAGTCCTATAAGCTTTTGACCTAGAAATATTGGCCTTTAATGTGTGCATACCTCATCTCTAAATGAAGAAGTGTCCAACTTTGGATTGTCTTTAAATTTGTTCACAAATATTTTTCCAATCCAAGTTGACTTGAGGCTTTTGTTGTTATAATTCCAGTAACAATTAGGGTGCTCAGGGTTATATGTCTTTATTTGCCAAGTATGATCTCCTGCATTACTGACACATGGACAGTCCAACCACACCCCTTATTCCTACACTTAGCTCTAAGCCTCCTCTTATCATTTTTTCAAAGGAGACCATCATTCACTTTCTCAAACAGTGGCTTTCAATTGCAAATTTTGCTTGTTTTTCTTAATCAAACATCAACCCTAACTCAAGGAGGATGTTTACTATCAATTCCAGGGTTAAATTTTGGATATCTCTTTCTTGTTTTATCTGAATCTGAGTAACTGTCAGCACTGTTTAGCTCCTCACCACTGTGAGCACACTCTTCATCCTCTTCTTCATTTTGCATCTTATCATACATCTTGTCTGACATATACTCATTTTCACTTCCACTCTTCTCCCTAACATCCATAAGCTCAAAATCAGGGTCCACATAGACATCAAAAAACTTATCATCCTCCTCAAAATCATACTCACTATCATAGAAGTCTGAATCATCTTCATCAGTTTCTGTTTCTGAAATAACAGGAACCTCAACAGTTTGAAGTTCTTCTACAGGTCTATCTACAACATCAGATGGCTCAATTTGACTTTCAATATCCCCTCTACCATCTAGGTGTTCTATATAAATTTCAACTTCATAGTTACTAGGAATGTGTTTTTTAATGGCCAAAACATCAAGATCTTTTTCTATATATTTACCTATATTCATTGTTTTTCTATATTTGTGCCAAAACCTAACACTCCCTCTAATATTGTATCCTACCTCTTCTGTAAATCCCCACATCTCAATCATTTCGAGCTTATCTATATAAACAAAGTCAAAGTACTCTACATCTCCACTAATATATTGCTTAGGATTATGTTTCATTACACCATTGTAATATAACTTAATTGTAAAACACTCATACTCCCCCATTACACCTTCATTAGTTTTAGTTATGGTGTGTTCAAAAAACACAAAAACAGAACAACAGTTTATATCATGAATCAATAAAATCAACACAAATTCATAACATCAATTCACACATAATGTACCATAATTAGGAGTAAAGTCCAGTGCGTGCGTGCTTCTTCTGGCCATACTGCAAGTCAATTTCAGTGAAATGTGATTATATTAGGGTTAAATAAAAAATGAGAATTTTCAAAATCGAAACTAAAATTGAAGGAATTGACATGGACCTTTTCGATTTGGTGTTCTAACTCAAAGCAATTGAAAAAATCACAAAGCTTCGAACAGAAATTACGAATTGCAGAAATCACAAAGCTTCGAACAGAAATTACGAATTGCAGAAATCACAAAGCTTCGAACTCGGGGTGAACAGGAATCACAAAGCAATTGAAAACATGTTTGATTTTCGGATATGGATTAGGGTTCTCTTGGAAAAATGAGAGGAATTGCGATATGTAGTTTTCAATTGAAGAGAAATGCCCCGACTTAAAACCCTAATTGAAGTGAAATTAGGCTGAAATCAGGTCATATGCGATTTTCCCCCCAAATCAGCTTGTCACGTGCGCCGCACATGCTCGAACCGTTAGAGTTTGATGGTAAATTGACGGCATGGACCAAATGTGTCAAAATATTGTAACTTGAGGGACTAAATTGACGGACACGGAACATAGGGGACCAATTTTGCGATTGATTGTAATTTGAGAGATGAAAAATGTATTTATTGTTAATGTAAATAGTTATTAAATGTGCACCAAGAAGAAACTACACTTAAAAACAAAATACATGAAAAAATAAATTGTAAGTATAATATATTAAAATAAGTTCAGTCTCGTCCTCTTAAACAAAAAGTGGGTCTATCCTTGCAACGATGAACGAAAATATTATTTGTTCCAAAAGGTTGAATTCTCAACCCCAAGGGCCCCCATGCCCCGGCCCGACAGAGCATATGGGAGGATGTAAATCATGGTAACTCAGCTAATCACAGAGGCTAGACCACTGCCCACTGCGCACGAGGAACAAAAATATTATTGATTGAATGAATTGTGTGTCTTATTATATGTACTAGCTAGTTTATCTTTTAGGACACCTGTCCAATTTATTTTTTATTTTAAATGGAATATAATGATATATAACTATAATATATATCGTGATTTAACAGCATTATAAATACATGGTCAAATTTAACATTCTATTACGTGTTGAGTATATTCAATAGGACCGTGTTAGATGGTTGGACACGCAATGGATCTGATGGGGATCTAAAGAAGAAAATGATTTATGAAATTCAAGAAGTCAGAACAATTAGGTAAAAATTTATGGTTTATTTATTGTATTAATCAATTATGTATGTATTTAAAGATAAATGTTACTATTATTGTTATGGGCCATGCCAATCAAGGTTCACTAATAGACCATAAGACACCTGTGTCAATCAGTTAAAGGTAATTGCCATTTTCTGTCTAAATTTCAAACTGAATTAACTTAGACTAATTTTATTTTCACAAGATCAACCTGCATTAAGAGATAAAATATCCGTAATAAGCAGTGATTTCGTTCACAAATAATTGAAAACTCGATCTTTACTTAAAAGAGTGAAGTGTCGAATTATATATTTACAGTAACCATTGATGACAGTAATTGTCATTTTGTAATTACAGTATAATAAATGTTTACTAGTAAATATTGCCATATTCATGATATTGCGCTAACATCCTCAATGGGAAAGTATTTAGACAGCCACAACACAACCTGACTAATAATATATATGTTTGAGTTAAAAACTTAAAACAAGGTGGAAAACTAATAGAGTCATTCTTTTTTTTGTTAAAATTAAATTAGGTAGAATTGGTTCTGATCACCTATTAAAGTGTCAAAGGAATAATAGTTGAAATTCAAACATAGGGATATATAATTTCTTAAACATAGAAGGACCAGGGAGGGAGTTAGGATTTTGAAATTCGAATTGCCGAATGTAAAAGTTTAGAAACAAATCTTAATAATTTTAAATTATGGGAATGAAATGCCAAAAAATTTAAAAAAGCATTAGGGTGCAAATGGTCAAAAATTAAAACTTGTTTAAGGGCAATTTGGATTGTAGTTATATGTAATATTTGCAACAGAATAATTATTAAAAGGCTTATAATATCACACAATAGTACCTCACGGTTTAGGAAATGTGAAGAACATTAAACTATGTTGCATGGATCCGAATATATAGAGAGATATGATATACATTTGTGTTCGAACACAGTTACACTTTTATAAAAAATTGCATATGACACACGACTAGATAACTATATATAATAAAATTTATGTACGATAATATTATCGGGATCGGGAAAAAATGTTACTATATGGAGGTTTATTGTAAATAGAGGTTTATATATAGAAATTATTATTTAAAAAATAACTAAATATATTATACGACACTTGAAAATGTGTCTCTTTATATTTTAAAAAAATGACTTGAAAAGATAGTAAGATTAATGAATTTTTTTTTAAACTACTTGCATCATGCATTATGTTTATATTAGATTTAGGGTATTTATTCATGTATCTATCTAGAAAATGTAAAACAAATGTCTATATATCATATATGCATTTAAAAAATTCACTTTGAATTAAAAGATGCGACGTGAACACCAAAAAATGAAGTCATTATCACATACAACTTTAGATAAGTATTTCATATCATCTTAGTTTTAATGTAACATACTTAAACAATTCTAGATATTTTATATAGACTAGTAAAATGCATGTGCATCCGCACTTAAAAATTTATGTTATATAGTGAAAATATAAAGAAATATTTGAATGTAATTTTAAAATAATATAAAATTTATAAACAGTTCATATATTCAAATATTGTCATTTTATTTATTTATTTGATAAAGTAACATATTTAACGTCATGTAAAAATTTAATTTTATGTTCAAAAAATTCTCATATATTTAATCAATATTAACTTAGATAGTTTTAAATGTTAGCTCACTATGTAAAAGCTTTATTTGTAACTCAATATATATGAAGTCTTTTTTGATTAACCAAATTTAGGAGTTTTTAACTAATTAAAATTTTAAATTATCGATTTTTATAGTAGCATAAATATATAAATATATTAAAAATGTAATATCATTTTATTATAATATAAAGGTAAATTTCTTAAGATGGTTTCTGCAAAAATACGAAATATTACAACCTGGAGTTTATTTTTATCTATATATAGTGTCAAGTTGGGATTATAAAATATTCTTATATAAATGTTTTACTCTAGATAATCTGCTATCACATTTTATATGGAGTTATAGTCAAACTATCACGAATTTGTTAATAATTTTAAGCAATATTGGCACATTATAATTTTAAAAAATACAAATATAAATAAGCACAACATATGGGATCCATACTCAAGTATTTGATATCATGTCAACTCATTTTCAATTAGAATTATTCATGCATTAAAGATGATAAGTCATTTAACTATTTTATGCATATATAACCATCAGTTTTATTAGTTTCTTACATTTTGTAAAATAAATCTCAAATTCGATGTACTTGTTACTTTTAATGCGAGTTGAAAAAATATACCTAGTTGATATAGATATGAACAATAATTTAATCCATCGAATGCAAATCATAATTCCATTATTGATTATATGATTGTAAAAGTTGGATGTGAAAAGTGGTTGCCACGATAAACCAAGATTATAAAATGCTATTACATGGACAAAAAGTCTTCTACCAAATTCAACCCTCAATTACATTATATGCTAATTAACTTAAAGAAGACATCTTATTGAATAATTTTATTCCATCTTTTATGAAATTTATTTGGTCGACATGAATTGAAACAAAGTTAAGGCTTGTTAGTCGATATCAACTTTCACTTTCATATTGTAATTATTTTCTCCATTTTTAATTCTTCAAAATTTGTATAATTCTTTTTTTAAATTATCTATCCAAATTTATTGAATCAGGTTATCTTTTCAATCTGAAATTTAAAAATATATTAAATAAATGGAAAGATATTCAACTTTTGAAAAGTGTCACCACAATTTGTGGCCATATCTTTTCTTGTTTTATTTCATTTTCCATAACCCCACCGCTCAATCAACAGTCATAAGTGAACAAAACAATAGTTAACATCTCAGATCTTCTCAAGTGTGCAAGTTAAGTTACTACCAAATCCATCTTAATTATTTTTTAATGAAAAACCAAATATATTCAATTCTAATATATATATATATATATGTGCACATATATATATATATATATATAACTGTAATCGGTATAATTTTTGTCATTAAATAACTCAACAAATAAATATTTTATCAAAATACTCTTCATCCAATAGTGAAAATTAAATCGACTCTAATAAAACCGATTGAACATAAAATTATGTCCTTAGATTTCTCTGAATACCACGTGCCAAAATGAGCCCCATGACATGGTCGTAGCAAAGAGATATATAGTGTCCGAATAATTAATAACAATAATAACAATGACTATTATTTAATTTAATTTGATATAGTCTTGATAGTGAAGTTTAACAAAATTATATTCCACTAAAGATAATTGTTTGCGATTATGGTAATAAAGTCATGCATTAAAAGCTTTATTGATGTAATATGCGTACAAGACCAAAAGGGATTTATTTCCCTATCTTTGATTAGTGATCACGAGCAATCATCTACCATATTTTCGGGACTTTAGGATTAGATAATTTTGATATCTTTGTTCGTTTTTATGATAATTATATGTACCTTCGTCATAGAAACTAGATGTCGGAATTTAAATAAAGAGATAAACGTTGAAATCTAGGCTTTATGTTTTTGAGATAAAATATTGAAATTTTTTTGGAGATCGCGGACTATGAAAATTTGTGTGAAAATAGTAAGTGTTTGTTTATGTTTTTAAAAATAGGTTAAAAGTTGTAAGACATGTCAAATCAATAGTGATAGATTAATGGATGATGTGCATAATAATTGTATTTGTGGTGTATATAATGGTTATGTATATATAAAAAATAAGAAAATATGGATAAAAAATTGTAAAGTATGAAAGAGAAAATGAAAAAAGTGATTATAATAAATGATTTGATTGGTAATGATGCGGGATCAAATATGTGTCAAGTGAACAACACGTGGAGATGGGATCCGACCCGGCTCACACAGACTAGATAGTGTTTTGATGGATTAGGACTGCGCTTGATAAATTCGAGCTGCCTACGTACCTACTTTAGTAGCATCAAGCCTCTTCGTAGTTCTTAGGTATTAATTATACTTCTCGATCTTTTAGACTCAGAGAGTATTCAATCATTCTAGTTTTTAGCGCCAAAACCAGATAATAATCAATTTAGTTGATTAAGATGGTATATATAGCGATCCTTGTTGGGCCATGGGCTCGTCTTACTGGGGTGGCCCACGATAGCAATGTATCAATGTTGATCTAATATCAATTATTCTATTAATTTACAGAAGTACAGATATTCATAATTGGGGACCCATCATATGCCCCCCACTCCTAAGCGTCTCGTCTCGTCAGTGGGGACTCTTGGGAGTAGAAAGTCGATAAGATGGAAACTCACCTCTCTCTCACCTTTTTTTAAGGGTGGCCTCGAGGGTCGACCGCTTGGCCTCGGCCATGGTCGAGGCAAGTGCCTCGACCACGCCAAGGTCGAGGTTTGTGCCTCGGCTGAGGCCGAGGTTGGCCTCGACCGCGTGGACGAGGTAAGTGCCTCGGCAAGCTTCCTCGAGCAGCCAACTTTGAGGGGTTGCCTCGGCCTTGAGGCAGCTTACTCGAGGGACTGCTGCCTCGAGGTTGGCTCGAATTCCGTCACAAGCGGATAATATTTGCTTTTTCGCCCATAACGTAGGCTACGATCGTCGAAACGCAACGATTCAAAAAGCGTTGCGATGATAAAGTCTAGCTTTAAACCTTCGTTGTTCATGACAACTTCTAGTCCATGCCATATAGGGGTAGGGATGCGAAAATGTAAGGGCATATGTGCCTATCGTGCACTTAGTGGCTATGGCCCCCATTCCTATGATAGACGCACACATTTTTTGTAGTGCGTGGTGATGCTTAGCATTTGTGGGCTCTCTCACACTTGGGAGCCTCAAATCTCAATTCGGTAGGTCTTCCATACTCGGAAGCCACAAACCTCAGGGGGGGTTTCCTCGCTTGGGAGCCCCACACCTCATTCTTGGAGGGCGCTCACATTTGGGAGCTTCGAGCTTCATACGTAGACTTTCACACATAGAAGCTTCAAACCTTATTCGTGCTATAGGGGGTTACACGGGGCAGGCTCTACCTAGAGTCTTCTTGTTGGGGGGAGATCTTACACTTGAAAGTGTCAAGCCTCATACGCGGTCATAGAGGGGTTACACGAGTAACCTCTATTAGAGTCTAAGTTTTGTTGAGGGGAGCTCTCACCCTTGGGAGCGTCGAGCCTCCTACGTGCTCATTGGGGGGTTATAAGGGGTAACATCGACCTAGAGTCTAAGTTTTATTTAGGGGAGCTGTCATTATTGGGAGACTCGAGCCTCCTACGCGCTCATAGGGAGTTACACGGGGTAACATCGACCTAGAGTCTAAGTTTTGTTGAGGGGATCTCTCACCTTTGGGAGCCTCAAGCCTCATACGCACTCATAGGGGAGTTACACGAGGTATCATCGACCTAGAGTCTAAGTTTCGTTGAGAGGAGCTCTCACCTTTGGGAGCCTCAAGCCTCATACGCGCTCATAGGAGGGTTACACGGGGTAACCTCAACCTAGAGTCTAAGTTTTATTGAGGGGAGCTCTCACACTTGGGAGCCTCAAGACTCATACGCGCTCATATGGGGGTTACACAGGGTAACCTCAATCTAGAATCTAAATTTTGTTGAGGGGAGCTCTCAAATTTGGGAGCCTCAAGCCTCATACTTGCTCGTAGAGGGCTTACACAGGGTAACCTCGACCTAGAGTCTTAGTTTTGTTGAGGGGGGCTCTCACACTTGGGAGCCTCATACCTCATATGTGCTTGTGGGGGTGTCTTGAGGTTCAAGAGCGCGCCTCATAGGCTCTGTTGGGCTTGAGGTCGTTCGAAGTTGCATACTGGGTACGATATTCCTTACTTGATTCGCACGGAGTATGTTATAGGGTCAATCGCAAAGGGTTTTGACATGGGTCGCTTCTTCAAGGGGCTACGTAGGTCGCCTTGAGGGCACTCCTTATCATAAGCTACCTCACATGGGTATGCATGTCATCTCACAAGGTGTATGACATGGGTTGTCTTCACAAAGGGGTACACCATGCCTTACTCGATCTTTTCAAGCAGTATCCACGGTGTCACTCGAGGTCGTTTCTTAGGGTAGGTGCCTCGAGACTCTACTGGCAGCCTCCGCGTTTTCGCCCATAACCTGAGCTACGAATGTCAGAACGCAACAATTCAAAAAGCATTACGAAGCTAAGACTCATAGTTTCAATTGTATGTCTATCTCGAGGCATTTTCCTCGAGGTTTGCCTCGAAAGTCGAGGCATTTACCTCGAGATAGGTGCCTCAAAGTAGGTGTCTCGAGGCTCTCCTAGCAACCTCCGATCATTCGTCCATAACTTGAGCTCCAGATGTCAGAACACGGCGATTCAAAGAGCGTTATGAAGATAAAACTTAGAGCTACAATTATATGTCTATCTCAAGGAATTTTTCTCTATATTTTCCTCGAGGATCAGGGCATTTGCCTCGAGATGGGTGCCTCGAGGTAGGTGTCTCGAGGCTCTCCTGGCAACCTCCGATCTTTCGTCCATAACTTGAGCTCCGAATGTCGGAACGCGACGATTCAAAGAGTGTTACGAAGCTAAGATTCAATGATACAACTGTATTTCTATCTCGAGGAATTTTCCTCGAGATTTGCCTCGAGATGGGTGCTTCAAGGTAGGTTTCTTGAGGCTCTCCTGGCAACCTCCGATCTTTCGTCCATAATTTGAGCTCCGGATGTCGGAACGCGATGATTCCAAGAGCGTTATGAAGATAAGACTCAGAGCTACAATTGTATGTTTATCTCGAGGCATTTGCCTCGAGGTTTTCCTCGAGATTTGCCTCGAGGTTAGATGCATTTGCCTCGAGATGGGTGTCTCGGGCTCTTCTGGCAACCTCCGATCTTTCGTCTCCGATCTTTCGTCCATAACTTGAGCTCCGGATGTCGTAACGTGACGATTCAAAGAGAGTTATGAAGCTAAAACTCAGAGCTACAATTGTATGTCTACAGTGAGGCATATTCCTTGAGTCTCGGGTATTTGTCTCGAGTTAGGTGCCTCGAGGTGCTCGTAGAGGGGTTATACGGGGCAACCTCGACCTAGAGTCTTATTCTTGTTGAGGGGAGCTCTCGCACTTGGAAGCCTCAAGTCTCATGCGTGCTCATAGGAGGGTTATACGGGGCAACCTCGATATAGAGTCTTGTTTTTATTGAGGGAGCATCCACCCTTGGGTGACTCATTCCTCGGAGGTGGGCGCCCATACTTGGTAGTGTCCGCCTTTGTGAGCCCCTAACCTCAAAGGTGGGCGTCAACCCTTGGGAGCCTCAAACGTTAGAGGGAGGCATCCACCCTTGGGTGACTCGAACCTCAGAGGGGTGCGTCTAACCTTAGGTGGTTTGAAGCATACTGCTAAACCGCCCGTGCCTCTACTCTTATAGAAACGTCCTCCACCCGGGCCATAAGTGCTTCTTGGGCGATCTCGATTACCCTCTCAGGGGGGGATCACCGCTAGAGCGGCTAGAGGAGGACCACTGCTGGTAAGGGTTGTGTTGAGACATCGGAGCAGGAGCTCTTCTTTCGACCTCTCCTTCGGTGGGGCTACTACCCATCCTATCACCATTGGTACGTGCCTGAGATCTAGTCTGCATTCTCAGTAAGTGAGTCTGGTTTCCCACCGACGGCGCCAAAAAGATGCGGGATCAGGTAAGTATGTGAAATTATGTATATATGATTGATAGCTAGTTAGTGATATAGAATATTAAAAAAGTAAAGTTGAAAAAAGGAGAATTTGGATGAGAATTGGTGTGTAAAATTTATTTTGAATTATGTGATTTAAAAACTTGAAAATGGAATTTGAAAACATAAACCAACATGACCTTAATATTTATAAAGTTATAACTTTTGACTAATTTTGCCAATTATTTAAGTATGTCAGAATTGGCAAAATAATAAAAATTGAAATTCTCCTCAATTGTTCCATTTCAAAACATTGTCCTAAATTGATTTTTCACAGACAATAAATACAAAATTCAAATCCCAATATATAGTGAAAGAAGTTTGTAAGACAACTAGCGTTGAATATATAATCTTATACATTTCTAATGCTACCCATTCGAATTCTTCGTTGAGAATAAAGGAGTTTTATATTGTGTTTTATTTTGTATATACCCGCCATGAAACACATGTCATGGTATATAAAATGGAGTTCGACATACAATGTAATTTTGACAATTTCAATATGCATACTGTACTGCTGACACGTATTAGCTAGATTATATATTTTAAATATTATTTCAATTTACATTTCACATCACATGTTATATATACGTATATATATATTTAACATACAAGTATTTGCTCAAATAAATATATATATATACATATATATCTGTATAATATAGAAGCATTAATTAAATACCAAAATTAAACTGGAGACTCCAAGTTTTATTGATGTGGTATTATTTTCACTCGTTGCTTGTGAAATAACTGATGTGAGAAGTTTTCCCAAATTTTACTAGTTTCTCAAATAACAATTTCCGAAAATCTCAAACTTTTTTTAAAATAAACTTTTACTTTCCGTGTGAACTTGTGCATTAAAAAATACTAATAAGATATAGCAAAAAGTCCAAGTGAATCAATTAAGTACTAAAATACCTTGTGAATTTCTATATAAAGCCTTATTCAGCAAGTGAAACACTCATAAATATATATATATTTTTTTGCAAAGTTTTACATATGTTTTAAGTTTTTCATCTAACAATAATATATAAAAGAATCCCACAAGTTAAGAAGTTTCTTCTAGCTTCTAGCATTCATGTACCCCACTCCATTATTTTGCTCATTTTGTACCATATGATTGTGGATATATTTCATTCACTAAATATTCATACAAGTGATCAAGTCTATATATATGTACAAATATATGTCAAAGGGAAGTACACTAGCTACCCCTCTAGTAATCAACTAAATCCTCCTTGTCTCTAATTTTGAAAACAAATATATATTCTTAGTGTAAACATTTAGGGTTTTGTCTTGATAAGAAATCTTAAAAATAATAGCATATTTTCGATTTCAAGTAGCTCGTTTATCGGGATGGGAGTTGCAGGAACTTTGGAGTACTTATCTGATTTGCTAAGTAGCAGCAAAAAGAAGAAAAAGAAGCAGATGAACACTGTTTCTATTAAAATCAGAATGGATTGTGATGGATGTGCCCGTAAAGTCAAGAAGGCGCTCTCTGGGGTTAAAGGTAAACTACGAAACTTCATCCAGATGATAACAATCATCCATGCGTCCTATATAATATGATAATATAAAATAATCAGGACCAGACATAATTTTAATTATTTTAACTAGCTTGTATGAGTTATTATCCATGTAGATTATTATTGTCTACATGTTTATGTAGTTTTGAGTTATTTATTAATCTTATTCATGAATAACAATTTTGAGTTTTGTTTTTTTTGGTAAACTTCACCTAATCTTAACTTATATATGAACTACGTGCGACTATCTTATGATAACATGATTATTATTTTTATTATTATTTGGGGAAATCATATTTTCATTGGCTCGCTTCAATTTTTGTCTTTTATCGACCCATAATATTGAATAGAATCCATGTGTAAGTCGATATACGTATGCATGCAGGAGCGAAATCTGTGGACATAGATTTGAAACAGCAAAAGGCAACAGTTTCTGGGTATATTGATGCTAAGAATGTAATGAAGGCAGCAAAATCAACAGGTAAGAAATTTGAGAAATGGCCTTATGTGCCCTACACCACAATTGCGCACCCTTATGTTGCTGGAGTTTACGACAAGAAGGCACCCCCTAATTTCGTTCGAGCCACCAACGATCCGGCCGTTGTAACTCTCAACCCTGTCGAAGAACAATTTACACTCATGTTCAATGATGAAAATCCAAATGCATGCTCTATCATGTAGACTTTCTTCTTCTACAATATATAGTATATACATATATGTCATATATTGTACTCTTACTTTTTGCTTTCATATATATAAAGAGCTAGCTAGCAATGTCATGTACTAGTAATTTTCACTTTTTCTTAATTTTTTTCTCATATTTTATGCAAAGTATCATTATAATATTTATAACCAGCATAAAATCATTTTTTTTCCTTTAATATATAGGTAAAGAAATAAGTTAGAAATTACGGGATAATGGTATAGACTACAAACAATAGAGAAAAATTCAAACTTGGTACTCTAAGATGGCCTAGATGCTTTTTTAGTACAATAAGTTGGCAAGTTGGGAATTTTGATACACAAATTTTAAGGAAAAAAATTATCAATTTTGGTACAAATTGCACCGAAAATTTGAATTTCGATAGAAAACTTGGCAGTTTATGTCATTAATAGAAAATGTCGTGTGTATTTGGAATAAATCATTAATCATTATGATAGTATCAGTTTTGTAAAATTAACTTTTAATTCGAGTAAGAAATCAATGTTGATCTAGAAATTTAGAGAAAAAACAATATTTAAATTATGTTAAGATATTCCTTCCTGTCTTCTTCATCGTTTTTCCATTGTTAATATATATTTAGAAACACTTTTTAAATGAACTTTTGAATATAGAAATTCATTTGTAACAAGTTAGTTGAATGGTGAAAATATTTAAACGGGCTTTTGGAATAAACCACTTATTCAACAGTGTATTTTAAAAAAGTGTATATAATTTTAGAAAACGCTTGTAACTTTTTTCTAATAATTTAATAAAAAGTTCTTTATCTATAATTTTAGAAAAAGCTTTACATTTTTAAAAATATTTATTTAAAATATCCATTTTAAAAGTTTATCTTAAAATGAACTATCTTTCAAATGATGTAATTAAATGACATACTTAAAATTGAAATAATTAACCAACCTATTCTCTACAATAATTAAAAGCTGGAACAATTGGGCCCATGTCAATTGGGCTGCAGGAAATGTCCAATCCAATTTGAGTTGGATTTGTTCTTCGGGCTGTCATTGGTGCATTCAACTCTTAGTTTCCACTTTCCATTGATAATAAAATTGTTACATTCATCAACAAACCTTGTAGCTAGGAAGAGTTGTCATGAGTGGTGGAGATAGGGTGGGGCGCGGGGAGGCCGACCCATCCAATTTTTTTTAAAAATATATGTATATTTTAAAAAATTTAGTATTAGTAACACCCAATTTATAATTGAGACATCTATATGTAAAAGTTTGATACCATAAAATAATCTTGATATTCCAATAGGTGCTTACAAGTATAAATAAGGTGCATGAAACAAATCGTATCAAATCCTGCCTAACTTAGAATGGATACACTAAATCTTTCCGAACCTGCTAGAATCTTCAATACCCCCCCCCCTCAAGTTGGAGCGTGAAGATTACAAACGCCCAACTTGTCAAGTAACGAGGCAAACCGAGCACTACCAAGCCCCTTGGTGAAAATGTCTGCTGGTTGATTAGTAGTAGATAAATATGTGGTCTGAATTTGTCCACGTTGTATCTCGTCACGAACAAAGTGACAATCCACCTCGATATGTTTGGTGTGTTCATGAAACACCGGATTTGCAGCAATGTGCATAGCTGCCTGACTGTCACTGTATACCCGCATAACACCATCATGAGTCACGCCTAGCGAGTGCAATAAACCTTTCAGCCATTTGAGTTATCTTGTGATCGCAGCAAGAGAGCGATAGTTAGCCTTAGTAGACGAGCGAGAAATCGTGTGTTGTTTCTTCGTCTTCCACGAGATCGGGGATGATCCCAAAAATACAATATAGCCTGTCAGGGAACATCTCGAAATCGGACAGCTAGCCCAGTCCGAATCACAATAGCCAGATAGGCACAGATCACAGTTGGAGCCGAGGAACACGCCCTGTCCCGGGTTTCCTTTCAGATAACATACAACTCGCAATGCAGCCTACCAATGCTCGCATTTGGGATTTTGCATGAATTGAGCCAAAATATGAACCGAATAACTGAGCTCAGGCCGGGTGATAGTTAAATAAATTAGAAGCCCGACCAAACGAAGATATTTCTCAGGATCGTCGAGGGTTGGCCCGTCCGCCAAACTGAGGCGATGATTCTCCTCGATAGGACATTTCACAGGCTTAGCTCTTAGCAATCCTACCTTAGACACTATGTCCAGTGCGTATTTTCACTGACACAAAAAGATACCCGTGGGACCTCGTACAACCTCCAGACCCAGGAAATACTTTAGTGGTCCTAAATCCTTCATGTGAAAGCAATTTTTCAAGATGGAATTTACACTCGTACAATGCTTTTGAGTCATTTCTTGCAATAATCAAATCATCCACATACACAAGTACGTACAATTGAACATTTTCTTGACATTAGATAAATAAGGAATAATCAGAGTGAGATTGTCAGAAACCACAATTATGCATTGCCGTGGCTAGCTGGGAAAACCAACATCATGGTGCCTGACGCAGCCCGTAAAGCAATTTCGTTAAATTGCACACCCGATTTTCCGAGCCCTCGAAACTAGGTGGCATGTGAATATACACGTCCTCCTCTAAATCACAATGAAGAAAAGCATTGTGCATGTCCATCTGATGCACTGGCCATCCTCGAGCAGAAGCTACGGACAAGAAGGCTCGAACCGTGAGCATCTTGGTGATTGGAGCAACTATCTCGTGATAATCCAGTCCCTCAACTTGTCTGTTTCCAAGTATCACCAGTCGTGCTTTGTATCTCTCCACTGACCCATCTGAGTGATACTTGATCTTGTACACCCATTTGCATCCAATCGCTCGCTTTCCCGGTGGTAATGACACAAGTGTCCACGTACCATTCTGTTCGAGTGCAGATATCTTCTTCCTCATAGCTTCACGCTATCGCTCATCTTTAACTGCATCTGAGTACCTAGTTGGCTTCACATCTGCAGTAACTGCATCCAGAAAGGCGCGATGGCTCGATAAAAATGCATTACATGAAACAAACTTAGAAATAGAATATCGTGTACCTGAGGACTTGGTGGGTGCAACAGCAGGTGGAGAGGGATATGTTCGAACCGTATGCATCACATAACCACGGAACCTTGTAGGTGGAACCTGAGTTCGATGCCCCCTACCCAAATCAGTCGGTGCCCCCGAGTCAGATGTGTTCGCGTGTGCGGGTAAAGTCGGTGAGCTCACATCGCGGACACCACCAGCAGAGCAGCCCGTGTTCGTCTCGTTCGGGCATGCTGAAATACTCCCCCTCAACTTAGGCCATGCCTCCGACCCTGCCACATCGGCAGACGTCTCAACTCCAATTCCCATGTCATCCACGACTGGGAGAGGGGCGGCCCCAGACGAGTGCTCAGCACCACGAGCAAATGGATATACGACTTCATGGAACACTACGTCACGAGACACAAAGAATTCACCTATCTCCAAATCAAAGACTCGTCATCCCTTTTGGCCATACGGACACCCAACAAATATGCAACGTCTGCTTCGGTCTCTAAATTTGTCCTTTGATATGAATATTATTAGCAATATTATATTTTCTTTTATGTCTTTTTATGTTATAGAATGTTTTCCTTTTATTAGGATTCGAATCTGATAGCTTTCTTTTTTATCAAGATTCGAATCTGATTGCTTTCCTTTTATTAGGTTTCCTTTTTGTTTTAGAAGTTGCCTTAGTTAGTAAGTCTTATTTTAGTAGAAAAATAGATTTGAAAAGATATCAATTTTAATTGATATCCTTCTTTTATTAGGTTTCTTTTTATTTATGAAGTTTACTTAGTAAGTTTTATTTTAGTAGGAATTAGATTTTGGAAAATATCATTTTCTATAGGATTTTTACCAAAATTAAGTTTCTTGTTTTTGCCTATAAATAGGGTAAGTTTTTCATTAATAAAATTAGAGAATATTTTTGATTAAAATTTGTGAATTTATTCTCTCATCGTTTATTGAACTTATCGGATTTTACATCCGTGGCGTTCGTTTCCGACTTATCAAACGATTTCCATCTCGTTTGTGGCGTCATCATAATTTCGTTATGAGGTTCGTCTTCATTGACTTCATCGGGTTGAGGTTTTCATACCAAGGTTCGTTGTCGCAATCGAATTCGGGTTAAAGATATCCATCCATCAATCAACTCGTGCGCAAATTCAGATCTTGGGATATTCCGCAATGAGTCAACTCATCTTGGGAAGATTCGCATCAAGTGTTATTAGAGCTATGTTTGCCACGTAGTTTTTGAAAAGCCCTACAGGCAGTTATCTCCAATTTGAGATAGAAGTCTTTTCTATTTCAAATAGAAAGTATCTTTGTTTTTTTTTTAATTTCTTTTTTTTTCTTTTCTTGTTTTTTTCAGATTCTGTCCGAAAACTATCTTTTTTTTGTTTAGTTAATTTTCGTACCTGTAGGTATTTTTTTCAAAAAAAAATTCTAAAAAAAAATTTCGAAAAAAATTTTGAAAAAAAAGTATTCGAAATATCATTGCAAGTTAATTTACAATGTCGAAGGAAAGTTTTCCTCAGTATATAATAGGAGGAGTTGACTTTAAGTTCATCGTTTATGGGCTAAAGGCTGAGATGAGAAGGTTGGTAAGAACTGAATTTGAGTGACTCGATGAGAGGATGGATCGGTATGAGAGCCAACTCAAGAAAATGGGTAGTTTTCGCCCAAATACACAAGATTGGGAAAATGCTTGGGAAGCATACCAATGGAAAAAGAATGAGTGGCAAGCCAAACAAAAATCAAAGATGGAGCACAAACAAAAGACAAGCCACCATAAAAACCAAAATGATGAATCAAAGATGGAACACAAAGAAGAGACGACCCACCATAACATCCAAGACGATAAAGGTTCTGACATTAATGAGATGTCATCATTGGAGTACACGAGTGAAAGGTGTATAGTGCATGATGCATTGACTTTAGTTTCGACAAGAAAATTGAGCGAGCACGTGAATGTGGTTGAAGATAAGGTATGTAATAGGACTATTGGTGATAATCGCCCAAAAATCGTTAATACATCTATGGTTGAAAAGTTAGAAATATCTCTTTTGGAGCAACCTAAACCATACAAGCTACAATGGGTCAATGATCGTGGTGAGACAAAAGTGAACGAACAAGTGATTATTGCACTAACACCTCAACAAATTTATGAAGATCAAGTGATGGTAAAGAAAAAGAGTGAGCCAAAGCACATGGGTGGACAAAATTTCAATGGTGATCATGTTCAATTTCAACAACACATCGACGATACTGCATACAAATGAAGCTTTGGATTTGAGGACAAATCCCTTTCAAAAGGGAGGGGGGAATGATATGAATATTATTAGCAATATTATATTTCCTTTTATGTCTTTTTATGTTATAGAATGTTTTCTTTATATTAGGATTCGAATCTGATAGCTTTCCTTTTTATCAAGATTCGAATCTAATTGCTTTCCTTTTATTAGGTTTCTTTTTTGTTTTAGAAGTTACCTTAGTTAGTAAATCTTATTTTAGTAGAAAAATAGATTTGGAAAGATATCAATTTTAATTGATATCATTCTTTTATTAGGTTTCTTTTTGTTTGGGAAGTTTACTTACTTAGTAAGTTTTATTTTAGTAGAAATTAGATTTTGAAAAATATCCTTTTCTATAGGATTTTTACCAAAATTAAGTTTTTTGTTTTTGCCTATAAATAGGCTAAGTTTTTCATTAATAAAATTAGAGAATATTTTTGATTAAAATTTGTGAATTTATTCTCTCGTCGTTTATCAAGAACGTTTATTGAACTTATCGGATTTTACATCCGTGGCGTTCGTTTCCGACTTATCAAACGATTTCCATCTCGTTTGTGACGTCATCATAATTTCGTTCTGAGGTTAGTCTTCATTGACTTCATCAGGTTGAGGTTTTCATACCAAGGTTCGTTGTCGTAATCGAATTCGAGTTAAAGATATCCATCCATCAATCAACTCGTGCGCAAATTCGGATCTTGGGATATTCCGCAATGAATCAACTCATCTTGGGAAGATTCGCATCATCCTTATCCCTCGACTGTCTATGCGCATAACAGAGGCTGCCAAATACTCGAAGCGATTTGTACGCTGGCAGTTTTCCAAACAAAACCTCATACGGAGTTTTTCCCGAAAGTAACGGTGTCGGGGTGCGATTTATGAGTACCCCTGCAGTCAGTATACATTCACCCCAAAACCGAAGAGGCAAGTGTGACTGAAACCTCAGCGCTCGTGCCACATTTAAAATGTGACGATGTTTGCATTTGACCCTCCCGTTTTGTTGAGGTGTACCCACACAAGATGTCTGATGCAATATCCCAACCTCCTCAAAGTACGACCTCAAACACATAAACTCAGTCCCATTATCAGAGCATATAATTTTAACGTGTTTATTAAACTGTCTCAAAACCATTCTGATAAAAATTTTAACTGTTCGAGACACCTCGATTTTTTCAGCTAATAAGAAAATCCAAACAGCACTAGAAAAATCAACTACTATGGTCAAGAAATAATTTGCGCCACAAGAAGAGGGGGTCCGATAAGGCCCCCACAAATCGCAATGGATTAAATCAAAAAATGAATCAGCTTTATTTATACTATCACAAAAAGGTTCTCAAGTCTGTTTAGAACAAAAACAAACATCACAAATATGCTCAACATTACTATCACTACTAATTCCCGAAATAGACTTCACAACTCGATATGAGGGATGTCCCAACCTGAGATGACATATGTCTTCACTATTGCTTGTAGTCGCTGCGTTGACTCGATGCATACCCATAGTTCGAAACACATAGACCCCTCATTGCTGCTCACCCGCACCAATCAAAGTCCTCGTACGTGGGTCCTGTATTACACAAATTTTATCAGCGAATGTGACAACACAATGCAGCTGGCGAACTAATTGTGCGACAGAAATCAGTGTACAATTAATATCAGGAACAAATAAAACATCAAGAAGAAAGATATTATTCCCCAGATCGAGACACCCGATTTGATTCGACATTGCCGTGTGTCCGTTGGGCATGCTCACCACGCACGAGGGTGCCTCTCAAACAGAACTCAACAACGAGACATCTTCTGTCATGTGTTGTGATGTTCCGATGTCGAGCAGCCACTGAACATTTTTACCCGTAAGTTTATCAGAAGGCACTGGTGTACGTCCGTGCAACATGGATTTTAGAGTCTGTCATTCGTCTTGGCTTAGACCAGAAAATTTGCTCTTATCGTCATTTGTGACCGTGGATTGGGTATACTCAACGTATCCGGTGATGGTTGCATTTGCTCTAGCACCACCGCGTCCCCTTCCCGATCTGCATCCTTGACCCTCGGTTCGTCCACCGCGTCCCCATGGTCGGTCACCCCACCATTCAGGATACCCAATCAGCAAACATCCTTTCTCGTCATGTTCAGGTACTCCACAGTGTTTACACGACTCGCTTCGATACTTTACCCGAGATGAAACCACCACCTTATTTTTGTACCGAGTTTGCGCAACAAAGGCCGTGTCTTCGCTCGAGCCCTTATTTTTTCGAGCAATGTTTCAATGTCTTTTCTCCTACACTATCATCGAATATACCCGCGTGAGAGTTGGCAGAGGGTCCATGCTCAAGATGTTCGATCTCACGGTTACGAAGATGGAATCGTCTAACCCCATCAGAAACTGATGCCCGCGTTCCATCTCTTGCCTATCAACCATTTGTTTCGAGATTTTGCACTTGCACCAATTGCATACGCATGACAGAATTGGTTCCTAATTTCCCAATTCGTCCCACATCATCTTTAGTTTTCCAAAGTACACCACTATCGCTTGTCTATTCTGCTTGTAGTTCGCACGTCCGACTTTATTTGTTAAACCCGGGGCTTGTTCGTGATCGAGAATCTATCGCGTAGCTCGATCCATAGATCCCTTACATTCTCAACGTAGGTGATGGTGGAACGTAGAGTTGATTCCACCGTGTTCAATATCCATGCAGTTACATGGAATTCACTACCCACCAGTCATTCAAATCATCTGAATCATCATCGGGTTTCAGCAGAATTCCATCTATGAACCCTAATTTTTTCTTTGCTCGTAGCGCGTTTTTCATCAAACGTGCCCATTCTTTGTAGTTTTCTCCTCGTAATTGTACGAGGCTAATAACAATACCCAGATTATCTAAAGGGTGTAAATAATACGGAGATATCACGCCCACGGCTTTACCGCCGCCCAGTTCTCCTTTCCAAGTCTCAGAGGCATTACCGCCGCCTTATTCTCCTTTTCGAGCGTCGGAGCCGCCGCCATCCATTAGGATTTCGAAGTCTTAGGTTTTATCAGTTTGTGTGGCTCTGGTACTATGTAAAAGTTTGATACCATAAAATCATCTTGATATTCCAATAGGTGTTTACAAGTATATATAAGGTGCATGAAAAAAATCGTATCAAATCCTGCCTAACTTAGAATGGATATATTAAATTATTCCGAATCTGCTAGAAACCCTCCTGTGAAATAATTTATTGGCTAAAAATCCCCTGTGAAATAAATATAGGCTAAAAACCCCCTGTGAAATATTTTCATTGCAAAAAAAACCCTCCGTCAAGGAGGTGAGCTACACGCGCCGTATGTGCGTTTTTTTGTGTTTAATAGACATTAAATGACTTATTCAATTACTTTTATACCCCTTTTATGTATTGTACTTATATATTTCTTTGGGATACATTTTTACTAATGTTTACACAAAAAAACAATATTAAAGATAGTTCTTCATAAAATATTTATTTTATTTCTTTTCTTTCTATTAAATATGCATCAAAATATTTAAATTTTAGACCATTAACAAAACAAATTTAACAAATTTATCTATTTGTTTGCAAATGGGACTGTCTATAGTATCCCAGACCAAACCCACTAGTTTTGCTTATGTGACCTGTTATGTTATTTCTTCCAACATCAGAAGAGAACACATGAACATCGTCATCATCCTCCACAGATTCAAGATTGTCATTTCCTCAAATTTATCATGCAAGATTACACCCTGGTTTTAAACCATTCTCATTCATACAAGTCCAAGAAAATCACAATATGTCTCAAGAACGATTCTGTAACTTTCACTTTCAACAATTTTTTAATCACGATAATTATCGAAATTATTAATTGTATACTTTCTGTTAACACAATTTTCAACGCTTTCTTAAGTAAATAAATACGTTCCAATCCAAGTAAGTAATAAGTGACAAACCGAATACAACAACACAGAGCTGAGCTGAGCTGAGCTCACACAAAAAGATTGTCGGAAAATGGGATCTTCGCCGGAGTACCTGCAGCGTCTCTGCCGCCTTCTAGACGATTCTATTCAACCCTTCCCCGTAACTATTTCAAATTCAGACGATTCTGTTCAAGTTGCAAAAAAAATTGAATTGCAAGAAAAAAAAGAGAGATGGATGCCCTTTGTAATATTCGAATCGAACACGTCTTAATCTCTACTTTTTGTCCAAAATTGCAATGAACATTAAAACCCTAATATCAAATTTGGTTTGGTTTTTTGTCTTTGGCAGTAACGTGTGGGAAAGAGAGGAAAAATGAAATGAATAAAATATAATTTTTATTTTGTTAAATATGAGGGTATAATTGGTATATTATGTAAAAATCTAACAGTGTTAAAGTAAATTGATGGAATTGGAAAGTGTGCAATTTTAAAATTTCACAGGGGTTTTTTAGCCTATATTTATTTCACATGGGGTTTTTAGCCAATAAATTATTTCACAAGAAGATTTTTTGCATTTTTCCCTTTTTTATTTTACTTGGTCCAACTAATTTATTCAAAATAAAAGTAGCCCAAACTCGAATTGGATCACAAGAAATGTGCCCAAACTAAGCCCACAATTAAAATTTGATAAATTAGAAATTAGGAATGTAAGTAAAATGTTATGCATAGTTTAGGGGTCATTGTGCAATATATGGTTGCTACATAGAAACAAACATCTTATCTCATTACCCATTTACCCCTTACACCTATATACATTATTCATCCTCCCTCTACTCACTCAACTGTTGCCTTCCGATTGTCGTCTACCACCGGTCCACCGTCTCCGGCCGCTGCATCCACTCGCCGCCGTAATCTTACTCCTTCTCTCAAGTCTTAACTCCAAACCCTATGCAAGATTATGTAGATTATGTATTTTTTTATTTTTATAACAATTATTATTTTTAATATAATTTGTTAATTTTGTTATAAATTTTTTGTTGTTTACTAATTAGAGTTGGGTAATGAGTCTAATAATAATGGGTAATTGTAATTTCTAAGGCTATGTTTGTTTATGTTTTTGAGTAAAAAATTTAAAATTTTCTCGGGAATTGCGTACTACCAAAATTCGTATGAAAATGATAGTTGTTTATTTATATTTTTAAAAATAGGTTAAAAATTGTGAAATGTGTCAAATCAATATTGATAGGTTGATGGATGATGTGTGGAATGATTATTTTGGTTGTGTATATAATAATTAGGTGATTAAAAAATAATAAAATATAAATAAAAAATTATAAAATAGGAAAGAGAAAATGAAATAATGATTGATTTGATTGGTAAATGTGTGAAAAGTTGTATATATGATTGATAGGTAGTTATATTGAAGATTGGAAAAGTAGAGTTGAAAAAGAGTAAATTTGGGTGAAAATTTGGTGTGTTAAGTTTATTTTGAATTTGGGGATTTAAAAACTTGAAAATGGGATTTGAAAACATAAATAAACAAAGCCTAAGTTTCTACTCTCTAATTATTGATTTTACTATTTTTGGTTTGGGGTTTAAATTTGTTGAAAAACTTAGCACATCTTTTTTTCTCAATCTTGTGCATTTGTAATGAACAAGAAAAGTCCAGCTTCCAAGCTTTTGAATTTATTTTGGACTATATTTCTGTTAATCATTTGGTTAATCAAAATTAACCAAACCACTTCTATTATAACCGACCTGAATCATTTGTGAAATTTTTCATTAATCATGAGCTACTATTTTGCAATATTGAATCAGGGGTATAAGCATGATGAATAAAAAAATTAACTCATATTTTAAAAAGGATTGTACTCATGTCACTACTCCGCATATTCCGACCCAATCCTCAGACGACTCTCGTCCTACAAAGGTCCCAAGGATAGAAAACAATTCACACGGATCTGCCAAAAATTCGGGATGTGTTATTACAACTCTACATTCGTATCCTACAAAAGCCTTAGGGATTGAGAAAGAGTTGGACCTTGTTGGTGTAGAATGGGATCCAGGAAAACGAAAAATGATTTTGGAATATTCAACAAAGAAAATGGATGAAATTCGACGTGCTTATTTGAGACATGGTCATTTTCAAACTACTCATACAAACTCCTCTGCACATGTTGATGGAAGTAGAAAGTTCATAACATCTTGGTATAGACCCTTTTCTGAATGGTTAGAGTATTCTACTATAAAGGATATGTCATTTTGTTTTTCGTCTTTTATATTTGGCAATCCATCAAACAATTCTACATTAAATGGTTTTCTTAAGAAAGGGTTTAACAAACGGAAGAGAGTGGGCGAGACAAATTGTGCTTTTAAAAATAATGTTGGATCATCTCCTTATTCTAAGTAGTGGTGTTCACGAGTCGAGCTCGAGCCGAGCTTGCCAAAAAATTCGAGCTCGACGAGCTGCAGGAATGTGAGCTCGAGCTCGAGCTCGGCTCGAGCTCGAGCTCGAGCCAGACTCAAGCCGAGTCGAGCCGAGCTCGAGCTCGAGCTCAAAAAAATAATTTTTTTATAAAATAATATTTTTTTTTAAAATATATTTTTTTTATAATTTTTTTGTATAAAAATATTTAATTAATTTTATATTTATTCATATATTATTACATATAATTATAATTAAAGTAAAAAATATTATTATTTATAAATATATTATTATAATATATTATTTTATATAAAAAAATTAATAAATATTTATTTTTTTAATATATATTAATTAAAAATTATTTTTTTATTCCGGCTCGCGAGCCGGCTCGCGAGCTCGCGAACAGGCATGTTTAGGCTCGAGCTCGGCTCGATAGGCTCGAGCTCGAGCTCGAATTTTTTCAAGCTCGAGTCGAGCTATTTTCGAGCCGGCTCGCCGAGCTCGCGAGCCAGCTCGACTCGTGAACACCCCTAATTCTAAGCATCAATTAGTCGTACATAGTTGTCACGATTTGTTGAAATCCAAGCAATTCGAAGAGAAAGTGGGAAAAAGGTCAGTTGAGATGAATCAGATGCATGTTAGAGTTTCAGCTAAAGTTGCTAAATTGTATGCACGTCAAGGTATTGCATTTAGGGATCATGATGAAAGCGTGGATTATTTTGTAAAACTAAAAAATTCATCCGTGGTGAAATTGGTGATGATGGAAAATTTTGTATTATTGTTGATGAATCTCGAGATGAGTCCAAATATGAGCAGATGGCGATACTTTTAAGATTTGTTGATAAAGATGGAGTTATTCGGGAAAAGTTCTTTGACATAGTTCATGTGTTGGACACTAAAGCAAGCACTTTGAAAGAAAAGATTGTTGAAGCACTTTCTCATCATAACCTTAGCATACAAAATATTCGAGGATAAGTACTTTCTCATCATGTCCACTGTTTTGCACATCATTTACAACTAGTGTTGGTAGCAACATCGCGAAGTACCCTTACCATTGAAAATTTCTTATCACATTTGCTGCGTATCATTAATGCAGCTGGTTCTTCTGCCAAACGTCATGATCAACTGCAAATTGCTGAAGCAATTCACATTGAAGTAATGATTGCAATTGATGAGCTTCAACTTGGCCGTGGTAAAAATCAACTTAAAATTGTAAAGCGTCCAAGTGAACTCGATGGATCTTTTATTTGCATTCCATTCGCAACTTACTTGAATTGTATGACCCTACTATTGTTGTCTAATTTGAAATAATAAATAACCCAAGTAACAATTCTAGATCAGTGACAGATGGAGCTTTTGATGAGATGAAATCATTTGAATTTGTGTTTATTGCTCACTTTATGCTTGAACTATTGGGAAATGGCGGATGATCTTTGTAGAATGCTTCAAAGCAAATCTCAAGATATTGTAAATGCTGTGGGTGCAGTTTCAAACACAAGATAAATTATTCAAAATTTTAGAGATAATAGATGAGATACATTATTGGAAAAAGTGAAGATGTTTTGTAAGCATGAGAAACAAAACATAGAAATTCCTTATATGAATGATTTTCGTCGATCCGTTAAAGGCCGTGTTCGAGGCAATCTAGTTACATTAGATCACTTTTTTTCACACTGAAATATTCAATGAAACAATAGTATGTGTGATGATTTCTTGTCTTGCAACTTGATAATGTACATCGAGAAAGAAATTATTCAAAGTTTTGATATAAAATCAATTATCGATGAATTTGATAGAATGAAGACACTCAGAGTACAACTTAAATAGGAGTAGATTATGCGATAGCAAGACCGTTCAATATTTATGTTTAGTAAATATTGTGATAGTGTTTTGTGATTATAAAGTTCTATTTTGATTTTTGTTCATGTTTATATTCATGTTTATTATGACCATATATATATAGATATGTATCAAATTGCATATTTAAATTGTCAAATTTTGGTGTTTGGGTGATTTTCAGTATCTGAAACTCTCGACCCGACCCAAGCAACTCGACCTGAAATAAGTCGATCCACATCATTGTACTTTGGCCACACTCACTTTTAATTCCTGACTTCACCACTGATTGTCATACCATACGATAAAGATACCATCTTACCCCACAAACAAACTTTGCCAGCATCCACATTTTGCTCTATTTCACTAATTATTACAAAAGAATTAGTTCAATTACTACATACACTATCCACCATCAATTCCTACTTGATTTCACATTTTTACCAACTCCAACTCACTTTAAACTGCTTAAAAAATAAAATTTCATAATTAATATTTTCACACAAGTATCAATAGAATACATTTTTCTATGCATTTTTCAGTATCATACTTGAAAACATGTAAATTTTGGTCTAGATACACTTATTGTGGAATACTCATCATCAAACATTTTCCATTCAGTCCACTCTATATGGTTTATATTTGCCCATAATTATTCGGATTATTAAGGAAACGTTTGCAAACTCTACTATTTTTGAAAAAATGATTCTAAGAGGGGAAAAAGCAGAACCATTTAAAAATTAAAAGTAGGTAGTGTTTGCAAACAAGCTACAAGTTGAAAAAAAATTGTTGATTTATATTTTATATTACTGTTTAGATAAAACATCACCATGACTTCTTCATCCTTGAATTAAAAAATAAAATTCAACATAATGCACCAATATAACAACAAAAAGAAAAAACTCAATCATCAAACTAGAAAGTTGAAATCAAAATTTAAAAAAAAATTAATGAATTGTAATAATGAAAAAGAAAATGAGAATTATACCTTCTAACAACTATCTAGAAATAATTATATAAAAGTGTTTTATTATAAATATAATAGATGATTGAAATTTAAAACTAAGATATATATTTGTTTTCCGAGTATAGAAACTAAAAGTAATATAATAGATGATTAATTTTGTTATAAGGATAAATTGTCATAAAGCTTGTTATTTTAATTATTGAAATTATAAATGCAGGTAGAAGCACCTCTAATCAGTTTGGAGCTTTTGACTTGAGCTTTTTAGGAATCAAAAGCAAAAACAGAATTTA
The DNA here is from genome assembly GCA_963669365.1 of Verbascum thapsus. NCBI lineage: Eukaryota > Viridiplantae > Streptophyta > Magnoliopsida > Lamiales > Scrophulariaceae > Verbascum > Verbascum thapsus. The sequence continues at coordinate 2,001,730 of OY770106.1, forward strand.
CAAACACCACAAAATTATTATTCAATTATTATCTAAAATATAAAAATATTAATACGTATTTAGGTGGAAATTTTGTCCAGATACAAGTACATGAGAATACGATGTCTAGAAACAATGGGCCCTCCAAACCTCGGACTTCCCAACTTCCGTAATAAATTAAACTGTTTGGCTGTTGACCTTTCCCAAAAGAAAAAGCAGATTAAAACTCAATAAACGACGACGTTGTTCTTCTCGTTTCTCTTGACCTTTTGTCAACGCACACGTGGGGGTCTATAGATAATTTAGTCCTCAAATCTGTTGACAAAAATAAAACATAAATAATTTAAACCTTTTTCTTCTGTTGGATTTACAAGACTTTTTTGTTAGAATCATCATAAATCTTCTTATTTAGTGAAATTAATCGAAGAAATCCATAAATCCCTTTTCCTTTAAATATTTTTTTATTCCACTCATCTCTCCAAATAATTATGGCCCATCAAAAATTTCTTCTGCCCAGAGTCAAAAATGAGATGAATTGAACCTGGACATGTTTTGAGAAGTGTTCAATTTGGCATCATTATTGATTTTGACCAAAGTTTATGCTATACGAGAACCATTGAGTGTGCGAGCCAAAGGCAAAAGGTTATCATCTTACTCTATTTATTTGCTTTTTTAGCTCTTGGAAATATTTATATATGTCTGTTGGACTTTTTGTGTGTGTTTTTGAGTGCATTGTGGGGCATGTTGGTGCACTATCAATGGCATTTGTAGAGTTTGGTGAGATGTGCCAATGTATATCATATTTATACATATGATGTCACTGCATACCTAAACTATAATCAATCATCTAATAATGCTTTTGCCTTCTTAACCAGTTAGTAAAGTTTTGACCTCTAATTATATATAAGTAGGAACAATCGAAGAGAATATTAATACTCTCAAATCGTATGTTACATATCGAACTTTCATTTGCTTGCTTCCATCCATTCTGTCAGTGGTAGCTTAATTTTTCTTCGAACGACTACTTTTGTTTTGGTAAAGTTATTCCATGTACTCTTTTAAACAAACATATAAAAAGTGCTTGTGTGACTCTTTCAATTGAACATATAAATACCAATTGGCACAATATTAAACGGCAACCAATTATCGTTTGAAATTATTACCGTTACAATCGTTTTCTTATACCATTTTCTGTGTGTGTAGTTGTGATTAAATGGGTTCAAGAAGTTTAGATGATCGTGATTCGCCATACAAAGTTGGTGTCCCACCAAAGCAAAAATGGTCCAAGGAATTTTCGAGCGGTTTGAAAGAGACTTTCTTTTCTGATGACCCTTTACGACCCTTTAAGCACCAATCGAGGTCTCAGATGTTTGTTCTAGGAATTCAGGCTGTTTTCCCCATTTTTGACTGGGGTAGGACCTACAATTTCACTAAATTTAAAGGGGATTTAATTGCAGGTCTTACCATTGCTAGCCTTTGCATTCCGCAGGTAAAGTACGTAGTTGTGCTTTGATATTTTTGCAATGCTGTAACGCTTTTATTCACATATTTTGTTACTTATTATTCAATAGGACATTGGCTACGCGAAGCTTGCAAATTTGGCTCCCCAATATGGTTTATGTAAGTGACATACTCATTATTATTTCAGACTAGGTTTCTTCAGTATTAATGGTTTGAGGAACAATATTTTTCATGATTTTATCGTTGTCCATGTTCTTGCATGACTTAAATTAGACTCGAGCTTTGTCCCGCCTTTGATTTATGCATTCATGGGTAGCTCGAGAGATATAGCCATAGGACCGGTTGCAGTTGTATCCCTCTTGTTGGGGACTTTGCTACAAGAGGAGATTGATCCCATAAACAATGCTTTAGAGTACCGTAGGCTTGCATTTACAGCTACATTTTTCGCTGGAATAACGCAAGCCACCCTTGGCATCCTCAGGTAACTAACTGTCTATTTATATTTATGTTTTCTAGGTTTGTTGTATGTTTTGGTCTAATGTTTGTTTGTTTGTTTGTTTTATGACAGATTGGGATTCTTAATTGATTTCTTGTCTCATGCTGCTATTGTCGGTTTTATGGGAGGTGCTGCCATAACAATTGCACTCCAACAACTCAAGGGCTTTTTAGGCATCAAAAAGTTTACTAAGAATACGGATATTATTTCCGTTATGCAATCTGTCTTCACCTCAGCACACCATGGAGTGAGCTCTCGATCTCTCTCTCTCTCTCTCGATCGCTCTGGAAGTGAGAAATACTAATATTATATGTGATTGTTTTTGCAGTGGAACTGGCAAACAATAGTCATTGGAGCAACATTTCTGGTGTTTCTTCTATTAGCTAAATATATTGTAAGAATCCAAACTCATATTTTGGATTGAAAATGAGAAATTTGAATTATTGATACAGTGTGGGGGGTTGCAGGGGAAGAAGAACAAGAAGCTGTTTTGGGTACCTGCAATAGCCCCACTCATCTCCGTTATTTTATCCACCTTATTTGTTTACATTACACACGCCGAGAATAAAGGAGTACAAATTGTAAGGCCTTATCTTTTGTTCTTGCATGGACTCTTGTGTTTACGTTGTAATTCGTTTGTTGTATGACCAAAAACAGGTTCGACATATAGAAAAAGGGATTAATCGTCCATCAGTGAACGAGATATATTTTACTGGGGATTATCTCTTGAAAGGTGTTAGGATCGGTATAATGGCTGGCATGATTGCATTAACAGTGAGCTTTCTTTTTCGACGTTCTTTTTTAGATAGTGAATAGTATTTTAAAGAATCATATGAATGAGTAAACTCATGTTATCAGGAAGCTGTTGCGATCGGAAGAACATTTGCTTCGATGAAGGACTATCAAATAGATGGAAACAAAGAAATGGTTGCTCTTGGAGCAATGAACATTGCAGGCTCAATGACATCTTGCTACGTTGCGACAGGTATTTAGCAATAAATGATGTTTTTACGAAATTTAAATATGAAAGAAAACGTGTAAAATTTATTTGGTACATGCATGCAGGATCGTTCTCGCGTTCTGCAGTAAATTACATGGCGGGTTGCCAAACAGCAGTTTCTAACATTGTGATGTCCATTGTTGTATTCTTAACGTTACAATTCATAACGCCTCTTTTCAAGTACACCCCAAATGCAATCCTCTCTTCCATTATTATCTCTGCTGTCATTGGCCTGATAGACTGTAAAGCAGCAATTCTGATATGGAAAATCGATAAGTTTGATTTTGTAGCCTGCATGGGAGCGTTTTTCGGTGTGGTTTTCTTCTCCGTTGAAATTGGCCTCTTGATTGCTGTAAGTATTACTATTAATCATTTCACAAAATCAGTAAATATAAAACTAATTAAGTGTTCTCTCATGATAGGTTTCGATTTCTTTTGCCAAATTGCTATTACAAGTAACAAGGCCAAGGACAGCCATTCTTGGAAAAATCCCGAGAACCCATGTTTTTCGTAATATTCAACAATATCCCAAGGCAACTAAAGTCCCTGGGGTTCTTATTATAAGGGTTGATTCAGCAATTTACTTCTCAAACTCTAACTATATCAAAGAGAGGTAATTAAATTCGTCTTTTTTTATTTTCTTTTCTCCGATTTTCGAATTTATGTTTTCTGTGACACTAAGGTTGTCGACTCAAATTTTCATATGTCTCTAGGATATTGAGGTGGCTAACGGATGAGGAGGAGCAACTGAAAGCTGCAAGCCTCCCTAAGATTCAATTTTTGGTTGTCGAAATGTCACGTGAGTAAAATATTATCTCCCATGGATTCTTTAGAATAGATTCGGTTTCTCATTAATTTCCGCGTATACTTTCTTATAGCCGTTACTGACATCGATACAAGTGGCATCCATGCCTTGGAAGAACTACATAGAAGTCTTCAAAAGAGATCTGTTGAGGTAATAATAATATACAATTAATATGACAAAAAGCTCTCAGGCAATCACAACCGTCCACCATGAGAAGACGACGGTTGTGATTGACTTGAAATCTGAAATGATTATCAGATAGAGATTGATTTCATTAAATTTGTGCAAGTCTTTTTGGTAAGAAATAGTCAAACTAACATGTACTTATCTCTACTCTATTTTGACAACTGGTTCTAGCGAATCCGGGGCCAGTTGTGATGGACAAATTACATGAATCAAAGGTTTCAAATCTGATAGGGGAAGACAACATCTTTTTGACTGTGGCTGATGCCATTCAAACCTGTTCACCCAAGTTCTCTGATCAAGTTTAAAGTTATAGCTTAGGAGAGTCGAATGGCTTCCACATATATATATAATTGAATACTAATTGTGTGAAAGGGGTCGATTTAACCCTTTTTAACCTACTGTAAGCAAATGAATTTGGTAGAGTTTGTTTGAGCTTTTGCTAAGACAATTTTCTATCAGATAAGCTAGGGGATGGCCTTTTTGTGAAGAACAAATATCAATAATAGCAAGGAATTTTCATATTTTCTATGTTAAATTAGTATGTTTTTGTTACGGTTTAGTATTTGAACATAAGATTAAGTGATTGTTCGAGATAATTTTATCTTACTATTTTATATGTGATTAAGTTAATAATATAACAAATCACTTTCTATTTAGCATTTCAACACAATTTCAGCGCGAAATAGACATTTGGCGCGCTAATATTTAATCTCCGGCTATTGTTAGAATTTCTTCGACTAAAAGTAAAAGATTTTTTAACTAGCTGACATTACTACTAATTAATCTTAAACAACTTAGAATGAGTACCTTCAACTGAATTAAAGTAAAAAAAATTATTTAAATTACATTGATAAAAAAAACAACTGCATAAAATTCAAGAGTAATGCTATATACCACCGTTTTCATACCACCGATTTTTCACCTCCCCTTGATTTAGAAAGTATGAATGTATTAAATTCAATTGAATTAATTAAATTCAAATGATTATTTACCAATAATAGAAGGAGTGAAAATTCGGTAGTATGAAAACGTTGGTATATAGCATTACTCAAAATTCAAACCATTGAACTGTTCCATTGTATAGCTTTGACCTAAGATCTGACAGATTCAATTACCTAAAATACAACATCATAAAAATTTATAATATTAATTAGTATGATTTGTATCACTTATTTATTGAATAACTTAAACATATAATTAAATAAATCAAACAAGTTTGAACTGGAAACTGGTTTCCTTAGCATCCCATAAGATAGAAACCTTATCATCAACCTTCAATTCCCTATCCTTGATCAAATCCATGCAAGCAAGAATACAATCATCATTAGCCATCAACTGCAAATAAACTTCATTTCCCTGATACTTTTTAGGGTTTTTCTCATCTGTAATATCCCACAAAGCCACACCTACTTTTTGCCCTATACCAATGTAGTTGGCCATGTTAAGTGACCAATAACGAATCACATGCTCCAACATGTCATTGTGCGATATTACGAATTTGCCAGATGAAATCTCAATGTGAGTTAGGGTTTTGTTGATCATCCATGGATAACTTGGATCCAACATTGGTGGTGGAAATATGTCTCTCATCTCCACCAATACGCGACCGTTGATGGGCCCCACCGGGATTCTTCGAGCCTCCAAATCTTCTTCTTCTGCCTTGGTAGGGAAGAAGTTGTAGTAGAATGTCTTTTTGATGGTGTGGTAGGTATGGAAAACCATAGCTTTAATTTAATTTGGAGGTCTGAATTTTGTTTAGGTTTTGATGTGGGGATTTATTTATAGGCTGGTTAATGTATGCATAAAAGGAAAAATTTTAACAATTTTTTCTTCGGACAAAATCTTATCAGAATTTGGGAATTAAATTATGGAATGCTTTAGACTTTTTTTTTTCTTGACGAAATTAGGTTAATTTCTATCTTTTGTTAATTACAATTCCATATTACCCTTGCTCAGTAATGGTAGTTCTATTTGTTACCTTTCAAAGTTCCTTTTGTTTCCCGGGTAAAGTATTCCCATTTGGTTTGTGAAAATATTCTTGTGGGAATTTAATTTATGGGCTTCAAAAACGATTATGGACCTTTTTAATTAATTGTTAATAGTCTGTAACATTAAATTATCAATTTCATATTTTCTGACATCCCAAAATTGTGATATATAATTGTTCGCTAAAAGATAGAAAATTCTCTACGTACAACAAGAACTTTTAATTGGAGTTAAAGAATTTGCTAATGTTTATGCGAAAGCTAAAAGATATTACAAGAATTCAGAATGTTTATATGATCATTATATCGGATAGTTGTACTATTTATAAATCGTCTACTATTGTAAAACGTTTGAATACATTATACGTACTACATGTTTGGTCATCTACACATGCACTAGAGAAGTAACTATTTCTTTTATAGAATTTTCAACTAAAGCTATAGAGTATTTTTGTCAAATAACTTTAATTGAAGTTATTCTAGAATCTAGGATTTTGGGTTGTTTTTGTTGGAAAAGAAATTTGAAGAATTATTTCTTTAGATATTCAAATTCTTATTTGGACACTATATATACATATATTTCGCATAAATTGGCAGTGTCAATCGCCTTCATCAAATTATCAACTATTATGTACTATCTCATGTCGGATGGAAACATGTTTATAAAAGCTCTATATTCCCCCAATAAAGCGTCTTGTACGAACAATTAATGTAACTCTGGCCAAAATGCACAATATTAAGTAACCATGACACCATGACAACAAATAAAAGATATTAAGTCTACAGTTGTTTTATCTGAAATGACTAAGAAACCCTAATCAATACTAGAATTACCACATATTATCTATCAAAATTAATTAAAGCAACAATTTTTTTTTTGTTCCCAAATCCCGTGGAATATTTACCAAGAGTCAATGAGGATGAAATAGTTTGGTAAAATGACTAAATAACCATTATTAACATTAACCATATTGTTCATATTTATTAAATGATAAATTTGTGCGCAGTGGGCACTGATCTAGTCTCTGTAATTGGCTGGGTTACCATGATTTATTCCTCCCATAGCTCTGTCGGGCCGGAGCATGGAGGGCCCTTGGGGTTGGGGACTCAACCTTTTGGACAATTAAATGATAAATTTGAACACAATGTCTTTCCAACTTTTCAAAGTTTTCTAAATCTTCAGTGAGATTACAAAATTCAAATTCACTGTTAATTAATCCTATTACCAGAATCAATAACAGTCATATTTATCCAAAAGTCAAACAAATTTTGAAAGTCCAAATTAAGAAAGTACCTAAGGTAATTGACTTACATAAAAGATTTTGGATTGCTTGTTTTCTTACTAAAAAACGAGTGTTGAATATAGCAAAAGATAAGAATTAAGTCTAAAATATTAAGTATAATTTAAGGGAGTATTAGTCAACTACATAAATAAATGGTTCGTTTTATAAAACAAATAAAAATAGAAATGTGGACATCATTTTTGGGATTGGGTTTTATTTATTATAAGAAGATATTAAAGTAATAATTTATGAGATAGTAAGATAATAAATTTATTTGTTTAAAATCTTATATATATATATATATATATATATATATATATATATATATATACTCTAAAATATGGATAATCTAAACAAACAATCTTAAGTGCTTTTTCTATTTTATTGTGAAAAGACACTTTGGCTTAGACTCCAACTATGTCTTCTTATTGGTTAGACTTTAGTTAAGACAATTAAAATTATTAAAATAGTTTGGCTACTCCAAAAGTCTATAAATTATAACTTTTATTCATGCACCAACGCCATTTTCATTTTGTGATTATATGTATATATATTAGTAAATATCAAATTACGAATATATATTATTATTCACATTAAACAAAAACATAAGAATTTTAATTATAAAAATAATATATATAAGAAAGTCAATAAAAACCCCTAATATAGTCTCTATTGTTTAAAAACATATGATGATATTTTTGAATTCAAAAACACATTCCATCAACTTTCATTCAAAAAAAAAATTTAATATATATGGCTAATAACTTAATGGGCTTAATTGTCCTTCCAAAATAAAAGTTAAGCAAAAACCAAGAGTAGATAGCCACAAGCATTAGCACTTTTGGATCTTTGTAACTTACATATTACAATATGTATATTACCCTATATGAAATGCATATTTTAAATATGAAACCTTATCATCTGATATCAATCATATTTCTTTATCTATCAATTAGACAAATCAGTTAGATTATTATATGGCATGAAAATTAATATAAAATATACAAAAGAACTCTCCATATTTGATGAGAATATAAAACTAACCTTATTTATAAACAAATTTCAAGTTGTTAAAATTTGTAAGGGAAATGATAATGTTAAACTCATTGATGCATATGTACTAGAAGATGAAGCACTAGCTATAAAAAATTAAATGAAAATATGACAATTATAATAGAAAAAAAAAGTAAATGAAAATTGGATAAGCACTTTTAACCAACTATCAGACATAGAAAATAATAAATTATAGAAAATGATCAGACATCTAGTAATATTACCAACAATGATGTCGAAGAATATCAAAAAAAATTATTAACTACCACAAATAGTACTAGAAAAATTATTTTAAATATGGAATTTATTTATACTTCAATACTTTAAAGATCATAAGAATAAAAAATCCCTGGTGAGAAATATTCTATTTTCAGTATATTCCAATGTGTAATAAATCAATGTTATTGTAACTTTTTAATATTCTAAGTGTATTATCTAATCAATTGCAAGTTCACATGTTTTTATGTTATCTAAAATACACTTCATTTTTCTAATTAATTCTATATATTTTTTTATTGAAAGACGGTATATAATTTTTAAACAATAAATATATGTGCAGTGCGCGTATTTTATGCTAGTCTATACTAATCTAAATGTATAGATTTTCAAAGTGTTTCTTACCATTGTGAATTGACAATTTTATCATCTATTATCTATATTTATATTTATATTTTACTACTAATTTAATGAGTCATTAAAACTCACCCCACTTTCTATCAAATTTATGTCCACGAATTCCCTACAAATTAATTAGACATAAAAGGTACCCCACTTTATATCAAAATTAATACCCCTAATAACATATAATTAAAAGTTTAATTTCGCTTGTAACCTATCTTTGTTAATAGTCCTATATAAGATTAATTTTTTTTTTACCTTTAGACAATATGAATTGTGTTATGCTTGGGTGAGTGAACAAATTCAGAAGGTCTATATGCCGAAGAAGTTGAATAATGGGTCGACCGATGAACAAGCTAGGTTGGAATATTAAGTATGGTTTTACAATGAGAAGATCACTCAGGAAAAAAAAATCTCTATAATGTATGAAATTTTATTTCTTGTATGATATAATATTTCTTTCATTTGTAAATAATATTATAAGTTGCAAAACATTAACCAAAGAAGTTGATATTAATAAATGTATAATCAACGTTTGGTTAGCTTTCGAATTTAGGTAGATGTGATTTTTTATTTTTATTAAATATAGTTAAGATAGTGAGAGTGACCTACAAAAATACAAATAGGCCTTCAGATGTACATATATGTTATTTGTTTAAAAAAAGAATCTTTTTGGTATTACATTATAAATTAGGTGGTATATTCGTAATTTTTTCTAATTTTTATATGACCATTAGATTGTTGTAAGCCTCTTGGTTTTAAATAGGAAACGAGAAACTGGTTCAACTGCTTTCTTTTTTGTTGTATAAAAGTTTTAAGTTTATGGAAAAGAATACAAAAGAATTTTGTAGAGTTCAAAAACAAAAAAAAAAGAATATCACAAAAGTTTAGAAGAAGTATTATCTATTTTTATAACCAATTTAAATGAGAGGTGTACATTTTTGTGTATTGAATACTCTACAAATGTTGAATGTAAATAATTTTGTAGAAAACTTCTTTTGTTATGCTCTTAAAATTTGTATGTGTAAATGGATTATAACTATATTTTTTCCTAACAATTCATCAAATTCAACATTCGTATTAATCCAATGATATGAATATTATTAGGGATGTTGTATTTCCTTTTATTTTTCTTTAGATAGATTTATATATATTTAGTTAGTTATTTAGATAAGAAACAGAATAATATAGATAAGGAAGATATCAATTTGGATTGATATCATTCTTTTATTAGGTTTTTTTATTTGAGAAGTTTACTTAGTTAGCAAAGTTTTATTTTGGTAGGAAGTAGATTTTGGAAAATATCGTTTTCTATAGGATTTTTTACCAAAATTAAGATTCTTGTTTTGCCTATAAATAGTCTACATTTTTCATTAATAAGATAGAATATTTTTTAGTAAATTTTGTGAGTTTTGAAACTCTTGTCGTTCTTTAAGAACGTTTTTGTACTTATCGGATGTTATATCAATGTGTGGCGTTCGTTCCCGACTTATCAAACGATTTTCTATCCCGTTTGTGGATCATCATAATTTCGTCCTGAAGTTCGTGTTCGTTAACTTCATCGGGTTGAGATTTTTATACCAAAGTTCGTTGTCGCAATCGAATTCGGTTTAAAGATATCCATCCATCCATTCAACTCATGCACAAATTCTGATCTTGGGAAATTTCGCAATGATTCAACCCAAATTGATATCTTCCTTATCTATATTATTCTTTTCCTTATCTAAATAACTAACTAAATATATATAAATCCATCTAAATATAAAATAAGAAAAAATAAAATGATATGCGCATTGTCCGGTTGCACTTTTGACTGCCTTTAAATCCAATTGATGGACATGAATTCTATCAATATTTGTCACTCAAGAAATGAAGCATATGCCTGAATTCTTCAGAATTACAGAAGAATCGAAAATAACAGAAATATTATATAACAATATGGCTTTATACCAAAAATATGAACATATTTGTATCTTCTTCCATACACCACCATAACTTAACATGCTATCATAAAAAGAATTGCAATCTATTCCTTTTCTAGTGTATACTTTAATTTCACAAACTCATGTGAATTGATTGAATAATTTGCTAGGTTATACAAAGGGCTTCCCAACATGCAATTCATGAGACCATCAAAAGGTTAGGCACTACAAACTCCTCCTCCTATACAATGCAGAATTAGAATGCATCAAATTTTCTTAATTAAATAAGAGGTCATCTTGGACCTGATAATTCAACGGCATGTAAGTTATCAGTGGAATCAAGAATCCAATCAGAAGTAGTTGTATGTGGAGCAAGTTCAACCTCTTGCCTTAGCACTTCCACTTTTTGCCATTCGTCCCATTTTTCAGCCAAACCGTCACCTTCTAACATTCTTACCACTTCAGACATCTTAGGACGGTCCATAGGCGAACTTTGCGTACATAGAAGAGCAACTTGTATTAATTGTTCTACTTCTGTATCCACGTAGTTATTCTGCAAGTCCGGATCCACCAGCATTTCCAATTTCTTTTCCTTTAAAAGCCCTTTCACCTACAATATTAATAATATAAGATAACCATAGTAATGTAAACGAAGACAAAGCTTCAATAAATATAGAAGAAAATGAATTACCCAATCAAGCAACATGACATCATCATCATTTGCAAGGCGAGCAAGGTCGAATGCCCTCTGCCCCGTTATGAGCTCGAGAAGCATAATTCCATACCCAAAAACATCAGTTTTCTCAGAAGATTTTCCAGTGGATAAATACTCGGGAGCTATATGTCCTATAGTTCCACGCACTGCAGTAGTGACATGAGTATCCTTATAGTCCATCAGTTTAGCCAAACCAAAATCTCCAACAACAGCTTCAAATTCTTCATCTAGCAATATATTTGCAGCTTTCACATCACGATGAATAATCTTTGGGTCACAGTGATCATGCAAATATGATAATCCTCTTGCAGATCCCAAAGCAATGCATTTCCTTGTAGGCCAATCCAAAGGTGGTTCATTTGGCTGACGTTCTGAAATCTTAAGAACTTGTTTTAGTGGCATTCATGCTTGAAGTTGAAAAGCAGTATACTTTTCTGGCTTCAGAAATTTGAACTATGGATAATGACATTTTTGATCTACATGGACACTAACTAAAATTTAAATCTTGTTTGGTTCAGCTCTTGCCATATTTTGTCCTTAACTTATCAATGTTAGACAAGTCCGATACTGGGTAACTCAGCCTTTAATAGTAAATAGATTTACGAACTAAAATTGTGAAATAATCAAATTTAAGACAATGAAAAGTTTTGAAAAGAAAAGCTTATATGTTATCGAATAGATTTAGGAAGAGAATTTAAGGGCATAGTTATAATTCCTATGACTATGCAATTTTAATTACGCGGATTTATTCCTTTAATTATGCAATTCAGTTACAGTAATTATGTAGTTTCCTTATAGGTTAGGATTTGAAATCTATTTAAGGTTGTAACAAGAAGGAATTTGAATCATCAAATAAAGTGAATTTGAATTGAAGTATTTCGGCTCATTTAGCTGGGGCAATTCTTTAATCGAGAATTGTTAAATTGTTCTTATCATTATACTTCACGAAAAAAAGCATAATTTGTCATGCTCAAATGTAAGCTATGCAGACTAATGGTCATGTTCTGTTTAAAACTGAAAAATATGTTTCTTCAAAACAAAAAAGTATGAATATATTCAACGAGGGTTGCACCAGATGGACTAATAACGAAATAGTAGCTTAGTATCACCTCTTAAGCAGGATGCAACACTTCCATTAGCCATATAGGGATAAACAAGCAATCTTTCAGTTGGGGTCATACAGAATCCACGAAGTCTGAGAAGATTACGGTGCACCGCCATACTTATCATCTCAACCTCTGTTTGAAATTGAAGCTCTCCACCTGGAGTTCGTTCCTCTTTAAGTCTTTTCACAGCAACCAATGAACCATCAGCCAATCGCCCTTTATATACCTTTCCAAATCCACCTCGGCCCAAAATGTTTTTATTGCTGAAACTATCAGTTGCAACTTGCAATTCTCGAAGAGAGAACCTTTTAAGCTGTCCCAAATGGACTTCAGGGTCCTCCTCAGCTGCAAAGTTACAATTTATTCACACAATTTATTCACACAATTGGTGGATAAATAATATCTCATATGCCAAAAAGAAGATTATGTTATAATATGAAACTACAAACCTGGTACATCAAAGAAATATTCCTGTGGCTTTCTTCTACGCCACCATGCAAATGCAATGGCAGGAGCAGCAAATAGCAACGCAGCACCAGCAGCAACACCTCCAGCAATGGCTCCAGTCTCGCTATTTCCTCCTGTAGTTAGGTACATTTGGTAAACTTTAATAGAAATATGAATAACACTGATTTTTTACTGCTAATATTTTCATAAAACGTCTTAATAGGTGAAATAGTGTTCAGTGCGAAATAAAGTATAAGCTAGTCCTTAAACCGTAATAATTGATTTTAATTATAAAACCGCAATTGAAATCCTCTTTTCGTCCAATTGCAATTAACAATTCAACTTTAAAATGAATTAAAATAATCACAAAATCTATTTAGAAACATGCAGCTTAAAAGAATTTCTTCGTCCAATTGCAATTAACAATTCAACTTTAAAATGAATTAAAATAATCACAAAACCTATTTAGAAACCTGCAGCTTAAAAGAATTTCTGGAAAGAATTATATTGATATTCAACATTTGACTTCATGTGCTCCATTTTTTAATACATGCCGGTTGATAGGGACAGAAGAATCTTTCAATATACATTAAAAATAAAAATAATTAATATTAATAATAAAAACTATTACGAAAAATTTGAAGATTCATTGTGAATTGAATACCAAAAGGAGTGTTTTTTTCTTAATATTACACCATACTTTCTCGGTTAAAATAAAAAAAATATATATTTTCTATCTTTAATAAAACGTAAACATAACAAAAAAAATTGGATATAGTGTAGATAAAGAATATTTAACCTGCAATGAATACCAAAAAAAGGTATATGCTTTCTTAAAATTATACAATATTTTCTTAGTTAAAATAGAAAATAGATAATACTTTCAATCTTTCGCTAAAACTTATTTACATAACAGTTGAATAGATGTAAGAAATTAGACAAAATGCTGTTTATGTCAATGAAACTATGATAAATAAATTTAGTTTTGAATATTATACATGTATATACATAAATGTATCATAACATAATGTATCCTAAAATTTTAGAATATGTTATATTTCATATCCGTATCATATAAGATCCATATTCTCTTACAAATGAAGACATTTGAATAACAAATAAGTATTTTCTCTTAAGGTTTTTGGTTTTCAACAAATTGGAGTATTCATACTATACAAAAATTTAAAAGCAGGAAAACAATAATTAGGGATAAATAGATTACCATATTGGTATGATACAAAAGCAATTATTGAATCGTGAGGAGTTTAAACGGTGATGATGGTGTTGAAGTTCATATTGAAAAATGACTGCATGTTGAACATTATTAGAAAAGAAAAATAAATATTTAGATTTCTATAAGGAAGAACAATGACATATATATGTAATAAATTTTAATAAGATACATAGATTAATGGTCCTATACAAAAATTTGGATGCTAGAAAAAAGTACTAATATGTTACATTCAAATAGAAAAAATAAATTGTTCAAAAAATAGATAAAACAAACCTAACAAAAGTTGATTAAGAAAAATTCTTAATAGTAGGAAATAATTAAGTAAAAGAAATTTAAATATTTAGATCTGCATTATTTAAAGTGATTTAAACAATTTAGAAATCTTTTTTATATATGAAGAAATATAATATAATACGTGATAGATCTTAATCTTATAAAAGTATTTTATGTTCTAGGATTAGTGTTAACGTTTACAAATTCTTTGAAACGTGTGCATTATATATTCGCGAAATATGATTATTTTGAATGTTTTTTTAAATGCTTTTACAAAATAATTGAAATTGATGAAATGTGTCCAATCAAGTGTGATATATTGATGAATGAAGCGTAAGTGATTGTTTTGTTATTTTTTTCGTGTTCATGTGATTATAAAAATAATAAAGTAATAATAGAAAAGAAAAATAGTTTAAAAATGAAATTGTTGATGTGAGATAGTGTGAAATAATAAGGAATAATGTGAAGTAATGTGTTGATTAATGAGTAGTTATACATAAAAAAATGATTATGAAATTTTTTTGTTTCAAATTGGTTGTTTGAAATTTTGAAAAAGTTGCGATAAAAATAAAAAATTCAATATTTGCATATATAAACAAATATATATAATTTTTCAGATATGAGGTGAAGAGTGATGTAGGACGAAAAAAGTAAATACACATGTGTGGAGTACAAGGAAGAGAAAATGGCATTAAGATAAATTTTAAAAAGATAAGTAGGTTGATGATTGAATACATAAACATGCTAGAAAAAATACTAATACTTTTGGAGCATGCAAATAGATAAAATAAGTTGTCAAAAAATAGATAAAACAAACATTATCAAGGTCAATTGAGGAAAAAAATGTTTTAATAGTAGGAAGCCATTTAGTAAACCAAAATTAAATATTTCCATTTCGACATCATTTAAAGTTATACATGAAAAATAAAATGAAATATGTGATAGAGATCATAAGTTTATAGTGTTTTACGTACTTTTTCTCGATCTTTTGGTTTTCAATGAATTGAAGTATTCATGTAGAACAAAATTTGACACGCAGGAAAATAATAAGTAGGGATGGAACACCAATATTGGTGTGAATGCATAAGCATTTACTGAATCCTGAGTAGTTTAGACGATGATGACGGTGTTGAAGTTCATATTGAAAAATGATACCATATATTAATTATTATTAGAAAAGAAAAATAAATATTTAATTTCAACAAGGAAGAAGAAATGAAGTCAATGATAAATTTTAGTAAGATACATAGATTAATGATCTTATTCAGAACCATGAATGCTAGAAAAAAATACTAATATTTTTGGTCAAAAGTTTATTTTATATTCAAATAGACAAAATAAGTGTTGAATAATATAAAACACTGTAGAAAATATTATTGATGATGAGAGATATGTAAGAGTTAAAAGACTTGACAATTAAGGTAAATCTAACTAAATTAGGAAAATACATATACAATGGAACATAATACATAAGGAATGATATTATAAGGAAACATAATACACAAGGAAAGACATTATACAAAAGTATATCCTAATATATTCTAACAATAACATGTTGAAAAAACGTCGATTAATAAAAAAGCTCTTAATAGTAGGAAATCATTTAGTAAAAGAAATTCAAATATTTAGATTTCTACATTATTTAAAGTGATTTAAACAATGTGTTTAGAAAACTTTTTATACATGAGGAAATATATTAAAATATGTGACAGGCATTTTAATCTTATAAAAGTGTTTATATTCGCGTAAAATGACTAATTTTGAATGTTTTTGTTTATATTTTTACAAGATAATTGAAATTGGAGATATGTATCATATCAAATGTGATTATATTGAATAATGACGCGTTAGTGATTACTTTGTTATTTTTTGTCGTGGTCATGTGATTGAAAAATAATAGAGTAAAAAAAATTGTTTAATAATGAAATTGTTAATTTTAGATAGTGTGAAATAATAAGGAATAAAAGTACTGGATGTGTTGATTAATGAGTAGCTACCATGAAAAAATGACTATGCATTTTTTATTGTTGATTCAAATAGGTTGCATTGAAATTTTGAAAAAGTTGCGATAAAAAAAATTCTTTTGCAGATATAAACAAACATATATAGTTTTTCAAATATAAGGTAAAAAGTGATGTAGGAAGAAAAAAGCAAATATACATGTGGAGTACAAGGAAGAAAAAATGGTGTTAAGATAAATATTTAAAAAAATACGTAGGTTGATAATTGTATACGCAAACATGATAGAAAAAATACTAATATTTTTAAAAAAATAAAAGTTGTTAGGATTTTTTAATGATTAATAAAAATTGAATTTATTTATTAATAAATTAAATAATTATGAATCATTCGATAGAAATAATAATAAGTTTCATAATAAATTATTTTAATTTAGTTCGTTATTAAAAAACTCACATGCTAACCACGAGCGTCTCATGTGATGTTTTCTACTGTGTATTGCAACTTGCTACACCTTCGTAGATGAAAGCCCAAACTATAAGCCTGAAATGGAGCTGCTTGGTCCTTTTTATGAATGTTCAGAATTTCTACTTGAAGAATGTAATCCGCATGATCGGAAAAAAGGATATATATTCCAGACACGACTTAAGTTTGACAAGAAATTTGTAAACAAAGATTAAACATTTGTTGTTGCAGCTTTCTAGGTGTTGAGAGTACATAATTAACCAAGTTTTACCTATGCAAATACCAATCAAGATATTCACACTCTTATTGTTATTTCTGTAACACTCTCCAGGATAGATAAAGTAAGCAACATCATATTTTGAGTTACCAAGACAAATTTAAAAATTAATCAGTTACTTAAGCAACACTGAACTAGGGAAACCTGGGGAAGAAATTGGGGGAGGAGGGACAAACGGAGGTGGTGGAGAGAACGGAGGCGATCCAGGGCATGGACGGCCAGTAACGGGCCCGCATAGGTCCAAGTTATTTGCAAAACTGTGAATGAGCAAACATCTATGTCAAATCCTAATTGTGAGGTTCCAATTCAAATTAATGCCAAGGGGACATAAAAATACCTTATAGGTGTAAATAAAGAAAAGGAACCATTATCAGGAACTGGACCTGAAAGACGATTGTTTGATAAATCCCTGCATAAGAATGTACTATGAAAAAGGAATCCAGATATTATGATGTAAGACATAAGAACTGAAGTAATCGAGAAATTTGGTCACTCACAGAACTTGTAGGGATGAAACATTGGTCAATGACATTGGGATTGGTCCCATCAAGCTGTTGTTATTTAGCCGGCTATCCTTACAAAGATATAACAGAAGTTAACAATAAGATTTCTTAATATAAAGATATATTACAGAATGATACACCCAATGCAATGTCAAATCTAAGCCACAAATGACATCCATATCAAATATTGTATAGTCAAGAATAGGTTTACATACAGGAATCGCAATTTTGAGAGCTTGCCCAACGTGTCTGGAATGGGACCACTGAAACTGTTTAAGTACAGATCCAAGCTCACCAAATTAGTCAAATTTCCAAGATCACCGGGTATTGGACCACTAATGTTATTACTGTATAACTCCCTACCAGAACAAACAGAAGTGTAAGTTCAAATAGGATAAAAGAATGCGCCTGTCTTGCAAGACTTGAACAAATACTAAATCACATTACAAAAAGTTTAGATCAATACGGAAAATTATAAAAATGATTGTGTTGCTTTATTCGATGAGCTTTAACTAGTGTAGATGATCAGGATTAGCCTCATGTCAACTACCAAAAAGGAGGAAAATAAATTAATAAATAGCCTTATGCCTGCAGAAAAGGCTATCGATAAATGAATTCTAGTTAGTTACAGGTAATAGGATCATTAGATGCCTAACATGTAGAACTTGAACTCTGAGATCAAATCAAGGGTATGTTAAAAAATTTAGATTTAGCTAATTTGGTGAATTACTTCTTCAGATTCACATCAAGATAGTCCTGGTTGATTGAACACTCATCAACTGTAGTTGCATGTATTAATTAACTTGCATGGATAAGTATAGTTTGGGCTGATCTTGCAGATTCTTTTACACCTCAATCCATCTACTTGGAATATGATAGCAAACTGGGTAAATCGAATATTATTGACATAATGTACAAAAGAAGATTAATTATTTTCTTTCCAAATGAAGAGTTTCCAACTGTATCCGCTCAAGTAAGTTCTCCCCCAAAAATCATGTGGAGTTAATTTGCTTTCCTTACTATGAATTTACCGGAAAAGCTATCAAAGACATAATACTATTGGATAGATTGAATCCCACCATCAGGGAATCAAGGTTTCTAAGTATTAATTTTTAAAATTTATAAGTATTAAAATCACCCCTATGTCTATGATATCAAGAGTTTGTTGGACCACACTTTCATATTTTCAGCAGATGTCACTGTAATTTATATTTCTAGAATACAAAACCAGAGGGATTTCTATCTTATCTTCAACAGTTGAACAAATCATATAGAGGAACATTCAGGCTTTGCAAAAAGTAATTGCCAAATATTGCGAACACGACAACCTACAGGTATTGTAAATTCTTCAACAGTCCAAGCTGCGATACCAATTGACCTGATAAAGCAGCATTTCCAAGATCACTGACCAGAAGAATAGATGGGAACAGATTAGAAAAGCAGTGCAACTAGCAGTCTAAGTAATGAACCGGAATATGACATGAGAAATAATTATAGCAGATTCTTCTTACACTCTTATGACACTGTTATCGTTGTTGCAGGTAACGTGAAACCATGTGCAAGGGTTGACAAGTGTAGGGTCCCAGCTTTGTAAAACATTATTAGGATCCTCTAAGTTGGTCCTAAGGCTATGCAGAGCATCACCTGTCCAAAAAGGCCATTCGAATCAGGTTAAAAGGAAAATTGAGTTCAAAGATTTCTCATCATCTCTTAACGACATCAGAGCAAAGCAAGTTACCGCAAGTGGAAACTAAGAAAATAAGTTAGGATGAAAGAACAATTTTTAATTCCAATAGATTGCAGGAATAGATGCACTTCTAAACTGAACCATTTCTAAGACACTCGACAAGATTATACTAAAGTTTTGCAAAGAAGATCAGCAATTTGCATATAATGCACAACAGTGTGCATATTGCACAAAATACTAAATTAAAAGGAACAATGTGCAAAAAGGGCATAAATTTTTCAAAAGAGATCAATAGTCCATAATGGCATTTAACAGTACTACTACAAAGATTCCTGTAAAATACCCATAACTCCCACCTTTCGAAGAATATGGCACAAGTACACAATACTATTGATATAAATCCATATACAAATGTTTCCATATGCAATTTCCACTAAACAATAACTTTAAAAACCAAAAAAGAAAGCCAAATTTAAAGACTGCACGCAGGAACAAATTCCAAGTCCCACAGAATATAGAAAAAACATAAAGTTGATAGCAATATGAGGAATCTAAATACATCAGAGTACACAAACCTTCCATATTAGCATAAATACACCTCAGGGGATGAGCCACCAAGATCAACCACACCACCAGTACCACCACACACTCTCTTTCCATTAACTTCTTCATCCACACATATACATATGAAATCTACATGTATATATAAAATAGGTCAATAATTGCATTGCTTCATGAGATAATGCCTCAAATCCAAATAAATAAATAAGAAACTTAAACAAAAATCCCACAAAAACCCAGATGATATTTCCCTTCATTTAGCCCACGAACTCCAACATTGCACACCAAAGCTATGTCTGTGTTTGTTTTAGCCAAAAAATAAGAGCCCAAAACCCCCCAAAACAGCAAAAAAAAAATTCTTTAAACCACAAAATAAAGAGGAAAATTAAAAGACCTCCCAAAAAGAAAAGAAGTGCAGAAAATATAAATGGAGGATAATCAAAAAGTTCAAACAAACAAGCAGGCCCAGATCTGGGAAAACAATTTACAGGAAAAAGTTAAGGCCCCCACCTTTACTGTGATGAAAACATTGGATACCTTTACTGCCAGAACACTATCAAAACCAGATCTTTACTCGCTACCAGCTTTTCAAATCACAAACTAAAACTTATGTATAACAATAGTGAAGAAATAAAGAAACGTATCCCCATCTCATAATAAACTTGAGCCCAAAAGCCAAAGAAACTGAAATGGGGACTTTTAATAGTAAACAATACAAGTATATTTCGTTTTGCACTTTTTAATAGAGCTCTCTGCAAGCTTTATCTTTCTCTGTTTTTACCTCTGCACTGTACTTTTTACCAATCCCTCTTTCTAGAAATCTCAAATGTGGGATGTGAGAAGTGTGTGGAATAATTACCGTTTTAGAGTGATATTTGCATTGTTTTCGAGAACTGCCCGAACGGTGGGGAGGGGGGCTGCCCGGACCTCTCAACCTTGAAACGGGCTTGGCGCTCACAACCGTCACGGTCAGCCTCTTAAACCATCACATGATTAATTGTTGTTAATTAAGGTAAGTAATACTGTAAGTCTTTTTTTCTTTTTAGTAGTCAAATATGATGATGATGATGATGGATCATCACACTTTAGTTCCACTTGACACTTTAGTTCTACTCCCCTCACCTTCCACTCATTAATTAAATACTCTCATTTGATAAGGCACCTAAAGTTTTTATCAAAGTTGGAAAAATGACCATTTAGGAAAAAATATTGATTGAACTTTTAAACTAGAGATCGACGAACACTTTATATTTCGTGCTTGACATATCTTAATATATAATATTAAAATAAACTTAAATTTTATTTGTCGCTTCATAATTTCATTATTTCACTGTCATGTGTGCACATGCCAGAACCACCGTTGTGGAAACTGTTCTCACTTTTAGTACATCGCCGCCATTTATAATATTGGGACAACTATTGTTATCATAGTATCAACAAACTATCGGCCCATGCTCACTCGCTTGCTTACATGTGCTCATTTAGCTTTGTCGCTAGTGCCAGCCGGCGCCATTAGCCCATATTAGCTACAACATCGCGTGACTATTTTCTTTAGACAGTTTAACAAATATACATTACAATTCTAATATTATTGTAATATTAATTGTTCGTATGTATGTAATACTCTTTCGCAGTTGTTAAATATTATGTTGTGTAAATATCACTCGACCATGATAAAAGAATTTTTTACTGCTTATCTCAAATTATAATATCATGTGTCCAATAATTCAATAATTATTTTTTCACAAATGCAGTACCATTTCATTGGACATACAATATCATTGCTATGTGGCTACGGTACTAACTATTTGTACATTTGTTATTCTTTTAAAGAGTGAAATATTATTGATTTTAAATATTTATAGATAATTGTACCATTGTGAATAATCATTCTTCAAATTAATACAACATATTTTCTTCAAAAATGGGGGCACTACACTATTTTTGACAAATATGGGTACTCTTTTTATTGAGCGGACGTAACTCCTTTTATGTTGTCCCTTTATTAAATACGTTGTATTCTTTTATAAAATATGAAGTACTTTCGACTTTAATTGTCAAAGTGTTTATGGACCATTATGAAAGTACTATTGGACCAATAATAATTTATTTCACTAATTTATGTTATGTATGCTGGCTTATTAGTTTATTACAAATTAATTTACCAAAATAGAAATGTTGGCTTATCAGTTATCAGAAAGGGAAAGAAAGATGTATTATGTTTGTGGGGGATATTCATATTATTGAACAAAAAGATTTCAACTCTCCACTCTAAAGGAAAGTGACCTAACACTAATGAATACACAACGTGATTCTTGAGATTTGGAAAGTGATGGGACATCCTTAACACAATCCCCACGCTCTTCGATGTGTCCAAAATGAGGAAATCTTAGCCAATATTCTTACCTTTTTCGATTCTTCAATAGCCATGTTTTTGCTCATTATATTTCTACCCATCTTTGGTCTTATGATCTACTCTGCCTCTACTCACAAGGTAAATCATGTTTTTCCTCTCATTATTAGTAAATGACATGTGTGGTGCTCCGTGCTCATAAATCATGTGATATTATTTAGAAAATGTATGTAAGAGTAGTTTAATTTGAAAATCTAATATATTCAAATATCATAATAATTTAACTAACAAATAATTAAATAATAAGCTATATATAAAGAGAATATAAAATTAATGAATCAGTACACAGAAAATTATAAATAAATTTTTAATCTTTTTTGAAATTTATTTTTGATAAATATCTTCTACACACAATGGTTGTTTTAATATAATAAAAATATTTGGTAACACAAACTTTCTAACATCATTTCAAAACTGCAATTGACTGTCCGAATATATAAAATATAAGAAGATAATAAAAAGAAATTAGTAAAACAGCACAGAAGTTAGAGTGCATTGATTATAACCCCACAAGGGAGATTGTTCTCCAGGGACATGGCACCACCTGCATGCTGATCTACTACTACCAGTTCACTATTTAAGTTTTTACTTGAATGTAAAGTGTAAACTACGAATTCGTCACTTTATATGGATGACTTATGATCCATCGACATACATGTAGTTAGTAATTATTCAATGCAGGGACCAAATTGCATCAAACAGGGGATTAGATTTACACTAGAAGATAAAAAAAACGAAATAAAGAAAACGCAATTTGTGTTTACTCAGAACAAACTGCCTTTTTATTCCACAACGTTAAACCAGTAACCATAAATGAATACATACTAATTAAACAGAGAAGCAGCTGGTAGATCACAACCAAGTTCATAAAATATTTGCGATGATAACAATAACGATACACACAATATTCCCCACACATACAACACAACACAACACAGATATGCGAAAGAAATAAATAAATAATCTAACCCGTAATCTCAACAGTTTCGTAACCTCTCTCGATAGACGCCTTTACCGCATCCAAAACAAGTTGCGTCTTCCTACTAAGCGTTGGCCATTTACTCTCCGGTTTCGCCCCACCAAATTTAATACTTCCGACCAGCCTCGAAAATTCTGTCACCATAAGGGCTTCCTGAGGAAGGTCCGTAGTAACAGTGTGCTCGTTCGGTTTCGGGTCCCACCCAGTCACGAGCTCAGTGAATCCTGATTTCACAGATGTCGAAAATGAACTCTTTTTCTCTTCAAATGGGATTACAAAATCGTGCAAATGTAAAGTGCCGTTTGCTCCAACAGCAGTGAGGTCCATAGTCAAGTTTGCCAAGAAGGAACAATGGAAAGTGGCTGTTTTTCCATCTTCCCATTGTAGAGAAGCACTGCAAGCTATGATTACACCTGCACTGTTGAAGACTGTACCGCGCAGCGCTATTGCTGATTTGGGTAGAGCAAAATCAGCAGCCCACAAGATTGATCGAATGCAATACCAACCTGCATCACCGAGAGCACCAAGAGCGTCGAGATCTGGTTTTACGCGAATGTCGTTTTCTAAAAAGTCTGGTGTTGCAGCAAAGGTAAACGAACTATGAACCTGCAGAGTAAAAGGAGACTCGACTTCATTTTGTTTTTATACTAAGGTTGAGAATATAATGATGCGATAAAAGGTTGTACGAGTTTTCAGTTCATAGAGCTAAAACTATAGAAGTAAACAGAAAACATGTGGTCCATCAAGTCATTTTCTAGATTAAAAACATATCTTCTGCAAAGTTCACCCCATAACTTAAAAGGCATATCAAGTCCTTCTGTATTTTTATAAATAGAAAATCGATCCATGTCCTTTTTCCCTAATAGCCTCGTATTATTAAATAATAAAATTTAGCTCCGCATCAATTTTTCTTAGAACCGTCAATTTCTTCTATACCGACTATTTTATCCATCACCAATTGCCTAATCATCTTGGTTAAATCAGAAACATAATATAAGGAATGTAGTTATAACTTATAAGTACACTATTTGGTCTCTGACTACCTAGTTTCAAATAATTTGGTTTAGCCCCCTATATAAATTAGTACATGACCTTTCTCGTTTCAAACAAATTAAGCTTTCAGTATAAGTTCTTCATTGACTGCTAATAGAGTTGCACATTCATACTGAAATTGTGAAATGTTCAAATTTAAGGAACCAAAATTATAAAGAGTTGAAACTTGATAAAACACAACTACAATATTCAACGTCACGTGCAAACACCCGAGTGTTCCGTTAGTACTCTAATTGAATTCAAATGTTCCACCCCATTTTTCAATTTTTGTTTTTCAGTTTTCTAATGAAATGGTTGAATCAGGATATCAAAAATAATTATCATTAGTAAGCAAGATTCAATAACAAACTAGAAACAGTAAAATATTGTGTAAGTAGAGAAATACCCACACCACTTTCAGTTGAAGAATACCTAATAAAAGGGAGTAAATTCAATGGGGCTAAACTAGAGAAACAAAAATGGAACTAGTGACAAAGTTAAATGACCCAAATTGCAACGATTGTTCTAGTTTCTAGTTTCTAAATCAAAAGACCGAAAGTTGGAAATTCAAAAATATCCCTTAACCATATAAAGATTTTTTAGGCTACCCAAAAATGATGTTATCCCCAAAAGAATGACAAATTGCATATATTTCTCTCTTCTTCATGTGCTTTACATTAATGTCTTTTGCCAAAAAAGATATGTGATCAACTTTCTCTTTCACCATCTCTTCCTTTATCTGTTTGTTCGTTATGAAATGTTTAGAATATAGCCGAACACCCTCTAAATAAAATCCTTCCCATGTTCAATAATGAAGCCGAATTAGGAAAGTTTGCACCTGAATTCAACAACCTCTTTTGACAATAATCAAACAACCAAATGATTTTCACTAAAATCATTCAGATGATATTGTCATCACTCATCATCAGATGATCCTAAAATAAACACCTAGCAATCCATCGAATTTATAAATAATTCGAAGCAACCCTAAAATGAGAGAAACCTCTAGAAAGTCTTTGTAATCTCATTTCAACCATTTCTTAGGTAATGTTCGTTTATGTCTTCAAATCCCATTTTCTAGTTCCGATTACAAAATCCTAAAATTTTAGACTACAAACCATTTCATTCAAATTCACCTTTTCCCAATTCCACTTTTTCAAACTCAAATTCTCCAATATTTTAGAAAATGGTGATTAAAAATGAAATGAAAACAAGCATCATCAATCTCATGAAACGAAAAACACATCCAAACAATTCCTTAATCTTTTACTATAATCAACCATAGCGAATTCCAGAAATCTAAACTCACCGATTTGAGTTCACCAAAATGCGAAGCATCGAGCAGAAACTCCTTCATCTTCGCAGTCCTGGGATTGTGCATCCACATGGTAGCGTCCATGATCTGCACCCCATTCGATTCGCACGCCTCAAGTATCACATCAAATTCCCCAACGTTGAGGGCAACGGGCTTCTCAAGAAGCAAGTGCTTCTTTTTCTGGGCCGCAAGCACGGCCCACTTGATATGTAAACTGGTGGGTAACGGCACGTAAACGGCGTCAACTTCAGGGTCGTCCAGAACCGCCTCGTACGAGCCGTAAACCTTGGCGGAATCAGGGAAACCATTATCTTTTGCGAATCTGGCGGCTTTTTCGATGGTGCGGCTACCGACGGCGTAGAGGGTGGCGTTGGGGGAGAGGGTTATGGCCCGAGAGACCTTTCTGGCTATGTCGGCGCAGCCGATGACGCCGAACTTGATGATTGGAGAAGGGTTCGACATTGTGATGTAGACTTGTAGTGGATGATAGAGAGTGTTGGATAATAGTGTAGTTTAGAAGAGTGGTGATGATTGGAGGGGTTAAATTATTCTTATTATTTTTCATGGGATGGGTGGGGTGGGTGGGGGGTGGGGTGGGGGTAGGTGGATTAACAGACACTGTGGTTGGTGAAATCAAATAAAAAATTAATTATATTGCTTGGTGTTATATAGAAATGTTCAATAAATTATTTAAGAAGATCCGATTTTTAGTTTTATATATTAAAACATTATTCTTAGATAGAAGTTTCTATTATGAATTCTAATTTTATTTTTACTGAAAAAATGTTTAATCACTGATGGTGTTCAATATATTTGAAAAAGTACGGCTATGTTTGTTTATGTTTTTGGAATGAAATTTTAAATTTTTCTCGGGAATGACGTATTATAGAAATTCGTGTGAAAATGGTAGGTGTTTGTTTATGTTTTTAAAATTAGGTTGAAAGTTGTAAGAGATGTCAAATCAATAGTGATAGGTTGATATGATGATGTGTAGAATAATTATGTTAGTGGTGTATATGATGATTATGTAAATTAAAAATAAAAAAAAATATGGATAAAAAATTGTAAAGTATGAAAGAGAAAGTGAAAAAAAGATTTATAATAAATGATTTGATTGGTAAACGTGTGAAGTGATATGTGTATGAGTGATAGTTGGCATAAGGATACAAAATATACGTCTTGAAACAAATTTCATTTCTCAAACGTGCAAAAAGAAATCCTATATGACATGCAAATGATGAGCTGAGGGTGAAGGACTTGAAACCAGCCAACCGACCTTTGATCCATGCTTCAGACTTTATGTACGACTTCAGGATCAACTTTATCTACAACAACTAAAAAGAAAAACATTGCGTTTGGTGAGTCGCAAACTCAGCAAGTATAATGAAGTAACGAGTTATTTAACATCACATAAGCACATAGAAATCACCAAATAATCAATCTTTAACGTCATATAAGGATATCATCCACATCGTCTCACATTGAATTCATATCATTCACAAACATAAAATGCGCGTGATTGTCATTTTCTTTTCCTGTTAATGGCCTGTTATACCCAAGAGTAGTCGTGATCACGAAAATGGCCATGTCCCTCTATAATACATATAACACATGTGAGTTCAGTGAACTCGGGTGGCCGTACCCGTAATGTACTCTGTAGTCCAATCATTTGGACAATCTGTAACACATGACTCAAGGTCTATAACAGCCATAACAGTTCCTCTTATCTCTAATGAATGCATTTATATATCACATATCTCATTTCCATCATCAATTTGTCAACAACATTTCACCATCATAAAGATCATACCATTCACATTACACAATAACCTATATCGTCACATTCATTTCCATCGCTCAACCATCACATAGTCCACATTACAGCACTATAGACTATTCAATCAACACAATTAGTCAAATAGAGGATTCATTTAGGACCATAAATTGAGCAAATATCAGTCAAATAACAGTCACCAAATTATACTCACAAGTATTGGATTTCCGATACGTCTTCGCCTAGTTGACGTTTTCAGCTCCTCTATTGGAATCTCGTCCTATTAATCATATTGTGAATCATAAATATACTTAATACAACACATAAAATGCAAATGAATGCATGAATACTTTCCTGACGACCTTTCCTGGATTTACTTACAACTAACAAGTCATCCATAAGTTATACTCGCGCGGTTTTACTACATAAATTATAATAAATTCTAGGCTTATGCATTTCATATCAAATCATCCCATAATACCATAAACACAGTGGGTAACATGACATAAAAGTTCCATATTAAATTAACATGTTTGGCATGTTTATTTCATCCTCCAAATAAGCTGCACCCGGAAACAGTTTCAGCACGGCCAAGGTTATTTCGAACAATTTTATAAATTCTCTTGTTTCTCTATAAATTCTCAAACGTTCCGTAACTCTTACTAACATGTTTATACTTATGTAGTAAATATTATAGACCAAACAAACATTCCTAGATTGGTCAAATAATCCCAAAACAGTAGCTGTTTGTACTTTTATCGAACAAACTGGCAGTTTTACGCTTTGCTTTTAGAAAATTCTACATACCTCCAATTGTTACCAAATTTTACAGTGATATTCCTAAGACCCTATATTTAATAAGAAAATTCGGCACAATATATTTTGAAGGTTTAACTATGCCATTACAGACTTAAACTCGAAACTTAGATTCTGAATTTCTATAAATCAAGTGTTATTCAACTTTAATTTATCTAATACACATGTATTCACTCCAATTTTAGAATCTATAGGTTCTAAACATCTAAAACCTTCAAACTACATATTAATTCCAAACCCATGATTAAAACAAACAAAATAATCGGTAAAACACTTACTTGTTACGAAAACGTCGATTTTCCTATTTTCCCAAATTTTTCTTCTATTTTTCTTTCCTTTCTCTCCTTTCTATATTTTCTTTCTGTTTTCTACCTTCTGCCTAACTATGTTCTCCAAAAAAATCTACTTAAGGGTGACTATACATATATATAAATATATAAGCTAAAGGTAAGTCTATTAAGTTGGAAAAGTTAGAAGCTTAGTGTCCAAATTGGTGACTAATGATGTATATATATATTATTATATATATATATATATATATATATATATATATAACTTTGTAACTTTGGAAAGTAATTGCGGCCAGCAATGGTTAATATGTTTAATAAAATATTATTATTTTATTCCTTTAATTATTTGTAGCTGCTAGCTTATTACGTGTTATACATTTATGCGTTATCTTTTATACGTGTCATGTATTTAAACTAATCGAGACATATAGAGAACACATAAGTGACGCGTGTGTGAAAATTATATTTACTCGATAATTAACCGAGAAGTTTTAGTGTACCGTATTCGGTCAAAACTCTAAAATTAAACGTGCTTATACAGAAGCAACTAAAGGATGGGTGACATTTTGGGAAGCAATTCAATTATTTGTTTATTAATTAATTAAATATAAATGCTAGACGTCATGCTTGCTTAGATGTCATACTTATATAACTCATGTAAAATGCTAGCAAAACAAATGTATGTGCTTATGATAGTGTATGTTTTAATGAAATGTGTGGTTTTGGGTCGTGACAATCATCCCCCCTCAAAAATTTCGTCCTCGAAATTTGTACCTGTATTTTCAAATAACCATGGGTACTATTCTCGCATATGTTGTTCTGTCTCCCAAGTTGCTTCTTGTCTCGAATGGTTCTTCCATAACACTTTTACCAATGGTATTGTTCTGTTTCTAAGTTGTTTGTCTTTGTAGCCCATGATTTCAACTGGTTCTTCAATGTAACTTAAATTATCCGAAATCTCTATTAGTTCATCTCGAAGAATATGAGAAGGATCGGATCTGTACCGGCGAAGCATACTAACGTGAAATACATTATGAATTTGAGACAAGTCAGGTGGTAATGCAAGACGGTATGCTAATGGACCAACTCTCTCAAGTATTTCATAAGGCCCGATATAACGAGGAGATAGTTTACCTTTCTTGCCAAATCTCAGAATACCCTTCCACGGAGAAACACGTAAGAATACTTTATCGCCAACCTCATATTCCATTTCTCGTCTATGTTGATCAATGTAACTCTTTTGTCTATCTTGTGCTGCTTTCATTCGGCTTTTGACAACTTTTACTTTTTCAATTGTGTCGTGGATTAAATCTGGTCCTTCCAACAGCAGCATTCCCTCTTCATCCCAACATATTGGACCTCTGCATTTCCTACCATATAATGCTTTGTAAGGTGCCATTCCAATGCTGCTATGAAACTGATTGTTATATGCGAATTCCATCAGTGCAACATAATTATCCCACAAGCCTTTAAATTCAAGAACACAAGCCCTGAGCATATCTTCTAATGTCTGAATAGTTCTCTC
Organism: Verbascum thapsus; assembly: GCA_963669365.1. NCBI lineage: Eukaryota > Viridiplantae > Streptophyta > Magnoliopsida > Lamiales > Scrophulariaceae > Verbascum > Verbascum thapsus. The sequence continues at coordinate 2,031,889 of OY770106.1, forward strand.
TGATTGTCCATCTGTCTGTGGGTGAAATGTTGTACTAAAATTTAATTTAGTACCCAATGCTTGTTGTAGGCTACCCCAAAATCTCGATGTAAAACGAGGATCACGATCCGAAATAATGGATACATGTACACCATGTAATCTCACAATTTCATCTATATATCTTTTTGCCAGATTCTCTAACGTAGCACCCCATCGGAACGGTAAAAAGTGAGCTGATTTTGTAAGTGTATCAATAATAACCCAAACGACATCATTCTTTTTTTGTGTCATTGGTAGACTATATAGGAAATCCATAGTGATACGTTCCCACTTCCAAACTGGAATAGGTAATTGATGCAATTTACCAGCGGGTACCTGATGTTCTGCTTTAATTTGTTGACATGTCAGACATCTAAAAATATATTCAGCTACATCTTTCTTCATTCTAGGCCACCAGTAATGAGTTTTCAATGTCTGATACATTTTTGTACTACCTGGATGCATGGCATAGGGCGCTGTGTGAGCTTCCTCCATTATCTCATGTCTAAGGCCATCAACATTAGGAACACAGAGTCTGTTGTTGATCGTCAAACTACCATCATCTTTGATAACAAAAGCTATACTCTTTTCCTGCTTTACCTTGTCAGCAATACTAATAAGCTTGTCGTCAAGAAATTGAGCCTTCTTAATTCGGTCAATCATAGTAGGCCGAATGCCAATGGTAGCATATATGACACCCGCGTCATTAACTTTCATCTGAGCATTCATCTTCCTCAAGTCAAGCAAATATGGATAGAATCTGCTGAAAGATAAGAAATAGTACCATAGGATTTTCGACTTAAGGCATCAGCAACAACATTAGCTTTCCCTGGGTGATATTCAATAGTGCAATCATAATCTTTTAGCAATTCAAGTCATCTTCTTTGTCGCATGTTCAACTCCTTCTGGCTTAACAAGTATTTTAGACTTTTATGATCAGTGAAAATTTGAAATGTGGCACCGTATAAATAATGTCTCCATATCTTCAAAGCAAAAACAACCGCAGCAAGTTCAAGGTCATGTGTAGGATAAGATATCTCATGCGGCCTAAGTTGTCGAGAAGAATATGTAATAACCTTACCCTGTTGCATTAAAACACATCCCAAACCTTGGTAAGAAGCATCACTATAAATAACGAAACCATCGGTACTTGAAGGAATTGTCAAGACTGGAGTACTAATTAGTCGCTTCTTCAATTCGTCAAAACTTTCCTGGCATTGATCCGTTCATATGAAAGAAATACCCTTCTGTAACAATTTGGTCATCGGAGCAGCAATAAGAGAAAAATTCTCAACAAATCGCCGATAATACCCTGCCAAACCTAGAAAACTACGAACTTCTGTAACTGTTTTCGGGCTTTCCCACTGGAGTACTGCTTCGATTTTCTGAGGGTCAACCTTAATACCATCACCCAAAATAACGTGTTCCAAAAATATAACTTGATCTAGCCAAAATTCGCATTTACTCAATTTTGCATACAACTGTTTTTCCAGTAAGATTTGCAGAACAGTTCTCAAATGTTGTTCATGTTCTTCAGGAGATTTTGAATAAATCAAAATATCATCAATGAAGACAATCACAAATATATCCAGATAGTCTCTAAATATATCATTCATCAGTGCCATGAATACAGCAGGCGCATTCGTCAGACCAAAAGGCATCACTAAAAATTCATAATGATCATACCTGGTCGAAAAGCTGTCTTCGGAATATCGGTTTCTGCGATCTTTAACTGATGATACCCGGATCTCAAATCAATCTTTGAGAATATACTAGCGCCCTGTAGCTGGTCAAATAAATCATCCACCCTAGGTAATGGATACTTGTTCTTTACTGTAACCCGATTTAACTGTCGATAATCCACACACAATCTGAATGTACCATCCTTCTTTTTAACAAACAATACTGGTGCGCCCCATGGTGAAACACTCGGTCTAATATACCCTTTCTCACGTAATTTCTGTAGCTGAGTTTTCAATTCTTTCAATTCAATTGGTGCCATTCGGTATGGAGGAATAGAAATCGGTGACGTACCTGGTTGCAATTCGATGGTAAACTCTATATCCCGACTTGGAGGTAACCCTGGTAGGTCATCTGGAAACACATCTGGATATTTTCTAACCACAGGAATATCTTCAAGTTTCGAATCGCTTAATCTGGTATCCACGACATATGCTAGATATATTTCACACCCTTTTCTGATCAGTTTAGATGCTCTCAATGCAGATATTATACAAACAGGTGTAGTTTCATTATCCCTTTTATATACTATACTAGTATCATCATAAAGTTGTAATACGATTTCTTTAGTAAAACAGTCCAATTTAGCATGATGTTCGCTTAATCAGTCCATACCCAAAATCACATCAAAATCCCTCAATGGCATAACGAGCAATGTAGCATGCAATTCATGTCTGTTAAACAATAATTTGCATTCATGATATACGGTATTAACAATGACCACACTGCCCACTGGTGTTCGAACAAGCAAATCATACCCCAAAGACTCTGGCTCACTCAAATGTGATGCAAATGATAATGATATAAATGAATGTGTTGCATCCGGATCAAACAAAACATGAGCATTTTCACCAAAAATAAATATATTACCCGTGATTACGTTAGGTGAAGATTTGGCTTCTTCTTGTGTCATGGCAAAAACTCGAGCTTGAGGTCGTTCTTTACGAGCTTGACTACCTTCAGCATTAGATCCTCTTCCCATACCAAATCGTCCTCGACCCCTACCTCTACTAGGAGTGAACCCACTAAATCTACTTTGTTCAACTGTGGCTTCTTCTCGTGGCATTGGGCAATTTCTCGCTATATGACCAGGCTCCCCACATCTGAAACATTTTCCTATAAATAGCCTACATTCTCCATGGTGATTCTTCCCACAATGAACACATGCGGCAGGAAGTGATGTAGAACCGATTCTCATAGTGTTAGACGTAATGCCTCTGAAATTGTTACCTTTTGAAGTGCTTGGAAAAGTTCTTTGCGAAGGTGCCATAATTTCCTTATTATTCTTGAATCCGTCCATTTCTTCGTTTTGCCTCTTTTTATTGAACTGAAAGTTCCTTGATTCTGAATCTAATTTCTCAGAACGAATTGCAGCAGCTTTTAACTTGTTATAAGACTCCAAATCAGTTTGTGTGATGCGGTTTCGTATAGTATATCGAAGACCCGATTCAAATCTAGTGCACTTCTTCTTTTCTGTAGCTATCATATGTGGAGCATAATGAGAAAGTTGATTAAACTGTACTTCATACTCAGCAACTGACCTGTTTCCCTGATGAAGTTCAAGAAATTCTTTTTCCTTCTAATCTTTGTAAACTTCTGGCACGTAAACATCATGAAATTCTCTAAGAAAATCATCCCATATCAATACAGGTGGCTGAACAGTACTGTCGGGTATAGTCTCCCACCAAGCATAGGCATCTCCTTGAAGAAGTGATACAGCATAGTCGAATTTTTCTTCTGGAGTACATTGCATCAAAGCAAAAATCCTCTATGTTTGTTTTAGCCAAGTTTCTGCCTTTGCTGGATCAATAGTACCCACAAAATCAACGGCTCCCATTTTTCTCAATTTATCATACCTTCGCTCACGTGTTTCAGGGCGGCCATACATTCTATAGTGTTGTGGATATGCAAAATTCTCGGCTCCATGCACAGGGGGTGAAGGTAGATGAGATGAATGAGACTCTAGGTCAGCTGATCCTTCCCCTCCATGAACACTATGCTCATCATTTACTACGCGTGCTTGTTGACTCGCAATGCCTTGCCTAAGATGTTAGACACATGGTTACTTATGCAAACATATAACATATGAGGTGTATGCACATGTCATGTTGTCTACAGAACCCCAACCCGGGCTCTGATACCACTAAAATGTAACACCCGCACCCGGTACATAATGATAATACACATACTTATTTCTTAATCATCCAACACATTCTTCACATACATGTACTCATTTAATCACAATATTTACACAGAAGCGTTTCACCATATTAGTTTTATAACCTTCACACATGGCATAAGGATACAAAATATACGTCTTGAAACAAATTTCATTTCTCAAACGTGCAAAAAGAAATCCTATATGACATGCAAATGATGAGCTGAGGGTGAAGGACTTGAAACCAGCCAACCGACCTTTGATCCATGCTTCAGACTTTATGTACGACTTCAGGACAACTTTATCTACAACAACTAAAAAGAAAAATATTGCGTTTGGTGAGTCGCAAACTCAACAAGTATAATGAAGTAACGAGTTATTTAACATCACATAAGCACATAGAAATCACTAAATAATCAATCTTTAACGTCATATAAGGATATCATCCACATCGTCTCACATTGAATTCATATCATTCACAAACATAAAATGCACGTGATTGTCATTTTCTTTTCCTGTTAATGGCCTGTTATACCCAAGAGTAGTCGTGATCACGAAAATGGCCATGACACTCTGTAATACATATAACACATGTGAGTTCAGTGAACTCGGGTGGCCGTACGGTACTCTGTGGTCCAATCATTTGGACAATCTGTAACACATGACTCAAGGTCTATAACAGCCATAACAGTTTCTCTTATCTCTGATGAATGCATTTACATATCACATATCTTATTTCCATCATCAATTTGTCAACAACATTTCACCATCATAAAGATCATACCATTCACATTACACAATAACCTATATCGTCACATTCATTTCTATCGCTCAACCATCACATAGTCCACATTATAGCACCATAGACTATTCAATCAACACAATTAGTCAAATAGAGGATTCATTTAGGACCATAAATTAAGCAATATCAGTCAAATAACAGTCACCAAATTATACTCACAAGTATTGAATTTCCGATACGTCTTCGCCTAGTTGACGTTTTCAGCTCCTCTATTGGAATCTCGTCCTATTAATCATATTGTGAATCATAAATATACTTAATACAGCACATAAAATGCAAATGAATGCATGAATACTTTCCTGACGACCTTTCCTTGATTTACTTACAACTAACAAGTCATCCATAAGTTATACTCGCGCGGTTTTACTACATAAATTATAATAAATTCTAGGCTTATGCATTTCATATCAAATTATCCCATAATACCATAAACACAGTGGGTAACATGACATAAAAGTTCCATATTAAATTAGCATGTTTGTCATGTTTATTTCATCCTCCAAATAAGCTGCACCCGGAAACAGTTTCAGCACGGCCAAGGTTATTTCGAACAATTTTATAAATTCTCTTGTTTCTCTATAAATTCTCAAACGTTCAGTAACTCTTCCTAACATGTTTATACTTATGTAGTAAATATTACAGACCCAACAAAAATTCCTAGGTTGGTCAAATAATCCCAAAACAGCAGCTGTTTGTACTTCTATCGAACAAACTGGCAGTTTTACGCTATGATGTTTAGAAAATTCTACATACCTCCAATTGTTACCAAATTTTACAGTGATATTCCTAAGACCCTAAATTTAATACAAAAAATTCCGCACAATAAATTTCGAAGTTTTAACTATGCCATTACAGACTTAAACTCGAAACTTAGATTCTAAATTTCTATAAATCAAGTGTTATTCAACTTTAATTTATCTAATACACATGTATTCACTCCAATTTTAGAATCTATAGGTTCTAAACATCTAAAACCTTCAAACTACATATTAATTCCAAACCCATGATTAAAACAAACAAAATAATCGGTAAAACACTTACTTGTTACGAAAACGTCGATTTTCCTATTTTCCCAAATTTTTCTTCTATTTTTCTTTCCTTTCTCTCCTTTCTATATTTTCTTTCTGTTTTCTACCTTCTGCCTAACTATGTTCTCCAAAAAAATCTACTTAAGGGTGACTATACATATATAAATATATAAGCTAAAGGTAAGTCGGTTAAGTTGGAAAAGTTAGAAGCTTAGTTTCCAAATTGGTGACTAATGATGTATATATATTATTATATATAAATAAATATATATATATATAAATTTGTAACTTCGGAAAGTAATTACGGCCAGCAATGGTTAATATGTTTAATAAAATATTATTATTTTATTCCTTTAATTATTTGCAGCTGCTAGCTTATTACGTGTTATACATTTACGCGTTATCTTTTATACGTGTCATGTATTTAAACTAATCGGGACATATAGAGAACACGTAAGTGACGCGTGTGTGAGAATTATATTTACTCAAACCGAGAAGTTTTAGTGTACCGTATTCGGTCAAAACTCTAAAAATAAACGTGCTTATACAGAGGCAACTAAAGGATGGGTGACATTTTGGGAAGCACGCCAATTTTTTGTTTATTAATTAATTAAATATAAATGCTAGACATCATGCTTAGATGTCATACTTATATAACTAATGTAAAATGCTAGCAAAACAAATGTATGTGCTTATGATAGTGTATGTTTTAATGAAATGTGTGGTTTTGGGTCGTGACAGTCAATTTCACCCCTCTAACTTGACGTGGTCCATTAAGTTTGTGGCATAGATTTCATTCTTAGGCACTAGTGTCTGAAAAGAAAAACATTCATTCAGAATTAAAATAAGATTTGCCATAAATTTTTTTAACAAATATAATTTATATATTTATTATTTATATATATGTTTGTTTAGCAAATTTTATTACTTTCAGAAAAGAAAATTTAATTCGCTTACATTAATAAGTGTAATTAAAATATCCAATAATTTATATAATTGATCATTTTAGATCTTCATACAATACATTAATTTCTCAAATGAGTAACCATTTTTATTTACTCTTTATTTTTTTGTTTCAGGCAGTGGTTGAATCATCTAGTATAATGATTTGGATGACTAGCTTGGATAATTATAATTGTGCATTGAAAATCACTGAATGTAATTTGTTAGGGATTATAGTAGAAACTCTATAAATTAATACTCGGACCACCAAAATTTATTAATTAAAAATTTATTCATTAATCGATAAATCAATAATTATTAATTTATACATTAATTAATATTTTTATTAATTTATAATGAAATACTCAATCTACAAATACCTTTCAAATTTTCACATAATTATTGTACAATGCATGTACGTATACCAAATGAAGAGCCCGGAACCCTTCAATCTCCCACCTTATAATGCTTTCTTGTGTTCAATTTATCACTTAATTATGGACATTAAAAATATTTTCTATATAAATACAAGATCAAAATACGCTAACCCAAACAAATCATACACACAACATGGCTTCCCATCTTAATGATGTGAAAAAAACAACAATGACCGACGAGGTTCGCAGAGCATTATGCAAGCACAACAAGAATATCCAAGTCTGACTCAAAGGCAATTGTAAGAATGGGTTCTTAGTAACTATGGTTTGAATGTGAGTCAAGCTGAGTCAATGGACAATATGTAAAGCGACAATCATATTCAATAATTTCTTGTTGAGCTATGAGAAAACAACACCAAAAGTTATTACAATAATTAGGAAAATTAGAGACGAGATTCAAGGTGAAATTGATTTCAACAAAAAACAAAAGACAATTCAGTCATTTTTCAAGAAATCTTCATAAATCAACCATGTAATATGTAGTATATAAAGAATTATTAATTTATATTTTATATGGGGTCTACAGAAATTATAAAACATGTATTATCTTATAATTTTAGCGGATTAGTAAATTAGCATCCTATCTCCAAGTCGGGACCAGTCAAAAATATTATCTTAGAGAATTTATTAAATAATCGAGTATTAATTTATCGAGTTTCTAGTGTATGTTAATGTTATTATATCTATTATTCATTTTCACATGTGATGACTAGCTTGGATAATTATAAGTGCATTGAAAATCATTGAACGTAATTTGTTAGGGATTAGGTTAATGTTATTATATCTATCATTCATTTTCACATGTGATGACTAGCTTGGATAATTATAGGTGCATTGAAAATCATTGAATACCATTTGTTAGGGATGATGTTAATGTCATTATATCTATCATTCATTTTCACATGTGATGTGTTTCACCCCTTTCTTTTTTCCTGTTTCTTTGTTTACTTTCTAAGATTATTTTATGATATTCAGCACAATTATATTAAGACTGATTTTTACTAACAATTAATAGAATATTATACCCAAATATAAAAGTATGAGAAAGGGCTTCGGATCACCTGTTGCATAACCATGTTGCATCATCTGTTGCATCCCTGGATGAAGGACACGTGTGCAAAGCTCACAGAAATTATAAACAGGAAAAAAAAAATCTGCTAAGTTCCAATATATAGAAATTATATATATTTATCAATAACATCCACACTTTCCATAGAAAAAACATAAAAGATAAGGAAATTCTGAAAACATGGAAAAATCAAGAAAAGCTAAGACTACAAAGATTGAGTTCACGTTCGAGCAACAAACTGCAAAGTTCTTCACAAAGTTCTTATTTCGAGCAACAAACTGCAAAGTTCTTCACAAAGTTCTTATTTTTTCTTATATTTCGCAATAAACATTACAACACAAAATAACAGACATCTATAAGACTATATACCTTCATTGATGAGATCTTTTATTTATTATTGTGGTTATCATTTATCAATTTAATACTTGAATATACAAAGCTAGATCCATTGCTTTCTGGTATAAGCTGATTTATTTATTTATTCATGCTGATTCATTGTTATGGTTTAAAATTTAAAAGCCGAATGACATTTTACATCATTTAATTATATATATATATATATATTGATGAGAAATATGAATAGCTGAAAAATGGGATTTTTATTATTGGTGGTAGAAACAGGTGCATATATAAGCCTAATTAGCAGGCATTACAAACACAGTGGAAACATTTTCAATACACTGTACAGTTGTAGAAGGTCCAAATTTGTTCTTGCAGAAAGCTGAACATTTTCAAGACACAAGTTTTCAAAGTTGTTGTTTGGTGAATTTCATTCATTCAAAATTATTTAATTCAAATTGAAATGAAACATCACAACAGTGTAATTTAATTTACAAAATAAATGATTTTGAAAATCATTTAACAAGAGTGACATAACAACACATCAAGGAAAAGAAATGGTGATGGGAAGATTTGTCCTATATGTGCAAATCAAAATCGGGCGGATCTTTAACCGGAGTAGAGCATAAACCTAAAAAGATGAAAGAGACCCATTCAAAAACAAGAAAATACCAAGGAAATAAATTATCAATCTCAAAAAAAGTTCCAAAATAAGAAAAAAATTTACATGAGAAAGTCTGAAAAATTTGTGAAGAACTTTGCAGTTTGTTGCTCGAACGTGAACTCAATCTTTGTAGTCTTAGCTTTTCTTGATTTTTCCATGTTTTCAGAATTTCCTTATCTCGTATGTTTTTTCTATGGAAAGTGTGGATGTTATTGATAAATATATATAATTTCTATATATTGGAACTTAGCAGATTTTTTTTTCTTGTTTATAATTTCTGTGAGCTTTGCACACGTGTCCTTCATCCAGGGATGCAACAGATGATGCAACATGGTTATGCAACAGGTGATCCGAAGCCATGAGAAAGACATGTAAATTGAAAATGTTGCACAACAAGATATGGCTATATATAGCCATTTTGCTTTTGCTTTTTATTTTTATTTTTTTCAACTGAGAAAGACTTATAGTTCCTTTAAGAAAACCATCAAGGTGAATTTAGTCTTACTTATTATACAACTTCATAAATCAGTTAAAGAATAAAAAATTGAGTTCATGAAAGTCACTTTGACAAGCAGCCTACTTCATCTAAACATGCAATTTTAGTAACTTTTCATTATTTATAGTAACTTTACATGAAAGTCACTTTGACAAGCAGCCTACTTCTCTATTTATAATACAAGTATTTATAATACCATTGAAAGAACAAAACATATTTTAGTGACATGGATTCTCAAATATATATAATACAAGTATTTATAATAGCCCCGTCAACTCACACGTGGCTTCAAGCAACAATCCCACCACGATCATGCACATGCACACTCATCTGTCGTTTTGCTATATATAAATTCCATGGCCGACTGCATAAAAAGTTGAACAAGGATAACGATGAGTTCTCTAGGACCGTGGCAGGGCGGCGGCGGAAGAAGAGGCCGGAAGACACCCTTCTTTGGTACACCTTTTTCTTCCGATGTCTGGAATCCTTGGGAATACGGCGGCGCTATGACCGGCGGCCGTAGAGGAGGCCGGAGTGATGAAGATGTTACCGCCTTGGCACATGCTAACGTCGACTGGCGTGAAACCGACAAAGCCCACATCTTCCGTGTTGATCTTCCTGGTCTTTATTAATTAAACTCTCTCTCTTTCTCTTGTTAATTTATTGTGAATATTCTTTTTTCAATATTTCTATAAAAAGTAAAGAGCTATAAGTTCTAGCTAGATTCGTGAAATCTATATGTCCAATATGATCTATGTATTATAGTATTGAAAACAATTATATATGAAGAAAGAAGAAAAGGAAGTAACGAGTATAGGTTGCGCGGTAGGATTGTGCGCCTTATTCTCAGACGGGTGCATGTTAGTGAGACTAATACTGGGCAAGCTGAGTGGTGTATTTGATGGGCGCAGGATTGAGAAAAGAGGACCTGAAGGTGCAGGTGGAGGATAACAACATACTGCAGATAGGTGGCGAAAGGATTATGGAAAAGGAGGAAGAAAATGATAAGTGGCACAGGGTGGAGCGCCGCCGTGGGAGCTTTTCACGGTGGTTCCGGCTGCCGGAAAATGCTGATCTGGATGGTATAAAATGTGAGCTTGAGCATGGAGTGCTGACTGTGGAGGTGCCTAAGAAGGAGATGCAAGAGCAGCCAAGGAATGTTAGGTATATAGATATTGCTTGAGTTGTAATTATATAAGGTCATATATATATTATATTTATATATATATATATATATATAAGAAGAGAGTTTAATTTGTTTGTTTGTTTGTTTGTTCTATATATGATAACGTATGTTTCATTTCAAATAAAAGCATGTAAATGATCATGTAAATTATTTGTTGATTTGAAGTTGCTATATTATATTAGCAATGCTGTCTTTACTTTTGAATATCGAAATTCATTTTTTTTAGTGCGTAGTATATTAAATCTACTTAAAGAACTTCCGTTTCAACCTGGATGTTGACCGTTATGCGGATGTTTGTCACGTGTCATAAACATTAACGGTGCTGCTAATCTCAGCCGGTAGTTATAAAATTTTATAAAAAAACATGCTTCATAATTCCTATATTTATCAAAAGATCCAAAGAATCCCATTTTAGAGAAATTCTACCATATTAATTGTTGCTTGGAATCAAGATTATTTATAAGTCTTGATTCCGTTATCATAAATTAATCAAATCGTTAAAATCAAACTGAAAACTGAAATTTTGTTTCAAACTGAAATCGTACTGATGAAGAAGATTTCAGTTTGGTTTTTGATTTTTTATCTAAAATTTATATAAATTAATTAATATTATATATTAAAAACATTAAAGAATGTACAACATAGTGGGTTAAAAATCGAAATTAAAAAAAAAATCAAATCGAACCGAATTTTTTTTATTTGGCTTCCGATTTGTTATTTTAAAAAGTATAAATTTCGGTTCAATTTTCAACTGAAAGTGTTACCCACCGGATATTTTTTTTCCGTGAATATATTAATTTCTATAAGTATTAATTGAGGACATTTTAAATGTATAATATATCCTCAATTAGTAATTAGTACTATTCCTGAATTAGTACTTTTAGGAATTGAAAGTTGAGATTAATTATAAGATTTTAAAATATACATGGGCCCAATCATGATATATTTAAATGTTTGAGTTATTAATTTTAAATAAAGATAATATACTAGAGTGCATAATACACTAGAGTGCAAGTTGCTGGTATTTTGAAACCACAATGTGTGGCTGAAGATGGTCTATAAGGTTATAAAACCTTACAGACTGTCATTATATATTTTTCATTAATCCTTATTTTTCATGTAAATCAAAAATAAACGATAAGAAATAAAATCAAATAAAATAATTAAAGCTAATATACGAATCCTGTTAAATATATATTGATTTTCATTTTCACAAAATTAGCTCACTTAGAAATTTAATTCAAATGGTAAGTCTGGAGGCATTGACATTTTTTCCTTATTATCTTCTTGAAAATAATACTCAACATTTTTTCATTATTATCTTCTTGAAAATAATACTCAATCTGAACGAATATTAAATACCTAATAGTGTTCTATCCTCAACTTCTTGTTATTTTATTCTAAATTCCTCAGAACTTCAATACCGCCATTAATACATGTTAGAGTTGAAAATCACAATCAAAATTCTATATTGGTTGTTGCTGCATTAACAATTATGAAGTTTTAAACTCGTGGCATCGATTAATTTTTCCATAATAGGTTATAAATATAACTTGAAATATTTGTAATTTGATTTCGGCTACAAAAATTGCTCAATATTCCTTGTACGGATTGAGTTTGATTTTGAAATGAATAAATTGCTATTCATTGAATTTGCAAAATATATAACAGGGTTTTGATCATGTGATGATAATTATAAAAAGAGCCTGCATTTTTGGATTAGAAGTGCTTAAAAGCAAAGTAAATTGGATAGATTTTTTATTGTTTTTTTGCTTAATTATATGCAACATTTGAATTCAGATTCATTCACGGTTATTTGAGAAAATTGTTTTCTTTATTTATTTTATTTAGTATTTTTAATTAAATAAGTATAAGTACACAATGACTATTACACTATAACACATGTCAAACGTCCACTCATAATGGAGGATGAAATATAGTTTTGGAGCGAAAGATCTCAATCCCTATTCAAGAGCGTGAAAAGTGACAAAATATGTTCCTAATTAGTTGGTAACTCTTAAAAAAATTGATTTCATCACTAGCTTGAGAAAAAATAAATTAGTGATAAAAAGTTTGGTATTACAAGTATGTTGTGATAAAAAAAATTTGACGAAAAATATGTAAAAATCATAGTTGTAGTTGATATTATATATTTTTATGGTGAGTTATTTTAGTAGGTTTGTTTTTCATATACATGTTTTAGTTAAATTTATCGATTTAAGCATATAAAAATAAATAAAATCGATCTTATTTACATGATGTATTATTTTAAATTAGAATGTGATTAATTTAACTTTAATTATTGAAAAATAGTTGAAATAATTTTTCTATCAATATTTGTTGTCAAAAAATAGTTGAAATAAATTTTTTTATCAATATTTGTTGTCAAATTATGAACAATTTATATCTAGCTTTTTTCTTCTTTTTTTTCAAAAAATACTTTAACTTAGCTAGAACTTTGGGTTTTTTTTTTATTATTATAAAAAATGATGATGTGGCAACTAATTAGAACAATGTTTCTTGTTTTCAGGCATTTTTCTTGTAATTTGTGTAACAACATATTAGTCATGCAATTATCACCCCCAAAATTTAGTTCTCATGTAACTACCTAATTTTTAGACGGAATAAGATTTTTTGTTCCAATCGTGTTCTAATCTCCTATTTCAACAACGTAGATGTGTGACACGTGTAATTCACAAATCTATTTATTAAAAGATGTAGTACATATGTAAATATTTTTACACATGTCACAACTACCTTTCTGAAATAGGAGATTGAAACAAGATTTGGAATAAAGAAAGTGATCCATGGGTAGACAAATCTCAAGTGTGCACTCATCCCCACTCCAACTTTTTTGAATAAAATTTTCTGTTTCAAATTATATTTAATTTTTTATTAATATTTAACATGTATAATTCACACTTATTTAATGCGGTATAAATATTTTGACACGTGTCAAAATATACATATTTAAAATAAATGATGAAATAAGGGATTAGAACTCAAAATCCTATCGCAGGAAAAATTACAGTCACATCCTCTTGCTTATTGTATGTTAACATATTATCATAATCTCCTCTATCAATAGAAGAAGATTAGACTTTGTGTATGTTTTTTAAATCTCATTTTCAAGTAATTTGATTTATAAAATTCAAATAACTGAAAATACTAAATTATCTTCCAAATTTATTTTTTCTTCATTTTACTTTTGCAATCTCCCGTATAACTTATCGATCATATTTATATTATTTCACACATTCACCAATCAAATCATGTAATATAATTATTATTTCTCTTTTTATCTTTCATATTTTACAATTTTAATTTTAAATTCACATAATTATTATATAAACAACTAACACAATCATTATATACACCATCCAACGTATCATATATTTTATAACTTTTAAACCTATTTCTATAAACAATTTTTTTTTATTATTCTCATACGAATTTCGGTTGTACGTAATTCTAAAAAAAATAACTAAATTTTTAACTCAAAAACATAAAGAAACAAACCCTTACAATTTTAATATCTCTCAAATTAAAATTTGCCCCCATAGCTTCAGTTATATCACAGTTTTACTCCTAACATGTTAATAATTTCTCAAAAGTTATTCTCCCAATTATAAAAAAGAAAAGGCAAAATCCAAATAATAATAAAATATAACCAAATAGAGGCCTATAAAAACCACAGTGTTCCACACAAACAAACCGTTGCAACAAATTCAATTTCATCATCAGTTCCCAAACATGCTCCTCCTCCCGCCACCATCCCCGCCCATACTCTCCGCCACAAATTTCATCCCCAATCGCTTCTCTAGGCTCAGTATTCCCACGCGCCTACGTCTCACCAAGGCGGCTGCATCCTCCTCAAATGAAGTCGACGCGTTCACGAAGTACTCCGGATACCTCTTCGAGCTGAGCTCATGGGAAGCTGAATCGTTGACCGAGTACAATTTATCGAAGATCGCTGCTGTATATCAGAAAAAGCCTCTCATTGTCCTCCGCCGGCTGTTCCAAACCGCGATGACGCTTGGCAAGTGGTTCGCGCTCCGATTATACGATTGGCTCACCGAGCGCGACGATTTGATGTTCGAGGTAAAGAGTTACAGACGCCTGTACTTATGTAATGGACTGTTGATTTTTTTTCTATTTGTTTTCTGAATTCTCATTTGGGATAGTGGAATTATAAGTTTAATGTTCGAGGTTAGGAGTAGAGTCGCGTGTTATTATACAATGGAGTGTCGATTTTACATTTTTCTGATTATGATTTGGGATAGTGGAATTATAAGTTTGATGTTCGAGGTCAGAAGTCGAGACGTGTGTTCTTATACAACGACTCTGAATTGTGTTGTTTCTGGTTGTGATCTGTCACGGTGAAACTTAAGTTCTTCCAGAGTAATTGAATTGGATTCCGCAGTATGAAGTTTAATGAGTAGTAAATAACTGCTGTTGTGGATCTTCACTGCAACTTTCCAGAGCTTTAACATACCAAACCTGTTAGCATTAAGACAACATAATAAGCCTTTCTGCAGAAGTAAATGTACTATGTACTTATACAATGGACTGTCGATGTTTTTTCTGATTGTGATCCATGACAGTAGAATTCAGGTCCACAGTATGAAGTTTAATGATGGTAATATAATTTGTTTTTGGACCTTTATATAATTTTCGGAGCTTTAACATACTAAACTCAATCAATTTAGACAAAATTGATAAGTCTTTCTGCAGAAGTAACAGAGTTTATCATTAAACTCAATCAAATTTATCTAAATTTTGATCAACTTTTGGTGTTCAATTTCAGAATTAGAGATGCATGTACTTTATATAATTGACTGCCGTTTTTTTCTTCCTCTGATTGTGATAGTGGTACTAATGTTTTTTTAAAGGTTGTTTGGACATTCACCACAAATTTCAGAGCTTTCACATGCTAAACTCAACTACATTTTGACAAACATGATAGCTATTCTGCAGAAGTAACAGTATTGTGGTTTTTGATCAATTGTAATCTTGTAAAATCAATCAATTTTAACAGAATCTATTTTTCCAAATTGATTTTCCATATGTTTCTTTCTTGTAGAAAGGAATGGTACAGAATAACTGAACAAAGTCACAGAAAATAGTAGTGGTTCACATGTGCTAATTGCAGTTTGATTTTCAATTTGAAGCATGGTAGTTTCTGCATATATATATATATTTTTAATTGGTGCTAAAAACTGTAACTTGTGTTCTATTTAGATTATGTCTTCATTCCTTTACATAAATCTTTCGATTGTTGGGCTCTTAACCCGTTTTACAGTTATGTTTTTCTAATTTTGTGGTTGTAGGTTAGAGCTGCTGAATTGAGGAAGATATTAGTACAGCTTGGTCCGGTATATCTCATTAGTTTATATATAAGTAGTATATCTCTCCTCAAATATCTTTCCTTATGTTCTCACTTATTGTATTAGGTATTAGGTTTCTTTTCTTTAATCCTCCTATGTTGGTTTCTTTGATATTGCAAGTAATAGTTTATATGCATCCATTCTCTTTTGGTATCCTAAAGTTCTTTCACAAGCATATTTTTTAGTTGCATAAAGGTCAACCGTAATCGCTATGCCAAAACATCTGAAAGAAATATTGTATTTTAGAAACATAGGAAAGCGACACAAGACTGTTAGCCTAGTGGCATCAACTTCCACCTTCATGTGCAAGGTCCTGGGTTCAACTTCCAGGCCACTGTTAGGAATATGATCGACTATTGTGAATAAACGCAAGAAAGAAAACACACGAAATTGTTTACCCAGTTCGTCAAAAGAATTTGACTACGTCTGGGGGCACTGCCAAGCCAGGATATTTTCACTATTATCGAATAATGAGATTACAATGAGAATCTTAGGGTTACAATGATATTAGGGTTATTTATAATACAATATACCTAACCCTAATAGGAGAATGACATAAGCCCATCAAAATACTTTTGGGCCTATTTACAGTCTTTCAGGCTCCATAACTCAACAATCTCCTACTTGGAGACTGAACACAATAGTAATCATCTCTCGATCTTCCCATCCAATAGCCCATAATGGTCCCGGCAGTGCCAAGCCTCTCTTCTCAGTTACTGAGGCCAATTGAAGCCATGCATAGCTTCAATTTCTCAAATGTGACACTTTTAGTCAACATATCAGCAGGATTCTCATCACCTCGAATCTTCATCAGTTGCAAGATTTTCCTTTCCAAGAGATATCTTATGTAATGATACTTCAATTCAATATGCTTAGTTCTCGAATGAAACGCTGGATTCTTTGCTAAGTGGATAGCACTCATACTATCACTGTATAGAATACTATTCTTTTGCTCCTTACCCAATTCACTCAAAAAACCTTGCAACCATACCATCTCTTTACTAGCCTCAGTCACTGCTACATACTCAGCTTCTGCAGTAGACAAAGCCACAACCTTTTGCAACTTTGAAGTCCAAGAAATCGTTGTACCACCTAAAGTAAACACATACCCCGTAGTACTTCTTCTTTTATCAAGATCACTTCCCGCTAAATCAGCATCGACAAACCCTTTCAATTCGACACTTTTGCCTTCAAAACATAAAGCTTTCTCCGTAGTACCACGCAAGTATCTTAGGATCCACTTTACCGCTTCCCAATGTTGCTTTCCCGGATTTCCCATAAACCTACTAACTACTCCCACTGCATGCGCAATATCCGGTCTAGTGCACACCATCGCGTACATTATGCTACCAATTGCCGAAGCATAAGGGGTCTTCTTCATGTAGGCCCTATCCTCATCACTACTAGGCGAATCCTTGTTGGATAGCTTAAATTGGCTACCCAACGGAGTATTTACCGGCTTTGCATCATGCATACTGAACCTCTTCAAAACCTTTTCGATATACTCAGCCTGCGAAAGATACAACTTTCCTGCCAACTTATCCCTATTAATTCGCATACCCAAAATTTGATTTGCCTCTCCTAGATCCTTCATAGCAAATCGCTCAGACAACTGTTTTTTCAACTTGCTCAATTCTCGAGCACACGACCCTGCTATCAACATGTCATCAACATACAATAGCAAAATAATATAACTATTGTCGAACCTCTTGAAGTAGCAACAATGATCGGCATTGCAACGCACAAAATCAATCTCATGCATGAATCCATCAAACTTCTTGTACCATTGTCTCGGAGCTTGTTTCAAACCATACAAGCTCTTCTTGAGCTTACACACTAGCTCAATGTTACCTTCAGACGAATACCCTTCTGGTTGCATCATATAAATATCTTCTTCAAGATCACCATGAAGGAATGCCGTTTTTACATCCATCTGCTCTAACAACAAGTTTTCTGCAGCAACCATACTCAACACCAATCGAATAGTGGTTAATTTCACGACAGGAGTAAAAACATCAGTATAATCAATACCATATTTCTGCTGAAATCCCTTCACAACCAGTCTCGCCTTATAACGTTTGCTTCCATCCGCCTCTTCTTTAATTCTGTAAACCCACTTATTATGCAGAGCTTTCTTTCCCTTTGGAAGCTCAACAAGTTCCCAAGTATCATTGGACTTTAGAGAATTCATCTCGTCGTCCATCGCAAGTTTCCACTTGCCCCCATTCTCACATTGACTAGCCTCTGCATAACATTCAGGTTCACCACTATCAGTCAATAAAACGTAATGTAAAGATGGCGAATACCTCTCCGGGGCATGACGCTGTCTGCTAGATCTCCGCAGCGGAAGTGTCGGAGTACTCGGTTCTGCCTCAATAGCTACCTCATCATTCTGCGCAACTTTACTCCCACCCGAGTTAGAGATATCCAACTCAATAATCTCGGAATTTTTAGCCTGAGTACTCGTATCATCAATTTTTGGTGCTTCCAACCTATCCTTGTACAAAACCTGTTCATTGAATATAACATCTCGACTACGAATAATTTTCCGATTTTGTTCATCCCAAAATCTATAACCAAATTCATCACCACCATATCCAATGAACGTACACTTGACAGATTTAGCATCTAACTTACTTCTAGCAGTAGCATCAATATGAACATATGAAACGCATCCAAATACACGAAGAAAGGACAGATTTATCTCCTTACCACTCCAAGCCTCCTCCGGTATGCCATTACCCAACGGAGCTGATGGTCCTCTATTAATCAGAAAAGCAGCAGTGTTAACTGCATCAGCCCAAAACATCTTCGGCAACCCGCATTTCAATCGCATACACCTAGCACGTTCATTCAATGTTCTGTTCATACGTTCTGCAACCCCATTCTGTTGAGGGGTTCCTCTCACAGTCTTTTCCATGCGAATACCGTTCAGATCACAGTATTCCTTAAACTCAGCAAGTTCATACTCTCCACCATTGTCAGATCTCAAGCACTTCACTTTCAGACCTGTTTCGTTTTCTACAAGGGCTTTCCATTTTCTAAAAGCGTCAAAAGCATCAGATTTATGCTTTAGAAAATAAACCCATACCTTTCTCGTGGAGTCATCGATGAAAGTCATGTAGTATGACGCACCACCAAGAGATGTAACTGGTGCAGGTCCCCATAAGTCACTATGCACCAACTCTAACTTTTCGTTCTTCAAGGTCCTGCCACCTTTCGAAAAACTCACTCGTTTCTGTTTTCCGAATATACAGTCCTCACATAAACCAACATCCACTGTTTTGAGGCCTGGCAATTTTCCTTTCGAACAAAGCTCCTTCATCCCCTTCTCACTCATGTGGCCAAGACGGCAATGCCACAAATCTGTATCACTGTTTTCTCCTGCAAGAGAAATACAATCTTTAGTATTGGTTGTCATGTACAATGTACTCTCTTTCTTACCTCGAGCCAGTATCATGGCTCCTTTGGTTATCTTCCAGGTGCTGCAACCAAAGGTCACAACGTATCCAGCATCATCTAGTTGCCCTACAGAGATCAAATTCCTCTTCAAACCAGGAATGTGTCTCACATCACGCAACTGCAAGATGCTGCCATTCGAGGTTTTGATTCGAACATCTCCCTTCCCCACGATTTTCAAAGGCTCATCATCAGCAAGATAAACCTTCCCGAAATCCCCGGAAGTATAGCATTCCATTATATCAGCATCACTGCAAGAATGGAACGATGCTCCAGAATCCAAAACCCACGATTCCAATGGGCTACTCACGCTCAATATCAGAGCATCACTAATGTCTTCGATTGCTGCATTAGCTGATTTTCCATCCCTTTTGGGTGCTGTGCACTTGCTCCTGTAATGTCCAAGTTGCTCACAGTTCCAACACTTTATCGAACTCAGGTCCTTCCTCGACTTACTTTTACCTCTCGATCTTGACCTACCTCTATTCGATTTCCTTGATTCCGATCTGCCTCTATTTTCCGTATTCAGAACTGAACCCGAAGTTATACCCGATTCTCTCCTACGAATTTCTTCACTTACAATCAGATCTCTAACCTCGTCAAATTTCAGCTTCTCTTTCCCTGCTGAAGCACTAACAGCGGTAACCGTTCCGCCCCAACTTTCAGGCAGAGAAGACAACAAAATTAGGGCTCTAACCTCGTCATCAAAATCAATCTTAACTGAGCTCAATTGGGCTGTAATTAAATTGAACTCATTAAGATGCTGAGCCACCACAGAACCCTCTGACATCTTTAGGTTAAAGAGACGTCGCATCAGATGAACCTTGTTCGCCGCTGATGGCTTCTCGAACATGTCTGCTAAAACCTTCAGAATACCTTTGGTGGTTGTCTCTTTCGTCGTATGGAACGCAACGTTCCGTGATAGAGACAAACGAATCACACTCATAGCTTTCCTGTCAAGTACCTTCCACTCTTCGTCTTTCATGTCCGACGGCTTATCACCAAGGGGCTGATACAAATCTTTACCATACAGGTAATCTTCGATTTGCATCTTCCAGAACCCAAAATCAGTCCCGTCAAACTTTTCAATCGGCGTTTTTCCATCACTCATCATATTCGCTCCCACTCGACCTGGAGCTCTCGATACCAGTTGTTAGGAATATGATCGACTATTGTGAATAAACGCAAGAAAGAAAACACACGAAATTGTTTACCCAGTTCGTCAAAAGAATTTGACTACGTCTGGGGGCACTGCCAAGCCAGGATATTTTCACTATTATCGAATAATGAGATTACAATGAGAATCTTAGGGTTACAATGATATTAGGGTTATTTATAATACAATATACCTAACCCTAATAGGAGAATGACATAAGCCCATCAAAATACTTTTGGGCCTATTTACAGTCTTTCAGGCTCCATAACTCAACAGCCACAAGTTGACTTTTCTTTCCTTATTTGAAGTGTTATAGGATCTGTGTGGCCATGATTTAAAAACTATCTGCCTGGGTTTGTCGGCTCATGATATATCCCTTCGCCTTGAATTAAAAGAACAGAGGAAAGCACCTCAGAACATGCTTGTGCTGTTGGAATGCTTGATCAAAAAGGCTAACTATGTTTCTGTTCTCAGAGGATCCATTAAAACCTTTATGTTGAAGTATAAATAAAAATTTCTATTGCTTTTTAAACAGTTCAATATAATAATGTGAAACCTTCAAGAGGTATTGTTTAAGCCTTGACAATTATTCACGTTACTCATATTTGCATAATTTTCATGTTTGATTGTTTTCTAGCATTGAGTAGCATTGGCTTGTTCCTTGCACATTTCCTTTAATATTTTATTTGATGAAATAATTATCTGGAAAGACAAAGGCTTTTAAATATTTAATCCTCGATAAATTAATGCTAATGACTTGCAGCAGATCAATACACTTAATAATGCATTAACCCTACTGTTCTACTTATGCTTCCACGGGACCATCCTTCCTTGTAATCCTTTTTGACCCTTAGTTGTTCTTAAGTTAGTTTAAAAGCTCTTACTCCAAATTTATGGGGCTGATTTGTTCTTCTAATACTTGGAGTTCTGGTTAGCAAAGAAGACAAGGTTTGATAAACATGAGCCGGTAACTATAACTTGGTGAAAATGGGAATCTCGAGAGTGTTATTTTCGAGCTGTTCGTCTGTGTGATAGGATAGTTTCCTTATGGTCGAAAAAAAGAATAATTTTTAACGACCAAACTTCCTTAAGGAAAGAGTTGTTTATTTGATAACAACAGATGTCACATTGTCTTTGGTTTGTGACTCAAATTTTATTAATATGCATTTTCGTAAATGATATGTGGAACAGACTGACAAGCTCCTTATGTTCAATAATTGTTCCCAGTGAGCTCATTATATGATCTGTAGGGAGGACTTTTATATGATTGGATGGACATCGTTGATGTTACTTTTCACTGTTAAAAGAACTTTCTTTCTTTTACTGTTGGATTTTTTCTTCGAAGTATTGACTAATATATTAACATGCTATTTCACTCTTCTGTAGGCATATATTAAGATAGCTCAGGCTATCTCGGCTCGGCCTGTAAGTGCTGCATCCTTTAAGTAATTTGTATTAGTTTATTACCCTTTTTTTAGTCCATGTATGTTAGATCGAAATGTTGTCTTTTCCCCAATTGGTTTCATCAGAAGACTGTATTTCGTGAATCTAAACTTGGGCCATAATTTTCTATTGATAAATTAGTGAAGTAGGGTATTTTTTAAAAAATGGGAACCAATTAGAATTTGTTTCTGCGAATTTGGCTGGTGCAGTATCTGAACTAGCTGATGGAGTGATTAATATTGTATGCATACACTGTAGAGTGACTTATTGTAGATGCCCTTTGAACAACTTGAAAAACTTTTCGGACTTTGGTACCTCTAACACTTTGTACTAGTTAACCATCCACACAACAGCTTTTCAAAATAAATGATTTCAGCGTGCCTTGGTTTCGTCATGAAAAGGCACAATACTGAATACTATGAGTACCAGAACTTAAGATGTTTCATGATAAAATTTATGTAATTAGAATAAGAGGTCAATTTAGAATCTCTATTATGTTTTTATCTTTATTTAACTGTGATTAACTCTGCCTAGAGTTTAAAAATGTCATGCTTTTTCTTTAATTCTAAGATATCTTAAACTTTTGGTGACTAAAATACACAAACAGACTAGGGGCCTGGTATGATTAAACATACCACCACTTTTTGTTTCCTTATGTTTGTTGTATTTGACAATGCAATTTGAAAAGTTCAAACCTGAACCACATTCACCTGGAGGAATGTCTTATATCAGGACAATCAAATAAAGAAAGTGTGGAGAGAGAGGGAGAGGGAGAGAGATAAAAGTACATAAAGAAACTATCCGGAAAATATTAAAGGAATTTCTGTTACATATGATAACCCAGCTGGTGTAAGGACTTAATGATTCATCTATAAATTTTTGCATAGTCAATTTACCTAGTCATTTGTTTTAAAAGCAATACCAATTTCTATGCTCTAACATCTTCAAAGGCTTCTATATGTTTCTCCTATTTTCCATTTGGACATATATTTGAACACTATTTACAATAGAATATGAAAGGTTCAAATCTGAACTTCATTCACTGAGAGGGTGTCTTATATCTAACAACTAAATAAAGAAAGCGGAGGGAGGGGAATACAAATGACATTCCAGCTGGTATAAGGAAAAAACCGTCTTAAGGATTCAACTATAGATGTTGTATAGTCAATTTAGCAAGTCATTTCGGTTAAAAGCAATACCAATCTATGCTTTAGCATCTTCAAAGGCTTCTGTATGTTTCTATGTTCACATTCTTGTATTCCTAAAAGGAACTGGAGTAAATTCGTTTGCAGCTGATAAGGCCTTAGATTTCGCAATGAATGTTGATATTAACATGCATCTTTACCCTAATTAGTATAATTTTCCCTTAAAACCTGTTTCTTACAGGACTTGATACCACCGTCATATTTGGATGAGCTTTCACTCTTGCAAGATCGAATTGCACCATTTTCCACAGAAGTTGCCTTTGACACAATAGAGCAAGAACTTGGATTGCCTATAGATGTGCTTTTCTCAGAAATCTCACCTGAGCCTGTTGCGGCAGCGTCACTTGGACAGGTGTGTCTTGCATTTTCACGTCAAATAGTTAGGAATATGTCTTCGTCACACCTTTTTTTCTTTTCTATAAATAAAAAAAACTAGGTGATGTTATCTGATATTTATCAAAAAACACTTTGAATTTGGAAAAGGTTTATCAAGCTAGGCTTCGTTCCAGCCGGAAGGTTGTTGCTATAAAAGTGCAGAGACCAGGAGTCAGGGCTGCAATCTCGTTGGACATACTAATCTTGCGTTACCTGGCAGGGGTGATTAGAAGAGCAGGAAAGATTAACACTGACCTTCAGGTAGTATGGGAAATGTTTTCTTCAAAGATGAGTCATACAATCTAAGGGGTTTAAGCGATATGTAACACATTAGTTGAGTTTGGTTTCTTATGAAAATTCATTTATTGACATTATTACCTCATAGTTGGGTGTGTATTTGTGATTTTTTGGTACTTTATTGGTGAAAGCCATAGTTTTACAATTTTTGACATTTTGTCACATGCTTTGTATTAGTTCTTACATCGTCTCTGATTAAATGTTACTAATACATGGCCATCAATTTGCTGCAGTCCCTCATTGACGAATGGGCATCAAGCCTTTTCCGGGTATTTAATCTTTCCCAGTTTCATTCCAGAATTTTATGCTCCTGTATATATGAACTTCAAGTAGGGAAAAAGATGCCTTGACAGGTTGCTTTAGGGGGATGGGAGAAAGAATTTCATGTCATTTTATATCGAAAGCTCATTGAGTCAGTCTGTATCTCTCTTTCTGAAAGAATTCTCTCTATCTAGTGATAATATATTATTAGGGGATGTTAAAACATAATTTGTAATCAAAGCTACACAAATTTGAAATCAAAGCTACATAAGTTTGAAATCAAAGCTACACATTTTTGAAATCAAACTTCAAACTTGGAAATCAAAGTTCAAACTTGGAAATCAAAGTTTCCAACTTGGAAATCAAAGTTTTTACATTTTGAAAAATCATTGGTTCACATTTGTATTTTGTAGTCTAGAACTATCCATGGTACATTATAAATAGAGGGGTCTCATTTGTATTGTAAGAACAACAAGCACAAGAAATCAAAGAAAAATAAAATATAAAACTTAGTGCAAAACTTCTCATATTTTGAAATTTATTCCTTCTTGTCAATCCTTCAAATATAATTTATCAATATCAAAATCCCAACATATTTGTGGTATCAGAGCCACCCTTGGTTCTGATTACTCCTCAAATATTTATCAATGGCATCGACAAGCAATCAAGAGCTTGCATTCAAATATTCTCAACAAGGTGTTCCAATTTTTGTTGGACAAGACTACGAACTATGGAGTGTTCTCATGAAGACCACGTTCGTATCACACGAGCTTTGGGAGATTATTGAAGATGGGTTTAATTCCCACACAACGGAGGAGGTAGCCGCATTTACAAATGCACAAAAAAAGGAGCATAAGGATAATAAGACGAAAGATGCAAAAGTCTTGTCCTTTATGCACCAAGGGGTGAGCCGATCTATACTTCCGCGTATTACGAGTGCCAAGACCGCAAAGGAGGCATGGCAAACTCTAAATAATCAATTCGGAGGACACGAGAAGGTGATCACGATCAAACTACAAAATCTATGGCGAGATTTTGACAATATTGCCATGAAAGATTCAGAAAATGTGCAAGAATTTCTATCTAGAGTTTCTTCTGTAGTTAACCAAATTAGAGGCTATGGAGATACTCTAGAATAGAAGAAAATTATTGAGAAGGTCCTACGATGTTTACCGGCGAAATTCGAGCATATTGTTGCAGCGATAGAAGAATCCAAAGATTTATCAAAATTGACTTTGGATGAACTCATGGGTTCTCTTGAAGCCCATGAAAAAAGAATGAGTAGATTCTCGACTCAAAATCTGGAGCAAGCTTTTCAAGGAAAAGCGAATATTTCACAAACGTTGAATAACGACCCGCAAGATGAAAAAAATATGTCGGTACAATCACGAGGTAGAGGTCGTGGGAGAAATCAAAATTCTCGTGGTCGTGGTCGTGGTCGAGGTCGAGGTCGAGGAGAAAAATGCACTTTTAACTCGAGATCTTACAATCAAAATTCAGATTCTTATTGTCGTATTTGTCGAAGAACTGGCCATGACACCAATAATTGTTGGAATAGATGCAAAAGGTGCAAAAATGCAACTCATTCTCAAAGAGATTGTTGGTATCAAGATGAGCAGGAGACAAAGGATGCCAACTTCGCAGAAAAGAAAGAAGGTGATCAAGTATTTTATTCATGCTTGAATTCTCAACAACTTGAGAATATTTGGTATGTGGACAGTGGGTGCAGCAACCACATGTCTGGAAACAAAAGTATGTTCGTGACTCTCGACGAGTCTTATTCGTCCAAAGTAAAACTTGGAAATAGCAAGTCCCTCAAAATCAGTGGCAAAGGAGCGATATCGGTCCAAACAAAGAAAGGCGAGACCAGTATCATCAAAGACGTTTTCTATGTGCCCGATTTGACCCAAAATTTATTGAGTGTTGGGCAACTATTAAAGAAAGATTACAAGGTGGAGTTTAATAATGATCTTTGCATCATTTTTGACAAGCAAACGAGGCAGACAATTGCAAAAGTCAAGATGAGTATGAACAAGGTATTCCCTCTCAATCTGCCACTATCTCAGAAAGTCGCATTGCAAAACATAACGGATGAAGACCATAAACTTTGGCATTTGAGGTACGGACATTTGAGTTACAAAGGCTTAAATTTGTTAAAAAATAAGAAAATGGTATATGGGATTCCAAATTTTCCAAATCAAGATAAACCATGTGAAGGATGTATTTTTGGCAAAATGCATCGCCTACCATTTCCGAAGATTTCATATCGAGCAAAAGTCCCGCTCGAGTTGGTACATGCTGATATTTGCGGTCCAACGCAAACACCATCACTCAATGGATATAGATATTTTCTATTATTCGTGGATGACTACACAAGAATGATGTGGGTCTACATTCTCAATCAGAAGTCAGAAGCATTTCCCAAATTTATGGAGTTCAAGAAACTTGTGGAGAATCAATCGAGCCGAAAAATTAAAATTCTTCGCACTGATCGTGGAGGAGAATTTGTTGGAAAGGCCTTTATGGATTATTGCAAAGAAAGAGGAATTCAAAGGCAATTAACTGTTCGTTACAACCCACAACAAAATGGCGTTGCTGAACGAAAAAATCGCACTATTGTGGAAATGGCTCGAAGCATGATGGCAGGAAAGAGTTTACCAAAATCTTTTTGGGCAGAAGCTGTAAATGGAGCGGTGTATATTTTGAACCGATCTCCAACAAAGGCGGTTCCAAATAAAACTCCATATGAGGCGTGGCATCGGAGAAAGCCTCAGGTAAACCATTTTAGAATATTTGGTTGCATTTCTTACTCACATATTCCATCCCAACAAAGGGAAAAGTTTGATGAAAAGAGAGAAAAGCTTATCTTTACCGGGTATAGCGATGAGTCTAAAGGATATCGACTGTTGGATCCAAAACTAATAAACTCACAATTTCCCGAGATGTGATCTTCGATAATGCAAGCATGGAACTGGGGAGATGACCAAGATAGTGCATCTCAACCATCATCATTTATGGTTCCACCAAAGCCGAGTGATCATCCAAGCTCAAGTGGAGAAACAAATGGAGATTCCGATCCAGAATCAGAGAGTCCCGTAAGAAAAACTCGAAGTTTGAGAGACATCTACAATTCATGTGATGTCGCATTATTTGCAAGTTAACCACAAACTTTTGAAGAAGCCGCAAAAGAAGAAGTGTGGCAAAATGCAATGGATGAAGAAATTTCCAGCATTAAGAAAAACAAAACATGGGATCTTGTAGACCTTCCCCGAGAGAAAAATGTGATCGGGGTGAAATGGATCTACAAGACAAAATACAAAGAAGATGGTTCAATCCATAAGCACAAAGCCCGTCTAGTTGCAAAAGGGTATTCACAACAACCCGGTGTTGATTTCACGGAGACATTCGCACCCGTGGCAAGAATGGAGACGATTCGTATTGTTTTAGCCATTGCAGCACAATGGGAGCTACCAGTATATCAGCTCGATGTTAAATCAGCTTTCCTAAATGGCAAATTGGAAGAAGAAGTATATGTGGAGCAGCCACCTGGCTATATTGCTCAAGGAAATGAAGAAAAAGTTTACCGACTTAAGAAAGCGCTATACGGGCTCAAACAAGCACCACGAGCATGGAATAGCAAGATTGATGGCTATTTTCGATCAAATGGATTCGAACAAAGTCCCAATGAGCCTTCATTGTATGTCAAGAAAGGTACTAAAGATTTACTCATCGTTTGTCTTTATGTCGATGACTTAATTTATACAGGGACGAATCCAATTATGGTGCAAGAATTCAAAAATTCTATGATGGCTGAATTTGAGATGACAGACTTGGGATTAATGAAGTATTTTCTTGGAATTCAAGTCCGACAATCAAAAGGAGAAATATTTATTTCTCAAAAGAAATATCTTGAAGGAGTGTTGAACAAATTTCATATGCAAAATTGCAAGCCAATCTCAACACCTATTGCAGTCAATGAAAAATTGCAATTGAATGATGGCGCAAATAAAGTGGACGCCAAAATTTATCGAAGTCTTGTAGGATCATTGATCTACTTAACAAACACAAGGTCTGATATAGTCTATCCAGTTAGTCTAATATCAAGGTACATGCATGATCCGAGCAAGCTACATTATGCTGCTGCAAAGAGAATTCTACGATACCTTCAAGGTACAAAGAAACTTGGCATTAAATATGTCAAAGAGAAAGAGAATATACTCGTTGGATATACTGACAGTGATTGGGCTGGATCAGTTGATGATAGAAAAAGTACGTCAGGGTACATTTTTTGCCTAGGTTCAAAAATCATTTCGTGGGCATCAAAGAAGCAAAAAACAATTGCATTATCATCGGCAGAAGCAGAATATATTGCGGCCACCGACGCATCATGTGAAGCAATATGGCTGAGAAGAATTCTAAGTGATGTTGAGCAAAAGCAAGAAGTTGCTACAACAATCTTATGCGACAACATGTCAACTATTGCAATGACAAAGAATCCCGTCTTTCATGCAAGATCAAAACACATTGACCTTCGTCATCATTTCATAAGAAAGTTGGTTGATGATCAAGAAATTGAATTGAAGTTCATCAATACAAAAGACCAACTAGCCGATAGCTTCACCAAAGCCGTGAGTTTCGAGAAGTTCGAGCAACTACGAAATCAAGTTGGAATTACAAATTAAGAGGGGGTGTTAAAACATAATTTGTAATCAAAGCTACACAAATTTGAAATCAAAGCTACACAAGTTTGAAATCAAAGCTACACATTTTTGAAATCAAAGTTCAAACTTGGAAATCAAAGTTCAAACTTGGAAATCAAAGTTCAAACTTGGAAATCAAAGTTTCCAACTTGGAAATCAAAGTTTTTACATTTTGAAAAATCATTGGTTCACATTTGTATTTTGTAGTCTAGAACTATCCATGGTACATTATAAATAGAGGGGTCTCATTTGTATTGTAAGAACAACAAGCACAAGAAATCAAAAAAAAATAAAATATAAAACTTAGTGCAAAGCTTCTCATATTTTGAAATTTATTCCTTCTTGTCAATCCTTCAAATATAATTTATCAATATCAAAATCCCAACAGGGGAACTATATTGGCTTAACCCATGCAAAAGACCAGTTAATAGAAGCTCTAGTCTAGCAATACCTTTTCTACAGCATTTTTTGTTTGATAGATTAGGATTTTTTCCTAAACAGGTACCAAAAATATTTGTTATTTACTTTAACTTTTTTGGTAGAGTATATGCAGAACTGTCATTGCATGAGGTATATTCTTAGTGCTTCATATTGAATACAGGTAATCCAATTGAATGCAGGAGATGGACTATAAGAGGGAAGCAAATAATGGAGTAAAATTTAAGTAAGTCATTTCTGTGCCACTATACTTTGAGTTTTGAGTCCGCTTCAGTCATGCGCTTAACTAAAATCTGTCTCATCGTAAAGTTACAACTGGTAAACAAGATGGTCTGGTAGTCCAGCGAATTTATTTTTGTATGGTGCAGCTGTAGATCTTCTTTGTTAAATACAAAATAAAGTTCAGACATATTAACTTGCCTTAAAATGTTCTTGATGGTGAATGAATCTCCATTCACAAGGACTAGTGAGCTAATATATTTTAATTCGAAAATCTTTAATGTGCTAAGAAAATCACCGTGCAGTATCCCCATGTTTGAACAGAAAAATCTCAATATTCTGGCATAACGAAGTTGGTCTGTGGCTTAATGACTCTTTTTGATAATGAAAATTTTATTGGTTACACTAAAGCCCCAAACATTGATAAGTGCTTTACACTGTGCATAACCAATTATTAGACTGAATCTGAGACTAGTTTGCAAGAGAGGAAGCTTATATAGGATTACTGAAAGCACTTTTTTCTGTCTAGTAACTGCTACTTAGAACTGCCTACGGAAAATTTTCTTATATGAACACTTGTTTCGGAATCGGGCTTGAATTTAAGGCAGAATATGTATAGAACATTGTCTCATATCAGATACTAATCTAACCATTGTGCACGGACTGGAGGAAGGCTAGTTTTCATTTTCCCCTAGCAGAAATTGTTCTATCATAATGAACATTTTCAGATTCATTTACTTAGGATATCCTTGAAAGGAAATAATAACAGTCCAGTTATAATCCCTTTAATTGGTTTAACCATTTGTTTTAATAGCCTGTTCTCTACTATGAGAAAAGCAATCTTCAAACCCAATTTCTTACTGTTGCTCTCTATTGACTCTCTCAGACAGCTATATGGCAGTATAAAAGATGTTGTAGTTCCAGAAATGTATGTCGAGCAAACAACAAGCAAGGTTCTTACCATGCAATGGATTGAGGTAATTCTAGAATTTTTTGTTTTTCTTATTCTAAATGTTATATACCTTTTTCCTAGGGCAATTTGATACAATGAACAAAAGAACTCGTCAAATGGAGGATGAATGTGTTTGTAGATCAAATCATTGCTTTTATTGGAAATCATATTCCGAAAGTTTACTTACCTCCTAATACTTTCACAAGTATTCCTCAAATTGTTTTTCTGGCAGTGTATGAGTTATGCACAAAATTTATTGTCCGGGAATACCATTTTCTTGCTGTAGAAGTAAAATTCGTCTTTCAATCGATCAGTGGTTGTTCTGGAAGAGAACGTCTTATGCATATAAAACACACCAGATTTACAATTCTCTTATAGCCGCATAGGTGTTAATGGCTAAGACACTTCCAGGTTGTTTCTAGTGTGGATTGTTTAAAGGCACTGTATGTGAGTCTGAGAATTGTACTGTTAACTCGATTAGTTTAGTTGATTATATGACGTAACGGTTTTGTGATGAAACACTAATGCATAATGCATGTGGCTCATGTTGAATGACGTCTCAGGGTCAGAAGCTGTCAGAAGTTAAGGATCTATACATGATTGAGGTCTATTCTTAAAGCCCTTGCAGTATGCTATTTTACTAAGCAGAGGTATGTACAAAAAGTTTCTTAATTAATGACCCAACAGGTGGGAGTTTATTGTACATTCAATCAACTTCTGGAGGTTGGGTTCTATCACGCTGATCCTCATCCTGGAAACCTATTGCGCACATATGATGGGAAACTAGCCTACTTAGGTACTTTTTCGAAAATAATATTTACTTGATTTGACATAGGAAGAAGATGACTTGCTACTTGATATTGCAAGTTCACTCCCCACCCCCAAGGCCTCACCCAACTGAACCAAACTCCTTGTTGGGGGAATGGGTGCTGCATAGGCATTATTAGGGGGCTAATTTAAAATGGATTTGTAAAAACTTGACACTGAATCTTCTGGAATATTTATCAATGATGATGACTATGTTAATATTGATGTTTGATATTAAATGCAAATGTTTGTAGTTGAAGGCAAGATTAATATAATAGGTTTGGTAATAACTGCACATGCTATTGTTGTGGCTGAGAACCAAGAAAGAGGTTGTGTTTTAGATGCAGACAACTACAGTACCAGACTTCTCATGTCTTAAATGATGACTGCATATAATTTACCTATGAGTTGTTTAAAGGATTTTAGTTTTCTTCTTTATTCTTTGTCTAGTTAAATCATAGTCATTTGGTTGGGGTACAGAGTGGGAGGTTTTCGAACTGGATTCAGTATGTGTAAATTTTGAGAGCCTGAAATAATCGAAAATATGAGAAGACCTACTTTGCTTTGACAGTACTCCAAATGGGACTCTATCTCCTTATGCTTGTAAATCACTTATTTATGCAGTTATACTCTACCATGTAGTATTACAAAGGTTGGCTCTGGTATTTATCTCAGAATATATCTTTTTGATGTGCTTAGTTTAGAAAAGGACTACTGAAAATGGTCACTGCAAAAGGTCATGGCTGTATCTTGTAGTTAACTTGAGAGTATAATTACTGAGAACAAATCCAAAGGTGTAAGCCACAAACTCAGATCCTCTAGTTTGTTAGCATAACTTTGTCTTTTACTCTGAACACATGATATCGGAATTCTTTTGGTCTTTCATGAGCTTCTGAAGAATATGTTTGAACCCTCAGATTTCGGTGTTATGGGTGAATTCAAACAAGAGCTCCGTGATGGCTTAATTGATACTTGCCTCCATCTTGTAAATCACGATTATGATGCAGTGGCAGAAGACTTCGTAACCCTTGGGTACCTTGACTATTTTAATTTTTATTCAGCTGATAGCATGACTGTATATCGAAGATTTTGACACTTTACACGACAGGCTTCTTCCACAAACAGCTGGCAAAGACGCTGTAACAAACGCATTAACAGGTCTTGTGCATTTCTAAGAGGCATCTTAATCTCTTCATATAGTTACTTCAGTGAAACTCATTGTTTAACCTCATTCTTTGAATATATATATGTTGACTACCGTTTTACATGGTTTCAATTTCTCTAATATAGTATAGTATGTAGGTGTCTTTCGGGATGCTGTTACCAAAGGAATTCAGAACATGAGCTTTGGGGATCTTCTTGGAGAATTGAGAACCACCATGTACTAATTCTCTGATACCTTCACATCCTATTGAATATCTATATTAGTACTTCCAGGTGGGTTTCTACTTATATAAACTGAACAGACCTCACCCGTCGCCTGACTTTCTTCTATATGCGACTTCAGCTATGTAGAATCAAAACATAGCAGCGCTAATGTCGTTTTCTGAGTTACCAAAAGGAAATAATAAATAAAGTAAGAAAGGTAATAATTAAATCTCTAATTCTTCTCACGCATTCTGTAAACCAGCAGCGTTTAGGATTTCCGCCCAAATGTGTAGGTGGTCAAGAAGTGAAGGACTTCAGCATAATCCTATGTTTTGAGATACCAAATGTACTAGGATGGATTTTATGATTGATAGTTATTTTGGTCAACATGAGTTTTTTCAATTAATTCTACCTATGTATAGCAATGAAAAAGAAAAAAACTTTCACCCACTTTACTTTTAATGAGTTGTCCTGATAGCCCTAATTGATGGCGTTACAGTTCTCTTCATTTTAGTTAGGTTTCTAAGCTCAAAATCGGTCAAACATACGTCTTACTGTTAAAGTTGTGATGTTATTGATGTTACAGTTCTCTTCATTTTAGTGAGGTTTCCGACATTTGTTTTTCATTTATAATTGCTGTGAATATATTCTAATATTTTATGAGAATTAGTTGTCCTTTGTTATGCCTGCAGGTACAAACTCAAATTCAGAATTCCTTCTTATTTTTCTCTTTGCATTAGAAGGTAGTTCTGTTTCTTTTCTGTAGTCATTTGTTATGCAGATACAAAGATGTTGCGTGTTAAATCATGTCACTCTAGTTACGGATTCTACATAATTAACACTTCAAGATCAATTTTCTGGTCCATTCAGTCTTGCTGTTTTAGAGGGAATTGCCATAAGCGCCAACACAGATTATAAACTATTGGGCAGTACATATCCTTGGATTGTCCAAAAAGTGCTTACTGACAGCTCGCCAAAATTGAGATCGTCTTTGCAAGCTCTTCTGTACAAGGTATATAATCCACATTAAAGGAAGACTTTTTTATTTTCCAAAGCTCATTACATGCAATTTCAATCTATATTTGTGTGGCAGATGTGTTTAATAATAACATCAAGGATACTGATTTCAAACTTTTTAAATAGAATGGATCCTTCAGGATTGACCGGTTAGAGTCTCTCTTAAGAGAGGTGAGATATTATGTAATAGAAATACATTCTCCAAATTTCTCCTATATGTCATTCTTTTCCATTTAAAGTTCATAACATGGAATTGATTTGCCCCTGAGAAGTTGTTTTTGTCTCATTTAATTTGTCCGTACTCTTCTAGGTGTTCTTGCTAAAACTTAATATATTACTCTATGCAACAAATTCAATGACATTCCTAGGATTCAGGTTTGCATACCTGAAACAAAAAGTAGTTTCTATAATATCATCATATGTCTAAAATAGATAATAGATATGTTTATCCGAAAACCAGCCTGTTAGTAGTGAAAAAAAACTACCTTATGATCGTGTAAAAAACAATGCATTACTTCTTAAATGATTGTTGACTTGGGACCCTGAGTAAGCAGTTTTTATGGATATCTTTCAGTTCCATTATTGCCCTCTTATCTGATATTAAACTTCCTTTGAGACAGTCATTACGTGCCAGGACAGAGAGAGTGTTGGTTAAAAAGCAGGTCGACGGCAAAGACTCTAAGGTGGTTATTAAACAACTTCTGTCCTTTGCTTTGAATGAGAAGGTATTTCTAACTTATACCTCCGCATTGGTTAGGCAGAATGGAGAAATTGGATAAAAATAGTAATCCAACATATTCTGATTTTGTGCAGGGTGCATTTGTGAGAGAAATTCTTCTTCAGGAAATTGCAAAGGTAAGATTTGACAGCATCATCTGTAATTTCGTCCGTGGAATTAAGTAGAATATCATGTTATACCATGAGATTTAGTATCCATTGCTTGCGTGGTGTATCCCTTCTGAAACAGGCAAAAGAAACATAGTGAAAACACTTGGAAAGGTAGCCTGATTAATAATTACAGTACTGAAAAGTCTCTTGCAGCTTCTCAATGTTCATGATCATTGGTTTTGGATCATATTAACTTCTGGTGAGAAAGTGGGGAAGCTAAATTCTTATCTGAAGCTACACGCAGTGTTTCATTTTATCACATAGTCCAGACAATGCAATAGATCTAAGCAACTAATTTAGGCTGTCCGATTAGGTTTAATGGTGATACAATTTGTAATTTAGCATTCCACTCAATTTTTTTGGTTAAAAAGTGACCTGAAACTTCTCTTTAGAATCATGTTGGAGCATTCTATCCTGTGTGATTGCTGGTTTATACCTATTATTTGCTTCTTCTGTGAATGATGATAGGGCTTGGATGCACTTGGACTAGCGACCATGGATACAATGATTGTAAATCTACCATTTGGGCCTAATTCTGTTTCCTTAATGACTGATGAAGATATCAACAATCTGATAACATTGCGACGTCTCATGCTCTTACTTTTAGGGCTTCAACAGACTGATAATTCTCTAAAGGTGAGATTTTAGTTAAGGATTTGCTTTTGGAATCCTTAGGGTTCTTGGATAAGCTTATCCGAAAGAGCTTATAAGCTCTTACGGTGCGTTTGGATCGATGGATTCGGATTTGAGGAGTGGATTTGGAGGAAGTATTTCAAATGACACCTAAAATGGTGTCATTTGAAATCCACCGTAGTTGTAGAGAAAATAGCTTAAAATGAATGGCGAGGGATTTGAAATCTATCATCATCCAAACAAACTTAAATGGATTTGTCGATGAATTTGAAATCCATGGATTTCAAATCACTTGATCCAAACACACCCTTAGTGCTTAGAAGATGTTTTTGGAGCTATCTGTCTTTTAAGCCCTTAAAAGATATAAGTTGGGGTTTCCTGACTTAGTTTTTAGGAGATCATAACCTCATGACAGCTGTTTTGAGAACTTGTAAGTTGTTATATTTTACCTGAGAATTTGTAAGAGCTTCTAAGCTCTCAAACAACTGATGATCTCAGCTGTGTCAAAAGACAAGTAAGTCAATTCATCAGGACTGAACTTCATTCCTTTTTTCTCTTTTTTGTCCTTTTGCTTTTAAGTAATCAATATAATTTAGTCTCTATTCAGCAGATGCATTTTAGGAGTTCATAATTAAATGGATACTTCTTTCGAGCCATTCTGAGCCAAGCTATTCACATTTCCAGCTAGATCGTGTTACGAAACATCTAGCTTTCTGTGTTATTATTTTGGATAAATTGTTAATTTCCTTCTTGTAGGATGTCAAAGCCGTCAGCTTAAATGGAAAGCATAAACCATCTCCAAATGAATTATCACTGCTCCTTTATGCTCCAGAAATGCTACCACTTCTATCTGCCATTGCTGAGGTAAAAAAATCAGCATCTACCATCTAGAGTCGTTTATCTGTCAAAAACACGTTAAGCTGATCTATGTCGATTTCACAAATTTATCAAATCTATTCCTTAATAATAAAATTGTTTCATCTCATGTGAAAAGACTTTCACAACCTTACTTAAATTCAAAGTCCTTTTAATAGTTGGACACTATTTAATTAAATATTATTGGTAAAAAAAGAGGCATACTAATAGTAGGACACTATTTAATTAATTAATATATAAAAATAGGAATCCCATTAATAGTTGGATACTATTAAATCTAGTTATCTATTCCTTATAAATAACAAAATTGTTTCATCCTATATGAAAAAAAATTCACACCCTTGCTTAAATTTAAAGTCAGATATCTAATAGTTGGACACTATTTAATTAAATGTTATTGATAGAAAAAGAGTCATACTAATAATAGGACACTATTTATTAATTAATATATAAGAGAAAATAGGAATCCCATCCGTATTTGACACTATTAAATCTATTTAAAGGGGAAAAAAGTTCTATTTTGTGTAGAATAGATCTAATACATTTGATTAATTATTAATTTAAAAACACATTACTTCTTACTTTTTAAAAGATATATGTTACATTTTAGATAACTCTATTAATAGAGTTGATTAGCATTTTATCTTATATCAATAGATCTCTTTTTTATTTGTAGATAAAATGCTAAACTCTTTTTCCTATTTCCAAACATTTCTTAAAGACACAAACAAACATAATACACATGACCTCATTTTGTAGTACACATCTGCCGAAAAAACTTCAGAATATCGATTCAAAAACATAACAAACAAAGAAATGTTAGAAAACTAAAGTTCTCCAGTCTCCACTTTGAGTATTGATGATTCTTCAAATTTGAAAAATTATAATCTTACCAGTATGCAATATGTCCTGATTTCTATTTTTTATCTCCACATTGATAAAGTTTCATTTTGTAAATGTTTTCAGCTCCCACAAGATTCACTACAACAGTTATTAAGATTGCCAGCAGATCTGGCTGGAAAATTAGTTTCTCGTGTTGCTGCCAGGACAATAAGACGGGCTTTCTTGTGAGTTTTGATACAAATAAACAAGGTACTTAGCATACAAATCCAAGTTGAAATAAATTCATATACATACATGTCAAAAACATTGTTGATTTAGATTACTTTTAAGACATTGTTGATTGAAGGCACTTCTTATTTGTAAAACGTAAAAACTTGTAAATTTGTTATTGGCTTTTAGGCCCTTTTACAGAAATTCATAATCTGTAAAAGATAGACGATGTAGTTTACAAATTACAATGATGAAACGTTTATATAAACCTTTCCAGTAATTCAATTGCAGTTTATGGGGAAATGAATACTAATTAGCATCATCAGTGTGTCCAAATCAAATATGCAAAAAGCTAGTCAAAAACCCTGAGCATGCTATTCTCCTCGTTGGCAAAAATATCCGCAACTTGATTGACCTCCTTGTAAGAAAAAGCAACTTTGATTCGAGTCCAAGTTCTCCGGCAGTTGATGCTTAGGCCTGGTGAAACAATTTAACAAGAAAGTGAGTCAGTATTGATAATAAGGTTCGAGAGAGTTAAAACCAACATGAACCCGCAAATGCAGTTTTGGTGTCACATTCTTCTGTGAGCACTTTTATGGTTTTTCATTATGAAACTGAATTACCAGTACGTCTATTTGCTTCTTATGACAGTTCGACGTCAAATTTTCTGTGTTCAACAACACAGAAGATGTAACATTATGATTCAATTCCATAGAAAAAATAGTTGGTCCCGGATCCCTTAGAACCACATATTCCCCGGGTGGTGGTTTTTTCACCCAGGTAGGTGAAAAAATTGCCCCTTATTTGGGGAATATGTGGTATTAGCTTAATGGAGTCGGTCCAGCATAGAATCACCCCAAATCCATACCATTTTTGGGAGGATTTTTTAATTTATTCTCAATTTCAATCATTTATACTTATTTTATAATTTATCAAAATAGTCAAATACAAATGGAAGATACAATCATATTAGAACTCTATTATGTATCACATGTAGTCAAAAGCAATGTTGGATTCCATTAGGACACTATCTTTTATTAAATTGGATTCCATTAGGATAATATATATTTTATTAAATAATATAAGAAAGGAATATAAAAACAAAGCTCACGGTAGAGAAAGATTAATTCTTAGTAAAGTTTCCAAATATTTTTTTGAGAAAAAAAATAGTATTTCCTTCAAGAGACTAAAAGCAAAAGAGGGACACAATTATATAGTTAATATAAAAAGCCATCCAATCAAATACTTGCTTTTTTCACACAAAAAATGTTAATGTAATTAGCCTGAGGCTCAATCGAGAGATTTGGCTTGACAAACCATTCACCCAACTTTAGAAATTTATATTTTAATGGCAATAAGTTCAAAAATTAAAAAAATAATTATATCATCCCAATAAAATAAGTTTAACTGGATCAAGATTTTACCTACATAAAATAAATTCTCTTATAATTTACAGGGGATTATATCGTGTTATTCTATGTTATCTCAAATATTGTCAATTTTGATAAGTCAAAATTTTAATTTTGAAGTTAGACATATTTTATTAATTATCACAATAAGATTAGACATAGTTAAGTGAATATGTTTTGTATTGTAAAAAAATAAGAATACATTACAGATATGAAGATATTGAATATAGCAAAAGTTACAAAA
Organism: Verbascum thapsus; assembly: GCA_963669365.1. Lineage (NCBI taxonomy): Eukaryota > Viridiplantae > Streptophyta > Magnoliopsida > Lamiales > Scrophulariaceae > Verbascum > Verbascum thapsus. Next base: position 2,070,955 of record OY770106.1, read on the forward strand.
AGTAGGATTAATTGCACTAACTACTCCTCTTATTCCGTATAATTACATTGCGGTCCACTTATTGTGGATAGATAACCATCTCCTCCAATAATTTTTCTTATTGCAAATCTTATATTGACTCCCTCTAACTATTGGTCATTAGTCATGTGTCAAAAAAATGTACAATGATAATATTACTCTCTTTTAAAAAATTATAAATATAAAAAAATTAATGAAATTGACTACTCTCGTTATTTAATGTACTTGGAGTACAATATGCTTAGTTTGTGCGTATAATAAATGTATCGTCTTATAATAAAATCGTACATTCACCCCTTAGGACTAATTGTAGGGTACGACTAACTGTTATACTTTTCTCTTTAACTTTCCAAATATTTAGTTTTCAAAAATATATGTTTTGGTTCTCTTTTATTATAATCTTATATATAAATATTTTCTATAACTTATCTCAATTTGTAATTGGTAGGTACTTGCTAACTTAAAATTATTTGCATTGAATTATGATAGTGAACTTAAATTAATTGAAACTTTATATTTAATTAACTATGAAAGATTTTATGGATTTGTAATTAGTGTGATAAATGTATTAAAACAAATTATATGTATGGTTTTAAAATAAGTATTTTGTGAGTTTGAGCATGAATCATCCTGATTTCATTCCATATTATTATTTCACCTCTAAGTCTCAAAACTAAACCTTGGAAACAATATTTAAATCTGTTTAATTTTACACAAAATTTGGTCTTAAGGTAGCTAGAATTACATTATCACTACAAGTATATACATATATATTATACATAAAAGAAAAGGATCGATCCAAATGCTAAGAAAATTGTGCTCCAACACTTTAGCATATTAGTATTGGTATATACCTTTTTGGACCCAATTACTGATGAGTCATAAATACATCATCAAATATTTGTAATAAAATCATAAGTAATTGTTACATCATCAGTAACCGCTTCTCACTTCTCAAACTTCAACTTCGAAATTTAGGGTTCTTATCGGATCAAGTAATTGCATCCATGGAAATCGCGATTGACCTTCGCCACCAGTACCTATCCAAAATCAAAGAAAAAGAGGATATGATTCAACTATCGAGGGTTTGTTTTTACTCTTTCTTTTATCTTAATTTAATTTAACCCTAATTGTGCATCTAAAAATTTCATATTTGTTTTTGTGTTCTCCTTTCAGGCAGAGGCGAGTATGAATGCCAAGGCTTTGAAGAGATTTGTGGAGGAAAACCAAAAATTGGCTCAGGAGTGCTCCATTTTGTTGGAGATGTGCAAGGAGAGAGAGTGCTCACCTTTCGAGCATGATCGCGAATTACTGATGGAATTTGCCAATGAGGCAGATGAGAGGGCCAAGCATGCTGAAACTCGAAACAATGAACTCTTAGAAGAGAAAAAGATATTGACGGAACAGTTGAGTGCTATAAAACCAACATGAACCTGCAAATGCAGTTTTGGTGTCACATTCTTCTGTGAGCACTTTTATGGTTTTTCATTATAAAACTGAATTACCAACTGAATTACCAGTACGTCTATTTGCTTCACGTCAAATTTTCAGTGTCCAACACATAGAAAATGTCACATCTGTAGTAACATTGTAATCCATAGGAAAAATCTAAGTCCCGGACCGCTTAGAACCACATATTCCCCGTAGGGTGGTGGTTTTTTCACCTAGGTGGGTGAGAAAACCACCCCTATTTTCAAATTTAGAACTCTTACAACAAATGAATTGTTATCTTCTATTTATTCAACTCCCCTTCCTCAATGTACGATGGTGATCAACTTGATTTTACAATTGTAATTAATTATCTAGAACATTTCTATCTAGATATTTACAAAGACTATTCTAAACATCTTTTAAAAATTTCTAAACATCTCCATTCATTTTTAAAAATCAATATTTTGTTTCGAAATTTATACAAGTATACCAATAGTTGATAAAAATTTCAATAACGAACTAAGTGATAATATTGGATTCAAATTTAGCGCTCTTACAACATATAATCGACAAAGTTCAAGCAACTTAACCTATAAAAATACAAAATTGTAAAAGTGTTACAGTATATATTTTTAAATTATTAAAAGAAAAAATTACTCATATAAGTATGTATTATGTGTTTGTTAAAATAATCATTTAATTAACCCAGATACCATTATAAGAAAAATTGTAATACCTTAACTTTTTGTGTTTTCTTGCGTGCGTATTGGAATAAACAAAATTGTCTATGATTTCTTTGATTAATTATTTAGAACTTATTTGATTATATATTGTACTTAATTTAGTAAATTGTTAAATTTATAAATCTTTTCTATTTTCTTTAATTTTGTTCACTATTATACTCTATACCGAAAAGAATTAAGAAACTTTCAATATTTCATGAAAACTATGGGAACACTAAATGTTTACATGGAAACATTACAAATTTCCTTAGAAACATTGTAATTTCGAAACTATTTCATAATTTCTTTTCGCTTAGTTGAACAATATAAATTTTTCGAACTTTGCGATGGAAAAGAAGGAAAATTAGAATCATGCTCAAAATCACTTGCAAATAAAAAACTCAATTTCCACAAGATTTTCAAACCTCATAAAAAATAAATCGCTTTCGAGCAACCTGGAATACAAATTTCCAGGGACAGTTGGGAACTTCAATATTCCTAAAGTGAAGTGTTCTTTCAGGAATCATCATTTACTAAATTATACTTCAAATGAGAAAGTGTGAAATCTGCCAAAAACAGGGGAATAGAAACATTTGTTCCCTCTTAAGTTATGGATGACAGTAGCTGCCAAGACTTGGTCATTTCCAAAATTGCCTTCAATTTTCCGATAAGGGCAAAACCTTTAATTTACATACTAATGTATTATTATATATACTATCAAGCAATGACCCTAATAAAGGTCCCAATAAGCACCCATAATACAGCACAAAATACACCAAGCAAAGAAAAACATACAAAACCAATTCTATATTTGCCTAGTGACCTTGTTGAATTGGCAGAGGCATTCATGTTCCTGGCATTTATTGTTAGTCTACTGAAGCTAGACATTCGTTCGAAAGCCCTGTTCACCAAAGCACTTTCAGAAGCCGAAGCAGGAGTTGTCGGTATAGACTCCACAAAGGACCAGAGTGTAGAGGATAACCACGAGTCTGTACTAACACCATCTTCCTCCTTATTACTCTCATTTGCTCCCGTACAATCATTAACAAAATCAAGATTTTGATTTTCATGTACAACACCTATATATATAAAAAAGAGAGCATGCACTAATATTAGCAAACATTTCACTATTTCATTAGAAGAAGAAGAGCTCTTGAAGCAGGCTCAAACTCCCCCATTTTCCACTTGGGCACAAGAGTTTTCACCACCTTGAAGATGACATGGTCTTTTCATACCATCCATCTGATCAAGAGCTCCAACATATTAGTCAAAAGAAGAGAATAAATGGTGAATAAGGAACCAAAAGTTGAGTAATAGTTATAGATACATTGTAGCAGAACTCAGAAATTACATTGCTTTTGTTTACGGTAATTTTCAGTACCTGGATTTGATAAATGGATGAAATCCCCATGTGCTTCACCAGAAGTTAAAACACTGCAGCTTTGATCATCTGTCCACAGCTGACCGTCCATTCCATTTCCATAGTTTAATTGTGGCTGCTGCTGCTGCACCTGGTAATTTAAATTTGAATTCTCGAGATTGTTGAAGTACGAGGTCGATATTGGGTTCATAACGCCATTGTCAAAACTATTCATATACTCTTGGGAAAGCTGGCCCGACTCAGTGGGCCCCACCTCACTGACGAACGAGGGCAGGTCCTGGTACAGATCAAACTCATGCAGCCCATCAAACTCATCAAACTGCAGATTCTCTAAATTATCCACCGGTTTATCAAAATTTTGTGTGGTTTGTTCTGAACCAATTAGATCATTCATTTCAAGAAAATCTTCAAGAAAATCCTCTTCGGTCACCACATGATCTTGACCGTTAATGTTTGGTGCAGAAGTGACCTCAGACACCTCACAGAACGGTAATTGAGTTGTGCCCGACTCTGTAAGATCAAAATTAGCATGTATATCGGTTTGCTGGATGCATGGTTGAAGCATAATATCCCTAGAAGAACTGGTTTTCTCTTCACCGGCAAAGTTTTCCAGAATATAGCCAAAATCAGCAGTAACAAGTGGCTGAATAGGGATGGGATCATCTGCTATTTGATTCATGATCTCCTCAAGATCATCCAACGGGAACTCTTGTTGGTATTCAATTGTTTTAGTATTACTAACAATAGGCATGATTTCATTAGCCCCCTTAACCGGATTTTCCTTCTCAATAAAACATTGAACTTCAATTTCATCATCAGCCCAGTCCTCTTCCCTAAAAGGTGCACCATATTGTTCGCCATTTTTAGGACCGGACCCACTCTTTTTGTACACCTTGTAAAGCGCATAGTATTCCTGAGCATTTTGGCATCTTTTCAGTTCCTCTTCATCCATAGTATATTCATGCATTACCCAGTCTGTGCGTTCTCCACTAGGGGCACGACCTCTATAGAAGACAAGTGTCTTCTTTAGCCCAACAGCTCGAGAACCACATGAGATGACACGATCCTTACCAGTTGCTTTCCAGTATCCATGCCTTGTGGCCCGGTTGGACCTTGCTCCATTTGGATATTTTCTGTCTCTTGGACTAAAGAAGAACCAAATCCTGTCACCAGTTTTCAGCTTCGACATCCCTGCATTTCATCAGGGAAAAGTTAGTAAATTATGCAAAATATAACAAATAAAGTTGAAAATAATTCAGACACTGAAACATACATACATGTCCCATATTCATATGCTTCTGCATCATTCAATATGAAACTAGAAGCAAACGAGCATTGCAAGGCAGGTAGCAAGATCATATATTTGCTTATGAAACAATTCATTTATTTCATTTATTCACTGCTAATCCAGGCCTTACTTATTTATTACCCAAAATCCAATAAAATAAAAGTTCCCCATAAGATATACAATGTTATTGGATTCAGAATAGCGAAATACAAACCAAAAAACAAATCTTTTATGAAACCATACATGGAGTTTGAATTGACTTCAGTCATAATCAGCACAAAACAACTTACAGATCCATAACATAGAAAAGCAAATAAAACCCATCAACCAGAAACTAAAACCCACAAAAACTAATCAATCAGATAACCTAAAATCAAAGAAAAAAGCACAGACCCAGATGAAATAAAGATCAAAAAGTCAACGATCATATATTCAAATGAAAAAAAAAAAGCAAAAAACCAAAACAGAGTAGTAAAGAAACATACCAGGTAAGTCTTCAGGATCCCACTTGTAAACATCAGTCTCAGCGATAACATCGAGAAGGAGTCGTCTATGGCAGATCTTCCTCTTCAGATAGTAAAGCACCAGTTCTTCATCGGTGGGGTGAAATCTGAATCCCGGTGGAAATACCTTTCCCCCCTCAAAACAATTATTATTCACCCTCATTTTCGTTAATTTTTTTCTTTTTGGTTAATCAAATTAAAAAAATTATACTCTGGGTTTATCGGAGTGTTTGTGTGTGAAAAGGAAAAAAACCTAGCAGGATGAACGAATGAGAGAAAATACCAAGAAAGTGTGGTGGAGAAGCAATCGGTTTGGTCAAATAAGGAAAATATATTATATTATATTATATTATATTATTGTAAGTAAATTAAAAAGATTGTTTCAGATATTTCTTGGAAGGTTAGTAGGGATTAAGGGTGGATGGATTTACTAAAAATTCAAACTCTATTGGTCTGGGTGAAGTGCACTGTGGCTTTTAGTAGGACCTATTTCATTATACTCTTGACTGAGTTATTTTTCGCTTTTTGGTAATTTCGATCTTAACAAAAATTACATTTTTCTTTATGTAATTCAGCTGAGTTCAATTTTAGTCACTCTCCTATTTAGCCTAATTTTCAAAAGTGTAGTGATACTATGACAGTTGTCTGTCAATTAGTCGTTTAATTTAAATAAAATTACACTTTAATAATTTATAGCTATTGTAAAAACATAAGGTTGTGTTTGGATTGAAGAATTTGAAATTTATGGATTTCAAATCCATCGATAAATCTATTTAAGTTCGTTTGGATGAATTCATATTACGATGGATTTCAAATCCTTGGCATTTATTTTGACCTATTTTCTCCACAACTATGGTGGATTTTAATTGACTCCATTTTAGGTGTTATTTCAAATGCTTCCTCCAAATCCCCTCTTCAAATCCAAATCCCTGGATCCAAACACACCCTAAATGAATTTCTAGCAGACACCCAAAACCTCTTCGGTTCAATTATTAACTGTTTCTCTTTGAAATATAATTTAATTATTATTTTTATTCTTATAAAATAAAAAACATTAGTTATACTTTTTATTTTTGATTAACTTATTAAAATAAGTCAATAGTGTATATCCTAATTAAAAATGTGAGTAGAAAATAATTTTATTGAACTTATGTTTTAGAACATATTTTGTATATCAATGAATTACATATAATTTATATAAATCTTATATTACTAGTATTATTATGATTAACATTGCTTTACTAGATTACCAAATTTGTTGAAATTTTTGTATATACACTTGTATATCTCATAACTATTTACTAAACTTGAAAATGTGGGATAGATAACAAAAGTTTTTCAAGTAATTTAATTTGTAGTTACTACTTATTATTTGTCATATTTATGAGGTCAATAAATATATAAATCTTTGAACTAGTTTTAAAAAGAAAAATTAGAAAAAAGATTGAGTTATTAATATAAAATAGAGAACAAATTATTATTCTATATTCAAAATTATTTTAAAATGGCATGATTTAAAGAAAATTATATATAATTTGAGCATACTAGAGTATGCTTTAACCAAGATTTTTAATAATTGGCACTACTCGAAATTAGTTTTATGAACCTAGAGTCAACTCATCATGGTAATGAACATATATACTCAATTCACCATATACCTCTAATCTTTATTTGTTATGAATCACAAATCATTATATTTTAAATATTATAATTGCATTTATTTATGTGATTAAAATTTTATTTTTATTATTTAGTGTTGATACAATTAGGAGGAAATTATTGTATATTTTGATAAGTGGATAATACAATATTTGAAAGAAAAAAAATTAAGAATGATAAATTAAGGGTAAATTATATAACCTTAAGTAAATATGGGGCTAAAAAGAATTTGGTTAGTATTTTCTCCATAAAACATGGGATGACTTGTACAGTGGAGTTGTTGGTTTTAAATTAACTTTTTCCCAAAAAAAATTTATCCTTTTCCTCATTTCTTAGTAGATAATGGTTTTGTTTTATATTTGTATTGACATTTTTCTGTATCAAACACACATACATTAGGTGTAACTGAATCAAATTTAAAAGGATGAATGTAAATTTGTTTGAATTACAATTAAGTTTTAAAATTTAGTTTCATTTGGTTGGGGTTTATATTTTATAATGTTGATATATCCATTATCTTTCCAAATTTTAAATTTGATTCTACAAAGTCGGGCCACATACACAGCCCTTTCTAGATAAAATACCGCATCATAGTTGGTATCTTCTATCACAAATCATATCTAATATACTCTAATAACTATATTTATTAATTTACCTATGTAAGAAAGCCTAAAAAACATTTCAAACTATCAATAAGCAAATTAATATATTTTATGTAATCACATGCCATATTAAGATATCAAAAATATTTTTATTTAATTTATAAAAGTGATTTTGGCAACTTGAATTTTTTTTACTAAGAATGATGAAAGTGAATATTTTTTTAGAAATAAATCTTTCTTTGTTTGAAGTGATTGCATAATATTTATTAAATATTTACTAAGGCTCATTCTTTGTTTTGTTGAATCTAACAAATTTTAAATCTTTTTTGCTTTGGCAATTAATATCTTTGCAAAAATAAATTGTTGGTCTAACATCTATTTATACTATTATAAAAGAGAAGTTGATTTTGTGTCTAATGTGACGGGTTTTTTAGACAAATTTATATAATTTGCCCCTATAGTTATTATCCAAATAGAAAATATCAATGTAAATAGAGGACAAATTCGGAACAAAATGCACAAATTAAGCCGTTCTCATACCAATTTTTATTTGTCCACCTTTTATCCTTCAACTTAACTATCACAAAAAGAGAAAATCAGGGTTATATTTGTAATTTATCATTACAAACGGAAACCCACGTTCCATCCCCTCAATTATCTCAGTTTTCTCCACATTATGTTCTCTTTTCCTATTTACATTTAATCTCTTTTCTTATTTACATTTAATAATTAATAGAAAAAAAATCATGACTTTTAATTTTTCTAAAAAAAACATATTTTCAACTTTTTATGAATAGGACAGTGAGTCATTTAAGTTGTATAAATGTATTATTTTGATGATTTGAATTTTTTCCAAATTTATAAGATATTAGGTCTATAATTTTTTTGATTGATAAGAAAATTTACATTATACTATCATAAAAAATTATGTGCGTGAGTACCGCCTGCGTAGGTGGCTGGTTTATAATAGATTCAAGTGTAATTTTTTGCAATTCAAAAAGAAGAATTCTGCCTTGTTTGTTTATGTTTTTAAATTCCATTTGACGAAGTAAGAGATTTGATTATTAGGGAAGAAATTCGCAGGAGAGAATCGGTATAGCTTCGGGAACAGTTTTAAATACAGAAAATAGAGGCAGATCGAAATCAAAGAATTCGAATAGAGGTAGGCCAAAATCGAGAGGTAAAAGTAAGACAAGGAGAGACCTGAGTTCGATAAAGTGTTGGAACTGTGAGCAACTTGGTCTTTACAAGAATAAGAGCACAGTACCAAGAAGAATGGGAAATCAGCTTATGCATCAACTGAGTATATCACTGACGCCTTGATATTGAGCGTGAGGAGTCCATTGGAATCATGGGTTTTGGATTCTGGAGCATCGTTCAATTCTTGTAGTGATGATGACATAATGGAACATTATACTTCAGGAGAATTCAGTAAGGTTTATATTGCTGATGATAAGCTTTTGAAAATTGTGGGGAAGGGATATGTTCGAATTAAAACTTCGAATATAAGTGTGTTGTAGTTGCGTGATGTGAGACATATTCCTGGTTTGAAGAGGAATTTAGTCTCCATAGGACAACTAGATGATGATGGATACATTGTGACTTTTGGTTGCAGTACCTGGAAGATAACCAAAGGGTCCATGATACTGGCTCGAGGTAAGAAAGAAAGTACATTGTATATGACAACTAACACCAAAGACTATATTTCTCTTGCAGGAGAAAACAGTGATGCTACTGCTAGGAGTTAGTTGGATGCTAAATCTGTCAAGTGTACGTTTATTGGATATATTGGTGATGAATTTGGTTATAGATTTTGGGATGAACAGAATCGAAAGAAAATTCGTAGTCGAGATATTATATTCAATGAATAGGTTTTGTACAAGGAAAGGTTGGGAGCACCACAAATTGATAATGCGGGTACTCAGGCTAAAAATTCCGAGATTATTGAGTTAGATATCTCTAACTCGGGTGGGAACAAAGTTACACAGAATGATGAGGTAGCTGTTGAATCATAACCGAGTACGCCGACACTTCCGTTGTGAAGATCTAGCAGACAGCGTCATGCACCAGATAGGCATTCACCCTCTTAACATTACTTATTATTGACTGACAATGGTGAACCTGAATGTTACGCAGAGGCTAGTCAAAGTGAGCACGTGAGCAAGTGGAAACTTGCGATGGATTACGAGAAATTGAAGCTATGCATGGCTTCAATTGGCCTCAGAACCTGAGTTGAGAGGCTTGGCGCTGCCGGGACCATTATGGGCTACTGAATGAGAAGATCGAGAGATGGTTACTGTTAAGTTCAGTCTCCAAGTGGGAGATTGTTGAGTTATGGAGCTTGAAGGATTGTAAACAGAACCACAACCTGAAGGGGTATTTTAGTCTTTATGTATATTTTAGTCTTTATGTAATCCTTCTCATATTAGGGTTACGTATCTTGTATTATAAATAGCATCAATCTCATTGTAACTCATTAATCTTGAACTCACAAAAATATAGTGAATACCCTAGCTTGGCAGCGCCCCCAGACATAGTCAGATTCTCTGACGAACTGGGTCAACAATTCTTGTTCTTTATTGTTTGTTTCTTTCGAGCAATTATTTTCATCATTGGCATCATATTCCTAACATCTAGCTTTCAATCTCCTAAAAATTTTCAAGTAATTAAAATGAATGGAGAATGTCAAGAGCTTTCTAACAACAAATTCTAAGACAATATTATGCTTGCTTATTAACTTCACAAATAAATATTACCATCAATCTATACTATCATTCACCTTACTAATATTATGTTACTATCAATTTATACTACCATTATTATCATTCATTTTGATTTAATAATTATGATTAATAGTTTTCATCCTTTTTTTGAAAGTGAAGTTGGAAAACCATCAACTTGTTCCTAGGTATATATTATTACACTAAAAAGTTTAATCATATGTACTTACAATAATATAATTTTTAAATGTTAACACTTTGTTTCAAAATTCAAAATGGATTCTAACTTAATAAAAATGACTAGGAATACTTGATCTACAACTAACCAAAATAAATGAAGGATATCAAGAGCTTTGCAAATAGATTCTTTGACATATTATAAATAAATCATAAATTATATAATCATAATAGTTAGTGGGGATATGAAGAGTTTTTTGCCTATCCGTTTTCTAAAATTTCAGTATTTGAATTGACATAACAAAGATGACACTTAACTATCTCTATTAATATTTAAATTTATTATTGTACTATATATATATTTATTTTATTACGATTTTTTTTTTTTTTTGTATTATTTTCATTCTATTCAAAACCTTGTATTCATATAACATAATTAAATGGGTGGAATGGAGAACCCAATTTCGAAAGTCATTTAAATCCAATTTTGAATCTGAGAATTGCATTTGATTTTCAGTGGTCAATTGCAATTGCTTAAAAAGATAGTCGAACACCTCTAACTACGGATGGATCAAGATGGACTTGAAGTAATATAAAAGATTATCAATATAGAATGAGATTGAGTAACTTTTTTATTTCAGTTCTTAATATTTATCTTATAAAAAATAATTTACCCTTTTATTTTATTTAGGTTATTATGTTATTCTCTAAAATTATAGGATTATATTATATACGCAAAAAATTTAGTTGAATACAAAATATCAACTAATGTACATTTATGTCACTATTTTGAATTGATTATAAGAAAATAACAAATACGATTTTTTTGGGGTTAAAAATTGTAAACAATGTAATATTTGATATATGGAGATTTATTTTTATTTAAAACTGAAATGAGGAATGTACATATTCATATTTATTTAATATGATACAAAACTAAAAGACGTATATATTGACATAGACTTTATTGATAAAATTAAAAATAAAAATTTGTACTTCAAAAAATTGATAATATTTGAATAAATAAACTATTTATAGGTTTTATATTATTTCAAAATTATTTTGAATATTTTTAATTATTTAATATTATAAAACCAATTTTCACGTGCGAATGCACGTGCATTTTGCTAGTTTATTCAAAAAGTATGAATAATTTTAAGTGACTTACATTTTTAACTTTTTTGTTAAGACTAAAATAGCCCTATAATATAAAAATAATAAGACTATTTTTTATGAAATGAATGTGCATCAATCTGTAATTAATAATTCATGATTTGTTCAATGTATATGGGTAGTGCATCAAATGGTTACAAGCTTCTTCAATGTATATGTATAGTGGATTCTAATACTTAAAATTAAGTAATTATTTGAATGATTCAATTTTTAAAAATTATATATAGGTACCAAATTCATGATCAATATACATTGAAAGCTTTCTGGATAACATGATTACAAAGGTAATTAAAAACTAAAGAAAGTTTCGAAAGTTAAGCATTAATGCCAAAGTCCTCCATCCTCTCCAAGAAGAGACAAAAGGTGACACATAATAATAAACCATGAGATTCTCACAAGTTGGGGTAAACAATCATAAGCATGCCTTCATAAAAACCAAAAATCCACCATGGGTACTCGTATCAAAAGCACTTTTGAGGCTCTGGTAGAGGAGGATCTGAACTTGTTATCTCACTTTGTTGATCCATCAAATAGAATAAATTTTGTGTATTAAAATATCTAAGGTAATCGTAGATATGTGCGGGTTTTGTTCTTAGAAATTTGCAAATAGTTTCTGCATTATGAAAACTATAATCACATTTTTGATATAAAAATGTAAGTTTTGTCATAGTTCTTAATTGAGAATTTGTTATATAAATAGTAATCGAGAATGTAAAGTATGTTGATTTGAGGCGTGATCCCACTTTCCTTAAAGTGATAATTGCCCCCACTATAAGCTTGCTACTGGGTAAATGGCAATTCACTTCTAGGATACAACAAAACACTCGAAGTCTGCGAATAGCAATTTCAAAGGCTTCCCTCACGAACTGATAAGAGAACTGAAATATGTTATGTAAAATATTGATGAAATCGAATTAATGATTGTCTTGGCTCTCGACTTATTTATAGATACTTCGCAACCATTCGAATCATTGCATAGATTGATCAATAGGTTTTTCTCCAAACAATGTAATGTTTCAATCTGAAAACATACAAGTTTTCACTGCGAAAAGTCATAACTTTTCAGAATTAATTATTTAAATTAATTAAATAATTAATTTCGAAAATAATAAATAAAATAATTATTTTATTCATTCGAATTAAAATAATAAATAATTATTTTATTTTCCACGTGCCAAGTGCCATCTTTGATATTTAAATATATATATATATAAATATATATAATATTTGAATATTTTGGCTTCCTTCCAACATTCCCTCCAAGCTTCCATTTAAACTTTATGTTGGATTTATCCTTATAAAGTATATCAAACTTGTTTATTCTTCCTATGTGGGATATAAGAATTATATATTACAAGCTATTTCCAACAATCCCCCACTTAGCTTGTAATATTATATTCGTTACATAACTTTTATCATATTCATGCATAATAGAAAGTGTCTTTCGAATTAAACTTTCTATTAGTGTAGATAACTCAAAATTAAAACGAAATCAAAGGTGGCCGTAGCTTAAACCAAGATTCCATATGTTTTAATCGGAAATATCACACACATGAATACATAGCTCTCTAATAGTTCACCGAAAGCTTAAGCACATTTATGGCCTTGCGCTCCATCCTAGATCATGAACACTTATAAAAGCTATTTTAATCTTTTATTAGAAGCGGCACCACTTCTTGTGTTCACTTAGGTGAAGTCCGTCCATGTATCTATGTAGATAGATAATGACATTTTCCTTCATTAAGATTAACTCATCCTCCTTTATATTCAACACTTAAGAATATCATATCCTTAGTGTCAACATGATCACTTTACAGTAGCTTGTTATTACCCTTTAAACCTTCAATCTAGTGTTAGTTCAAGAAAGAATGGTTCGATTACCACTACTAGTGATTCTTTTAAAATGGTTTTAGTCCCATTGCTCTTGTGGTACTTTCGACCAAATCTCTTGAGAGTCCTTTTGTTAGCGGATCCGCTAAATTTTTATGTGATCTAACAAAAATAATAGCAATAACACCCTCATAGATTAATTCCCGTACATATGCATGTCTTAGACTGATATGTCTAGACTTTCCATTGTATATTTTACTAAATGCTCTTGACATCGTTGCTTCGCTGTCACAATGTAAAGATGGCATTGGTTGTGGCCACAATTTAATATCTAATAATAAATTCCTTAACCATTCAGCCTCTTTTCCAGCAGCGCCTAATGCAACGAATTCAGCTTCCATGGTGGAGTGAGTGATACATGTTTGCTTCTTCGAAGCCCATGAAACGGCTCCCCCACCAAGAGAAAAGATCCATCCTGTCGTAGATTTGTTATCATTCATGATCGTTATCCAACTAGCATCAGTATAACCTTCTAATACCGCAGGAAATCGACTATAAAATAGTCCTAAATTTTGTGTATTTTTAAGATATCCAAACACTCTTGCAATCCCTTTCCAATGCTCCACGTTAGGACTATGAGTAAATCTGGAAAGATTACATACTGCATATGAAATATCCGGCCTAGTGCAATGCATAGCGTACATAAGACTGCCGATTGCACTAGCATACTCAAGTTGAGCTATAGCTCTTCCTTCATTTTTTGTTAACTTATGCGTAGTATCATATGGAGTTCTTGCTTCCTTAATTTTCAAATGTTTGAATTTATTCAATATTTTTTCAACATAGTGAGATTGACTCAAAGCATATCCCTCACTATGTTTCTTGACTTTGATACCAAGAATAGTATCAACTTCACCTAAGTCCTTCATTTGAAACTTAGAGGATAGGTACTTTTTTGTTTCATTTATTCCATTCATATTTGAACTAATAATGAGCATATCATCTACATATAAGCATACAATGACACCATACTCATCATTAAATTTCGTGCCATTGTTTAGGAGCCTGTTTTAAGCCATATAATGACTTAATTAATTTACATACTTTACTTTCATTTCCAGGCAACACAAAACCCTCTGGTTGTTCCATATATACCTCTTCGTCTAGATCACCATTTAAAAAGGCAGTTTTTACGTCCATTTGATGAACATGTAGGTTATATATGGATGCTAATGCAAATAAAACTCTAATAGATGTTATGCGAGCCACAGGTGCATATGTATCAAAATAATCTATACCCACCTTTTGTCTAAATCCTTTAGCAACTAACCTAGCCTTGAACGTTTGAATCGATCCATCAGTATTATATTTTCTTCTAAATACCCATTTACATCCTATAGCTTTAGAAGCAGGAGGTAAATCACTAAGCACCCATGTATTATTTGATAATAACGAGTCCATTTCATCATTAATTGCCTCCTTCCAGAATGCAACATCTCTTGAAGAGATTGCTTCATTAAAAGTCTTAGGATCATCTTCTATATTGTATAGAACCGAGAATTTGTCAAGAACAACTTCTCTATTTGCTTCAACAATATAGTAAATAAAATCAGGATCATTTTTCTTTTCAATTCTTCCTCTTTGACTTCTCCTTATTTCTTTAGAAGTATTACTTGATCCTCTTTTATTTTTAAAGTTAGGATCAGGAATTATTATTTGTTGTTCAGTAGGTTGTGCAGAAGTTTCACCGATGAACTTATTTTCGAAGAACTCGACATCCCTAGATTCAACTATTACGTTTGAATCTAAGTCCAAAAGTCTATAGGCTTTTGAGTTTTCTGCATAACCCACGAACACACTTTTCAAGGCTCTAGGTCCCAATTTCGTTCGATTTGGTTCAGTTACTCTATAAAAAGCAACACAACCCCAAACTCGAAGATAATTTAAGTTTGGTTTTCGACCTTTCCATAGTTCGTATGGAGATATCTTTAATTTCTTTGAGGGAATTCTATTATGCACATGACAAGCTGTTAACATAGCTTCACCCCATAAATTTTTAGGCAAACTAGAATTTAATAGCATTGCATTAGTCATATCAACTAACGTTCTATTTTTTCTTTCAGCCAAACCATTTTGTTGAGGAGTATGTGGTGCACTACATTGATGTATAATTCCGTTTTCTTCACAAAATATAGAAAATTCATTCGAAAAATACTCACCTCCTCGATCACTTCGAAGTATTTTAATTTTCTTCCCTAATTGGTTTTCAACAATGGCTTTATAGGACTTGAATTTATCAAACGCTTCACTCTTATGTTTCATAAGATATATATATAAGTAAACCGCGAATGATCGTCTATAAAAGTAATAAAATATCTATTACCTCCACGAGTTAAAACACCATTTAATTCACATATATCAGAATGATTAATATCTAATAATTCTGAGTTTCTTTCTGATTTTGGAAAAGGCTTTCTACACATCTTTGCTTGAATACAAATTTCACATCTTTCTTTATTTTCTTTATCATACGAAATTAAGCCATGTTTTGACATGAAATTTAAATAACGAAAATTCACATGACCTAATCTATGATGCCATAAAGAAAAAGAAGATAACTCAACAAAGTAAGCAGAAATATTATTTTTATTCATCATAGTTGCATCAATACAAAGTTTGAACATTCCATCACAATAATAACCCTTTCCTACAAAGTCGCTATTGTCCGACTCAAGTACAGCCTTTAAACCTTTCTTGCACAGAAGCGAAGCCGACACCAAATTCTTACGAATTTCCGGAACATGAAGAACATTAGTTAAAATTAATTTTTTCCCGGAAGTAAAATGAATTTCAACATTTCCTTTTCCGAGAACACTTGATGTATTAGCATTTCCCATCAAAACTTGTTGTCCTTCTGTACTCACATAGTTTTTGAACAAACTCTTATCATTGCACACATGTACAGTAGCACCGGAATCATACCACCAATCGAGTGACTTGACTGCAGCAGCCATGTTCAATTCAGTTACCATACTTATGTGCCAATCTGAAACCATAGCAATTATTTCTTCAACTTTTGTTTCAGCCACTTGAATCTTTGGCGTCTCTTCTTTCTTCTGTCTCTTCCTGTTACGACAGTCTTTCTTGATGTGCCCTTTTTTACCACAATAATAACAAGTGACACTTTTAAACTTGTTAGTATTATTGCTAGTGCTAGTACCCGGAAATTTTCTTTTCTTTCCTCCATTATTATTATTTTCTGAAACATAATTCACTTTAGCACTAGGATGCACATTTTGGGTCTTATCCCGGATACGAGTTTCCTCCTCAATACGCAAGTGTTTAAGCAATAAATCTACAGAATAATCTTCTGCAGAATGCAAAAGTTTCTTTCTGTAGTTATTCCAACTTGCCGGGAGTTTAGAAATTATCGCACCGATTTGTACTGCTTCTGGAATTTCAACTTTCACATCTTTCAGTTTAGATACATAAACTTGCAACTCATGTACTTGATCCATGATAGATGAATTATCACGCATCACAAATTCAAAATACTTTAAAAGAAGAAACTTATTTGTGCCTTGTTTTTCGCTGTTGTATTTATTCTCGAGAGCATTCCAAATTTCCAGCGGTGACTTTATTGAAGAATATAAGTCAAATAGATGATCCGACAGTGAATTCAGAATGTGTCCACGGCACATCACCTCATCGTCTCCTCGTTTTGCATTTGCTGCCTTTACCGCATCCGAATCATTATCACTTGGTTGTGCAGCGGGCTGATTTGCGTCTAGAACATAGGCAATTTTCAGGAAGGTGAGCAGGAACATCATCTTGTCCTTCCAGCGGGGATAGTTAGTCCCATCAAAGCAGTTCAGTTTCACGACCTCTTGATTCATCATTTTCGAAACATAATTATCACTTTAAGATTGTTATATAAATAGTAATCGAGAATGTTTACAACAAAACATTCTAGGATACAACAAAACACTCGAAGTCTGCGAATAGCAATTTCAAAGACTTCCCTCACGAACTGATAAGAGAGCTGAAATATGTTATGTAAAATATTGATGAAATCGAATTAATGATTGTCTTGGCTCTCGACTTATTTATAGATACTTCGCAACCATTCGAATCATTGCATAGATTGATCAATAGGTTTTTCTCCAAACAATGCAATGTTTCAATCTGAAAACATACAAGTTTTCACTGCGAAAAGTCATAACTTTTCAGAATTAATTATTTAAATTAATTAAATAATTAATTTCGAAAATAATAAATAAAATAATTATTTTATTCATTCGAATTAAAATAATAAATAATTATTTTATTTTCCACGTGCCAAGTGCCATCTTTGATATTTAAATATATATATATATAAATATATATAATATTTGAATATTTTGGCTTCCCTCCAACATTCCCTCCAAGCTTCCATTTAAACTTTATGTTGGATTTATCCTTATAAAGTATATCAAACTTGTTTATTCTTCCTATGTGGGATAGAAGAATTATATATTACAAGCTATTTCCAACAGACTTAGATTTTTATTATTTAATTTTTTATTTTTATTTTTGCAGTTAAGAATCTCAAGTTATTTATAATAGACAGTATGTATTTAAAAGAAAAATATTCCAAGAACTTCGAGAAGCTGGTTCCTACAATATGCAGAAACAGTCCATGTTAAACTTATTAGTTGATATTGGCTCAATTTCGACAGTTGGCAGAACATATTTGGGTTCATTTTTAGATATTCGGTTGGCAATAAAGATAGAAAATGACATGTTTGAGAGAAGTTTGAAAAATAGATAGATAATTGGTTAATTACAAATAAGGTGCATGGAAATTTTTGAGATACAATTATAGCTTGGTTATCTAAAGCATTAGAATTTATGTTTAACAAATTCAAGTTTGCTATGAACTTTAGTAAAGTTAGGCATATATATTTATTCTTTTATTTGTTGTAGTTTTTAAAAATTACACTCTTAAATTCATAGGTTGAAGAAAAATATTTTATTTAAGTATACCAACAGGACATGTGACCAATACGATAGTCATTTTCTTCTCAAACTTAAGTTTTCTTATAATATATTTACGAACTCATGTGAAATATGCATAAAGTCTACTTAAATCTTATGTTGCTTATTAAAGGACAATTATTTATCTAGAAAAAGTGTGTGCTGAAACACCAAAAATACTTGGTACTTTGTAAGAATTTATTCATTTATTTGTATATAGATATATATCATTGATTTTAAAATAATAATAATAATAAAAATATTTCCACTTAAGAAAAATCGGTGCAAAATAATATATGAATATATATAATGAACAAAATAACTGATTATAATAATCAATACAACATGAAAATTACTGACACTTTTTTATTTCAAAGGTCCAAGATAAGTTTATTATTAATACAAGCTTTTATTTACTTAGTTAAAAATTATTTTTTTTCCAAGCATGATTTTCATAAAAAGATATAATAAGAGATGTAAATAATATTGTTCAGAAATGTTACACATATAAAATCATATAAAAAGATTATAGAGAGATGGTTTACATTTATGGACTTTATTGTTAAGAACAATAGTAATAAATTAATGTTATCTTTTGGGAAAAAAATTATGATAAAGTGAATGTGCATGAAATTAAAATTGATAATTTATAAGTTTTGTTAATTGGATACATTTGTGGAGTTTAATACTAGATTAAATGAAAATTGTGAATGTAAATGTTTAATTTTCAAAAAATGTATCATGTCTCAAAAAATTTTACATACTTATTTTAAAGGTGACTCTAGCTTTACAAATTATAATGTTTTGTAGTTTATTGTTGTGTCTTATATCTATCCAAAAGTCATCACTCGCGGGCTGGCACATCCAATGTTCTTGCTGTATCAATTATATCAACTATATCTAGTGTTTTAATGTTGAAACCATGTTTCATTAAAATACCAAAATAGTAAATAATAAACATGATGTGCCTTTTGATGTTCACCATTTAGTTTACAAGTTTCATATAGTCATGTTTTTATTTTACTATGTTAGATTAATTGTTTATTTGATTTTATTAAGTTTATGCTTTCATAAAAAAAATATTATTAAATGATTAGTTATTCCCCATCACGATGAAAGTTAATTTAACAAAGCAAACTGTACGTCTTAGAGAAGCAATGCACAAGTTGCTCAAATTAAATTAAATGATAAAATTCATTAGTTGAGGTTTTGAGAGTGTTCAAAAGGAGCTTGAGGAGCTAGAAACCAAGTTGAAAGTGAGAAATGCTATTTTGTAGTAATTGTATCAACAATTAATAGTTGTGTGTTTTTCTCTGTCTTTGATATTGTGTGTGTGTTTATATATATATATATATATATATATATACATGCACGCACACACCATAATATCATGCTTTTACGTTTGTATTATATTTGGCTTCTGCCTAAATTTTAATAGGGTAAGTTGAAAATTAATTCTTTCGAAATAAAAGTAAATAGAATTTAAAATTTGGAGATTGTGTAGCCACGAAAGAATATATTATTTAATAATTTCCGATGACATATCTATAGATCTTTTTCATTTCAATGTGATATTAAAATTAAAAATATTATATAAAACTAAGTTCATCAAAGTAAGTTCAAATATACTGACGTTATGATAATCTCCTATATTTCTTCACAAAATCTCCTAATACATAATTTTTTAAATGCTTAATTGCGAGAATCAAAGTTACAGAGACACTGTTTACTTAGAGCAACTTTTACAATGTTAAAAAATTTGTAATTAGCTGTTGAGAGGATATGCACGATTTTTTCAGCTAACTACATGTTTGGTAGGTACTAGGTAGTAGGTGGTGTATATTTGCTTGTTGGTTAATAAAGTATCTTACTTTTTACCAAAAATAATAAGAATTAAAATCTCAATGAACCCCAAAAGAAGAAAGGATTAGTTAAGAATGTGGATGTTTATTCAACTTGAAGCTCATAAAAAAAGGATTACAAACAAAATTGAGTTACAGAAGGTTTCAAACAAAATTTTATGATTAAAAGGATTATTAGGCATAAAAAATTTAGCTGAATTACACAATTTAAATCATATATTACTCCTGGATGAATGTTAAGGTTTACCTATTTAAGTTAAATATCTTTTTTTTTTTTCCTGAATATACACACATAAATAAAACCTAAATTATATATTATTGAACAAGCTATAATTTAAAAAAATTAAAAAGTTCCAAGCCATCCAACTAAATAGAGAATATGTGTGAGAATATATTTTAGTATTAACCACAATCAAGTCACAATTTATATCTTATTACTATCAACTTTGTTTGTTTAGTTTATAAATTTCTTAATATACTTTCGTATTGTACAAAATTAAATACTAAAATCAAAACAAATTTGATTACACGCTAGCTCATCAAATTACTAGAAAGATGAATATACTAAATATATATATGGACTAGCAAATTCCACTTACGTGTTATAGAACGCATCAATTTCAATTTCGTCAGTTTATAGAAGACATCCTTCAATTTAGTTCTTTATTATGTTGTTTCTGTTAACTATCAAAGATTGCAATCTAACATTCAATAATCAAAGAAGTGATGTATGTAAAGAAACTCAAGCATTTTATTAAGAAGTAGAATCAGCCTTTATAAAGGCTTTTATATAACAGCTAAAATCATGAAAATAGCAACAATAAAACAAACTCCTAATAACTAGCTAAATGCAAAACAAACCAAACTAATACTCAAATAAAGAGTCAACGAGACTCAGTCAAACAACTCAACAATCCCTCCCGTAAACTGATCTGCAAATCAATCAGTTTAATTGAGAATTCCCTCCCTCAAATTGGATCATCTCCAGAACAAACACCAAGTAATTTCCTTAGCTTTACAAACACAGGCAATTTGAGGGGCTTAGTGAATATATCAGCAGCTTGTTCTTCACTCTTGCAGAAAATAAGATCAATGATTCCTTTCTTCCCAATATCACGTAAATAATGATACTTCACATCTATATGTTTGCTTCTTCCATGTAAAATGGGATTTTAAGAGAGTTTTATTGTTGAGATATTATCACAAAAAATTGCTACTGCTCTTTCTTGCTTAAAACTCAACTCCTCAAGAATCTTCATCAACCAAATTGCTTGACATGCACATAAAGTTGCTGCAACAAATTCAGCCTCAGTAGTGGATAAAGTGACAATTGATTGCTTCTTAGATGACCACGAAACAGCTCCCGTTCCTAGCATAAAAACATAACCCGATGTGCTTTTGCGATCATTTATATCTCCTGCATAATCACTATCAGTGAAACCAATCAAATTCGGCTTTGTTCCCTTCTTGTAGAATATCCCGAAATCTTTAGTTCCTTGCAAGTACCTAAGAATCCTTTTGACAGCAAGAAGATGCATCTCTGTTGGATTTTCCATATATCTGCTGATCAAACTGACTGAATACATTATGTCAGGTCGCGTTGCTGTCAAATACATCAAACTACCTACGATTTATTTATAAAGTGTGCTATCCACCTTCTTCCCATTATGATCTTTGTGTAACTTCAAACCAAACTCGGTCGGTGTAACCACATGATTACAATCCTTCATCTCAAACCTATCCAAAATTTCTTGCACATATTTCTTTTGAGAAATAAAATTACCAGCAGAAGATTGTACAACTTCAATACCAAGAAAGAAATGCATCATACCAAGATCAGACATTTCAAATTCAGCCATCATCGACTTCTTAAAGTTTTCAAACATGAGCAGATCATTTCCCGTAAATATAAGATCATCCACGTATAAGCAAACTATAAGCATTTTTCCCCCATCTTCAACTTTAACAAAAAGTGTGTGCTCATACGGACACTTACAAAAATTATTCTTTAAAAAATAAGCCTCAATGCAACTATACCAAGCTCGTGGGGCTTGTTTCAGTCCATAAAGTGCTTTCTTTAATTTATATACTTTATGCTCGCTTCCAAACTTAATATAACCAGGAGGTTGATCTACAAATACCTGCTCGTCGAGATTCCCATGCAAAAACGCTGACTTTACGTCCAATTGAAAGATTGGCCATGAATTTTGTGCTGCTAGAGCAATCACCAGTCTAATTGTATCATGCCTTGCAACTGGAGCAAAAACTTCTTTATAATCAACTCCAAACTCTTGCTTATATCCCTTAGCCACTAATCGCGCCTTATACTTGTCAACCTCACCACTTTCTTTTAATTTTGTTTTATACACCCATTTGACGCCAATTGTTTTTTCCCCTTTTGGAAGGTCTATGAGCTCCCAAGTATCATTTCTTTCAATAGCTGAAATTTCAGCATCCATTGCCTCTCGCCATTTAGCTTCTTTAACGGCACTTTCAAAAGTTGTAGGATCACAATCTGAAAATAAGGCAAAATGAGTAAGTGGATCTTCAGAGTGATCAATTCCACTTACCTCATAATCTGACATCCATGTTGGCCTCCGTCGAACACGTTGTGTACGTGTATTTGATATTGATCCAATTTGTTCTCCAGATGTTTGTAAGATTTCAGTTGTGACAGAAGCGTCATTTTGAGAATTTTCAATAACATCAGGAACACTCCTTGTTGGGGCTGATTTTCTTCCTCGTTATTTTCTCCATCAAAGGTTGTTGGGATTTGTTGTATAACACCATTATGAGACCATGGCCAAGTCTGTTCTTCTCAAAAACAACATCACGACTAATAATAATCTTTTTTGTGCTAGGATTGTAAAGTTTATAAGCCTTTGATTGATCACTAACACCGAGAAAAACACATTTTTCTCCCTTAGAATCTAATTTTTTTTCTTTTTTGAGCTGGAATATGGGCATAAGCAATACATCCAAAAATTTTAAAATGATTTACCGTTGGTTTTCGTCTACTCCAAGCTTCCTCCGGCGTCATATTTTGAACAGCAAAGGTTGGACTTCTATTCAATATATGGATGCTCCAATTAACTGCTTCGGGCCAAAAGTTTTTTGGAATGCCACTTTTGGTTAGAAGGCTTCGTACCATATTCAAAATAGTTCGATTTTTCCTTTCACAAACTCCGTTTTGCTGCGGCGTGTAAACTGTCGTGAGTTGCTTCTTAATTCCATTGTTCTTACAGAAACTTTCAAATTCATGTGAGTTATACTCTCCACCTCGATCGGTACGGAGAACGTTTATTGGCCTGCCAACTTCTTTCTCAACAAATATTTTAAAGCTTTTAAAGGCTGCAAGTGCTTCAGATTTTTCATGCAAAAAATAGGTGAAATATTTTATTGGCTGAAAACCCCCTATAAAAAAATAGCCTGAAAACCCCTTTAGTAATTCTGAATCTGCACACTTTCCATTTCTTTCTATTTACTTTAACACCATTAAATTTTTTCTTAATATACCCACTATTATACTTTATTCATTTGACTTCCATGTGTGTGTCTAAGAGAGAGAAGCAAGCCAGAAGAGAGTTTAGAGTTTTGAATATTTCTTCAAATTTTGGGACAAAATATCATAACAAAATATATTTAATTCAAAATAACACAAAGTGTGTCCATATTTTTCTTTTTTAATTGCAAAATCATGTTTGTCGCTTGAAACCATAAAAAAAACAAAATATTATTGCTTTTGTTCAAACTATTAAAATCTTTATTATATTTATAAAAATTCTTAATTAATATTTTACAATTTTGTGAGAAATTTTATTTAATCTCTTCCTTTTTGTATATTTAGGGTTTGATAACTCATTTGAATAAAATAATAAATTTCGACCGATTTCCTTGAGGTGTAGGGCAATTCTACCCTAAAAATAATTAAAATTAATGAATTTTAGCTCATAATGTTTTTGTTAAAAGAAAAAGAAATAGAAGAAGCATTTAACAGTTGCCAGCGAAAAGATGAGGAAATATTGTGTAATGTTATTTTCTTTTTGTGTAAAAATGAGTGAAGATGAAGGAAGTCAACTAGTACAAGACATGAAGGGGCATAAAAGTAAATAATTTAGTAATTTAATGGTCAATAATCACTTAAAATTGCATATGGGGCGCGTGCACTTCATCAAATTAACAGAAGGGTTTCGTGCAACTAAAATGTTTTACATGGATTTTTCAGTTATATTTATTTAATCGGAGGTTTTTAGTCAATAAAATATTTCACACGTGAACATAACCTCCCAAACTCATAAAGTGTAATTAGTGTTTTGAAGCAAAAATAAATACTGTCTTTGATTTTAATATAGTTTGTTAAATTGGGAATGTTTCTGTGACGCAAAGGATTTTCATTTAGAAGTCTAACTCCTATATAAAGCAAGATGTAGAAAATTGTAGGGATAATTATTTTTGTGGCCAGTCCTGTTTTCTAATACTTCGAACTTTGAAAATGATTTTTAAGGCATTCCATACTTTTATTAAAATTAACTAAGTTGACAATTATGCCCTTCAATAAAACCACTCAACCCCATTTTCTACATCTAAAACTCAGATTTCATTTTTTACTAGTACACAAACATTATTACCACACATTCCTAAATCCCAATCATTCTCGGTGTCTATTGTCACTTATTTTATCCTCGTTTTATAATTTATTTTCTCTTATTCATAACAACTTAATCATTTACTATAAAAAATCTAAAAAAAAATATTAACTTTATATCATAATGACACAAATTTCATCCAATCTTTTGAAATACAACCAAACATAACGCCAAAAGTCAAAATATCTACACGAATATGTATTATACTCAATTTCACTACAAATCCTTGCATCAAACTTGAAAATATGCCCAAACACAGCCTTTGTTTTTATACATTGTAGAATTATGTTCATTTTTTATTTTTTTTTTGCTCCTACAACGTAGTGTTCTAATATATATATTATAATTTGGGTTAAGTATAGATATGTATTTTCTTTAACCTCATAAAATAAATGACAAGGTCCTTTTAGAGTTGGTCTTGTACTAAAACAGCTAATAGTAATAGTATTATTCAGGTTTCTCGGCATGAATGAAAGTGTATAGCAATTAAACTAATGCACAAAAAATAGATATTCCTTTTGAAATCACATTAATGAATTTATTTTTGAAGTAAATAAACTACAAAGCAAATAAATACTTAAATTTCCCAAATGAAAAGATGACTAGTTAAATCCCCATTTCACATTTCCAATTGGATCTGGACCTTCAGAAGCTTTTTATTTCCAAAATGACTCAAATGAGTTTGGAGGAGATCGAACTTGTGGATGTGTCTCTTGATTTGGGCCCGATGGTACTATTCGTTTTATGTTTTTGACCATATCATTCGGAGGAGATCGAACTTGTGGATGTGTCTCTTGATTTGGGCCCGATGGTACTATTCGTTTTATGTTTTTGACCATATCATTTGGAGGAGATCGAACTTGTGGATGTGTCTCTTGATTTGGGCCCGATGGTACTATTCGTTTTATGTTTTTGACCATATCATTCGGAGGAGATCGAACTTGTGGATGTGTCTCTTGATTTGGGCCCGATGGTACTATTCGTTTTATGTTTTTGACCATATCATTCGGAGGAGATCGAACTCGTGGATGTGTCTCTTGATTTGGGCCCGATGGTACTATTCGTTTTATGTTTTTGACCATATCATTCAGAGGAGATCGAACTCGTGGATGTGTCTCTTGATTTGGGCTCGATGGTACTATTCGTTTTATGTTGTTGTTGTTGGCATGAGTACCATGACTACAAACAAGAAGAACACAAACCAAGACAAGAGTGATGATTGGCAAATGAAAAATGGAAAAGGATGATGCCATTTGATTTACGACAATAATAAAGCTTTTATTTCTTTCGTACTCACTCATAGTAGAGTAGACTATGAAAAGTGCTTATATAGACTTATTTGATTCATCTTAAATGCCTGCTTTAAGATTTAAAAATTTGATTCACTATAATTATGTAGTAATTCCTATGTAATTGGTGAATAGGTAACGTACTCCTTAATGGTCATAAATAATTGTCTATGAATCGTAATAAAAGATCCCGTATGATTAGATTCTATGATAATGCATTGCCTACTCAGACGTTAATTGGGCTATATATTTATATCACACGAGAAAATCATGTTAGTACAAATTAGTACATTCATACGAAATTAATGATGAATAGATTAAATACTATATAATATACAGTAATATTCTTTATTTACACATTTTTATATTGTTTTTTCACAAATCATATTATATAATTTAAATGAATACTTGTTACCATCTGTTTCATATGTGGACATGAGGTGAATAAATTCTTCTTTTACCGTTTTGCTAGGCAAAACGTTATCTTATATATATTCTAATATCAGTTACATTACTACATACATCTGTATTTTAAATGCCACAATTACATTTATATATTGTATATGTATAGTAATATGACCGG
Source organism: Verbascum thapsus (assembly GCA_963669365.1). Lineage (NCBI taxonomy): Eukaryota > Viridiplantae > Streptophyta > Magnoliopsida > Lamiales > Scrophulariaceae > Verbascum > Verbascum thapsus. Next base: position 2,097,855 of record OY770106.1, read on the forward strand.
TTATATATCTTTTACATTCAAACAGTGACATCTCCTATAACTACGCTTATTTTCCCTTGATTTAAGCTCACCCATAATTGTAAATGGAGCCTTACAACAATTTACTAAAATAGGTTTTATTTCTTAAATGATTAAAGGGCAAAAGGATAATTATGTATTTATACATACCAAAATCCAAACTCATGCATTATAAAAGAGAATAGATAAATAGATTTTGCCCATATTCCTTATTTCGAGCAAGAAAATCCCACAAGCTTCCATAAACAAAAAAAACATCTGGAGATGAAATTGAGATACAATCAATCATACAACAATCTCATGAAAACAAAAGAAATATATCTGATCAGAAAGCGACTTTTATCAATCAAAAATCTTCATTCCCTTCAGACATCATTTGGTATAAGTGAAGTTTGGAGGATCCAAAACTTGCAATCAGAAGCACCCAGGCTTCTCATGTACCATCACTTCATGCACAAACAATGAATTTAAACTCTCGAAAAATGATAGTTGTCATCATGTATTGCCTTCCTCTAAGCATTTCTCACTCTTTCCTCTTTGAGGTTTCATTACCAGCCATCAACATCATATGCATAATTATCATGCAATGAGGGAGTTGTTTCTTTCCAATAAATGACCACACCAACTCAAGGTATCTTGAAAAGTTTTTTCAACTTAAATAGTAGTCTCTTTTCTTCCACAGACAAATCTTCCTGTATTCAATGGAAAATGAAGATAATGTTAAACTATTTAACACAAAAATAGAAAATGTATGTGGGGGTAAAATCAATCATAAATACACAAACCGCGTAGTGTTCTTTGAGAGCATCAAGCGAGTTCCTAGAGATTTTGCTCACAAGCTCATCCTCCATCTCAAAATGCCTCCCAAACATTTTCTGTTGCTCATCCGAATTACTCCCAATTATCTGTCACAAAATACTCGCCAATCACACTCCCTTGAATAAGTTAAATGAAAAGGAGAAGAATAGATTTTTGCACAGTATAGAAAGAGAAGAAATATTTTGCATCGGAACCAAGTGCATCATTCCGTACCTTGATAGCCACTTTCTGGCCCTTCTTGGCATAATCAACAGGCTTGTGATTATTCTCAATGGAAGCTATCTGACCAATCTCAATGAACTCCTTTTGAGGAACACATATAGGGGTTCCAATCTGCAAGATGTATAGGTATATTAAACATTGACATTCAAATGAATGAAAGAAAAATATATCTATCTGATCTGACAGAAGGGACTGCAACTAGGCCCGTAATAAAATATACAGATGCAGAACTATATCCAAATCGAAAGGGAAAAATATTAAACAAGTGTTTTCCATTGGAACCACAACACGGTGTAAATCAGATCAATACCAAATATAAATAGAAGTAAATCAAACTAAAAAACGATTCCTACAGAAAAGCATGAACCTCTAAAAATAAAATATATACAGACATATAAGAAGCTTCCTCCCTTTTTTAAACAAATAGTCTTGTTTGAATCAGCACAAAAATGAGATAAGCGCATAGAAATGTGATACTTTAACTTCTGGCCAACAGACTATGCAAAGTTGGTCACTTTAGGCACCACGTCAGAGCAGAAACATATCGAATTAGTTTGTAGTGGATGAAATATTCAAATGGGGGGGCATAATTGGACATCCTTGGTGATACTTAAGAAGAATAAGTTATATATCCAAATAGTTAAAAGAAGCATTAAATTCTCATTAGTTAAAGGAAGCTGATAGATCAGGACTCAAATAAATCACAGGCCTTAAACATATATGAGAGACCAAGGAAGAAATGTAGTAACAGGTTCTGGAAGAAAATACGTTCACAAATACATGACTTTAAAACATGTCTTTTCTTACAAAAAATTAGTACCTTGAATAACACTAACAACAATTTTGAAATTTAAGGTTCATCTTTTAACATAATCACGAAAAGGAAATTTAAGCAATGGATCCAACAAATTTCTTATATTACTAATCCCAGGCGGAAGGGCCACAAAAACAGTTAGTTTTACTATATACCCACAGCACACCCCTACATTAATATGCCTAAGCCATTTCCTGAAAAGTTCATTTCTTTTTCGCATGTATATGAATCACACACAAACGAGATTTTCAAAACAGAAAAAATCACAAATACAAATAGACAGAGAATTAGTAATTACCCAAATGTAAATAATCAAATATATTACCTTAGCAATGCCTTCAAGGACATCAACCCCCAAAACAATGGGATCCTTCTTATTGAAGACACAGTTTGGCATGATTTTGAGGACACAGGGAAAAACTGCCTCATCAGCAGCTTCTTTCTTCTTTTCCTCCTTAAGATTATCTATATAGGCCTTAAATTGATCGAATAGGTGGTAAATAATGTCGGCAATGAATATCTTGACACCAAATTCATCCGCAAGTTCCCGAGCCTCTTGTGTTACTTTAACATCAAACGCCAATATGGTACCATATTCCTTTTTCTTCTCAAGCATAACACTTGCTTTCATCACATCCTTTTTGTGTACTGGGCCTATGCTTATCCCACTAACAGGTATGTTAACCGCAGGAGTCTTCAAGAACTCAAGCAATGCTTCTAATGACCCAAGAGTAGATGCTTGAACATAGACTCCTTCACCACTTTTATCAATCCTACTCATCACTGACTTCATATCTTCCATAGTTGCTTCTTTGATGTCTTCCAGATCATCATTAGGCCCTACAACATAGAGACTAGTGCCTGCAATGGCATGCTCAAGGCCCTAAAAACAAAAGCAAGAGATAGCAAAGATTTTTTAGGCTAGATAAAAGCAAAATAAGAGGTAGAATTATCAGGCGAAACACAAAAGCCATCTAAAACAGCAGTTATTAAACGCCAGCATAAGAGCAAACACGTTATGAGTCTAAATCAGAGACATTCACAGCAACATATAAGAAACTGGTTAATGTGGTTGAGTAAAGGTCTCTATCAAGAACATGGCCCTTCTGGTTTCCAAATGACTTTAAGATAGTGCCTAATAATAACTAGCCATGACATAATATTGGCATGGCCTAATAATAACTAGCCATGAATAATATTGGCACAAATATTACATATCCAGTTCAAACTGATACTGGTTAACTGAGAATGGCATATGTAAATAACATGTGCAAGTAGATACAATAAATTATGAAAATTCAGAAAATAAGAAACAAATTTGTGATTACAAGAATGATGAAATTGAAACAAGGAACCGCGTTCTAACAACGGTATTTGTTTCACAACTTCCCCGTTTATGTAACACGGTGATCTTCAGTCTAGTTCTTGAAACAAATCCGACTCCATGTGACCGAGGGAGTCGGCAAGTCTAGCAATAGTCCATTAAACAAATTCCCCAAGACAATCCAAAAAAAAAAAAGCAACTAAAGAATCTCCACACAGCCTTTGTTTAGTATCCAAAATAGGCCTAATTTGAACAGTATCAGATATGCAAAACCAGGAATCATGTCCAAGTAAAGCTTAAAGACTTCAACAATTTATAAGTGCTATTATCAAATTGCACTTCTTCAACTCCATATAAAGTGGATTGCTCACTACAAACACACAAGGGGACAGAATATATACATGCAACACTTTTCATGCAATCAAATAATAGAAGGAAGACTTGGCATAAACATTGGCACCGCATAATAGTTATCCAATAATGAAACAAAGTCCTAATATCAGTATGACATACATCTTTCTGAAGTACATCATGAGTTAGAATTGATGGAGTTTCTGAGTTATAGAATTTGGGTTTAATGCGTTAAGGAAATTCATTGAACACATTTCTGGACTATTCATCCTTCCCTAAATTTCTGAACTTCAATTTTGCTGTATGAAACATGGAAATATATGACAGCAGACACATAGTTTACCTGTGCAGTGATCTTGATACCCTGGGCAGCCTTGATCTCTTTATGATGTAAATAAGTTCCCTAGAGGAGACAACGCGAAAACCATGAGACTTAGGATATCAAAAAATCTAAAGACTTGCAAAAGTTGCTCAATGAAGACAAATCTCTTCCAGAAGTACACCAATTATTTAAAAAAAGGGATATTGCAACAAATATATATTTGAAGATCCTCAAGATATTGCTCCGACATCCACAAGTTCAGTTACATAGTAGCTTGTTTGCAGTTAGACAAACAAAATCTATAAACTTTAAAAAGATAAGTAATATGATAACAAATATTGCTAAAATACATAAGTTGCTCACGAGAGTTCAGTCAAAAGAGTACTCCATATTAGAAATACTACTGATTGAAACCAAGCAACATTAAAGTTCACATGAGGTACAGGAATATATACTTTTCAACACTAGCAAATAAATTTTCAACCACAACCAAGACTAGCAGGTATGAATGTCACGTTTCCAGATTGCAGTTGACACAACAAACTTAAACATTTTCACAAAATCGAGCAAAATCAGCATCAAGGCATAGTCCAACTAGAATACTCTTTGAAGTAAAAATTTTGCTATTTGAGACTTGTTTTCAAAGAGATGCCTTTAAAGGCAGGATGAGCAGTAATTTTTAAGGCTTTCAATGAGATCAATCTCATTTTGCAGTCATTTCGAAAAGAAGTCAACTGTTATCATTATTACTTGTATCAATCTATGTAACACTGATTCCGTTTGTTGCTCTATGAAGGTTTTAGCTTTCAAGCAACACATAGTACATATGAATCCATCAATTACTTTTATTGATGCCTACTCATTGAAAAACCAGATATGGGTATCATTCAGTTGTCCACAAGTATAAATAAGAAATGGAATTCCTGCCATCTTTGTTAACTAGATGTAAGCGCTGCTTATTATAGAAGCAAGGATGTCTCATCATTGTACTCTATGTATCCAGGTTCATGTGTTCTTCCCCTTACCACACGTGTATAAATTCCCGTAATACACTCCTATGTAGACTAAAGTGAGGATTAGAAATTTATCAGAATGAAAATGCCTTGCAGCAAAATAAAGTAAAATAAACAGTCCAAATACTTTATTAACAATAAGATGATCTGGAAAAGTTCAACCTTGACTCGAAGCTCCTTCATCGGATGGGGCGTTAATAATGCTCTGATCGAGGCAACAATTGGACCCTACAGTAAATGAACAGCAAAAGAGTGTGACTATCTTCAAGAAGGTGAACAAAAAGCAATGAAACAACAATACCTACCTGCAAGCCACAAACAACTATTTGATCACCTTCACGAAGCACACCATTCACTAACACAACATCAATGGTTGTCCCGTGTCCTTCAACAACTTTAACTTCCAAGACAGTACACTGCCACAGAGCCAATGAATGGTCAATAATCAAAAATCTCTTATCAGACTAGTTTTCTCACTATCAAGAGAAGTGAGAGGAGAGCAAACCTGCACTTCGTCGCTGAATGTAAGTCTTTCAATCATCGTCTTCTGAGTCCATTGAACCAGTAATAACAATAAATCAGGGATGCCTTCACCACTGTTAAGCCAGAATCACCGAAATGATAAGATGCTATAAAGGAAACTTACAGTTCTTGAAAGAATGAAACTAAGAACAGGTAAAATAAACTAATTGAAGTACTTAGCACAAAAACCTTATAGCACTAGTGGGTACAATGCTGAAAGTCTCCCCCATTTCTTTGTTCTTGTAATACAACTCGGTATTAAGTCCTTGCTCTTTAAACTGAGTGACAACCTATAGAAGCAGAACTCTTTAATCAGATAAGACCAACCAAATGTGCTGAAAATTATCATAAAGGAAAAATATAAAGGTGACCTGAGTGAGCCTCGAGTTAAATTCAAACACAACATCTTTTGATTGTTGCTTCATTGCCTTCGTTATTGGTGCATTGCGGCAGGTTTTCCACCCATAAAGTCTGTCCACCTGTAAGGTCATAAAAGAGGAACAAAACAATAAAAAATTTATAAATTGGACATAAAGAACTCAACAAAAATATAGATACAAGATTACTCACTTTATTTAGAGCAACAATGAATTCAGTGTTTCTCATCTTCAACAGATTGAGTGATTCAATGGTTTGCGGTTCTAACCCATGCATTATATCAACCACCAAAATTGCAATATCACATAATCCTGATCCTCGAGAACGTAAATTAGTGAAAGATTCGTGTCCAGGAGTATCAATAACCAAGAGACCAGGAACATTCAGCTTCGCATCAGCTTTCAGTTCTTTAGTTCTCTCACGTATGTTCTCAGCAGGGAAATAGGTCGCTCCGATTTGCTGAGTAATACCACCAGCCTCACCTTCCTGGACATTAGTACCCCTTATACAGTCGAGTAACTTCGTTTTACCAGTATCAACATGACCCATAATACAACATATAGGGGATCGTAGACTTTGTCCCATCTGGAGAGGTGTAGCATCTAATTTAGATGATTCCTCTTTAACAAGGGCTTCTTTTTTATTTTTCTTGTCTGTATTAATAGGAACCTTATTATTGTTTTTATCAGTACCCTCAACCTGTGAATCTCTCTTTTTAACTTCCACATTCTCGGACAAACCAACAGATTTGGTTGCGGCAGAAGGCAACATAACAACTTGAGATGCACTATGTCCACTCTTGGCCTCCTTCTTAAGAAAAAGTTCAGGCTCAGAGTCAACTTTTTCATCAGAAAAAGCACTTTTACCAGGCAATTTCAGATCAGCATTATCCCAACTTTTAGCATCCCATTCTTCATCGTCATCTTCTTCTTCATCATCAACTCCATTCTCTTCAACTGCATCAGTAGTCTCAGTTTTCTCCTCCACTTCATCAAAGTTCTCAGCTTCCACAGAATCCAGCTCCGATGCAATTTCATGCTGAAGTTCTTTTGAATCTGTACTGTCAACACTTTCTAAAGTGGCCGCTCCATTAGCTTGCACTTGTGGTTTCGATTTTTTCTTCTGATACAGAGGTCGCTTGGCAGGTGCTCCAGAAGGTTCTGCAGTGGGTAATTGCAAGCTCGTGGCGTTAGCTAGTATTTGCTTCCTCTTTGCTTCCAACCTGCGAGCTTCTTCTTTCTGCTTCCCTGTTAGAAGCTTTCCTTCTTGTTTTTTCTTCAGAAGCTTCTCCTTCTCCCTTTCCTTCTTTATGCGCTTTTTCTCTTCTGCTTGTCTTTCCAACTCTTCCAGTCGAAGCCTTTCCTCCTCTTCTTTCCTAAACCGCTCCTCTTCTTCACGCTTTTTCCTCTCTTCAGCTTCCTTAGCCTTGGCAAGCTTCTCTTGCATCTCCCTGACATGCTTTGGAACTTTCTTATCTGGTACTTTACTCTTCGTCTCCTTTTTGGTTTCTTCGGGCTTTTCTTCCACTGCAGAGGCAGCTGCCTTTTTCTCTTTCTCTTTTTCCTTCTTCTTTTTCTTCTTTTTTGCAGCTATTGACTCCACAGGCCCTTCTCCTTCAGCTTCCTTATCAGCAGAAGCCTCTACTACCTCAGGCTGGCTCTGAACCTTCTCCACTGCTGGAGGTACAACTGGAGGAGGTGCATCCCCAAGTTCAGCTAGAATTTTGTCCAAGTCTTCTTCTTCTTGACCACCTTTGGCACCTTTCTTTTTCTTCTTTTTGTTCTTTGAAGTATCTGCCACATCTTCACTCGTCTGCAAATAAACCATTTTCAAACAGTACATTAATAACAACAAAAAATAAACTATAATAGTAAGAAATAGTACTCTATTATCTATTTGAAATATTCATCATTGTAATTTCTTTTTTAAGATATTTCAAATAAATTTCTTTCTCAAATAGATATTTTCTGGAAAGTTGACATTAGTAATTCACAGCAATTATTGAGGTGATAAATAAAATTGCAAATACCTTTTTAGTTTTGGGATCATGGTCATGTTGGTCCGGTACAACAACATCAGAGGACGCATCACCATCCCCAATTTCCTGAGAAATGACGTTCTTTTTTTTAGATGACTTCTTTTTACCTGAAAATTTAATCGCAGAGACATCATCCTCCTGATCTTCACCGCCACCTTCTGCCAAATCATCCTCGTCGTTCTCCTCGTCGAGTAAAGCTGCACTAAATGAATTTCCTGAAGCCTTGTCTGAACCCTTTGATGACTTCTTCTTTTTACCTGAAAAAGTAATTCCAACTTCCTCGTTTTCCTCTTTAAAACTCCCGTCTATGTCTTTATTCTCTTCCTCCTCGTCAAGCAAGTCAAAAGCACTGCCACCACTCTTCTTACTCTTCGAAGACTTCTTTTTCCCAGTAAATGTAATTGCTGGAGCCACAATTTCTTCATCCTCCTCATCATTACCCTTCCTTTTATCATCATCAGCATCTTCCTCATCTTCTCCCAATACCCCGAAAGCACTAAACACACTATTACCTCCGCTCTTTTTGCCCTTCTTTTTACCAGTAAATTTTGTAACAGAACCATCATCATCCTCATCCTCCACCTTATCATCATCCACATCTTCATCCTCGTCCTTCTCTGTTTTCTTACCTTTCTTACCCTTCTTTTTCTTCCCCACCTGCACTACCTTTTCTTCCTGAACTGCAGCCTCCTCTGATACTTCAGTTCCAATAGAGTACTCATCGTCGTCAATAATCAACGCCTTCTTCTTCGATTTAGCCCCCCCAACCGGGCCACTCTCGTTGTCATGAGCAGGCGGCTTCTTTCTCCCCATCAGTTATTACTCGCGTGATTTCAAATGATCAATTAGGGTCACAAACTTCTCCCCAGTTTCAATACCACTCCCTGACTAAACCACACAAAACAAACTAGCAACAATACTAATTACGAAAACGATGAATCTAACACTATATTTTCAACAATTTAAGCTCCAATCGATTCTACAACAAATAAACAAAAAACATACAATATACAAGTAAGCAATATCACATATGAAGGAAAACACTAAGAAAAGATGCGCGTTTGATAGAGAAAACTGACCTGGCGATGGAATTGATCGCAGAGGGACAATAAACAAAAAATTACAGATATATATATATATGTGTGTATAAAATATATATATATATATATGTATGTATATATATTGGTTGGAGAGAGAGAAAGAGATTCGTTAGGACTAGGGTTGAGAGTTGAGACTTGAGACCAGAGAGATTGTGTTTTAATCTGGGTCGGATCGGTTTCAGTTCGGGTCAGTATATACATTTATTTAGTTAAATTCCTATGATTGCTTATATATATTATTGTATGTAAAAATAATTAAATGCTACTTTCATTTTTAATCAATTACAATAATCCCCTAAAGATGATTCTTACTTCAAAAAAAAACATAAGAATATTTATTAATTTTAAGAACTTAAATTTTCATTAAATTCATTCAAAAAATCCAAAAGTTAAGATTAATAACCTTTTGGCTTAAATTAACATTCATTTATTAAATTAAGATAATGACCGATTATTTTTATTAACACAATTTTATTTTAAAATGTTTCAAAACAAAATTTTATATGATGCATTTTATTTTTGACAAGGAATATTCTTTAAAAAAAATTATATATTTTTAACATGATAAATTTAAAAATTAATCTTTTTAATTTTTTAAAAGTTTAAATTTTCAAATTATAGGTATAATCCATATATATTACTAATAAAAAAAATAGGAATATAATTACTTTACAAGAGTACAATTGATTAATTTTTAATCCAAAATGTTGAGGGAATTTGGCCTTTTTAAATTGAAACGTTCATGAAAGGGGTTATTTTGGATCAAGAATAATATATCATGGAATTTTCAGATACAAAAATTTATTTTAAGAACTTTTTAATTATTCTTTTTTTTCCTTACACATGTTGAACTTTACTAATAATATATATGTTAATCTAGAAGATTTATTCGAGATTTGAGATTTAGGACATGATTGGTATGAATGAATGGAATTATGTGGGAATGGAATGGTATAAGGAATGGAATGGAAATGAGAATGGAATGATATTGATTTCATAAATTCTATGATTGGTATAGTGCAGGAATGAGAAAGGAAATGAATTCGAGATATGAGATTTTTTTTAATTCTGTATATTCGTCTATTTGAATTATTTATTAAACTCGAATACAAATTTTAATCAAATCTAATTCTATGAAATTTAAATGAATTGAGACTTTGAACTTTTTATTTAAAGAAAAATAACACGGGATATGATGAAAAAATGGAAAAAATTAAATGAAAAATGGGAAAAATATAGTTATTATATAATGATTGAAAGAGTTATATATGTAATATTGTCTATATAATAATTCACCTTTTCTAATACTTTTTATTGATGAAATAGTTTAAGGATAAGATATTATTTGTTAAACGCAATATTATTTTATATTTTTTCAATTCATTTTTGTATTTTTTTCCTATTTTTGTTACATTTGAAATTATATTTATTATAATTAAGTAATTCTTATTGACGAAAATATTTCGACTTAGTACGTACGAAAAATAATATGTATTTTTTAGTTATTTCAATGCATTTAAATAATTTTTTGAATTTTTTAATAATTTATATTATTTTTAAAATAATTTGTGATTATTAATCATAAGTCCAAAAAATATATATATTTCATTCATCAAATTTTCAAAACTTTTATATTGGTGTGAAGAAAATAATATCATAAGAAAAAAATATGATTGATTCCTGATAGGCAAGGAATAGTCAAACCCAAGGGGTATGGAAGGAATCACTATTCCCATACTTTTGGAAATATGAATTCCAATAGCAATGAGCATTCCCAATAAAAAAAAATACCAATCATTAGAATAGGAATGAACATAAGAATGCACATTCCATTTCCACCTCATTTCAGTATATCAATCACATCCTTAAGCTTAGAGACCCTTTCAAGTTTCAACTTTCAACCGCTCATCTATTCAAATAACTACAAGCTTTAGCCACGAACTCTTTTCTTTCTTTTTGCAAATAAAATGGTAATTTTTTCTATGAAGGTTATGACTTTAGTATGTAATTTAAATATAAATTTTAGAGTTTATGTATAAAATAATTTAATGTCAATCAATCTTTAATAAAGTGAATAATAGAAAATAATTGGTCATTCATACAACAATACGTCTATATAATTTTCAAAGTACTAGTTCGTGTTTTAATATTTAAAAAACTATTGTGAATTAAATATTTGACAACTGTTATAGTATTTATCGGTATTAGTTAATTTTGGGGTTCCACATTCCCCAATAAAAATTTTACTTTCAATTTGATTTTAGAGATTTCCCTTGAAATTTCATAATATCGTCAAAATTTTCTAATATTTGAACACTAACAAAATATTTTCTATTTTGGCTCAAAATGTGAATACATTGATTTCAAATCCATTTTTGTGCCAAAAATATTTCAATCTCTATTTAAAACGAATTTCAAATTTACAAGCTACAATGGCCATTTCAAATCTTTTCAAGTAAGAAATAAAAAATAGATTTCGAGTGAGAGAATTTTTTTTTAGAGATCTCTCATAGTTCATAATAATGATAATAATAAATGTATTTTATTTAACAATTAATTATATAAAAAAAGTAAAGTATTTAAGAATTTCAAATGTTCTTGAATATATGTTTAATTGAAATACTTATACAATTCCATATAATACCCAAACAACAGATTTAAAATTGCATGGATATCAAATCCAAAATATTTGAAATCCATTCACTTTAAATTCTTATCCAAAATGGATCTAAGAAAATAAAACTTGGACTTAGGAAATATATATTCGTAAAGCAAAAATAGTAGCAAAAAGCATCAAGAATCGATTATGAACTTACTTTTTCTTGGGTAATTATGCTGATAAAAGATTCTTTCATTGGTTATTGCACACTTTGAATTTGAGATAAGGCAAGTGGATAATAAAATAAGATTTTGGATTGGGCTAGAATATATCAATGAAGAATATGCATAAGAACATCTCATATCTAAAGGACAGTAATTAAAAAGCGTGCAAATTAAATAAATCCAGGTATTATTAGGTTGACTAGTTTCCAATAATTGAAATATAATATGATCAACATACTTTATTTTATTAGAAGAAATATGATCTCAACTATATAAAAGAAATATTTTACAATCACATATCTCAAATAAATAACATTCATATGGTGGACTATAATCATTATTATCTAAGATTTAAATATAAGTAGCAAGTCAATACAATAAGCTTCAAAAATCAAAACCATATGTTTCAAACCTAAAGGAAATAAGTCACAAATTTTAATTACACAATATTGTAGTGATGGGACTTGTGTATTTCACTTCTTTTACATTAATTTTATATTTGTGTCCTTAGTGATGAAAATTCTCATAAAGTTGGAGTAAATGGAGAGGATCAAACAAAACCTCTTTATTGGATGCTAAAATGATCGCGAATTTCTATATTAAGTTAATTTTAATGGAATCGGTGTAGTTTTTATATTTGATGAAGAGTGTTTTGATAAAATAACTTAATGTTAAGTTATCTAATGATAAAATTAGGATTACTTAATTGAAAATAATCTAGGATATAATGAAACCAAAATGATCTTACCTCATCAAGGGTCATGAACCAAGAATATTATAATTTGTCTTCTTTTATCTTTTAAGTTTCCTTTTTCTAATTATTTTCTCTATTCTTGATTTTCTATTTGTCAAGGGTATTTTGGGTATTTTATCATTGTCATTTAATCTTCATAATTTTTTCAAATACAAAAGTACACAAATGATTCCATATTTATACATTTAGTAAAGAAGTACAACATATATAATTTACCCTAAAACTTGTTTTAAGTGTTCTTTTATAATTTCTCCTAAATACGTTTGAATATTGGGGAAGAACCAAAAAGAGTACAATGTAAATAAGCCAAGTTGTATCAAAGATAATAATGTTCAAACTATTTTGAATTATTATTAAGTCATAAATTTGTATTTGAACTTGGTTAAATTATTAAACGAATCAAATTCAGATGAGTTTCAATCCAGCTAAATATATGTCGAACTCGAGTAATTTAATTTTTTTTTTTTTACATACATATATTTATCATTCTCGAGCAAACTAGTTGGCTCCCCTCGAGCTTCAAACAACTCTAATACACAAAATTATTCAAATTTGATTTGAAATGTCAACCAACCTCAGACCAATATTTACATAATCTTGAGTCGAGAAGGATGGTTGTTTTTCGGCCTTAAAATAGAGGGACTAGAGTGCAAATACTCAAAATTTAAAGAGTAGAAATCAAGCTATATATAATCCCCCAAAAACCAATCATCAATTCCAACTAACAATCAACAAACAGAAATGACAAACGACAATCGGGTCGGCGAAATCGAAGAAGAAGAGGCGACGCCATTGTTACAGAAGAACAACCCTGATTCGGAACCACCAGTTCTCACACAGCGTTCGCGATCTGTTCGAACAAAAGTGCCTGAGGTAGAGGTGAACGTGTACAAGCAAGGTAAGGGTCCGATCGACGTGATCAGAGCGAGTTTGGGCGGGTGGGATCAGAATCAGCTCGAGGTTCAACAGATTCTCGACAAGTACGGTTTCAAATCGGTTTATGCATTCACGCCTGGATCTGGTCGGGGCGTTTCCATCAGATTCAACCCTAGGAATGGGCGGTCGCTGTTCACTTACAGCGATGGGGCCGTGATTCATGTGGATGGGGAGCCTAAGGTAAATATTCGGTATTTATATGTATGTTTATGTGTATACGTGTACTAATTGCTTGTGTTTATGCTTGAATGTGAATTTTTGGTACACACGTGATGTTCATGAGCGAAATGATTGGAGTAGCTACTTGAGGTTAAGAAATTTCATTCCTAATATAAGCTCATACTTTGTTGTAGCAGCATTGAATTGTATGGAATACATAAATATATATAAGTTCCATAATTTCTAGACATAATTGCTAATTCACTTCGATAAGATGGGGCCATATATTTATATGTGTGCAGAAAATATGTCATTATTTTCTTGATGTAAACCTTTGCTGCATTGATTTATTTCCCTAATGCGTTTTGTGGAATTATGGATGTGAAGAATAGAGAAAAATTAGGTTCATGCGGATTGGATTCGTGAAATTATCAATTTGAATTTGAATAGAGGTTTACTCGGTCCCAATTGGCGGATTTTGGGGCCCGAAATCTCGCACAAATTTCAGTGGAACGTATGTTGCGTGTGTGAAGCTGGCCTGTGGCTGAGTGAGTGTAAAATGATATTCATAAGAGGCTTCAAGTCAATTACAGCAATCCATGAATTAAGAGTTAAGACCCACTTGCATACATGGATGATCATTGTCCTACCAAGAGTTGAAGTTCTGGGACTAGTTGATATTGGATGTGGTGGAAATTGACTTAGTTTTAGGTAATTGAGTAATCCTTTTAGATAATATTTTCCTATTAGTGATGCAGACTAATTTTGTGTCGTGAATATTTGAAATGTCCACCATATTTTGCATGTCGACTTCCCTAGACCTGCAAAAGAATAGTGCGTTAGTGGCGCATCAAGGGTTTCCCCGGTATTGGCCCTCTGAGGCTAAAGTTAGAAATAATTCAAGGGAATGTATACTAGATATCAGAGAATGTTGTACATCCCTCTTCTAACCCTTATAAGACGAGTATATATAGCTTTCTATAATAAGACATAAGATTCCTAATTCTTATACACTTCTTCGGCCTAGGCTTTAGCTTGATCATCTCATATCGTAATAGTTCAATTCATTAAAATCACCAATATGTAATTCTGTATATCACTGGCCAATTTGTTCATGTCGGCTCATGGTATATATTTTACCCACAGCAATTAGAGAGTTCAAGGTGCTCTTACAATAATGCTTGAAATATTGCTTGTTAAAGACTGAAGTATAAGGACCAAGTCAATATGCTCTCTACAGACTTTCATGATTTAGAGAGCATAGTATACTTAGTTCCATGAAGAAGCTTTTTCCAGCGTCTGGAGTTCAACAGGATCGTAATTTATCTAATTCTATGTCAATTTTATGCATCACAATTGTCATCTGGTGGCAAACCTTGAAAATAGTCTATGACGCCCTCCTGGAATCCTGTGTTTCTAACTTGTATATCGATCTTCTTGCTGAAGTCTATCAAAACGAGCTATTTGTCAAGTCGGTGTGCATAATTTCTTTTTCGATATACAGGTTCTATAGGTGTCTGGTTTATCTTAATACTGATATTCCATTCTTTCATATGAGTGAATTTGAAATGACTTAAATATCGACTTTTTCTGGAGAGTGGCTGAGCTTCTTTTTATCACACAATGGAGAGAGGAGGGGAAATTTCTAATTCTGTTTGAACTTTCTAACTTACTCTTAGATATTCGACTGTCATGAAATGGACGAGGTAACTTCTTTGCCCATCCCTAGGTTACATAGTGGGGGGTGGAGGAAGCATCTATTGGATATAACTATGGCTAAATGAGTACTAAATTGTCGGAGCATCTAATCATTCATATATATGCTCCAGCTTGAAGCTGAGTATCAAACTATGTGTTGAACATATCTAGTCTTGTTTTGATGTTAGCGTACATATTTAAACTAAGCTGTTACCTAGTTTATGTCAGCCTTTTATAAAAACTTTGAGAGGAATTTGTTGGTGATCAGTAGTATAACCAACGACCATAGCCACCCACCGCATTCTTCATTGAAATAGCATGATGTTCTTTCTGATATATGTATGGCTAAATGTGACTTTATGATAGCAAAGGGAAGTTGCCATGAGAAATTTATAGTATGGTGCTTGGGGTAAACCGGTAAAGCAAATCATTTCACAATTATAATTAATGCCTAAACTGACTATCCAAGAAAAGGATACCACGTTTTTTGGAGGATATAAAGCAATGTCCTGAAAATGCAACAGTTGAAACTTTTCCATAAACAACTATCTTCAAATGGCATTGGCATAACAGCAAAAATATTGCTATTGAGTTTTTGGCTTATCTGCTCTCTGGTTTATTGAGAAAAAACTCCATTTTAATTTTACTCCACCATCTGAACTGACTTTACTATGTGACTTTCTGTCACCTGTTATTTGATGTGTCTTAGTATTGGATTTCCGGATGCTTCATGTGCTCTAATAAACATGATATGTGAAACCAGTTTATCTTTGTTTACGTGCTTGTACATTGGCAAAAAGTCGAGACTATCAGTTTTGACTCTATTTATGCTCTAACTGCAGGACTCTATGATATTGCCCATTACCAGAATATTGTTAGGGGTAGTCTTTTTAACTTTCATGATCATCTTCTTTATGAAAGAGACTCCACAATGGGCAAAAAAGTTAAACTTCTCGAGCAGTGGTAGCATTCCTCCATGGGTTTTAGCTTGTGCTGTTATTGTTTTCATGCGAATGAGGAAGAGAACAAAGAGTTTTCTAGAAAATCACCTTCGATGATTCTCCACACTCTTTAATCAGATCCCAGGTGAAACGTTTCCAATACCCGTCGTGTATTTTACCTTTATTATTACACGCTCTTTTGATTTTCATAGAAGGTCCCATCCACATGGGAGATTTCGGAATTGTTGGGTGGTTTTGTTTGTAATTTTGGCTACAATAGGAGAATGTTTTTGGCTCCATAAATTTTGTTCTGTGGATGCTTTCCATTCAACTTCTATCATTTTAAATAATAATAATTATGCCAAAGTGATTTGCTGATTTTGGTAGGAAATACTTTTCCTTATAATATGAGTTATTGTTGTGAGAGGTGGATGTGATGAAAATAAGGAGCACTTGTATTTATTTGATATGAAATTTTTGCATGAACTTGATATGCTTTAGTTTCTTGTAATTTATTTACATGCAGCATTTTGGACGAATGATTTGCTCAAGAGAATGTTAGTTACAATATTAATTGAGTTGTTTAAGATTTTAATTTGATCTATATGATTATTAATAAATGTAATACCGCATATATTACATGTACATACTCCTTCCATTCATTGAACTTTACCCTATCATACTGCAACTTTGTGTTCATTTCTTCATGCAAACTTGGAAGTAGGAAATCGATGACAATAAAGTACTAAAAATATTTTGCTCTTTCGATCGCATTTCTTCATAGGTAAAAATCGCAATTGTATAAGCTATCAATGCAAAGAAATTGAGGAAACAGAGGGAAACTATCCTGAATGTCCGAACCGAAGATACTTCTTACAGCAAATCAAGAATAATATTTAAAATTCAATATAACTTGAAATTATCCGGTCTGCAAATATAATTAATTCCATATCAAAGGGCCAAAGCAAACAACTCCCCTCAAGAAAGATGGACAGAAATACAATGAAGGTGCAAGTTAAACATCAGCTGTAATATCTCATGAAATACAATTACAAAAGTATGTATGACCATCATGATGAAGAAAACAAAAAATTACAACCAGACAAGACAAATATCCAAGTTATATAAATGAATGAAAAGGGACCCTCCTCGAGGTATGGTATACAGTGCACCCGAGAAGATAGTTAAACCATGAGTTTGTGCTAAGTCCACTTCAGCATGCACAGCCACCTTGTTGCTCTGTTTCAGAAACTGCTTCTGGCATGGCCTGAAAGTATCTGCACATCACATAAACGAAAGAGCTTTCTGATTTATTATAACACCAATTATGATCATCAAATGATATTCTTAACCCTCCTTTAACCACCTAGTACTGTATATTTAAGAGTAAACTCACACGGTACAAAGTTGAATCCATCCCGCACCTCAAAAATATAAAATCCAATAAATGAAAAAGAAAAGGTTAAGTGATTAAATGTCACAAAAAGGATGTCGACTGGAAGATAAAACAATCCCGAGAAAAGACTGTAAAATAATGTCAATACTTCATAGTTCACGTTTTGGAAAATGGATATATCAAACTTGACTTCGCAGGTATAAAATAAAAATCATTTTCTCAAAATAAAATCAAAACATTTTCAAACATCTACGCATCTCCCAGTACCATTTCTACCAAAATAATATACCGTGAAAATAACTCCTAAAACACTTAAAATGTACACAAACATTACCTTAACTATTAACTACTCTCCATCAAATCACTAAAGAGTAAAGAGTGCTTTCTGATTATTATAATACCAATTATGATCATTGCATGATGTTCTCAACCCTCCTTTAACCACCTTGTATATTTAAGAGTAAAATATTCTCAATTGTTTCTGCATACCTCCAAAGCTACCAAAATGGCTCCAAAAGATAAAATAAAACAAGAAAGCAATCTTGAGAGAAGTATTCATATAAAATAAGTCACACTCACATATCTTGCTCATGCTCAGTGGCTAAAGCAGTTTTCGCAATAGATAAGAATGCTGGATCCACATTATAGTCCTCTTTTGCTGATGTCTCGAAGTAAGGTATGTTCCCCTTCGACGCACACCATTCCTTTGCTTTCTTTTCCGAAATCTGAATTCAAATTTAGTCAGATCATGACATGAAGTAGCTCTTGATTTATGCATTATAGAAACTCAACTTACCACTCTGCTATTACCACCATCAATGTCGATCTTGTTTCCTAGTACTATAAACGGAAATGTCTTTGGGTCAGTTGGGTTAGCCTGCATCACAAATCCAAAGTGTCAGTTTCACAAGTCTGGCTACTAATCACCATATACTAATGAATCAGTTGAATTTAACAAATATTACTAACATATTATCACTTAACCATTTCAACAAGTCAATGTTACTGGAATACATTTCACAGTTCATAAATATGCTGGACTGACCTACTGTCAAACATGTTACACACACCTAGGGGTGGCAATTGGGCGGGTTGGGTTGGTTTTGGGTCGGTTCTAACGGTTTCGTTCTAAAATGAGTTGGTTCTTAAATGGTTTTTAAGAAGGAATCAACTCAACCCAAAAGGGAACCAAAATCAACCCGAAAGGGAACCAAGCCCAACCCGACTCAATACCTTACATTTTGTTCTTTAATTTTAGAGTATTGACAAGCAAGCGATTTGGGCCTAAGTTGAAATTAGTTGGACCCAACTTGGAACCAAGTTGGAACCAAATAAAATTTTCTTAGGAACCAATTCAACCCAAATTGGGTTGGAACCGTGGTTCCGGATCCATTTTACCACCCCTACCCACACCCGCAATATTTATTACTCCAAAACAAGGGAAAGTGGAAAGAAGCAACAATCCTATTTTGCCTACCAAAATAACTAGAAAAGCACCAAATATTTCTTTCTACTAAACTTGGGTGATGAAATGTGCTACCTTTGAAACATATGTGCAGTTTGCGTGACTACAATGAAACTTGAGCGACTAAAAATATTTTCCTCCTAAATTTGAGTAATGAAATATGCTCTTCCTCTAACATGAGAGCTCGACTAGAGTGAAACTTGAGGACTGACAACGCATATATATATATATTACCACATTATTTTTGGGACATCCTATATACATGTTCATCTGTATCTCATATAAAGGCATCCAAATGATACCACATCTTCTGCAGCAGGAAAAATTATATTCTAAAGCGGCGCATATGATGAAATAAATGAACCATTCCAATCAAAAAACAGTTATATTTATAAAAAACAAAGTCCATTTAAAGAAGAGACGACAAAACTAGTAACCTGTTTGAGAAATTCCTCATGCCAGTTGTCGAGATCGTCAAAGGACTTCATTACATTAACATCATACACCAAAACACAGCAATCGGCCCCTCTATAGAATGCAACTCCAAGACTTTGAAATCTCTCTTGCCCAGCAGTGTCCCAAATCTAGTAAAACCCAAAATGTGATTTAATATAAAAATAAATAAAACTGAATTTTTGAGACAGAAAATTGAAAGAAAAATAAACCAACTTGAAGTGTGACAAGGCGATCATCAATCTGAAGTTCCTTGGTGACGAAATCTGCCCCAATTGTAGCTTTGTACTGCTGGCTGAATTTCTTATGTACATATCTTTCCATTAGTTAATAGAATTTTAACAAAGAATAAGCAAAAAAATCGTATAGCAATATCATCGATTTGATTAGAGCAAATATGATTTAACTTAAAAACAAAGAACAATCAGATCAGCCAGATCAATGCCAAAAGAAAGAACAAAACAAAAAAAAGGATACTGGTTCATCAACGATGTTTTGCCGACCCTGAAAATATTAACAAATGTTATATGATAAAATTTGAACCCTAAAATCAGAAACAATGAAACAAAAAAGTGAAGATTATAATAATACCCGCTGTCGCCGAGGACGATGACTTTGAGCAATGTTCGCCTTCGCAATGACATTTGACTTCACCAATTGGGAATCTAATCAACTTTCCTTGAATCAATTTCCCCCCAACTTTTTGTGAAGAATGTGAAAGAACTGTGTGTTTGTGTGTGAGAGAGACAGAGAGGGGGGAGAAGAAATGTGAGGAAATGGAAGAGACGAGAGGAAGGAGCGCCAATTTCGACACTTTCTTTTTTACTTTATTTATTTATGTCATTTAATTTTATTGAAAATCAAAGAATATGTATTATTTATTTATTATAATTATTTATTTATAATTAATAAAAGTATAAGGTAAAGGTAGTGAGAAATATGAGCTAAGGTACGGTTTGTGTATATTGACTAAAATTAGAGGCGGGAATATTCTGACATGCGAAATATCCCTAATTTTTTTTTTCGGAGTTGATCCAAATTCAGTCACATATTAAACGGGTTAAAAAAATTGTTGGATTTGATGTGTCAATTTATTTTGCGTTGGATTAAGATCTAACATGTGAACTTTGGGTCATATTTGGAGAAAAGACTTGCATGTATTTGTAAGGGATAAAATATAGAATCTGTTCGATTCTGGCCTATGTGTAATCCCGAGGGGCAGGCAAAATTTGGGTCTTGTTATACTAGCACTATATTTTAATCCCTCGCCCCCCTCAAGTTTGGCATTGGTAACACCAGTCATGCCAAAACTCAAAGATGATGTTGATCTCTTCCAAGTCCATTTGTTAATAAGTTTGTAGGTTACTGCTCGTTGTTCATGTAGTGTGTTGTGATCACTTTGTCTTGTATCATATTTCTAATCATGTGGCAGCGACCTCTACATAATTGGCCCTCTCGTGAAAAATGGGATTATTAGCAATGCTCATTGTTGATTTACTATCACTGTAAAGTTCCTTTTGTTTTCAATTCCCACATCCTTTAGTAAACCAATTAGCCAAATGACTTCACAGCTGGCTGCAACAATGGATCTATATTCAATTTCACAAGAAAACCTTGAAACAATCTTTTGTTTCTTGGTTTTCCAAGCCATTAGGGAGTCACCTAACTTAATAAGATAAACAGTAAATAATCTCCTAGACATCAAGCATGATGCTCAATTTGCATTACAAAATGCTGTTAACTTCAAATCAATTTTCTTTGGCAAGAAAATTCCATGTCCAGGAATACTCTTTAGATATTTCAACACTCTTAAGGTTGCATTCATGTGTGAAACCTTTGGTTTGTGCATGAATTGAGTTATCTGTACAAAGTACTTATATCTGGTCTTGTCATCCCCAAATATATCAATTTTCCCACAAGCCTTTGATACTCATTCACATCAGTTAACAATCGATCAGTCCCTTCCTTCTTTGTATTTTGATCATACTCATCACTAGTGAGTTTCAAGTTTTGTGCAATTGGTGTATCTGCTGGTTTGCAGCCTGTCATCCCTACTCCTTTCAAAAGATCCAAAACATATTTTCTTTGATTCAGGCATATCCCTTCTTTGCTTCTAACCACTTCTATACCTAGAAAGTATTTCAAATTCCTAAATCTTTGATTTGAAAAGTGTTATGCAAATACCTTTTTAGCTTTGCAATCATGTCATTATCATTCCCTATAATGATAATGTCATCCGCATATACTAGGAGTATGACATTTTTACTTCAATTCTTTTTAGAGAACAATGAGTAATCATGCTTTGGTATATATCCTGCCTGAGTCAAAGCTTCAGAAAACTTGAAGCTCCACTATCTAGATGCTTGTTTTAGGTAATAATAATGATTTTAGCAATCTACACACCTTATTCCCCATTGATTGCTAAAACCATCAGGAAGAACCATATAAACTTCCTCAGATAAATCTCCTTGTAGAAAGACATTTGTCACTCCATATGATATAGAGGTCAATCATGAACTGTAGAAACAACAAGGGCTTTCCTTACGGTGAATTTTTTTACCACAAGACTAAAGGTCTCATTGTAATCTAGACCAACCTGTTGTGTATCATTTTGCCACTAACCTGGCTTTAAACATCTTTACGCTCCCATCAGAATTAAGTTTAATTTTGTAGACCCATTTACAGTCAATGGTCTGTTTCCCATGAAGTAAATCAACAAGATCCCTAGTCTTATTAGTTTCTAATGCTTTAATTTCAGTGTTTATAACATTCCTCAATTTTTCATCTTTAACAGCCTCATGGTAATTAGTAGGTTCAGTAAGGGAATTAAGGTTGGCTAGGAAACATTGGTATGTTGCAGATAAATGGGAATATTGTATGTAATTAGAAATGGGATATGCACAGTTTTAATTGAAAGTAGGACATACAAACTCTTTTGTCTAGGCACGTTTTTGAGTGATTGTGGTCGATCTCCTCAGAGGTAGAACAAGTGAATTAGAAGTAATAGATGGAGAAAGAGGAATCTCATAACCATCCAAGGAGGATGGTGGAGAAGGTGGATGATGTTAGGGTGAAGGTGCAGGATCCAAGGAGGGAATTAGTTGGGTTGGTGTAGGGAACAACAAGGTCCTCATAGAATGATGGTACTCATAGGGAACAACAAGGTTTTCAATACGTCACACCTTAAATCCAAGGGTGTTCACGAGTCGAGCTGGCTCGAAAATAGCTCGATTAGAGCTCGAAAAAATTCGAGCTCGAGCCTAAAAATGCCTGTTCGCCAGCTCGTAGGCCGTCTTGCGAGCCGGAATAGAAAAATAATTTTTAATTAATATATATATATAATAAATATTTATTCATATAATTTTGTATTATATGATATATTATAATAATTCTACATATATATAAGAGCCACTGTACACAGTTGTTCATCCTCCGGTTGCATGCCGCACTAGATCGCGGCCCTTTTTTAGTTTTTTCTCCCCTCAAAATACGACGTCGTTTTGGCTCCTGTCCCCGGTTTTTTCCTGCTCCGCTTCAAACACCGCATTCAATTTTATTTTCCTGTGGCATAAATCATTTATCTGAGCTTCTGATTTGTTACTCCATGATTACGATTCGATTGGATTTCTATTTTTAAATCGAACTAGGTTTATGGTTTATGCGAACTTTGCCACTTTTAATTTGTATCTTTCATTTCTAATTAGGAAGAGTGTAATGTTAATAGGAGTTTTTATGTCGGTCCATGATTACGCTCGGTTTGACTTTTTATTTTTTGAATTCAAACTAGCTTTAGGATTTATAGGGTTTCTCTCTCTCTCTTACTGTTTTTGTTTTTTTTATTCTATTCGATTTCTAATATGTCTTTGCCTTTTATGTTATTTTTTGTAAATTTTATGAACTGATAGGTGCTTTTAGAGTTTATGTAAGAAGCTGCATTTGACGTGTTTATTTGTATCTTTTTATGTAAGAAGCTGCATTTTTCGTTCCTATAGTTACATGCAATCGCAAAATCGGTCCCCCATGTTCCGCGCACGTCAATTTAGTACATTAACTTACCACATTTTGACAAAATTGGTCCCTACCGTCAATTGACCATCAAACCCTTACGGTTCGACCGTGTGACGCACACGTGACAACGGATTTTGGGGGGGAAATCGCATATTACCCGATTTCACCTTCAATTTGGGGAGGAAATTGATTTTTTTACCTCATTTCTCTCAAATTAGGGTTTAGGGTGTTCATTTCTGCCCATTTTTTACTCGTTTTTTGCCCCCCATTCTCATTATTAGGGTTCGAAACCATGAGCGGAAACAGCTCATCCAATTCGAGCAGGCTCAATTGGAAGACATGAGCAGAAACAACCCATCTTTTCAGTAGTAAAACCGAGAATCGTACAGCTAAGTTCCTCGGTCCCAAATCTGATTACGGGAAAAATCAGCATTTTGCATTTAGAAAACTAGAAGTACAAACAGCAGATCTGTTTCTAATTATTCAAATAAGTGCACCAAAAAGTACAACATTTTCCATTGATTAGCACCAAAAATATCTCTAATCTGAACTAGTCTCTTAAAAGCTAATGGAAATTGGAGAAACATAAGAGAAATAAGTACAGCACGGACAAGCTTGATTTCGTAATTGGTCGAGAACCCATTTACATTATTAAATGGAATCACATTCACACGATTTAATTAATTAACCTTCATCACCATTCAATCGTTTTGTCCAAATACAGCATAAAATGCACTTCTCTAAGGACCAATCTAAAATCTCAGTTAAGCATTGAATTGAATTTCACCATCAAGTAATTAAGTAAACTGATAAATCATGTAAATTAACTCCATTTTTCTCTGTAAAGCTATATATATATATATAAATATATATATATATATATACACAACTCTTTTTCCTCCAACAATGAAAATGTCGAAACCGATAACATACGAAATAAAATGGACGATGAAGTACAAGAAAACTACATACTAGAACATAGTCTTAAATGGCTTAATTAAAAAGGGGGAAAACGAGTAGAAAATGGGAGGAAAATGAAGTCTTAAACCCTAATTTGAGTGAAAAACAGTCTAAAATCAATTTCCCCCCAAAATCTGTTGTCACGTGCGCCTCACACGGTTGAACCGTTAGAGTTGGACGGCCAATTGACGGCAGGGACCAATTGTGTCAAAATGTGGTAAGTTAAGGTACTAAATTGACGTGCGCGGAACATGGGGGACCAATTTTGCGATTGCATGTAACATGAGGGACAAAAACTGCATTTATCCTCTTTAAAAGGCTATTGTAGATCAGATTATTAGCATAAAAAGCTTAGCATTCCCCGAGCATTGTTCAATAAAATTAGCACCAGATAATTATCATTTCTGAAATGATCAGATTGGTACATGCTTTCTGATTTTTCATTTACATGTGAATCAATGTTTATAGACATTTTTTATTCTACCAATGACTCTTTTGAATTTTGGTTGAATTGATTTCAATTTTTGGTTGAAGTGATTATGATTTTTTGGTTGTATTGGAGCTATTAATGGGTGAATATTTTGTTTCATGTTTTTTGTTATATTTTGTTAGTTTGAGAAAGTTAAAGTTATTGATAGATGATAAACCTCGATTATACGTATTTTCTAGCCTAAGATTAGTTATTTCTATATCATTTTATGTTATGATTTATACCTCATATGCGTTTTATAGGTTTGTTACATGATTGTAGGGTAAAATCATTAACTTCGAGAAAATGACGAAAAATCGTATGAAATGAGATACATGGGCACTGTTTGGAAATACAATCATATCTTGGGCTAAAAACCTCCAATATTAATGAGCTTTATATGGTTAGAAAGCTAAGACAATTTCCTAAAAGTCTTATGAAGAGAACAAGATCCGGTTCAAACGTTTGAAGACTCAAAGTTATAAATACGCTTTGTTCCAAACCAAATGGCGCAGTCCTGGTAAAACGATCATAACTTGAGTTCTACAACTTGGATTGGATCCAAATCAGTTGGGTTTTGAAGCTAAGACATAGATCTACAATTTTGTAGAAGACATCGAAGGCAAAATCAATCTCCCCAGCGCGCTTAAGCGCATCGCGCTTAAGCGCGCAAGGCAGAGAATCGCGCTTAAGCGCTCCGCGCTGAAGCGCGGCGCGTCAGATCCGCTATTTACTTATTTTTCGGTCTTTTCTCTCCTTCGGGGTATAAATACTCCCTCCAAACATTGTAAAAGGTTTCGAACTTTATTTCTTGGAGATTGATTGTAAGGATTAGAGATTCAAGAACGAGATTCGACAATTGATTGTAAACAGGATCTTTAACAACGGGTTTTATGAGTTTATCTTTCTATTCTCTTTTAATACTCGTCTATCTATCATGTTTATTTTAATTATCGTTGATTGTTTCTTCGCATCTATGGAGTAGTCTATTTTATTCTGGAATTGGGAATAGCCCGATAATATATTATCAGCTTGAATTATATTATTGTTTACGTTACATCACATATGCTTATGATTTGAATTCTTGATTGTTAATGCTTGTGAATTTGCTGGCCACTTATTTGCATGTTCATAGATATTAGGCGAAAATTCTGAAAGGTGACGTCTATATCAGAACCCTAGAATTCAAACCTAGGAACCTAAATCACGAAAGTAGTTTTAGGTCTTTTGAGGAATCGATATACTATCATAGAGATCAATGAGTCTGAGTTTAGTCTAATCATCATGAAAGTAGTTGGTTAATTAGCTTGGGTATATTGTTATACTTCGACAGAAGATAGTGATTACAATTGGATAGTGTCCTTCATAAGTAGCGATAGTAATTTCATTGGTAATATAATTGAGTCGATAATATTTATCGTGGTGAACCCTGAGTCCGGAATTTCCAATCATATATAACTCAAATCAGTTTTCTTGCATTCTGTTTAGTTTTTTTTACAACGTATCTCGTATTTTTATTAGGCTTAGATTACTGATAATTGATAGGCTAGTGCTTGATCATTCGGTCTTCATGGGAACGATATCTTTTGTACTGCACCGAAGCCGTGCGCTTGCGGTTTAGGCAGATCAATAGAACACTCTAAAGAGTGTGGAAAAGGAATTTGGAAGAAAAAGGATTAGGAAGAAATTACAGCTATGAAAGATATATATGTTAAATCTCTCTTGTAAAGCAAGTGAAAATTACAATAAATTTTACCTGTAAAGCATAATTTATTATAGGAAAAATGTTGAGAACGAAAAATAACGAAAAGTTTATTGATGAAATTAGAGAACAATTTAATAGAAAAGTAAATAGATAAATAAACAAGAACTAATCGTTCTTGCCCCAAAATACCAAGAACTAGCGTTCTTGATCCCAAAGCCAAAGGAGGCTCCAAATTCTACGATCAATTATTTGATAACAAATAATAAAACCCTAGCCACCCTATTTATAATACTACTAACCCTAATTACCAAAATAAAAGGCTCCTACTCAAATAAGGGCAAGACTCCAGAATAATTAAAATAAAAAGACTACTAGACTATTAGGTTACTGAACGTTGCTTCACAACAAAAAAGTTCAATACTAAGGTGAAATATTTAAATAACAGGTTGGAATAATCTGGGTTATACTTATATAAAATTAAATTTAGAATTGAGCCAAAATAATTTTCTTTATCATCTCACAAATGGGTGGAAAATATAAGTTTGCAGAAGTTTCACCTCATAGGGAATGTGCCCTAATGATAATGATTTATGATATCTGTTATCATGTGCACTCCTGTTGGTTTTGAAAATTGTGAGGTCCATTCAACCATAGATTATTACTGCCTGAACTTTGGTAATATTTTGGTTGCTGTTATTCTGTGATTTTACCTTCCTTTCTATTAGTCATTTCGTTGTTTGATACATATCAAGTCATATGCTTATGTTCACGAGTTTGCAAATATAATTGTATATGTGTGAGAATTTGATCATCAATGTGTATCAGCTTCTCTCAACTTTTTATTCCTTTTATTTGTTTCAGATGCAACTATTCCAAGTTACATGTCTTCACTCTCCGTGTGGACTAAATGCAAAGGGGGCAAAATCAGTTGAGCAGCTATTTGAGGCAAATCTTTAGATGGAGCACTCTCAGTTAAATCTTTTGTTACATGATGGTAACACACACAAATTTGCTAAATGTTTATACACATGGATAAAGCATTTTTAGTTTTATTCTCATATCATAATTTTTCTCTGGCCACGTCACAAACACCCTTATATACCGTGGTGCACATATGTACATGTAACAAGAAGTGTTACATATGTGTAAGGGGATTTTGGTCGGTTCTATAGAGGCAAATTCACTTGAGCCATTGCAGAATAACAAAATTGAAGACAATGTGCTTAAGAATAAATTTGATTGGGTTTTGGAGGAAATTGTTACTCTTTCAGAAGATAAACTACATTTACTGTAAAGAGATTTCAATTTTAAGATAAATAGTTGTTTTAATTCATGGGAATTTAGATTGTTCGAATTGGGTCTCTTTTGTATTTTCTATTCTCGTTGATTTGCACAACTGATTTTTGGTGTGTATTTGGAGAAATTGAGTTATGATTCGTGAAATGTGGCATGGAAACATTTTTAGATGTCAGCGTACCACCGAGACTTTGACTTCCCTTTAATTAGTTTTTTATACAATTAATAATAAAAAAGGTTAAATTAAAAAAAAATTACGGGCAACGTCACCACGCATTGCGTGGTACCATTCAAACTAGTATATGTATAAATAGTAATATTTTTGACATTAATTATAACTATATTTAATAATATATGAATGAATATAAAATTAATTATATTTTTTTAAAAAAAATATATTTTTATAATAAAATTATTATTTTATAAAAAAATTATTTTTTTGAGCTCGAGCTCAAATTTTTGGCCCAACTCGGCTCGAGCTCGACTCGTGAACATCCTAACTTAAATCTCTATTTTATCGATACGTGAAAGAATTAATACTTGATTATCTAGTTTTCGTGGGAACGATAACTTTAGTGCTACACGAGAGCCGTGCGCTTGCGATTTTACAGGTCAAAAGACGACACAGTCGTCTTATACCATTTTCGCAAACTCCACACAATTACACCAATTTGGATTTTTTTTGTAATTTTATATCATACCGTGAAATACTTTTTGAATATTCTTATTTTACACTAGTCAGACTTAAAAATTGTGATCAAATAACCAGTCACTCTATAACAAAACTAAAACCATGATAGTAGAAATCATCTCAAAATCCTAAATTTACAAATAATGATAGTTAGAAATTACATATCACCAAAAAGAAAATCAGATCTTCTTCACAAAACCACTTGTCCAAAAGCAAGTAATAATTGATTGTATTAACTGTCAAATCATGAATAGCAAAATTCATTTGTTGCAAAAAAAAGTCCAAATTATATATAATTTTAAAAGATTTTTTTGTAAGATTTTTTTTGAAATGCTAAACAAATGAATTTTCATAGTTTTTTACTTTGAAATAATTTTTTGGAGCATAAGTGGCCAATTAATTGGAGCCTAAAATATTTGTTGGGCCTGAAATATGATTGTTCAGGCCCATTAGGCTTGGGTTCAATTATTAGGCCCAAATGTAACTCTCCCAAATCCAATGGCCCATTTGTTAAACCATGATGTCAATACCCTAACAAAAGTTTCTTCAGCTGCAATGCAAATACGTTCATTTTATTCTGATCACAACAAAAATAAAATAAAAAAAACAAAATATGAATTCCTCTCTCTGCAAATTCGTCCTTAATTCCATAAATCGATCTCGATTATTCTCAACATCCATCACAAAATTTTCAATCCGATTAGCCCCAAATAATCCCCCCAACAAAACCCATAATTTTTGCCACCATCGTTCAACCCTGATTCCGACGACCCATTTCAACATTTCCAGAAATTACAGTGTGAATACTGACAATGAAGTGGACAAGATCAACCTCAAGTTCGCGGAAGCTAGGGAGGAGATAGAATCGGCCATGGATTCTAAGGAAACCGTATATTTCAATGAAGAAGCGGAGTGCGCTCGCGCAGCTGTG
The DNA here is from genome assembly GCA_963669365.1 of Verbascum thapsus. NCBI lineage: Eukaryota > Viridiplantae > Streptophyta > Magnoliopsida > Lamiales > Scrophulariaceae > Verbascum > Verbascum thapsus. Next base: position 2,127,461 of record OY770106.1, read on the forward strand.
ACCGAGGTTCTTGAAATGTATCAAGGTCTGTTGAATAAGCTTCCGGAGAGCGAAAAGGCCGCCATTCAGAGAGCGATGGGGCTCAAGATCGAGCAGTTGAAGGCTGAGCTTCAGCAGTTGAATGAGTAGTGAGAATTTTTCATAATTTTCTACTTTTTATGTACTTTGTATGATTTATGCTTAGCTTCTTGATTAGGAGCTCCTTATTTCAATACTATGTTCTGATAATTTGAAAATTCGGAAGATATTTGAGGATGATGATATTGGGAGCACCGGTTAATTGAATAATCTAATAAGTAATTTGATGTTTTCGTATGTTCCCAATAAATTTTAATATGCGTTGAAGTGATTCAATTTTAGCTAGGCAAACACAGTTTGTTCGGACCTTGAATTTTAATTGGGATGTACTAAGAAGAATGTTTTTTTTTTTTTTTTTCTCTCAAGGGGGTAAAGTTTATACTTTATTTGTGGATGTTTTGTTGTGTCAGCACCATTCTTTGTTAGCTGGTAGATAGCTAACCACCCCATGCGATTGTCGCACAGGGCGGTGTTTTAATCTGCTGAATTTATAAGGTGAAATTGTTGATCTTAACAATTGGCATCAATGTTCATGAATTAGAGTCTACGGTGATTCTTGACATTTACTGTCAGCACCATTCTTAGAACATAACCAGTCAAGGCTTAAACGTCCTACCCACAACCATACGTTGACTAGGACAATGCTTTGTTTCGTCAAATCATAGTACTACTATATGCTATTTTCTCTGCTATTATCATTTTGTCCAAGGATGCTATTTTATTAATGAACAAAGTGGATATTTTTGAAAGGTTGAACTCTATCCTCATAAGTATAGATTAGTTAATAAAATATAGTTAAGAATGTGGAGTTGCCACTTTGGTAGTGATAAACGTCAAGTGATATAGTATATATAAATGTGATATAGTCTTTAAGTTTCCTCTATTGTACATTGAGAGTATGAATTTGAAATAACAGTTCACTTTATTGGACTTGGAGTTTATTCTTTCTGAATCGGTAAAAGTATATTATTTATTTATACTTCAATGTTTGTTCGCTAGAACAGAGGATTATTGATTTACTGATTGCAGATTGCATGTCTCTTAGAGATAAAACTTTATATACGTTTCAGTGTGTAAAGGGTGCCTGGCTATTGCTGGGGTGGGGGTTGCTTTGAGAGTATTAGTGGATTAAAACTTGCTGTTACTTGTTGAAACTTGAAACTATCCATGGCAGAACTATAAGTTTGTTTTACTAATTTAAAAGGATGTATATCTGTATCGAGTTATGCGACTTGAGTGGGGGCAAATTTCATGTGGTATGATTCTTTGATAGTGGATTTCTTTATTGTGTTTAGTCGTTATCCTGTGTCTTGGAGAACCACATGATTGTGTCTGAATAGCTAATGTTGTGAATTGTTTCTCATTCTCATAGTTTTTCGTTAGAATGTTCAGGTGAAAATGGGAGCCTATATTGTTGTCCTAGAGTTATAGCTGAGCAATAAATTGTCTCGAATCATCATAAATTGATATGATTTTTTTGATGCAAAACCTATTGCATCTCTTATTACAAAATATTAGGCGAATGATATGTATTAATAATTTTATTTTGGTATTTATCATTTACTCGATACTTTGCAATATGAGATGTAATATGGCAATTATGTGTGTTAAAAAACATTTCTGCATGTCTTTCTTTTTTTATATTTGGAATGAGTAGCTTAGGGCCAATATGTCCATCTCTGAAAAATCTTTTTCACAATAAAAACAAGGAAAAAATATTTTTAGGAATAAGAAATATGATGTGAGATGTGTATTTTGAAGAATTTTTTAAGAGAAAAATATGTAATGATTATGGTTGATGTAATATGTTTTTTGTTGTGAAAAAATTGTTGGGATTGTTATTTGAATATAATTTATAATGGATCATTTTAGTCAAAATTATCAATTTAGATGTCAAAAAATAGCCACAATGGATATTATTTTAAACGTTGCATTATTTTTCATTAGAGTATGTGATCAATTTGATTTTTGGAGTTGAAAAATAGCCGGAAAAAACTTATAAATCGATTGTGTGAACTGTCAAATCATGAATAGTAAGAATAATTTTTTCTTTTTTTTTTTTTGTTAAAATTTCTTCAAAATTATCTAAAATTTTGAGAGATTTTTTTAAAGAATTTTTTTGTACGATATCAAACAATTGATACTTTTTGGAGTTTTTTACTTTGAATTTTTTTTCTTTGGAATGGAGTTACTTGTTCCTGTAACTTGTAAGATCAATATCACATTTTTCCATCAATCTTTTATAGTAACAATGCCCAATATCACTTTTGCTTCCTTAAGGTTTAGGTTTATCTTATTTTAGCCCTCTAAAAATTTAATTTATTGGTCTTTTTACTCTCAAAACCATTTCACTTTGATTCCTGGGTTAGGAATTCATGAAACATGAATGAACCTATTTTTCTTAATTTTAGTCTTACATGTTGGAATATTTCATACAAATGAGAGAATGCATTTGGGAAAATTGCATTTTTGGTACATTAATATGACTTGCAAGTTTGTTTGGTACACTAATATGGGGGTGTCAATTTGAGTACATAAATGTGTGATATGTCTGGCAATTTAAGTATAAATTTCGTCGGAATATTCAATTTTTGCCAGAATATTCGATGTCAGCCGGAAAACTAATTAATTTGGACTAGAAATGGGGAATAAGTATTTAAAATTGACATATTTTGACCAAATTAAGAGATTTTGACTTTTTTTTTTGTTTTTTTTTTTCTATTTAACTATTTATTATATTTTTTAGTTTTTCACCACCGCCACCGCCGCACATTTATATTTATTTTTTATTATTGAATCCTACAAATACCATTGAACATCTTTATTTTTTCGTTTTATTAATTACAAAAATACACAAAAAAGGTGATGGTGGTGGTCGTCGGGTGGTTTGCGGTGGTCCTGTGGTGGTCATTGGGTGATTGCGGTTGTTCGGTGGTGGTCTTTCGGGTGGTTGTGTGTGGTGGTTGGGTGGTGGAAGGGGATGAAATAGTCTTATTTAAAAAATAGATAAAATTTAGAAATTAAGTTCAATTGATTAAACTAATTTCAAAATTCACAAATTGTAGTCAAAATACCCAAAATAAAGTCAAACCCCAGGTCCCCAAATTAAAGTCAAAATACCCAAATTGAAGGTCAAAATCGAATTTTTTGGCAATTTTTGTGCTCGAATTGCCACACATACCCCACATTACTGTACTCAAATTGTCACCCCATATTAGTGTACCAAACAAACGTGCAGACCACATTAATATACCAAAAATGCGATATTCCCTAAAGTAAACTGACACTCTAACTTCACTCAAATATTTAAAATAAAGGGAAAATTACACGCATTCCCCTTATTGAGTAATTACTTATGAAAAATCAATTTTGTCATACCTTCTTGTCTTACCAATGCACCTTCTCGTCTTACCAATTTTATCTTTTGTTCAACTCATAACATACAAGTCTTCTTTTTTATTTTGTCATTAGTCATTAGTCATTAGTCATTAGTCATAAATTTTAATATATGTTATCATCCTAATTCCTAATCTTAAGGGAGACATGAATGTAATTTTGAGATTTAAATTGGAAAATTCCATAGTTTTCAGGACAAAAAAATGACAAATAGCAGAAGGTGAAACTTATGAATACCATAAACTATTTTATAGGTGGAATAAAGTGTTACAATATCTAGAATGCAATGAATGCGAGGCAACAAAATGACAAATAAGAGAACATGAAATTTATGAATTCACATGTCCTTTGATCTTTTTTTCCCTCTTCTGAAACAAAAAAAAAATGGAGTGTTTGAGATTGTGAGAGCATCAGAATATGGGATTTTGAGGCATGTTGGGAATGGAAAGGAAATCATGGGTTGTTCCTTTGTTCCCCTTTGCATAATGCAACATTTTCTTCAATACTTATAATATTCTATAAAATTTATTGCAAGGTCCCTCCTTTTGCTTCTATTTCTCGTTTTCATGGGATTTATAAAAGTAGAAATATGAGGAGACAAAGTTAGAGGGACTAGAACTCAATTAATGCTAAAAACAAGGACCAATCAAGTAATTATTCCTTTGTTTTTTCTTCTCATTATTTGGACCAAAAAATAGACTCTTGCTCCACTATTTATTCTCCACTATTTGTCTTTTCACTTGAACGTCATAATTTATTTTTAATGAGAATGTAGAGATTCGATTTAGCGATCATTAACAGTAGTGACCAACTTATTATATTTGACTCCATCAAAGTAACAATATATTTGTAGGATGACTATGGTGATATGATTGGACTATATATTATAACAAACTTTAGCCAAAAGAATATAAAGTGGCACTAATTAAACCTAAGAGAAGTTAATTTGTATACCTAATCGCATGGGGATTTTTGCAATTTATCCAATGAGAAAAAAAAAATGAAAAACAATTTGAAGCTTTGTTTGGATGTAGCAATTAATTAAAAGCTCAAGTCAAAGGAATGGACCTCCACTTCTTGGATTTCGGATAAAATTTGTCTTTAAGTACTTAAAAAATTGAAATACAAGACAAAATTTATTTTCTCAAGTTTAGAACTTTTTTTTTATATTTATTATACTAAATGATAAATTTAGGAGAAAATAAAAATAATGGGAGCAAAAAGAATAAATTACGACCTTAAGAACCAAGTTCAAATTTAGTGACGAGGTAAGAGGTTTACGTTAGAAGAGAATTTGACATGGACATGAACTTTCCCTCGACTAATTGTAATTATGCCGTATTGTGGGATTCATTTCCAATTATCTTAGTAGATAAATAGATAAACATTTTATTTAACACTTCAAATTTTGAATTACTTGCTGTTATGAGATTGTTTGAGATGTCTTGCATCAAAATTATCATTTTTATGTGCTACAATACATAATATTGTTATTTTCTTACTAATTTATGAGATTACTTTTGGAGTTTATAGAATTACCAATGAATCGAGTTGATTAGACTATTATTCAAACTTGTTAAAACGTATTTATATTATTATTGATATTCAGAATTTGTGTCTAAACTTGGACAAACTTCAATAAAACTAAACACGAGTTGGATTGAATTTGAGTAGCTCATCTTTTTGATTCACATATTCACAATCAACCAAAACCATAGGACTTGTTAAAAAAAAATCCAAATTCAAACAATCTTTTAGCAATTGACGTTCGACTAAGTATCAAGTAGATTGATTCAATTTTCAGGCAGCAACAAATAAACTACCAAATAGTGAAAGCCAATTAGATTGCTAGAACTATACAAAGAAGCAAATGTCCAAATTCCCTATCTCTAAACAACCAATGAAAAAGTTGATCACCTTTGACTTGAGGACTGTTTTATTAAAGGCCGAGAAGTTTTCCCGGATGATGATTCCTCCGGTGGGGTCTTCACTTCCATTAGAAGTGCCACCACTTCCTTCATCGTTGGCCTTTCGCTCGGTGATGAATTCACACAAAACATGGCGATTCCAAGCGTTTGGACCATTTCTTGTACCAATTGATCTGGCAATCCTTGTAGCTTCGAGTCTAGCACTGTCAGTGCCGGTTCAAAGCTTCCCATTTTCTTCTTTACCCACTCCACTATGTGCACACCTTCACCAATTTGTGGCTCAATAGCGCTTCGCCCGCTTAATATCTCTAACAAAACTACCCCATAACTGTAAACATCGCTCTTCTCTGTTATGTTCACTGTGTATCCATACTCTGTAATAACAAAACATGAATTGTTCAAAACTAGTTCTTACATTTTCGACAAATTCAGTTCTTGTAGTAATGGCTAAGGACTAATCGGCACATGTAGGGAGTAAAATTGCAAAACGTTCTAAATTAACGGACCAACAACGTGAATTTCAATACATGCAAGCAAATTTGTCACTCAACGAGCGTTCAAACGGTAAGGACCATAATAGTAGATCATAATTATTAGAAAAAAGTCATGCAAATCTAATAAAGACGTAGTGATCAAATAGTTAATTAAGAAACACTTGCCTGGTGCAATATATTCATGAGACCCCGCCACTCTCGACATTGCCTGTTGATAATTAGGAGAGTTCATTAGCTTTGCAAGTCCAAAATCAGCCAAATAAGCCTCGTATTTCGAATCCAGGAGTATGTTATTGCATTTCACATCTCTATGAAGAATAGCAGGTAAGCAATCATGATGAAGATAAGCAAGACCTTGAGCTGATCCAACGGCTATCTTATACCTCGTTTCCCAATCCAAATTCCTATTATTCTGCAAAAGCTCATGAAGATTTCCATTTGGCACATAATTGTAGAGAAGAAGCTTAACACTCTTATTGGAACAATACCCAAGTAATTTCACTATATTCCTATGCCTAATGTGTCCAAGTATTTGAATTTCAGCCGCAAATGAGTCTATTGGTTCTTCGTCCTTCTTCGTTTTCCAAAGCTTTTTAACTGCAATCACCTCACCGTTTGGCAATTCTGCTTTGTAAACAACTCCCGAGAATCCTTTTCCAATTACGTTTTCGTCCCTCAAGCAATTCAAGATGTTCTCTATTGAGAAACTGAGTTTTTGAAATGGAATGAAAGTCCATGGGTATGAGAAATCCTCTGAGCTTGACAAGCCCGACTTATCGATCTCGTATTTATGATTACGTGTGAACAGAATCCATACAGCAACAACAGCCATTGCAACAGATGTAAGAATTACAGCAACTAAAAGTATTGTTTTGGTAGATTTTCTTCTCAAAAGATGTGAAGAACAAGTGGATCCATCCAGGGATTCACAAAGGTGAGGGTTTTCGAGGAAAGAATTATGGTTTAATGTTTTGAAAAACGGGGTGACGGGTATAGGACCAGAGAAGTTGTTATACGAAACATTTAAGGATGTCACACTTGTAAGAGAACTTAAAACTAAGATCTTTCCTTGAAGCATATTATGTGAGATATCAAGTGATTGCAACTGTGTCAAACCCGAAATTGTTTCCGGGATTTCACCAACAAATCGGTTCGAGTTCAAACATAAACTAATTGTCAAGCTTGTTAAGTATCCGATTTCGGATGGGATTGGACCAGAAATACTATTGAAGCTGAGATCAAGAAGAGTTATTTTATGCAAATTCTTGATAGACTTTGGAATTTCACCGGTGAGAAGGTTATTGTTCAAAATAAGTTTATTCAAGTATGTTAAATTGCCAAAGCTCCAAGGAATTTCACCAGCGAAACTATTTCGACTAAGATCAAGCTGTTCTAAATTAACAAGCCCCCCCAACTGAATCGGTATATTGCCTGTAATGTAATTATTATGCACATCCAACAACTCAAGAACTGAGATATTACCAATTTCGAAAGGCAAACCACCCGAAAAATGATTCGTATACAAATCAAGAAACACGAGATTTTGCAATTGTCCAATCTCTTTCGGAATCTGACCTGAAAGTTGATTCTCACCGAGCCTTAACCTCACAAGAGACTGGCATTTCGCTATGCCACGTGGCAGTCCACCTGTTAACGTATTACCTAGTAACAAAAGCTTGCTAAGCTTCTTTAAACCGAAAATCTCTTCTGGGATTGATCCAGTAAGCTTATTTCGTGAAAGGTCAAGTGTGTACAGTTCCGTACAGTTCCCAAATGCAGGAGGTATAGTTCCAGAGACCGAATTTCCCCACAAGAAAAAACTCTGCAAGTTCTTCAGTTCACCAATTTGGCCCGGGATTGGACCTGATAATAGGTTCTTATCAAGCTGAAGAACCATAAGGTTAGTGCAATTACTTAACTTCGACGGGATTAAGCCCGTAAGTGCATTATCTGACAAATGTAGCTGTTCAAGAACATCTAGCTTCCCTAAATCACCCGGGATTTCGCCAGATAAATCATTAGCAGACACATCAAGAACAACGAGCGACGAGCAATTGGAAAGTTCAGCAGGGATTGAACTGGAGAGGGAGTTCCCCCACAAAAGCATGCTAGTAAGCTTCTGCAGCTTGCCTAATTCAGGCGGTATTGAGCCCGTTAGCTTGTTCATGTGCAAATAAAGGTTTCTTAACTCAGAACACAATCCCAGTTCGGGCGGTATAGAACCGAAAACATCAGTATCGTAAAGTGCTAACGTCTCTAGATTGATCAAATTACCAAATGTAGGCGGGATAACACCAGTGAGTCCAGTTGCAGCAGCACCAAATGTTGTGAGATTGGTTAATAGGCCTAATTGTGACGGAATTTCGCCAGTTAAAAACGGGTTACCACCGATTCTAAGCTGCTGGAGTGAAATCAATGAGCCAAGTTGTAATGGGATCGACCCATTGAGAAGATTATCTTGCAAACAGAGTACTTGAAGTGAAGAAAGATTGGATAGCTGATGTGGGATTGTACCAGACAATGCATTTGAGTTTAAAAAAAGGAACTGTAAGGAAGTGAGTTTCCCTAGTTCTTGTGGGATAGGGCCTGAGAGTGAGTTAGAAGATAAGTCCAAAATGCGAAGTTGAGTTAATGAGGCAAATGAAGGTGGGATTGGACCAGAAATGTTGGTCGTTGAGAGATTAAGAAGCTGAAGAGATGAAAGTGAAGATAATTGTGAAGGGATTGAGGTGAGATTGAGGAATGTTTTGGGGATTGAAAGTGAGATAACTCTCTGTTGAGGTGAACATGTTATGCCCTGCCATGAACAGGGGTTAGGGTTTGAAGGGTTCCAAGAAGATAGCACAGATGATGATGATGAGAGGAGAGAGAGAAGGGCTTCACCATCAGGAGAGAGAGAGTTAATAACTCTGAACAAAAAGGTGAAGATGATGAAGGAAATAAAGGGCTTCGCCATGAAAATGAAGCTTTTTTCTTTCTACTTAAAACTGTGAAAAAAATATATGAAGAAATGGGACTGAATCAAAATGGGACTGAAACTATTGAAAGGGACAATGTGCATGTGGGGATGCTTCAAATTTACACAACAAAAAGTTAAGGGCCGAAAAAATGTAATCTTTAATGAAACTCCATCAACTCAAATGGTGAAAAATCCACGCAAAAATGTGATCTTTTTAGCTTCTTACCGGAGATAAGAGGCCTTCTTCCCAGCGCCGCCGTGTGCGGCGGTGCAGATGGTGATGGCGATGGTGGAGATATGCAAACTTGAGTGGAGATTATTGAGCTACATTGCTGATGTAGGGTATTTCTTGCATTTTTGTATGATTTTTTTATCAACTTTTTGGAGGAAGAAAGATTGCTTTGGGTTTGTGAGTAGCTCTGCTCTGTTTTGTTTGTGCAGAAATTTTTCTTCAGATTAAGAGGAAATGGTTTGTTTAAATATGGTTAAATTTTTGTTTATTTAGGGAGCCATGATTAATGGTCCCTGCTTCCTAGATACTGTTGAATATCCTAAATTTGGCTTTTTAAAAATTGGAAAACAAAATAGAAAAATAATTAACTATTATTTTAAAATATTTGATGACCGAAGTCGTAGTTTATTAACAAAATTGAGGTTATAAGATATTAAAGATTTCGGGTTTTATTTTATTGATGTTGTTTGACATGTATTAGGTGATGTGTTTATAAACAAATATGAAAGATGATATGTCCTTAATTGTAATTGTGGGCTATTAGATGTTTATTGGATGAGGAAAAATTATTTCCTAGATGTTGTGTAAATTATAGATTATGGTTAGAGAAAAAAATAGTTTGCGTTACTTATTAAATTATTGAAGAAGCAGAAGAAAATGTCCATACATATTATGGTGACTAGTGTAAAAGATTATGTTAACTATAAATTTGAATAAAGATTTTGAGATATATGAAATTTAATCTTATTGGTAGATATTAATTTAATTGGTAATCGAATTCTTCCAAATAGTAAAATGACATCTTATGACCAATTAAACATATTCTAAAAAAAAAAAAAAATTGTGTCATTTATCACACTTAAATCTGCAAGTCAATCGATATATAATTAATTATCTAGAGCTTCATAAGTTACAAGTTCTTAGATATCAAAAACTAACAATTAAATTAAATAAATCTCAAAGAAAATATGAAAATATTACCCTTTATCTGAACTATCAATTGAGTACTTATTTAACATTTGTGGTGATTATAAGAGCAGATAAATACAATATTTTCAGAGCTTTTTTTAATCTATGGAACATTTAAAATTGAAATGCATTGGGAAGAGTTGATTTAAATTATATACAAGGAGTAAGGCAACGTAGGGGATTGTGAAAGCCAAGAGAAAGTTGGATTAATCAACCAATTCCACGTCTTTTTCCTTTACTTTTTTCTTCCACGTTTTACACAGTATATATTCATATCAAGATTTCTAAGTTAATTATTTAATTTCTTATTTTTATTTATTTTATAACTATAGTAATATAACAATTTCCATTATAATATTTGTCATATTTAAGTTAATCTTCTAAAATGATTCCATATATTTACATTTACAAAAAAATTGAATTGATTAATTAACAACACCAAATAAAATAAACATTCAATTCTGAAGTCTAAAAAAATTATTTGATTAACAGATACGCGGGTCCTCAGTTTGAGCAAATGTGACTTATTTGATATTTTTACTTCGAGTGACATATATTACCCAAAAGATGAAATTCGAGATAAACATGAAGTTGTTTATAATATAATCTATAAAAAAACTCAACTTAATTTTTTATTATGTAAAACTTGAAAAATATGGAATATTTTGCAGTGCGTACTAAATTTTTATTAACTGGTAAAAATAAATAAGGGTCTATTTGACTATCGAGGAAAGAGTAGTGGGTGTGTTTTGGGAATAGGGCTGAGTAAAATGTACTATAAATAAGAATGAGGCCATTTTGTTATACATTATGGGACAATTATCTATTAGGGTTTTCACAAGCTAGGGTTTTAGTCTATCAAATTTTTATCAACTTTTTTTGGGTTTATACTATTTAATCTTTGTACCGAAAGAAGAAATGTCAAATAAAATTATTTTTCTTAAATTGCTTAGGGTTTTGTTTATATCTGATTAAATAGACTAAAACGATTAAAACATAAAAAGCTAAGAGTACGTGTTCACAAATATAATACATCATTGGACGCGATATTGATGTTGTTAGAGTCAAATAGAGGTGTACATGGTAGAGTTTAATGTGTGTTTTTTATAATCTTTTGGCTCGATTCAATGATTTATGATTTTGATATCTTTAATCCAAGCTCAAGCCGACAAATATTGAAGCCACATTTCTTTTGAACTTGAGTGGTTCGTTCAACTGTTAAATTACATGTGCCATATTTAAAAATTCAAATTACATACTTTCGTTACTGATTATATTTACTAAATTTCGTACGATAAAATATAATCGAAATTTGTAAAATACGACTTAAAAAGTATCTACACGAAGCTAATAACTACAACTTGTAAATATAAAACAAAAGGATATGATTCAAAAAGTTTTGACAACATATAGAAGTCTAGAACTCGTAAACTTGTTCTTTTTTTAAGTTTAAACTATCAAATTAATTCACACTCTAATATTACGAGTCTTTTGAATATAACTTACTCTATTATAAATTTGTTGAATTTTATTATTAGTTATCAAAAAAATAATCGAACAATATATATGTGAAGTATTTATGTTTCTATCATTCCCATTAAAAAATCATTTTAAAAAAATAATAATAACTAAGAAAACTTTATTTGTTGTCAATTGCTTTTTTGAAAATAACCACCAGAATTCAGTACTCAAAAACATTTTGTTTAGGGATCAACGTTTTTCTTATTTGTTTTGGTTTTCTTAATATTTATTCACCAATAAAAGTTTCTTTCTCAGTGACATCATCATCATGTTTTCTCAAAAAATATTTGAACTTGTATTTAAAATTTAAATCAAATAGTAATTTGTCACATATTCAACAAATGCATACTTATATTCTACTATATTATAGCACAGTTTTTCCTTAATCCTAATTTTCTAGAATTTTGAATTTTTTTAATAAAATGAAAAATTCTTATTGGTTGATTAAATTTTTTAGATTGATTACTATTCTTAAATTAGATAATCAAATTAAATTACTTTCCTATTACATTCACTTGCAACCAAAATGGGAAGAGTTACAATGTTTTGATTGTGATTTGTGATCATTAATGCAAATGGAAAGATCAAAATTTATTACCATGTATAATTCTTAGCATATCTAAATAAAGAATGGCCTAAATTAAGTACGTTCACATTAGGCTTAAATTTAAATTTTAAACTTTATTTTTAAAATTGACTGCCAAATCGAAATTCTTAATTAGGAGGAATATTTAATTTACATTAGCTAAATTTACGTATTAATTCATTCCACAATTTATGGAATTATGCAGTTAATAAGGAAACTGATACATCTATAAATTATTTTCATTTAATCTACAAACTTATAAATTATGTCATACTTTTTCTGCTTCACAAATCAATTTTACGTTTCTCTATGTTCACTAATTTTTTCATCTACAAAACTGAATTTGATTTGATGTGAGGTAATTTATTTTATTAGTTCTTTATTTTTCATCTTTCAATAGTTTTGAATTTTATGCTTTCAATTTTGGTCGATTTTCTTCATTTAATTTAGTCTTAAACATTAATGACATTATGAGAATTTCTTAGTCGATTGAAATTTTTAGTCCATATTTTATTTGGCGATGAGTGGTTATGAATGGAGCAATGGAATACTTATACATATATGCTTGAGGTAATCATTTCACTCCATTAATTTTTTATTTTTTGTAGTGAATACCATTGTGTACTATTTTTCTGTTTATAGTATTATTTTTGTTGTTAAATTTATTGTATATTAACAATTGTTTTTAATATATATGTGCAAAGGAGTGTACTAATAATCTTTTTTTAATATATATATATATATATATTTAATAAAATTGGGGAAAACTTTAGATTATGAATGAAGCAAATAAAAGCGTTCAATATTGAATTTTGAAGGTTGAAGACAAATCTCTGATTTCTATTTTCTATTCCCTTCTTCCTTTTCTTATTAGATTAAATTTTGAATTTAAATTTAGTTTCTTTATGAGAACTAGAAAAAAAATTAATTTAATAATATAATTATAATTTTTGTTATTGGAAATAATTTTTCATTTTTTACAAGTTATAAATAAAAAACAACATAATTGATTTATCGTTTTAATATTATAGAAATTATCTTCTGGTTGAATTTATATTTTAATATTCCAAAATTATGAAAATTTAGTGCCTCAAGTCTATATGTGAACCTGTATAGATAGGCTTCACGTACTAAATTTCAGTACATTACTTATTAATGTTATTTTTTATTGATTAAAATAATTGAGAACTAATATCATTATCATTATATATATTATAGCAAAGCGGTGTGGGACCCACTTTGCTCTCTATCTTTTTTTTCGGTAATTTTAATTTTTTTAGTGTTGAGAAAAATTTTATTAATTGATTTGATTGAGTTTGTAATTTGAAAGTTTGGATTTAAACATATTAATTAGGAATATAAAAACACTTATTTGGTAAATAACACAATATTTGGATAATGTATTTTGATAAAATTGGGGAAAACTTTAGATTATGAATGTAGCAAATAAAAGCGTTCAATATTGAATTTTGAAGGTTGAAGACAAATCTCTGATTTCTATTTTCTATTCCCTTCTTCCTTTTCTTATTAGATTAAATTTTGAATTTAAATTTTGTTTCTTTATGAGAACTAGAAAAAAAAAATTAATTTAATAATATAATTATAATTTTTGTTATTGGAAATAATTTTTCATTTTTTATAAGTTATAAATAAAAAACAACTTAATTGATTTATCGTTTTAATATTATAGAAATTATCTTCTGGTTGAATTTATATTTTAATATTCCAAAATTATGAAAATTTAGTGCCTCAAGTCTATATGTGAACCTGTATAGATAAGCTTCACGTACTAAATTTCACTACATTACTTATTAATGTTATTTTTTATTGATTAAAATAATTGAGAACTAATATCATTATCATTATATATATTATAGCAAAGCGGTGTGGGACCCACTTTGCTCTCTATCTTTTTTTTTTCGGTAATTTTAATTTTTTTTAGTGTTGAGAAAATTTTTATTAATTGATTTGATTGAGTTTGTAATTTGAAAGTTTGGATTTAAACATATTAATTAGGAATATAAAAACACTTATTTGGTAAATAACACAATATTTGGATAATGTATTTTGATAAAATTGGGGAAAACTTTAGATTATGAATGTAGCAAATAAAAGCGTTCAATATTGAATTTTGAAGGTTGACAAATCTCTGATTTCTATTTTCTATTCCCTTCTTCATTTTCTTATTAGATTAAATTTTGAATTTAAATTTAGTTTCTTTATGAGAACTAGAAAAAAAAATTAATTTAATAATATAATTATAATTTTTGTTATTGGAAATAATTTTTCATTTTTTACAAGTTATAAATAAAAAACAACTTAATTGATTTATCGTTTTAATATTATAGAAATTATCTTCTGGTTGAATTTATATTTTAATATTCCAAAATTATGAAAATTTAGTGCCTCAAGTCTATATGTGAACCTGTATAGATAGGCTTCACGTACTAAATTTCACTACATTACTTATTAATGTTATTTTTTATTGATTAAAATAATTGAGAACTAATATCATTATCATTATATATATTATAGCAAAGCGGTGTGGGACCCACTTTGCTCTCTATCTTTTTTTTCGGTAATTTTAATTTTTTTTAGTGTTGAGAAAATTTTTATTAATTGATTTGATTGAGTTTGTAATTTGAAAGTTTGGATTTAAACATATTAATTAGGAATATAAAAACACTTATTTGGTAAATAACACAATATTTGGATAATGTATTTTGCATTCATGATTGATAGTGGTTATAACAAGTTTTATGATAAGTTCCTGTTAGTAAGCCTACAATTAAATGAGATTATAATATGTTGACTAAAGTTCAATTTTTTAAGATTTGTTAGATGTAAATAGACTTATTGTATTAATTAAGAAATGAAATTCCACAATAAAAAGTTATAGTTAATAGTATTTGAACAATATTTAGGATAATCGTATTTATTTGTTCCTTACATCTTGACTTCTAAAAATAGTAAAGAAAAGATTTTACAGACAATTAGGGCAAACAATAAGCTTCCATAATTGATGCTAATTGAATGAGTAATTGACTCTTTTGGAATGACGAAATGAATAATTGATTTTTTTAATGGGTAATTCACTATTATTATAAATATTGACGTCCATTAATTGATGTTAATTAAATGAGTAATTGACTATAGTTATAATTTTTAATGTCCACAATTTAAGCTTATAAAATGAGCAATTAATTCTTTTAAAAATTAAATGGCTACTTTTCTCAATTCTCTTTAAATTGGCATTTCATTGTAATATCATAATTGTGCATGTTCATAGTCTAACATCACATTTACAAGATCATAAAGTTTTGATTTCTTTCTTATTTTTATGTTATTACTCTCAATTTTTTATTCATTTTTTTATTTGTTTTTTATTTTAATTTTCTATTAGTGTTAATCTATGGCAGACATAAATCAAATGACTTTCATGGACACAAAGTTGGCAAATGTGGAAGCAGACTACTATGTTTTATTTATTTATTTATTTATCTTTATTTGGTTTCAGTGGATATTAAGTATAATTAGTAAATTTTTTTAATAATTTTTCTCATTAATATTCTTTTTATAATATATTGGTTTAATTAGTTGTGTGGAATTGAAATAGTCAATATTTATGTAAAAAAATATTTTTATATATCTCTACATATTTTCTTATGTTTATAATTTATTATGACATTCAGTTTTCTTCAATGGAAATGAATAATAACAATTATGATTATATTGAGGACTTTTTTATTTGATAAAGACTAATGAGTCAGCCGAAATAAGCTTGAAGTTTGTAAAAGTGTGAGAATAAGAGAATTTGTAAGTTACAATAAGCTTGAGTAGAGTTAGAATAAGAGAATTTGTAAGTTGGCCTTAAACTTATTGTATTCCAACTCAATGAGTTTGAGTCACTTCATTCTTAGCTCATAATATTTGATTTACAAGCCTAACTTTTGTATGATAAATGAAACATATTACAACTGATTATAATCATATTCTATTTATAAGTGACATTTGTTTATTATTATTATTATTATTATTATTATTATTATTATTATTATTATTATATATTTAGTCCCTTAATATATTTACTTTGATAGATAGATATCCATGACTTTACATAATTAGTCATTAAATATATTGATGTGATTGGTCATATTTAATGTTTTTTTATCTACCAAGTTATGGATTTCACCAAATCTTTTTTATAAGTTTGTTTCATCTTCTACATTAAAGTTAAAGAAAAAAATTGTTCGATTAAAATTCAAATATATCACCTAAAAATCGCTTAGTATTAAATTTTTATATTAAAAAATTTAAAAATATATATTTGGAGAATTTATTTAGAAAAGAATATGTTCAAAAACAAATTACATTTCAATTTTAGTTTAGTAAACCACTTTAATATTCTTCATAATAATAGTAGGATTATAATAGTCTTTAAAGAAAAATAAATTGAAAAAAAAAATTAGAAGGAATGAGCTCTATTGTTTTGTGGTACTCTTTTTGACAACAAATTGTTTATTTATTTATTTTCTTAAAGAATGTTCTCAACTTCTTCCACCAAACAAATTTGTTGAAAAGTATTGTTGGGTTAAATAAATAATTTGTTGTTTATTTGGCACAATGAATTTTTTACTATTAAGTGACACTATTTTATATTTCTCATGAACAATAAGGTGTCATAATATTATGATTTTTTAACATTACTAAAATTTGATCTATTTCTTCATTGTTCTATTGAATGATTTTTCGTATTGAGTTAATGGATATAAATATGATAATTATGGGTTTTCAAAAGAGATATTTTAAATTATAATCTGTGCATAGCACGGGGTACACGCTAGTAACTTATTATAGTAAAGTACAAATATATTTGAGCAAATAAGAAATCAAATATCATTTGTGAAATGAGGGGTACTGCATGGTGATTAATCAAATTAAAATTACCCTCATCTAAGAAGTATGGTCAATTTAAATTTGTTACTATGTGTATTAAAATATAAAATAATTCCAAACAAAATTATTATTGTTATCATTAGATGGGCAAAACTAAAATAATCATTTGGTTTGACTACTAGCATTTACAGTAAATTAGTGAAGTGATCTTCAAACAAATCTTGAAGATTAATGGAATAAATAGACAAATGAGTTAATTGCACTCAATCAACAAATTATTAACAACTTAAACTCCACTTGAAAGTTGCCATCTACTAGTGCATTTAAATTCATTTATAAGAGATAATGTAATTTTAAACGTTTCTTAAGCTATAAGTAAATGATTGATTTGGAGGTATCACGGCATATAGTGTGGATCAGTAGATGAATTATGAATAATATATTTATATAAGATATTATTAATACTTTCTCAACTATAAATACGTGGTAAATCGAAAATGTTAGATAAATCGAATTTAATAAATTATGTATATCTTAAAATCACCCTACAAATGAGTGCATAAATCTATGAGTTGTTTGAATTTTGTTCGAGTAGTTCTTGAATGTTTAATTTATCGAACCACCTCTAACAATTGAAACTGTCAATCGAGTCGAGCAGGAGTTAAAATCTTTTGTTTGCCAACTTATTATTTTGCATCCTAAGGGTAGCGGTATATTCCCCCATATATAAAAAAAATATTGATTTTTATTTGAGAAATGCTATATACCACCATTTTTATACCACCGATTTTTCACCTCCCTTTGATTAGAAAGTATGAATGTATTAAATTCAATTGAATTAATTAAATACAAATAATTATTTACCAATAATAGAATAAGTGAAAAATCGATGGTATATAGCATTACTCTTTTTATTTATACATAGAAAGTAATTGATTCCATTCTAGTTAATGAATAATTTATAATGCTGAAAATAATACAAAGGTAAACTGGTTTCAATAAATAGACAACTATTAATGTGAACAAAAAAAAATCTCACAAATCCAAAAATATAACACTCTAAAAGAAACAACAAACTTAATTTAGTATAATATATTAAAAGTTTAAAACCCTCATCGAATAGAAACATAATAAACAACAAAATATAAAGCACGAAACATAAATATTATGCTAGCTTGTCTTTGTACTAACAGTCTTAAAACTTTGGGTTTTCTTAATGTACATCAAAGTATTTTATACTTTAATTAAAACAAATAATTTAATTTAGTTGTATATCGATATTTGCATCACGCTGTGAAATATAATCTACTTTTGCGATCTAATAGTTTTGTTTTTAGCTTCAAAATGTTTCTAAGAGTTAACTCGACTTAGCTCAAGTCATTTGCATTCCTGAATTAATTGGCTTCACAAGGATTTCTTACAATGATAAAAATAATACGATTGATTAAGGTTATAATTTGAGCGCGTAAATAATATGTTTCGAAAATTTATAATATGAAATTTGAATTTAATATAAATCAATATCCTTGGGAGAAAAAAAAAACAACTCAAATTATTCTACTTGTCTAGTTAACATAAATTAATCAACCAAAGTAGTATTAGCTAATAATCTTTAGACAAATATTATTAAAGAATTTGATAATACATAAAATTCAGGCATGTAGTATTTGTCCTTCATCTTTATATTTGGTACTAAATAATTAATTGGATTTAGATTTATGGAGCCCCCAACCTACTCATTAGAATTTCACTCCACTAATACTATAATTGCCCACTTGGGACTTTACCCTTTACCCATTGTAATTGAACTTTTAGGAAAGCTAACGAATAAATCATATATATGTATATATAATTATATATTATATCCCAAATATATCAAAAGGACAAATTAAGTTCGCAAAGGGTATGTTTGGATTGAGTGATTTGGATTTGGGGAGGGGATTTGGATGAAGGATTTGAAATGACACCTAAAACATAGTCATTTGAAATTCACCTGGAGAAAATAGCTCAAAGTGAATGTCGAGTGATTTGAAATCCATTATAACTTGGATACATCCAAACGAACTTCATGGATTTGTTGACGAATTTGAAATCCATAAATTTCAAATCCTTCAATCCAAACACATTCTAAATGAATTTGTCAATAAATTTGAAATCCATAATTTTTAAATCCTTCGACCCAAACGCACCAAAATTTTAACCAACGAATTCAACACAATATTTGAATGTTTATCAAATAAATTTTGATGTGTTCAAATTGATTCTTTGACTAATTCCCCCATGATTGGTACGTGGGAGTTGGGCCTGAACCTGGGCCTGACTTGGAAAAATAATTAATCCAAATTAAAAAAAATGGAGCCCAGTAGCGTGAAGCCATGAAACAAAGTTAAACTTTTTTTTCTTTGAGAAACACGCAAATTATTAATTGAGAAATTTTATATGAATTTAAATTAAATTTAAGATATTTAATCTTCATAAAAGTTCAGTCTTATCTGTTATGGATTTCAAATTTAATTCCATAACTTTCAAAATATTTTTAATTTAGTATCAATTAAAAGTTTCACCCAAAATTAAAGGTCGAACTTATATGCTCCTCTAGTCAAAATCTTGTTTAATTTTTGAGATAATTCATACGTACATAATATTCACATGGAATTTATTCTAAAACATGATATTTTTATTTATTATCTCATACCATCAACCACAAATTCTCCACAAAAAATAGTGCTGCAAATTACATAATAGTATATTTATACTCGTTCGTATCCAACCTCACCCATTCAAAATTCCTAGTTCAATTTCTAAAAACAGTCATCAATAATTTTAAAACTGAAGACTTTTGGGAACTTCTAAAAACAACCTAAACTCTTCTTGGTGAAAAGAGCAAGAAGTATTATTACTATTAATTTAAAATTTAAAATAAAAACAACCTAAACATTTCTTGGTTAAAGGAGCAAGAAGTATTATTACTGTTAATTTCAAATTTGTGTACCAAACTTTATTTTAGTTCTTAATTATAGAAAGAAATGACAATTAAATTGTTATTTTTATTCTTATTTGTGTGAGTAACACTAGTGGTGCTCACGAGGCGAGCTCGAGTCAAGTTGAACTGAAAATTCGAGTTCGAGCTCGAACTCGAGCCACGATTTTCGAGCTCGAGCTTGACGAGCTGCAGCGTTCGAGCTCGAGCTCGAAAAATATTTTTTTTATAAAATATATATTTTTAAAAAAAAATATATTATTAATTTTATATTATACATATTATTAAATATAGTCATAATTAATGTCAAAATATTATTTTTTATTATTTATACATATATTATTATAATATATCATATTATACAAAAATATATGAATAATTATTTATTTATATATATATTAATTAAAAAAATATTTTTTTACTCCGCGTCGCGAGTTGGCGAACATGCAAATTTAGACTCGAGCTCAGCTTGAGCTCGAATTTTTTTGAGTTCGAATCAAACTATTTTCGAGTAGGCTCGTCGAATTTGTAAGCCAACTCAGCTCGTGAACACCCTTATGTCCCATGCATATTTTATTTATAGAAGGAAAAAAAAGGGCACTGCAAGATGTAACGTTTAAACCGTCCAATTTCCAATGCGCAACGCCTCATCATTAAGTAATTTTTATTTGGTCTGGTCGATGCAGCCCGTAAGGGCACTACCCCAATCCATACAAAAGTTGACACATGGCATATGTTAATTTTGGTTTTTAATTTTCTTTTATATCTACTCCAAAGAAGAAAACTTTGGTGGCAATTTATATATTTTGATGTTATTTTCTTTCTATTGTACATCTTAATATTATTTATTTTAGTCATGTATTTTGTTTAAATGATTTAAAGTAGTGATAATTTGATATAAAGATAATGTTGTGTTGGAATGTGAGTTAAGAATATTAAATAAAAGATAAAAACAAGAGGGAGAATATATTTGATATTTTAGATTAATTAATGATGAATAATAATATGATATAATTAATACAAAATAATGTGCGATAGAAAATAATAACTATTTTAAATAAATAAAATTGAGTGTTGATTTTCAATTTTTTTGTTTCATAGTGATCCAAACACCAAAGAATGGAAAAATAAACATCTTTTAAAATATGATCAAACATAACCTTAATATTTTTATTATGCTTTTAAAATAATTTCAAATCAGTAATTTATAGCAAGGTAACAAAATATATAAATTGCCACTAAATAACAAAGGGAATTAAAATTATATTTTGATGTTATTTCAAAAAGAAAAATAAAATATTTCCACTTATATAAAAGAAAATTAAAAACCAAAATTAACATATGCCATGTGTCAACTTTTGTATGGATTGGGGTAGTGCCCGGGCTGCATCGACTAGACCTTTTTATTTGATTAAAATTATTAAACTTTATGCCAAAAAATAAAAAGTTAATAAACTTTGGTTCCAACTTCCAAGATGACGTCAACAACTAAGACGAAGCCACGTTTACGAATCCAACGGTCTATCCTTTTTTATTTGTCTCGTATCAAAGGTGATTTGACTTGTGTCACTAATCATTAATTTATTTCATAATTCCACCACAGGTTAGTTTGGGCCGACTTTTGATGACTTTTTTCAATAATTCATTTCGTCCTTCTTTCCTTTTCTTATTTAATTATACCAAGTGAGGGAGACATTTTTTTTCCCACATATATAATAATGTATATCGCAATTATTTTCAGTGTGATTTTTATTGTTTCCAACTTTCAGAATTAATTATTATAAAATATACTAAAAATTGTGTGACGTCTATAAAATATAGAGGGATAAATATATTTTTCGTCCATCAAGTTACATCCAATCACAAATTAGTCCATCATGTTCTGCGTCCGTCAATTTAGTCCTTCAAGTTACAATATTTTGACAGTCAATTTACCGTCCAACTCTAACGGTTCGAGCATGTGCGGCGCACATGACAAGCAGATTTGGGAGAAAATCGCATATGACCTGATTTTCAGCTTCATTTCTCTTCAATTTGGATATGACCTGATTAGGGTTTAATTTCTCTTCAATTTGGGGGGAAATCGATTTTTTATCTCATTTCTCTCAAATTAAAAATAGGATTTTTCAAATTCGAGACTAAAATTGAATGAATTGACATGTACCTTTTCGATTTGGTGTTCTAATTCAAAGCAATTAAAGAAATCACAAAGCTTCGAACTCGGGGTGAACAGAAATTACGAATTGCAGAAATTACAAAGCTTCGAACTCTGGTGAACCGAAAAATGAACAGAAATCACAAAGCAATTGAAAACATATTTGATTTTCGCATATGGATTAGGGTTCTCTTGAAAAAATGATAGGAATTGCGATATGCGATTGAAGAGAAAAGAGAAATGAACCCTAATTGAAGAGAAATGAAGCTGAAAATTTGGTCATATGCGATTTTTCCCCTAAATCAGTTTGTCACATGCGCCACACATGCTCGAACCGTTAGAGTTGGATGGTAAATTGACGGCAGTGACCAATTGTATCAAAATTTTGTAACTTAAGGGACTAAATTGACGGACGTAAAATATGGGGGACCAATTTTGCGGTTGAATATAACTTGAGGGATGAAAAATGTATTTATCCCAAATACAGACATATAATTTTCACTTTTGAGTTTTGAAAAAATAGTGAATTATTTATAATATCAACTAAAATTACCCTATCTTCAATCCTTGATGTTGGGTGTTTCTATGCTATGATTCTAGATTGTTCCAAAGGTTTTAGGCTACAAATAGGCTTCATTAATCAAGGTTGGTTAACGTGTCCCCTATCATTCATTTAATTTTATATTTCATTTGAAACTTTGTAATATAGATGCATGATAAATTTATATAATTGTTTGTAGAAGATTTATCACACGTGTAAGTTTATGTTAGATAGATTAAAAATATATGAAAATAGTGATTCGAAGTGGTATTTTGTAGTTAAGAAAGAGTGTTTAGATGATAAAGTTACCGCAATTCAATAAACGATTGTAAATTTCAATCAAGTTTATTTTATTTTTACGAATAATATTTGTTATCTCGTGAAATTAGTCCCATCTTCCAAATATAATGCAAGATTCACTTATCTATAAATACTAAACATGGTAGAAAATAGTGATTGGATGTGTCTAAATAACACATGTAAATTAAAGGTGAGAATAGTTAAGGCCTTGTTTTTTTTTTTTGATGACGGGGAAAACCCGCAGCCGCTACCCTTTCGGATGCGCACTGGGTAAACCTCGCTCTTGTGCAATAGCTTGCAAACCACACAAGAGAGATAATCCAGCCTAGGTTGCCCATAGCTGACAGGCTCACAGTAGAGAAGGCAATAGGCATTCCAACCATGGGAATCGAACTCATGACCAAAAACACAAGGTTCAGCTGCCTTATCAACTCTACCAAGGGTTGCCCCAGGCCTTGTTTGTTATGTTAATATAAAATTCATTTTTGAAAAATTTGTATTATAAAATTCAAAATAAATAAAACATTAATTATTTTTATTCAAATTCATTTATTTTTTTAATTTTACATTTTCAATCCCTTATATAACTACATATCAATTATTTCACACCTACGTTTAGCAAATTATTTTATAATTTGATAATCATATAATCATTATTGAAACAACTATATAAATCAATCTATACGTCAATAATCAAAAAACAACCAATAATTTTATCCGATATATTTTCTTATCCATCAATTGTTTTCTAAAAACATATATAAACCAACGCAATTATATTTTATCATTTCTAACGAATAACATAATACCATTTCCAAATTGTGTTTGCAAAATCTTGGCTATTGAACCTTATTTGATCTTGCAAATTGCAATGAAGTTATTTTATCACAAAAAAAAAAAACAACACATGGTAATGTATGTATTCATATGCCATGACATGCATGCATGTATGTATATGTATATATGTAGGAGACAAATAGACAATCAAGCTGAGATACCAAAACAACGGGGCCCACTAAGCGAAGATATAATACTTGATCCTTGTCTAGCCACGTGTATATATATAAATGAATCAAATGCTTTGAAGCTATTGGGTATAATAGTGGGAGAAAATATCTAGGAGATATTTATTATGCCTTTGCCTGCCCGTTAATCCTGGCCACCCATATTTATACTTGTTCGGTTGGAGATGCCATCAGTGCAGCTGCTGCACGTTGCTTTTTTACCAAATGTCTAGACTTTGTTTGTTTTTGATTCGAAGATAAAATTTTAATTTTTTTTAAAAAATTGAGTATTATGAAAATTTGTGTGAGAATATAGTAAGTAATTATTTATGCTTTTAAAAATAAATTAAAAGTTGTAAAACACGTCAAATTAATAGTGATAGGTTGATGGATGATGTATAAAATAATCGTGTTACAATTATATGAATAAAAAATAGTAAAGTATGACAGAGAAAGCGAAATAATGATTAAGTAAATGATTTGATTGGTAAATATGTGAAATGTTGTATGTGTGATTGATAGGTAGGTATACAGGGAGATTGAAAATATAGAATTGAAAAGAGAAAAATTTATTTAAAATTTTGTAATTTACAAAACTTAAAAAATGAAATTTGAAAACATAAACAAACAAGGCCCTAGAATTTGAGCCTCCCACTTTGGAAGCAATTATTGGGATGTGATTTCGTTCTATCTTCTTAACATAAAGTGGATGTATTACACATACTTTTTAATAACAAAGGATGTGATTAACCTATTTTGTAATATGATTTTATAGGAATTTTGAATTAATGCAAAGGGTATTTTATAAAAAGATAGAAGAAAACAATTCAAATTTATCAACTTTGACAAACACTAACATAGGAATACGGACATGAGATATATCAATTCCTAAAAATTTAGAATGCGACACAATTTGAACGCAACTACTATATATAATATATTAAAAATTTATAAGTACTAATCGGACAATAAAAAAGAAAATTAAATATTATATATTAAAACTTAGGGGATTGTGTAGAATTCTGAAAGACCAAATTTGGGATAAGCCGGTTGGTGAATTTTGCAGATCCTGGCCATGACGACATGTACGATGAGATACATTTGCTTAAAAGATGATATCAGGATTTAAGAGAGGGAGAATGGTGAAATCAAATGAGTTTTGCGAGAAAGAGAATAAAGGTCTGTCACACGTGATCTGAAATGTGCAAGTAAGAAAAAATATTGAATTCAACCATTTTTTTTTTCTTTCGCCCCTATACATTTTAAAACGCCCAAAACAAGCGTTGATATATCCTAAAAATGTTGGACACGCTCCTATGGAGTGTCCGACCATGTGTTCTCTATTATTTATTTATTTATTTATTTCAAATATATATTGCGTGCTAGACACCTTTTTGCCATGTTTGACATATTTTTGATTTTGAACACGATGCCTAATTTTGAATGTTTGCAAAAATTATAAACTACTACGGATATCTTATTGCTCATGTGACCCATATAACTAGAAAAATGAAGAAAAATGGATAAAACTACAACACTTATAACATATTAAAGAAAATGTTGTGACGTCTCTTTAAATAACTACTATTGTAACAAAACTCGATATTATTAATATTTATTTACTATTTTTATTGTTAATCGTTAGTAAAATTATTTCACTCGGCCAGCTTTCTTATTCAATCTCGTCAATTAAGATATTTGCTCTCATTATTCGTTTGCTACCAAATTATTTTTGGATATAATAATAGTAAATACTATTGAGACTTGTAAAAAACGATTTCGAAAGTCTATCTTCGCGAACTTCTTGAAAGTTTGGCGAAAGAGAGAGAATGTAAGAGAATAAAAAATGACGGATAAAATATGATAGATAATCACGTCCCTATACTTTTTTCGGCATCATATTTATGTAAAGGTTGAAAAAAACACGACTCTTAATTGAAAGAGTTCTTTCTAACCTTTTAAAAATAGGTCTATTAAATATGACCACTCTCTAATATTAAAAAATAATTAACTAGTATTATTTATTTTAATATAATAATAAAAACTCCAACACACACAAGTTGGAACTTGGAAGTAAAAGTAAAAGTTGATGCTGCATGAAAGTTGATGACGTTGTGTTTTGTGCTCCTAAATGGTTATTTATTATTATTATTATTATTATTTCTGAAACACAGTTATTATTATTGCCCTGGAATCTATTGCTCTAATATCTATTTTATCCTCTCCCCCCCCCCCTTTTTAATAATTATTATTGCCTTACAATCTATTTATTGAAATTTCTAAACGAAATAGAGTTTTTGTTTAGAGTTAATAATTATCACAAATATAAAACAAATTTCAAGCATTTGTATGTAAATGATACAATAAATTCTTGAATTTTAAAATGAGAAAACTAACCCGATTTGAAAATGTAGTTTAAGGGAGATATATAGAATTGTAGTATTAATTTCCTAGGAGGTGGGTTGTCGCATTATAATCTTATAATTAAAAACTTGCAAAGTTAGGCTATATCAATGCATTTGTTGTGATTTTACTCTCAAAAATTAAAAAGTGGATAAACAATATTAATATATTTTCTGTTTATTTGTTAATGGTTTAGACCTAAAATTCAAAAAATGCATCATATTTGATGATTTTTACAAATTTATAAACAATATAACTAAGACTGCAACACTATCCTATATGACTACAATTTCAATTTTTCCTTAAGGAAATAAGGGTTATGTTACAATATTTTGTTTGATTTTAAATTTTTTGTTTTGAGGGAATTTGAAATCCAATACAACTTAATTTTATCCAATTAATTTCAAAAAATCTATTGATAAATTTAAAATTTACGGATTTCAAGTTCTCAATGCTTAGGATTTTTTCTTTTTATTCTGCCAATAAGTAAACTACTTTTGTTGAATGATTTAGAAAAAATATTATAATCTTCTACTATATTATAGCAAGGTTACGGTTATTTTTTTTCCTAATCCTAATTTCTCAGAATTTTGAATTATTTTTAATTAATAATTATGGATAATTTTATTTTGAATTTTGAATAACTTCCTATGAACAAAAGGTAACTTCCCATCCCATGAACTAAACGTAACTCTTATCCGTAACTTCCCCTTAACAAAAAATTAATCTTATCCATAATATTCTCAATTACCCACTACCTTCCCCAATTAACAAGCCCGTAATTAACTGAACTCTAATTCCTCCTTTTGAAACAATTAAACAATTAACAAAACAAAAGGTGAAAATATTTTGTGCTGTTGATTATCGAACGATTCTTCATCATCGTCCGGTAAACAAATATTGATCCAGTAATTATGATTCAAATCCATTTACTGTTTTATGAGTTTTATGATTCAATTTCCTTGATTTACCTAGGGTTTCAGAAATTGTTTAACTTCTTCTCCGGCGGCTTTTCCTAAGCCGGAGGTGTAACCGGAGCAACGTTATTCTTCGATTCCAGCGCTGAAGGAGGCTCTTCGGCCGCCATTGACTGCAATAGTTCTTGCTTTCGAATTTTTCTAGCAGTTTTAAGCAACCATAATATTTGTTTGGTTGGTACTTTGGGCCACCTATTATTGAAGAAAATGCAATTTATTTTCTTATGTTCAATGGCTCCTGCTGTTTATTTTAAAGCTTCAAGGTCTTTAAAGCAGTGCCCCATCAATTATTCTTCGCTGATTTATATTAAAATAGATAAATAAATACACTTATAACAACAATAAAAAAAAAGTCTTATATGCCAATGATAGTGTAACAAATTGATAATAATTATATAAAAAAACAATACATGTAATGGTCTTACAGTATGAAGTGGCTCTCGGTCGACCTTAACTAGGATGATCTTAATGGTTAAGTTTATTTACTTAATGTAAATATTATTTGTTGAATTTATATGATCATTGGCGATTTATTTAAGATTTTGTTCGACTAAACTTATAAATTTTTTACCAAATATGAGTGATGCTATATGCAATTTTCATATACCATCATTTTTCCACTTTTTGGTAAATCAAGATATGATGAAAAATCTATGATTTTTGAAAAGTGTTATAATATTTTGCTGCTCTTATTGTTGGAGAAGACACAATGATGGATGTCGTGACATGTTTGAAACATGTATTTCGATATTTGTTTATTTGTTATACACAATTTATATACTTTTGTGACACTAACAACTAATAAAATATCATAGTCGAATGATATATCGTGCGTAGCACGGGGCACACACTAGTATATAATTATCAGAGATTTAAATGTATCATATAAAAGAAAAAAATAATACACTTAAATAAGACAAATAAGTACCAAATATGCAATTTTTAAATTGGAGATGAAATATGAAATTAGAGTATAAAATAATAAATGATTTAAATCAAAATCATGAATCATGATGGTTATTGATTAGCCACTTGGCCAATTTGGGCATGAGGAAAATATCATGGCCACGTATGCACAAGAGAGATACCAGTTAAAGATCTCCTTCTCTCTACTATTTCTCTCACTTCATCCATTCTTTCTCTCTCTTGTTTTTTTGAATTTTCTCTCTCTAATCTCCCCAAAACTTTCTAACATCTTTTTTCTTCATTCCGGCTGAATCTGAAATCAGGTACGGTTGTTCGTTCTTCTGCTTTAATTATTGTGTTTAATATTTTTTTTTATATTTTTAGTTTGCGAGGTTAATTATTTGGTGAATTTTCTTAGTTAGATGCGAAAAAATGTAGTCATTTGAGGATGCTGAAAGTATTAATTTTGTATATTTGAGAATATAATTGAACTATGCTTAAACAGAATATTTCTCTAATTTTTTGAACTTTTGGTTTGACTATATTTGTAATTGATATTAGAATTTTATACCAGACAGAAAAGTTAAAAAAAAAAAAATTTATGTCGATTATATAGTTGGACTATAGGTAATTAGATAGTTTCTGAGTTTGATTTTATTACAAGAGAGTGATTTTAGGGAAATATTCAGCATCTTTTATAAAAAAAAAGAGAACACAAGAACAACAACCAACGATTGAATTCAACAATTAAATCTAAACTATCAATGAGCACAAACCAGTCTGAAGCTGGAAAGCTCCACTTGAGAATTTTCAGGCTTAAGCCAAACGTTTGAGCTTGAATTATATTTAAGCATCTCATGAGGGAGGCGGCTCGACTCCAATTGAGCTCGGGCTATATAAAATAAAAATTACAAATGTATCGATAATATGAAATTATGAATTCAAATTGGAAAAAAATAAATAAACCAATCGTATTTTAATTCTATATGTAGCAAAACAATAGAGGAATATAATCAGTACTTTTGACTTTTCGAAATAAAGTTTAAGGATCTTTAGTATGTGTATTGTTTGATTGTGATGGTTTCGAAGCTTTTTGAAATCGTTAGGCTTTTCTATTTACGTGGTAGAGTTAGTTTATCAAACCATAATATAAAATTAATATTTAAATTCTAAATTCAAAATGTCTCGGGCTTGGCTTGAAGCTTGTCAAGCCCAGCCCAGGCCTTGGCTGCAAAAACTCTTTCAGTAATGCTCGGCTTGATTGACAGCCTAAACCACCTGTTAATATTAACAATAGAAATCCGACTAGTAAATGTGGTTCTAAATGGGATATTCTAGTTTGGACTTATAATCTTTAAATGGGATGAGCAAAAATTCGACAAGTAAATGGGATATGTGAAAAGGAGCTTACTCAATCATGATTTAACCCATTAATGATGTTATTCTGTTAACTTCACAACCCTTGGAAAGGGAAAGGCTCCTCATTCACTTGACCAACTTTTGAGTAGTCCAGAAATATAATCCAAAACAATAGTGCAGAAAAAAGAAAAGTGAGAAACAAAAGTCAAAGCAATGAAGTGAATCGATGTGAGGCAATGTAACATATTGATATTCCAACAACTAAAGAAAAATCAGTTAAAGGGAAAAAACGACTTAATGGACTGAGCTCACAAAGATGGAGAAAAAACACAAGAAATAAAACGAGACCACGAATTTTAGAGGAAAAAACAATAAATAAATTATAAATCCAACACTTCTGTCCTTCTTTTGTGTACCAAGAAACTACAAAACCAAACATTTCAGTCAAGGTCAACTACTTCATCTTCCTTGGTGGTTCATCCTAAATAACCACATTTTGGATACTGTGGCATTTCTTTGATAGAGTATGGCACAGCTATTTCTGTCCCTTTTATGTGAGTAGTTCTGGTATCCCATGGCATGTGCAAGAGTAGGCTGCAACCTGCTATTGTCTTTTCAAGTGGATGAATTAATTATATCCACAAGAAATAAATTACATTTCCAACATTGAATTTTGGTTGATTGAAGTGTTAACCAACGGGCCAATGTAGCTAATATCGTGCTTGTAGCCAATTACTGCAATATGCATAAAGGCCAAGTAGCACTTCTTTTATCAGTATAAGGATTGGGAAAATGTAGGATTCTCTATGAAAAAAGATTGGAAGAGGTGTGCTCATAGTAAAATTTTCTTCTTACTAAAATTGAAATGTTAGGAATCTTTAGCCTTCTCTACTGTGAGTCTGTCAGCTATGGGCAACCTAGGCTGGTTTAACTCTCTTGTGTGGTTTGATGGCTATTACACAATAGCGAGGTTTACCCAGTGCGCACCTAACAGTAGCGGCTGCGGGTTTCCGCCGTCATCCAAAAATGTTAGGAATCTTTTGTCTTTATTAATATGGCAACTACCTGTTCCTTAAACACTAATTTTCCCTTTTTCACTTTTAAAATTTTCATTTTTTGGTCAAGATGTCCAATTAATACTCTGTATTATGGTGATTGGTGCCTTTCATTGATTTTTCTCTCTCTTTTTTTTTCATTTTTAATATAAGGAAGTTAAAGCCGTGAATCATATTAGAATTTTGCTAATTCTTAATTTTAATTGATTAGAATTTGTTTCTTTTGAAACATACTAAATAAATTATGTTACTTGAAGTCATATTTTTTCTTGATTCATTATACTATATTATATTGCATTTTGATATAGTTAAGTTAGTTCTATAATTCAAACTATTCATTGTTATTTTACTAACGACACAGAGTGTTATTGTGAGACTCTGGTAATCTTTTTTGATGGTTTTGCAGGTCTGCTGGGAGAGTATATAATTCATCTGTTATCTTGTCTGGGAAGTTTGCATGAACTAAAATTTGGGTTTTAGATGTATGATTGTAAGCTTTAAGCTAGTTGCAACGACTGATCAAAACCTAGAGATATTGGGTTTCAAAATGCTGAATTTCAGTCTTTTGATATTGGATTATTAGAAACTGATATGGAGTTTGATAGCTTTCCCTGTTGCTCCCTACTTGTTCAGATAAAGAAAGGTTTATGGCAACTTCAAATGAGAGGTGGATCGACAGTCTGCAGTTTTCATCATTGTTTTGGCCGTCTCCACAAGATGCAGAGCAACGCAAGGTGTGGTTTTATTTTTAATACATTTCGGTTTACCATTAAAATTTGGTTCCTTTTTGTGTTTAAGAGAAGTTGCTGATATTCTAGTCTTACTGTACTCGTTCTAAAGAATCTAATTCTTTTCTATTAGCTATCATAGAGTTTTACTTTTGGAATTTCGATACACAGAAAATTGACCAAGTTTCTCTTCTGGTGTAATTTGCACAAGTATAATGGACAGACAGTTTTATGATTGAGCTCTTCCCATGTTTGACGTTTGAACACTTGTTTTACTCACTGATACCTCGGATTCGTATTCCACAGTGTCTGAAATATCAGTAAACTTTACAAGTCATGGATAGAAGTATATGACATGGTATTTATGTAACCCTAGTCCAACAATGACCAAATGCAAATAATCTGAAGTGATACTGGAAACATATTTACAAGTCATAAATATCTGCATAATTTTTTTGTGACCTGTGAAGTGTTGGTTTTGTTTTATAATGGAAATTTGTGTTTCTTATTGCAATGCACGAACACCCTGATAATGGCTCCTTACGATGTTTGACATGCATTTGGCACTGACGCATATGCAAGGTAGGCATACAAAAAAAAGAAAGAGAGAAATCAAGACATGGTTTCCTATGGAAAGTGCTCGAAACATTTTTTTATACATCTTGATTTTAAGCAAAAGAAAAAAAATCAGAGTGAATAGATATCGCTGCCACCAAGTACTTGGAAGCGCCGCACCTTGACTGCGACACTGAAAAGTATGTGTGCTCTGTAAGATTGTCCAATCTTATAAATAAAATACTCTCAGAGACTCAGAAAATTGTTTGAGAATATGTGAATCATGTGCTTGATGTCAAGCAATAATATAGATTTATGATTAAATAGTGCATATTATGTTCTCGTTGTTTACTGTTTGACAATCTAAATACACACACAAACACACATATATATACAATACATATAAATGAATATATCTTACATTTCTTAAGCCTTTTCTCTTTGGATATCTCTTTTTCTTATTTCCATTGAATCTAAACACTATGTATGTTCTCTATTGTAGGCCCAAATCACTGCTTATGTTGAGTATTTCGGTCAGTTCACCTCTGAACAATTTCCCGAAGATATATCAGAGGTATTTTCTTTGTCCTATTACCTCCGAACTATTTGTTGTTAATAGAATCTATTATGAAATGGGACTTTTGTCTCTTGAGCTTTGAATTTATATGCCTTGTTGCTTGTTAAACTGGCAAATGTGTGGTAATATATGTACATAATTTCTACTTTTCACGGTTTTGCAGCTGATCAGAACCAGATACCCATCAAAGGAGAACAGACTTTTTGATGATGTTTTGGGTACTTGTCTCATCATAATTGAATTGATCATTACTAAATCATCACCTCAAAGTCTAATGTTTCTACACTAGCTTGTGCTGTAAAATGACTTCTGTGTTTCCCTTACTTTTCAGCCACATTTGTACTTCACCATCCAGAGCATGGCCATGCTGTTCTTCTTCCCATTATTTCATGTATTATTGATGGTTCGCTGGATTATGATAAGAGTGGTCCGCCATTTGCTTCTTTCATTTCCTTGGTTTGCCCCACAAGTGAGGTAATTAAGACACAATCAACTCGGTTGTGTTCATATTGTAATTCCTTGTCGTCTGCATCAGGCCACTGGCCACAGATTAAGTTTTTGCAGCATCTTTTTCCACTTATACCTTTTCATTTTACTTGAGTTTTGTTTGAAGAATTTGTCTTTGGAATACGCAAAGTGCATTTGGTTACAATATAGTGATTTCATCTTTTAATTACAGAATGAGTACTCTGAGCAGTGGGCCCTTGCATGTGGGGAGGTGCTAAGAATTTTGACTCACTACAACAGACCAATTTACAAGATAGAACGTCAGGAAAATGAAGCGGATAGAAGCAGCAGTGGGACCCATGCTTCAGTTAGTAAGTCAACAGATGGAGCACAGTCTTCGCCTCCCACACAACTGGAGCGGAAACCGCTGAGGCCATTGTCTCCTTGGATTACTGATATATTGCTTGCAGCACCCCTTGGTATTAGAAGTGATTATTTTCGCTGGTAAGACGGTGAAACCATTATAGCATGTCGAATTCATGTTATACATAAAGCTGCATAAAACTAAAATACTCATGGGGGGAGATTAAATAGATCATTTTTCATTATGAATAGTATTCCCCTAAAACACTCTTGAAATGACAAAAACACTATCATTTAATAACTGTGTCAGAAATAACACAACCGTAAAGATTTTTCGTGTGTATCTCAGAGTTGCTCAAAGTGGCTGTGCAAAAAACACTATATTGCCTCTGGTTAGCTGATGTCTTTTCAACCAACCTCTTTTGCATTTGCAAGTTCATTTGAGCTTGTGAGTTTTTATTTGGTTAATTCCCTATCCACCCAGGACAACACACCCGTTTACCAAGTTAATCTGTTAGCCATAAATTCATTGATAGTGTCAATCATTGGTTTATCCATTTGCAAATTAAAATTCACAATTTTGGGCAATAAGATTTCATTACCATTCCATGTCTATTTGAAAAATCTGGGTGCACGTAAGTCTTTGCTAATATAATGCATTCATTAAAGACTAATACATTAGAATTTGTAACCTATACCCTAACTGGCACTGATGTGACGTGCATGAAATGTAATTGGATATTTGACTAAAACTTAATCTATTGGATATTGGACGACTGGTCTAATACAATATTAAGTCCATTATAGGTGTGGAGGTGTCATGGGAAAATATGCTGCTGGAGAACTGAAACCACCTTCAACTGGTTAGTCGCGTTTCTAGTCTAAAATAGTTCCGCTTCATGTGTTTAAAACATTACATATTTATTGTTTTTGGTCAATCTTCTTTGGAGTACACATCATCTGTTCCGCTGCTTCTTTCTGCTGTACCATGTTGTATGTATGGAATGTTTTGGATTTGTGTTGCTTAATCCAGATCCAAACGTTCTCAAATTATTTCAGAATAGGAAATGAATTCTGTTTCTGATGCTTCTGATTTCTCGAAATTGCTGTTTTTTTCAAAAGGTAGGGTTGTGTGAAATTATAAAAGTTGGCAGAAATCTCTATTGGACCTTTTTCTAAGAACTGTAGAAAAAGATGAGTAAAACTCTTCACTTATTATTCAATGAAATACACCCCATATATGCATCAACTCTAACCTATATATAAGAAAACAGAATATGTCAAATCCTAAATATATACATTCCTACTTTAACAAGAACAATTACTAGTATACACTACCAGCTGAGAAGTTGTGCATTGGTTATTATGTGATTTAGCACGAATTTTGCTGGATAATTCGGGCTAAGTTAATGACCTCAAATCCAAGCCCGGAGTAGAGGAGAATTATGACCGCAATTGACATAGTCAAGCTGCCAATTAGGATCAAGTCAATTCGTAGTTGTATAGGTGAAAATCTATGATAGCCTCTGGCCTCGTACCTGGACGAGGCTATCCAAAATCCTAAGAATTATGAGCCAAAATTAGGAATCTACTCGTAGTGTCAGCCAAAAGTCCCTGATCAATGAGTCTCTGAGACCATTTTAGGAGAATAAAATATTAATGATTGGATGGTGATGCTCAGATCAAGGGGAGCCGTACACATGTTCCTTGATATCCAGTCTAGATCATTCAGGTTGTCGGGTCGACCCGACCCGACCCGATGAGGTTCCATGATATTTTTATGTATTTTGGTGCCTATACCATATACTAGGGTATTTTCCAACTATTTTAATTATATCCAGATATTGCCCCATTATTATGTAAGATAAATTTTGACATGAAGTAATAAAGAGTGAACAAATATGGGCTATCTCATTTTGTTTGTCCAAGATGAATATCCATGAACAATGAATGATGTACCTAATCTATAAGAAGCTATACTTGTTAGGATCAAGGAATTCATATTTCTTATGGATTTTATTCTTACTTTTGTATCTTGGACAGACCCTTCGTTCTACTTTTAGGAATCCGTCAACTAGTACTGGACTACTGGTTTAACCCCAACTGATTACAGACTAATCTTTCTGAGTGCGCCAAAGCTTCATATAGATCCAAACACCAGTGAACATCATGTCTTCCCTAATTTTTTTTTCACTAGGTTGCCTTCTTCCATAGTTACTGCGTCAATAGCTCTAAATTTTATTAGGCTTAAACGTCCTTGTACACTTTCTAAATATTAATTCTCTCGTGATGATCTAAACTTTTCTGAGGGAAGACAATGAAATCTTTGCTTCTGTCTTAAAGATGATGCTGAACTGGGCTGCGAGTGTTGCTTCCCATATGCTTCCATCCTTTATGAAGAGTTTTTCCTTCTGTATTATGTCTTTTGCTTATGTGGTACTTGAGAGCTTTATGTGTACATGTTTATGTCTGTACATCTTTATGTGTTTACATCATTATTGCTGGAGAGATGGATATTTGTTAGAGTTCTGTTCAGTTAAAATTGTGCTTTTGCGTTCGAATTTGAGGTTGAGTTACTAGAAAAAGCGACACTGGGAAAGTTACTTTGAATAGTTTTGGATGTTTTCTCAATCCTTGATGCTAATCTGTTTTCTCCTGTTTTTTGAAGAAAATAAAACGGGGCCGGGAGGTCTAAAATCAATTACTGGAGTTGACCACATGA
Organism: Verbascum thapsus; assembly: GCA_963669365.1. NCBI lineage: Eukaryota > Viridiplantae > Streptophyta > Magnoliopsida > Lamiales > Scrophulariaceae > Verbascum > Verbascum thapsus. The sequence goes on from OY770106.1 coordinate 2,163,592, forward strand.
TCTTATATTGTAAATTTATTGGTTAACATTTTAAACTTGTATTATGTTTAAGTAATATATATATAATATCTATACATAAGATCCTCCGCCATTCGAGCCTATATGGTTTTACGCAGATGATAAATTCAGTTGAAGAACAAGGTTAACCTAACATAAGCATAGAATAAGGTTTGCTGACTCATGTTCTAGAAATAGAACCTCGCTGAAGATATGTTTATTGTCGTTATAACTTGCACTTGGTAAATTTTTGTGAGTGCCTTGATGCATCAAGTCCCTAAAGCTGACTTCACTGAAATGGAACCCAATTGGTTTAAAACTATTGACTGCTGGTGTGTATAACACTGACATTTGATGTTTTGCTTTCCCATATTTTGAGTTTGTACCAACTATATGAAGAATGTCTATTTTTGAGACAAAGTCATTTATCATAAATTTGTTTCAGCTTCTTCTCGTGGATCTGGAAAGCATCCTCAGCTTATTCCATCAACCCCAAGGTGGGCTGTTGCTAATGGTGCTGGAGTTATACTAAGTGTATGTGATGAGGAAGTAGCTCGGTACGAGACTGCTACCCTGACAGCAGCTGCTGTCCCTGCACTTCTGCTTCCTCCCCCTACGACGCCTATGGATGAGCATCTAGTTGCTGGTCTTCCAGCTCTTGAACCATATGCACGCCTGTTTCATCGGTAAGATTTCTCAAAATGTTCTCAGAAACTACTGTAGATTCTTGTTAAATATCATATTATGTCGAGAATAATGAATAGAGAAGAAAAGATCACATTGATTTGCATGGTTTGGTTACTTGTCCTACAGCCATGAAACGTTCTCTCTTGTATGACATTACAATGGCCACCAGTTTTTATTGTTGAATTACACACATGTGAAGAAGTAATAAATGGAGGAAATCTAGTCGATATTAAATCATATAAATCAAGAATATGATAATAAATCAGAGGGATACTGTTGTAATCTTCCATTTATATAATTGATTTAATCTTATTTCCTAACATTTCACATCATATAGCTGATTTGCTGTTCTGGTTTAGATATTATGCAATAGCAAGTCCAAGTGCCACACAGAGGTTGCTTCTTGGATTGCTAGAAGCTCCACCATCCTGGGCTCCAGATGCACTTGATGCTGCTGTGCAACTAGTGGAGCTTCTTCGAGCAGGAGAAGACTATGCCTCAGGCATGAGGGTGAGTTGGATCTTTGTTTGCATTTTATCCATTTCTGTAAAACCAATAACAAGTGTCCAGGAAAAGTAGAGCAAGTTATTTTCTGACAATATGCTAATTTTATAAAATAGCGCTGTAACCTTTTCAGCGCCGTACCTTGCAAAGCACTACTTTGTTTGCATGTGAAAAGCATTTTGATGTGTAATTTTATATTTTCTGAATTCAATTTACACACTGCTGCTTTTATCTGTTGCAGTATAATTATGTGGTAAAATTTATGGACCACATTGAAGTTCAATTGTATAAGAATTAAAATTTGAACTTATCAATTTTAATGTTATTTATTTTGAATAATTTTTCTAGTTCCTAACGTGGAACTGAGATCATTAGGAACTAAGATAGGGAATTGCTTGGCTGCCTTTAGCACCAGTCAGCCCAAAACCTGACCACTGATTAAGTATATTTAATTGGTGTTAATGGAAACTAAAAGGATTTAGATCATGAAATGAGAATTTCTCTCTGGTTTGATAGCTTTGAGAGCCTACAAAGAGAAATGAGTTGATTGAGGTACCTTAATTGAAACTCCTTTTACTGTATCCAAAAGGAAAGTTTGAGTTTAAGTATGAAACTGAAAAAGACAAATCATTCTCACTATTTTTCTTGATTTCAGTTTTTTTCCTCATAACCGAGAAACTTCGGTTGTGGGTCATGCTACTGTTGTCGTTTCCCCTTATCTTTTGATAATGTTTACTATATTCTTATGCAATATTCCGTTCTTCACCAATGTATTAGAAAGTAATTGGCAATCCTAATATTTGTATTAATGATGTCTGCTGCATATTCCTTATAGAAATCCATGTCTGCATTCTGATTCTTAGTCTTTGATGTTGATTTCCATCTTTCATAAATAGCCTTTTCATTTCGTATGTGATTTATCTGTAATACAATAACAGAACATATTTTACCTAAAGTATATGTTTATTTCATGGATGGAGTAATATTTTTTGGAGTATTTGATAAATGTTAATGATTATGGCTAATCGTATCAAAGTCCTGATTGTTGCAATAACTGGTGAAGCTCCCAAGAAACTGGATGCATTTGCATTTCTTGCGTGCAATAGGGATTGCAATGTCAATGAGAGCTGGAATCGCTGCAGATGCTGCCGCTGCTTTACTTTTCCGGATACTTTCTCAACCAGCTTTACTTTTCCCTCCACCGAGACAAGTTGATGACATAGAAGTCCAACACGAACCTGTAAATGGTTCCCTGTCAACCCCTGCGAAGCAGGTACATCATCTGTATGCTTTCCTCTAAAACATTTCTTTTCTAAACTAACTAGTAGTAATCCCGTGCCTTGGCGCGGGATACTAATTATTTAGAGATTAATGATATATATATATATATTTATGTATAGAATCATATTAATTTAACTTCAAAAAATTTAATGCCGGATTGATGAACTTGGTAACAAGTATTTAAAACATGTGATCGACATCTATCGATAATTAGAGAAATAAATAGAGAAAAATGATTTTTATCTGAGTTTAATTTATGTTAGTAACTGTGTTATTTTGACTTTTGAGCCTTGATTATTTTAAATAAAATTTGATAAATACTTGATCCAAGATGTAATATGCAATGCTAATAGTTATTTATGTGGCACAATTGAGTTCATTAGGCTATCCACATATGCACTTACTTGGATAGCCACATGAGTCGTGTTGTATTTATATATAGATTAATGGTGTTTATCTTCCATCTACAAACTGTTTCAGCAAAGAGAAGCGCCTGGAGCAGAAGCTACAGTAGAAGCTACTGCACAAGGAATCGCATCAATGCTTTGTGCACATGGCCCAGAGGTCGAGTGGAGAATATGTACGATATGGGAAGCTGCTTATGGATTGGTTCCTTTAAGTTCATCTGTGGTCGATCTTCCTGATATCGTAGTTGCAACGCCCTTGCAGCCCCCTATTTTATCATGGAACTTATACATTCCTCTTCTTAAAGTACTTGAGTATCTTCCTCGTGGAAGTCCATCTGAAACCTGTCTAATGAAGATATTTGTTGCTACTGTCGAAGCAATACTTCAGAGGACATTTCCACCAGAGTCTTCTAGAGAACAAATTAGAAAAACAAGATATGCTTTTGGATCTGCAGCCAAGAATATTGCTGTGGCTGAGCTCCGAACAATGGTCCATTCATTATTCTTAGAATCGTGTGCCTCCGTAGAGCTCGCCTCTCGCCTTCTTTTTGTAATTTTAACTGTCTGTGTAAGTCATGAAGCACAGCTCAATGGTAGCAAGCGACCTAAAGGTGAAGATTCTTGTACTGAAGAAGTAAGTGAAGAATTGCCAGGAACCAATGGAAAGCGCTCGGGGAGTAGACAGGTTAAGAGACAGGGTCCTGTCGCAGCATTTGATTCTTATGTTATTGCTGCTGTTTGTGCTCTATCATGTGAATTGCAGCTATTCCCCTTTATCTCCAAAGGAAGAAATTTCACAGATGTAACTAAGCCCGGAAAAGTAAATGACGGATCAAGTGATTTTCAGAATGGGATTAATTCAGCAGTGTATCATACTTGTAGAATATTAACAATTCTAGAGGCACTTTTTTCGTTGAAGCCATCTTCAGTTGGCACATCATGGAGCTATAGCTCGAATGAAATAGTGGCTGCTGCAATGGTTGCAGCTCATGTTTCTGATCTGTTTAGACGTTCAAAGGCTTGCACGCGGGCTCTTTCCGTTTTGATGAGATGCAAGTGGGAAAATGAAATTCACTCTAGGGCATCTTCCCTTCTCAATCTGATTGATATTCATAGCAAGGTTGTTGCATCTATTGTAAACAAAGCTGAGCCATTGGAAGCCCACCTACTGCATGTGCCATCTTCAAAGGAGACATCTTCTTTTGGTGGGAAAAAACCTAATACAGGTAGCAGTTGTCGATCATTGCCATGCGGAGACTTGCTGCCTGGTTCAGAATCTTCGTCCAATTGTGAGAAGGCTGATTATGGTGAACCGGAACCGAGTAGAATGGGCAAAGGAATTACTAGTTTCCCAACAGATGCTTCAGATTTAGCCAACTTTCTGACAATGGACAGGCATATAGGCTTTAATTGCAGCACACAAGTTCTTCTCGGATCTGTCCTTGCAGCCAAACAAGAATTATGTTTCTCTGTTGTTTCATTTCTGTGGCAAAAATTGATTGTATCACCTGAAACACAACCGAGTGCTGAAAGCACGTCTGCCCAGCAAGGATGGAGGCAGGTAATATAATCTGTCATTGTTACTATTGACACTTCATAATTATTTTATTATATATACTTTACACTGCCATTCTTGTAAATCTTGTGGAAAAACTCGTCTTGTTTGTGGTTTTCACAATTTACAGAAAGTGTGTGAGGCTATACAAAATGACTTGTTTATGGTCAGTATCAACTTTGTGTTGGCATATAAGATTAGTATTTAATTTTAGTGACATAATGGATTTCAACGCTGCATGTGAAACATGCTAGAAGTTAATAAGCACTTCAATTTGGGATTTGGTAGTACCGTAGTAGAAGGTAACCTCACTAAAGCAACACACAACGCAACTAGACTTGGGGCTTTATCCGAGGATACCTTAGGAAATGTTATCAAGTTTGCCTTTTGCTTCAGGAATAGTATTGTAGACTCTTCTCAGAACCACTTACTATGGGGAGGGGAATTTCGGTTATACGGGAGACTATGCATGTGATTTTCATTATAACTCAACTATATTTGGGAAAAATGAATATGGCGGGTCTATCTACCTATCCAAATGTAATTTTCGTCGATGATTTTATACAATTTTTTACATATAGAGTTCATGAAGTACATCTTGATTATTTGCCATTACTTGCTTGATTGAATATAAAATATAAGAGAGATTTCTTTTCGTTTTCTAATCTGCATAAAGTGACATTACTATCTTTTTTGGTGCTTATCCATTTCACTTGTCTCCTAGTTGTGAGCCTGTGCTTTTTAGTCTCCAACATATTTAACAAATCTCTGAACCTTATGTTTGAAAAAACAGGTGGTTGATGCACTCTGCAATGTAGTCTCTGCATCACCAGCAAAAGCTGCAACAGCTGTTGTTCTTCAGGTCCAGATTTTGTTTTTCTTGCATTACAATTTACACATTGAAACAACTCTGCATTTTTATTTAACTAAAAACCAAATTCCTTGCATCTAATGGGATGTCACGAGGCACGGAGAGACCTATGTTCCCATCTTTTGTTGTTCTATACCGAATTGATAGTTTCTTCTGATTAAATGGAATAGTGTTAAGCTCAAATAGAAATTGTTAGCAATAAAAAATCATCTGATGCCACTAGAAGGATAAGGTCACCATGCAAGGGACATAATACATTTTAAAAATTATTATATCAGTATTACATACTCCTTTTAATAGAGAATATAAAAAGTTGGACTATTACTGCAAATTGTTTGTATTCCAATAATCCTCTTTAGCTATCCAACCTTGCTAATTTCATTTTAGTGGTGTAAAAACTTCAATTGAAATTCCCTTCTAAAAATTTCATCTTTAATTTTTTTACATTGATATGAAATTATTTATGAAAAGGTTTAATCTAAAATCATAGTGTTCCGAAAGCTCCTATGTATAGTTTATAGAAAAAATAACTTGCATATATTTGAATATACAAATAAAACTTTTATATATGCGTAGAAACTAATCTATATTTTTCTAAAATAAGCTAGAATCAATGACATAAACTAAAGAAAATGCCTAGGTTTGATGTTGATAGTATCTTGTTCCTTATATTAAAGGCGTTTATAAGATCCTTTCTAAAACAGACATTCTGTGACATCTTACAGCATAGGAGCTTATAAGTTCACCCCTAAACACCATCTTAATCGAAATCTCCAAATTTGAATTCCGCCTTTATTGTTGTCTTATTTGCTGTCAGTTATCTCATCACTTTCTTGGCTGTGATTGCTTGTCAGGCGGAAAAAGAATTGAAGCCTTGGATCGCTAAAGACGACGATCTTGGTCAAAAAATGTGGAGAATCAACCAAAGAATTGTGAAAGTGATTGTCGAGTTAATGAGAAACCACGAGGCTTCAGAATCTTTGGCAATTCTAGCTAGCGCATCAGACCTCCTACTTCGTGCCACTGATGGGATGCTTGTTGATGGTGAAGCATGCACTATACCCCAGCTGGAGGTAACTTGTTCTAATATTTGCTCGTAATTTTTCTATTCCAAAATTCTCATTTCAAACATGGCTTTGATTCATACTCCATGTGATTAAAAATGAATTTTCACCGAGCTAAATACTATTTACATGCACTTAATACCAAAGAAAACAAAGAATGACTTGTATAAATTTGAAGGAACATATACGTACTAGTCAGAACCATTTTATTGTTTAGAGGATAAAACGGCACACTTGAAAGTTTAGAGACTAACTCAATCTTCAAACATTGTAGAGTGTAAACTTAAAAATTTTCAGTTTGTAAGAGGTTACTACATTTACTGGAAAAACCCTTGTTAGAGTGCTTTATGACTTCAAATTCACAATTTTGGACAGTTGTTGGAAGTAACAGCTAGAGCAGTTCAACGAGTGCTTGAATGGGGAGAGTCAGGATTGGCAGTGGCAGATGGCCTCTCCAGCTTGTTGAAGGTACACAAGCTATTAACACATGTTTAATATTATTCATTCATCACGTAACACATGCATACACATGTGTGGTTACTGGATCTCATTTTTCCATTAGAATGTGATCTGCCATTACTACTGTATATGAGTGGCAATATTATTCGAAAACAATGGTTCCGATCCAACCCAACTAGTTTTGGGTTGAATTGGTTCCTAAGGAATTTGCTTTGGTCCCAAGCTGTACTAATAACAAAAATTTGCCAAGAACCCAAACTATAAGGAAAATGCATAGTTGAGTTGAGCTTGGTTCCTTTTTAAGGCGGAGCATGGTTTCTTTTTATGTTGAGCTTAGTTCAATCTTGATATCATAGAGGACCCAACCCACTCATTTGCCACCTCTACTACTATATAGGCTCCTTTATGTTTGTAAGGCTCCTTTATGGTTGTAACAAATCAAATCTAGCAGAAGTTTGAGCTTGACTTCATTGTTAAAAGAATAGAGCATGAGTGAGCTTAGCTTCAGAAGACTTCTCCATTCATAAAAATATATGACAATCCCCCTCACACATCAGTTAAATCAAATTACAATTTCACTTCCTGTTATTCAAGTTGTCATGACAAGTATCTCATGGTAAGTTGCAAAACTTCTTAGGCTCATGATAATTAAGCCAATAAGTCAGGGCGTCTTCATTTAATCATCCCTATTTTTTTCGTCTATAACTAACTGAGTTGAGTTTTAGCCTACTTTAAATCTTATAGAACAAGAAACTTTGGTCGAGCTTGATTTATGCTTAAAACCAAGTTCAAACCCTCAACAATTAATCTTGAGTCGATTATTGTGTAGCTTGATACTTTCTGCCCTAAAATCCTACGACCTATGTGAACTACAAATCACTAATAGTTTGTTTTGGTTTATATGTATGTAGTGCCGCCTCCCTGCTACAGTCCGTTGTGTATCTCACCCGAGTGCTCATGTTCGTGCACTCAGCACTTCAGTGCTTCGTGCTGTTATAAATGCTGGTTCCATAAAATCAAGTTGTAGACAAGAAGATGTTAACGATATTAGTAGTCCACATTACCGATACTTGAATATAGGCATCAGAGATTGGCAAGCCAATGTAGAAAAGTGTTTGACATGGGAAGCACATAGCAGAATTGCAATTGGTCTACCTATTCAGTTTGTTGATACTACTGCAAAGGAGTTAGGCTGTACTATATCCATTTGAAAATACAAAGTATTACACGAGTAGTAGAAAATGACCAATCGGGTTGGTAGGATGTGGTGAGGTCAGTATTGTCTTTTTCGTATTCCTCCAGTTTGATCATATCAAGATGGTCACCTTCGCTTTCATTGTGGCCAAATATATATATATATATATATATCAAAGTAAGTATTTATCTTTTTTTTTTTTTTTTTTTCGCACTTTAGACAACTTCAATTGAATAACTAGTAGATAGTTGTACAATGATTTGGAACTTGATTCACCTCTAACAGTGATAAGCTTCTTTTTAGTCTGCTTCAAGATCATATATGTAATTTTGTGTGTATTTTCTATGGTCTAACTTTCGTGCCAACTGATGAGTAATAGTGACAAGCTTTTTGAAACTAGAAAGCTTTTTTTTTTTCCCGAAGATAAATGGCATCTCCAACCAGTTCTAGATTGCCATTCGTGGCACGATGACTGTTCATTGCGCCAGGGATAGAACAACATTTTTTTTTTCGTTTCAGTTCTTTCTTGTTTGTTTTAAAAATTAGCCCTAGCAGCCTGGCTCTATGCTTGCTTGCTCGATAGGAGGCTGAGGCTCGTGCGTTTGAAATATGTTCATTTAGTCTTTAAAAATTTAATTAGTTGAACGTTATCTATTGTTCAATTATATATAAAATTTTCACTTTATAATTATATTATTAACAAAAATTTAAAACTTGTACGAACTAATTTTGTGAATTAATAAAATAGATTTAAATTTAACTATATAATGATAAAATATATTTAATATTTTTTGTTAAGATTAAATTAATCTTATAATGATAATTTATCCATGATTTTTTTTGTAAAATTATATTAAAATGAATATATATGAATAGGTCAAGCCACATATAATATTATATTATATTATATTAATATGATATTATATTTATACTCTTATTATCTATATCAATATCTATAATCTATATCATAACTATTCTAAAAATATAAATACTTTAAATTGCCTTATATTTCATAATTTTTTGTTAAGACTAAAATAGTCCTATATTAATAATCTAATATTGTTCTCAATTTTAAAAATAAACAATCACTATTTTACCAATGAACATGCATGAACTTTACCTAATAATAAATATACTTGTTTGATGCATATGTTAATATGAATGGTAGATTAACGTAATAGTAAATAATATATTCAATGTATATTATTAAGATAATATATTATTAGGGTTGAAGTCACGTATAATTTTCTTTTATTTTGTTATAATTTCTATTTAATATTCTTGAGCTTCTACACATAAAAGCTAACATGGATTCCATCCTGAATATAGATTGTGCGAGAAAATAAGGTGTTGATTGTCTAATGTAGTCAACTTCTTTTTCTTTGTCAATATTTAAATATTTTATTCGACTGATTTATCTATAACATCGGTATATATGAATTATCTGACAGAAGCAAATTGAAGGCTTATACAAGAGTTACTGAGTTTTAGTTTTCGATTTCGGATTTTGTCATTTGATTTGCACCTTTGCAACTCTTATTCACAACTAGGGGTGGCAAATTGGTTCCGGAACCATGGGTCCAACCCGACCCAATTAGTTTTGGGTTTGGATGGATCTTAAAAAAAAGAATTATGGTTCTAATTGGTTTTGTATTTATTGAATTTTCAAGACTTTGGTTTCTTATGGTTTTTGATTGGGTCCAAATTGGTTCCAATAATGGGCCTATTTTGGTTCCTAAATGGATCCAATTAAAAAAGAGAGAAATAATTCTCCATTTTTTCTTTCTTAGACCCAATTGGTTTTCTTTATTTAAAATTTCACTTGTAGAGAATATGTGATTGCTTAAGAACTAAACCCATACTTGTTTTAGTCATTTGAACTTATACTTTAAATAAATTTTTATAATAAGATCAATAAATTATTTTATATTATTTTTAGTCATTTGAGCCTTTTTATTTTTTAATATATATTATATTTTTATTATTATATTAATAAATATATATTAAATAATTAAAAATAAATAAAAATATTTGGCTGGGCTCGAGTACGGACTCGAGCTCGCGAGCTTGGGCTAGACTCGAGCTCGAACCCATGCTCGCGAGCTCGAGTCCGAGCTCTAAAATTTTGGGCTCGGCTCGAGTTCGAGCTCGAGCTCGTGAGCTTGGGCTCGGCTCGAGCTCGAACCCATGCTCACGAGCTCGAGTCCGAGCTCGAAAATTTTGGGCTCGGTTCGAGTTTGGGCTCGAGTTCGCGAGCTTGGGCTCGGCTCGAATCCATGCTCACGAGCTCGAACCCGACTCGAAAAAAAAAATATATCCTTAATTTCTCTACATTAATTTTTTCGTTATAAATTAAAATACATTAGTTAATAATATATTTTACATATAAATTATTACATTTGTATAATATGATTGGAATTTTTATAAGAAAATTATAAAAATATAATGTAATAAGTTAGTTAGTGAACAAGAAAAAATTTTTTGTTTGCATTATATTGGATTAGTTGGTGAACAAGAAAAAAAGATTAGTGATTAGTATACAAATATTTGCATTATGTTGGATCCATAAGTCACCAACTCACTAGTTGAGTCTATTATGGTTCTATAATGGTTCTTTTTGTATAAGAACCATTTGAAACCAATCAAAACCAATAAAGACCCAATTCATATTGAAAAGACATTTTGGTTTCTTGTTGGTTCCAACTTATCTTTTTTACAAACCCAATTCGACCCAGCCCAAATCCGATCCGATCCACCCATTTGCCACCCCTATTCACAACCAATTGAATATAATTTAAAGTGAGATATAAGATATTTGCGACTTGTGATTGGCCATTAATATTGCTACCATACAAGTTAAGTTGTGTTGTCTATTCTTTGCTACTTTTGATTCAATTTGTTATTTTTTCTGATGAATGGAGTTTTTCATTTCCGAATTCGTTAATCGTTATTGAGCTTGCTTTTAGTTCTTTTTCGGTTTATTCTTAATTATCTTTTAACTCTTCTTTGGTAATGTAAGTTGTCATTTTTATAATTATTAGCAATATCTATGAATTTTACGTTCTTGCAAACTAATTTTTTATTTAGAAGTCAATTAATTTATCTTTCTATTTATTACATTTTATTGTATTCGAAAAATATGAGTGTTTTTTTGAAACTTTTGATGTACTTAATATAGCGTTTTGTAAAAAAATATTTTTTAATGGCAAAAGAATCAAAGAATAAATATTAAAAATAAGTTGTACATATTTGCACAATTGGATGTATAATTAAATTAGAACTATAAAATTAAAATATATATATACACTAAACCTTGAAAAAACTTAATTTGAACATGCAAATCGCACGATTTTCACTACAACATTACTTTACAATTTCTTTCCTTCTAAAAATATTGAGAACATGTTAACTCATTTATTTGTAAAACATCTATTCTCTCATGAATTTGAAACTATCTGACATTATAGTTAATTCTCAAATCCTCCTAGCCAAACCTTTTTCTTTTTCTAGGTTATAAATATTTTTAAGAGCGTATAATTTGAGCTTTCAATTTTTAGTTAAATTAGTTCATTTGTGTATTAATTTAATTTTTATTGCCAATAAATATTTATTCTAAAGATAATTATATTTTATGGAATAATAATTTATTTTATTAAATTATTATTTAAAATTTTAATATATACTTATTACGTTATTAAATTAAAAAATATCTATACATGTGAATTATTCTAAGAGATCATGACATAATTTATTTAGTAAGTATTTAGTTAGTTCGATTAATACTGTTATATATTGGATGTTCAAAAATCAAAACACGAAACAGACAACTATCAAGTTAAAGAGAAAAAAAGTTCCTCATTATATTTTTGTTATTTGCACTATGCATTAACTTTTATGCACGATACATACATTGCTTTTATTATTTTAATTTTTTTTAAGTATTCAACTTAATCTTTTTAATTGAAAAGGTACTCTTTTTTCTTGGAACATTTTATGTTTATGTACATAAACGTACACATATAATTCATATTTTAATGGTAAAAGTATCAAATAATAAATATAGTTGTATATATCCACAATAATAAGGTGTATTATTATATTAGAACTCTAGAATAAAGGTACATAAAAATAATAATTAGATATATATCTCGAAGATATTCAAACACTTATCCTAAAAATAAGAAAAAATCTTAGTTCGTGCCTATATTCTACTGCTTCTTTGCCCCAAAAATATTTCTCAATTTCATAAACCAATTATGCACAATACACACATTGGTTTTATTATATTAATATTTTAATTTTTTTTTCAAGTATTCAATTTAATCTTTTTAATTGAAAAGTACTCTTTTTCCTTGGAACATTTTATGTACATAAATGTACACATATAATTCATATTTTAATGGTAAAAATATCAAATAATAAATATAGTTGTATATATCCCCAATAATAAGGTGTATTATTATATTAGAACTCTAGAATAAAGATACATAAAAATAATAATTAGATATATATCTCGAAGATATTCAAACACTTATCCTAAAAACAAGAAAAAATCTTAGTTCGTGCCTATATTCTACTGCTTCTTTACCCCAAAAATATTTCTCAATTTCATAAACCGATCTAAATATTCATAAAACAATGTAACTACTAATTGTTAATACTTTTTAAATAAATTATGTATACACCATATTTTAAGAGAATGATATATATAATAATAGTACATGTGGGAGATATAATATTATGTTTCTTGTGAAAAAATATATTACCGGACGTAAATTGCACGAATCAATCTAAAATAATATACAATTATTGTTAAGCAACTTTTAAATAAATTGTATATGCACCATAACTACCTCAATTTTAAAGGATGACACACATACATACATAATCATACATATGAAGATATAATATTATGTTTCATGTAGGTATAGAATTTTTAAAATATGAAATACTAATATCCACAATAATAAAGAAATACAAGTAAATTGCATTTGTACAATGAAATTTGAAAAGAATTGCATATCATTAACAAACAAATTCATAAGAGAATTGAAGACGAATTCATATCACAAATCTTGGAGAAAAAGATTACAAAGTTTTTGTGTTAAAGGAAAGAGGAAAGAAACTCAGAACTATATGTGCTATCTGTCAACTACCACTTATACATATGTGGAACAGAAACACGCTTAACTAACAGTTAGTAACACTTTTACTAACTACAAATAACACTTCATAATAAAATTAAATAACTTGGTAATAACTCCTAAACTCTATACCTGAAATGAGAGCATTGTCTATCTACTTATGATTTGTGAAGAATAATAGTACCTTAATATCCAAAAATACATAGAAAAAAAGATGAATACAAAAGAAATAAGACTAATACATGATAATGTGATTTTGGTATTATAATGAAGAAACAATTCGAAGCATACAAATACACAGGGGAGAAAAACTAATTTTTCAATTTCTTATTCTTTTTAATTTCTTGAATTTACAAACTATAACATAGGTTTAACCTTTAGATAAATTTAGTTTTTCTATAAATTTATTTAGTTTTTTATGTCAACCATATTTAGTTTGAATTAGTTTTTCAAAGAATTGTAACTTATTTAATAATAATATACTTAGTAAAGTTACTATTTAAGTTTGAATATATATAATACTTCTTAACTAGATAAATTTATATAAATAAATTATTTTAACGAGCACACATAATTCATGTGGGATGCAATAATAATTTACCACTATTTAGCATTTAATAATTGATATTACTAATTGTGGTCAAATATAACATATATATGGTGCAAGTACATATATGTGATCATATAGCTTTAAAATTAATATTTGGATTGAATTTTCAACAGTTCAACATCAATTTAGTTTAATCTTTCATTATTTATCATTCTCATGAATTAATTAAATTGTATATATTACTAATTAAACATTCATTAACTCTTTCTAAATCTTTGACATTCTTTAATTTATTTTCTTCATTTCAACATTATATCAATTAGAGGTAATAAATATCAACAGTGAAAAACATAATTGAATATTAAACATGTATAAGATAAAAAAATATTGGTATAAGTTTAAAATAACTGTAGTCTATTTAGTAAGATGTTACGCACTTCAATTAGATTTATGTTTTCTGAATGATAAATAATTCAATATCTCCAAAATACTATATTAAAAAATTGAATTTATTGATGTTTTATTCTTTTATTACATTCAAATATTTAAATTTTCATTCTGTGCTGACTGATTTGCAATGAAATAATATTATTTAACCAAATATATTTATGAAACCAAATATGTTCTATTAGCTAAAAAATGTTTATTTTGTATATGATTATCACTATGCTAAAAATAAAATTCATTCTATAATAACAAGCTAAGTATATTTTTTTAGAAATAAAAATTTATTTTCAATTATGTTGCTATTATTATCTTTATTACACATTAGGTTTTACATGCAAACATAAGTATGTTTTATTTTTCCATTTTTATCAAAATAATTATTTTATAAATGAAAGGATACATTTAATAATAGCAAGTCGATAAAAAGAGAAATTATTATTCATGTCAATCTATTTGATTCACGAAGAAAAAAATTATGATTTAAATTTATGGACACAATGTGATCATTTATTTAAGAATAAACATGCTACAAATACTTAAAAAATAGAAGATGTTAAAGAAAAGGCTAATAAAAAAAAGACTATATAGATATCTAATTTTTGTTATCATAAAGAGATGAATATAAGTTCACAAAGAAGTCAATGAGGTGTAAAAAAAAAAAGGTGTCAACGAGGAATTTATAAGATGCGTAATTCACGTGCAAAGCACGTGTCATTCACTAGTAATATTAAAAAACAAAATATATTTTATAGGATAAAAATGCACAAAATGTAAAATTTGGCTTTGATTGTGAAAGTATAAAAAAAATAGAAAAATAAATATTCTAGACAATTATTTTTGGTTAGAAAATAGTAATTTGAGTTTGAGCGAATGGTAATATAGCAGCACCAGAATAAAGCAAACTTGTACAAATTTAGTGCAAAATTGTATTTTGGGTGGGAAATGGTCTATAATACACATAGTAGCTCTTTAGGTTTATCAATGGAGTTTTAAATTTAATGAAGATAAGGGTTGAACAAGAAGGTAACAAAATCACACAAGGCAGCATACAAAGACATGGGATACAAAACAGATCTAAGTCCACAATTTATGTTGAATATTGCAAATACAAATATAACAAGTTGGACTTCAATTCGTATATATATATGTACACTCTCATGGCCTGATTCTGGTTGAATAATAATTTCGCATTTGGTAGTACATGTCAGCTATAAAATGATTCCACTCACTTCAACTGAATAACTGATAGATAGTTGTACAATTATTTTGAACTTAGTTCGCATCTACAGTGCTTCAAACATATTTCAAGTGCACTTCTCGTGTGATAATTGTTTTAAGCAATTATCAATTTATAAACCATTCTATCATTGGACTATTTATAAGAGTAAAGATTAAAGAAATTCATCTTTATGTATATATATATATATATCAGTTTCTCTCCCTTTGGTTCAAGAATCATTGGTCACAATGGGGTTTTATGAAGTATCAATGACCTCAAAGAAGAAAAGAGCGAGCAATATGCAAACGAAAAGGAATTTCTCATATAAATTATAACCAAAAACCGAGCGAAAAACACAATTTGTTACTATAAATTACAATCAAGGGGCTAAAACCCGAGTACTTAAAACCCTTATCCCAAGTATTCGTCCAAATCGAATTACAAAAACTATATAAGAATTACAAAATTCATAGAACTCCAATAATTAATTTAGAAACTGCACTATATCTGGAGGGAGTTGAACCACTTAAAAAGAATTTCCTGGTATCAGCTATCTGTTTGTATGGTAAGCTATAATTAATTCCAACAACTGCTTAAACTTTTTCGTCTATTTCAGAAGATTCCAATTCTCCATTCTTTTGCTGACTGCTTCTAGAGCTGCGTCGTTCTTTTCCCCCGGGTTTTGATGAGGCATTACCATACCATATCATTCCAAAAACAGCAATAATCATGCCAATAACTACGTGCGAATTAAGACCATCTCTTCCGAAAAATAAGAATCCCAGGATTAGTACAAGGATAGTTTTCATGTGGCCAAGGACTTGGAAAGAGACAGCAGTGAATCTGCCTATGCAGATGAACTGACTTAGATTTGTTCCCACTGCAATAGTACACGAGAGAATCGTGAACACCTGCAGAATTAAAGATAAGGGTGGTCATTAATAGCGCCTGGTTTTGGAGATTTTTTTAAATCCTAACATGGTAAGAATTCTACTCCCGGCCGGTATTGGTTAAACCAAAGCAAATCACATGAAAAGTTCAGTATACATGTTATGTAATTGGTATAGACTCCAAATAATGTAATTAATCACAAAGTAATTAACTGGATGTGGCTGATCCGGATCTATTACAAACTTTTTGAAATTCAAATGTACAACCTTATCTAATGCAAGGGGCAAATATATGCAATAGGGATGCTGCACTTATGTTCTGGTATTTGCCAAACTTTAACGAAGTATGTCAGTACAAAATCACATTACTGAATAACTTATGGAGATCAATTAGGGCTATATATGTCCAACAACCAAGGGGATCACAAGTCTGCCCCTGATTGCAGAAACATTTGAACCCTTTAATAGAGCATGGTGGTGTATCTTTTGTACCTCATGCATCTGCAGACCAATTCTACATTTCCGATAATATTAATTTCCTTTAACTTAAAAGTCGTGTGAATACAGGGTGATGTATGTATAGCAAACACTTGTATCGTCAACTGGACTTTTTATCTTTTTGATGGCAAAATCTAATGGTCATTGTATAAAATTGCTCACATTCAATAGTTCTATTATTATATTCCAAATCTTCTCGGACACAATATCGATCGTGAAACACACAGGAAAGTATGGAAAATACTATAGAAGTAATTATGAGCATGTCAGGATTAGAGGCCTGATCTAGACATACGAGAGTAATACGTGCATGCACTTACCAGAGACGGTGTGCTAAAGGCATAGGCATCAATTCTTTTGTTTGTCAACCAGTAATCCAGAAAGGGGCCTAACAGCAACAGTGACGCGGCCTGAGCTGGTGCAGTGTGGCCCAGTAGATTGAAGGAACTAAGGGAGTACTTCCTCTGAAGGAAATGAACATACTGCAAATGCATATCCAAAAATATTTAATTGCTTTAACGATTGCAGACTCAAAAATCTGGAATATTCACCCTAGTTCTATAAAACAAATATTATAAAGCAAAACACTGCAGTTCCAAACTCTCCGTAACTCGAGCTCATAAATATCATGATAGAGTTGAGTAAAATAATCAAATTAGAACTTACATACTGTTGCAGGGATGTACTCCAGACTGCGATAAATGCAGCAACGAACCCTTTGGTATTAACACTAACATCCGTAACTGTGCAGACAGCAACACCTAGGAGAACAACTAAGATACTAAGTTTTGTATCTCTTGAATATCGGATCTTGTCAAACACTACTTCCAGCAAGCAGGATACTGGTATCATACTCAGCTTCGCAATCTGATAATAATACAAGACAATGTGACATAAAATCATCTATAGAATTGTAGTGAAAAAATTGAATGAAGATAGTAAATTATTTCTTTTGAGATGGAAGAACAATTCATTGCTTACCTGGTAGAATCCCACTGAGTTCCACATTAAACTGACATTCATCCCGACAATAGAGAAATTTGCAAACAAAACAAATTTCAGAAGCTCGGGAAAGGGTAGATGAGAAGGTTGGATGTAACCCATCCATCTGAGAACAGCCGTCATTAAGGTGGTTGTAGCAAAATGCAATCCAGTTAACGTTGTAGCTAAAAGAAGTCATATCAATCAAAAAGATAAAAGATGTCAAGTTACAAAGAAATGTCAAAACAGAAGAATGGAAATTAAAATACAATATAAGTTGCACTATTAACAACTAATAAGAAGATCATCATTGTTTATTTGGGTTTCTCCTGGCACAATAATCCAATCTCCAGGATAGGGCTATATATATATATATTATATATGTGACTTTTAGTCTCACGCAATTCACTATTACCTCTTTCAATCTAAGCTCTCATCTGTTGTGTGGAACAACCCTATAGCTTATGTTCTGTTTGGTGCAATTAATAGAAACAGTATATACGCACACAAGATAAAAAGCTCAATCAGCTATGTTTTATCTTATATATGGCAAATATGTCTGAGTTATTTTCGCGCAAAAAATGGTTTATCCTAAAAATGTTGACAAATCCGTACAAGTTCTTTAACAAAATAGTCATAGTATAACAATTCAAATGAAAACCTAAGACTAGTTAAACTGGGATCACAATAATCGATTCATTGTCCAAATAAAAAAAGAAGTCAGTGGGGATTCTGCTCAAATCAGTGTACTACTTACCAAAACTGAAGCCATATGTAGCCATTAAGGCTTTATTGACAATGATTATCCCAACTGAAGTAACGACATTGAACATCCATGCACCCGCATCCAGTGCAGCCTTCTTGTCAGCTTTGCTTGCAGGCGCCATTTGCCTTTTTTTTCTTTACCAGTTATAACAGCTCAAGGGGTGAAAAAGATTACCCAGTTAAGACCATAAAGCTACAACATGCAATCCAAGACTTCTTCACTATCCTGCACAACAAAACTTGAATTAAGACAACTATTGAAACTAGCAACATTTTCCATTTACTACATCAAGAAAAACGTAAAACTTCCCATAAGAACATTTCCACGTATATACATTGTCATTTAGATAAGATCTTTATATTTTAGGAAATTAATTGAAGATTAGTCTGCAACATGAAAGTATATATTCCATTATAAACAGTGTCATTTGACCACATTGTCAATAAAAATTATTAGCATAAAGATTGTAACCCCCACCCCCACCCCACCCCCCACCCAAAAAAAATACACCAATCTTAATTAGCTTCCAAAGAACATTGATCCAACAAACTAAACCCAACAAATTAATAGCACAGTGATAATGTACTTAAATAGATCATAAGATTTGACAAAATTAAAAACTCAATTAAACACTCAACCGTAATCAGATCCAAAATCTCGAAACCCTAATTTCTCCAGATCGCACTCAAATAACACCAAAATCCTCATTAATTACTCACGAAATTACAGATCTAACTACAGAAAATCATCAATGCTAGTGAAAATCAAAGCAATTCAAACCCACGATACAAAATAACAAAACATACATAATTGATCGGCAAAATGTTAGCATAAAAACGTACGAAGTAGATTTTTGGCGTGATTTCGAGTCACCTTCAGATCCTGTTCTTGTCACACTGGTTGAGCTGATAATGAAAGCTGCTTAAATGTGGTTGCATGTGGATGTGGATATATATACGTATGTATGTATCACTGTATTTTATAGGGTGTGGAATTGAGTGACTGTACTTTTGAATGTGGTTGATGGGAAAATTGGGAGATGAAAATTGTGTTTTAGGGTTTGTGAAACACAGTAAAAACTCTATAAATTAATACTCACGAGATCACCAAAATTTATTAATTAAAAAAGTTATTAATTAATCGATAAATTAATAATTATTAATTTATATATTAATTAATATTTTATTAATTTATAATGAAATACTCAATTTATAAATACCTTTCAAACTTCCACTTAATTATTGTACAACACATATCAAATGAAGTCCCCAATTTGAAAGAAGCCTTCAATCTCCCAACTTATTTTGCTTCTTGTGTTTAATGTGTATCATTTTATGGACATTAAAACATATTTTCTATGTAATACAATATCAAAATATACTAACACAAACAAATCATACACACAACATGACTTCCCATCTTAAAAGTGTGAAGAAAATAACAATGACCGACGAGATTCGAAAAGCATTATGCAAGCACAACAAGGATAATTCAAGTCTCACTCAAAAGCAATTGCAAGAATGTGTTCTTAGTAACTATGGTTTGCAGGTGTGTCAAGGGACAATATTGAATACAGTTAAGCGGTCTTCAAAGTATCTATCACTTGCTCCCGAAAGAGGTGAAATTGATTTCAACAAAAAACAAAAGACAATTGAGTTATTTTCAAGAAATTTTCATAAATCATTCATGTAATATGTAGTATATAAGGAATTATTAATTTATATTTTATATGAGGTCTATAAAAATTATTAAAAATATATTATCTTATAATTTTAGCGAATTATTAATTTAGCACCCTATCCCCAAGTCGGGACCGGCCAAAAATATTATTTTAAAAAGTTTATTAAATAATTGAGTATTAATTTATCGAGTTTCTACTGCATTTTGATATTTCTTATTTCTTTCATAATTTTCTAATGTGATTAATGGTAGTAATTACTAATTTCTTTTTCTTTTTCCTAGTTTTAAATCTAAAAAATAATAAACAATTCTTTTTAATATATATATATATATAAACATATTTGATATTTATTATATATTTTTAATCGATATCTCTTCATACTTCCGGACAAACAATAGATACAAAATCAAACGCAGTTTTCATGTCAACAAACGAAAATTGAAACTACAATGTTATAACTTACAAGGGGAGGCATCACAACTAAATCAATTTATGTTGGCTTTTAAAAATTATTTAGTTAATAGATGGTTTACGCCGTACATGGATTGTTTATAATATAGTCTATCACAATTTTGTTAAGAATCAATCCAAATTCCGAAGAAGAATGGGTCAAAAATGCAGAAGAAGAAAAATGCAATGAAGATGAATGCAAGAAAAAGAAATGCAGCAAAATGATTTAATTCATAATTTCTCAAAAAAGAAATGCAGCAAAATGATTTAATTCATAATTTCTCAAAAGCTGTCTGTTACATTCATATTTCCTTCCATATATTCATTTCGATGTACTGCAATCCTAACTAACTTGTTCAGAGAAATAGAAAATGACAAAAATCGAGCTCATCCTAAAGTTCTCTATTCGGCCTTCACTGATATTCCTTTTTGGTTCAGCCCTTCTATATTTTCTTGGCCCATTTTAGTTTGAATGGCCGATGTTCTCTTTCCTCCCTCATCATAACAAATTTATAGTTTTTGGAAAGTAAATTTTGTCTTGCATTATAATCAACCGTCAAAATTTATATTGTAACATCTAGGGCTAGGGCATAGACATCTATCAAGCTGATCTTATTTTTGGCTTCTACGGCTATAATCACTTCACGGCTCCAGATGTTATAATTCTCAGATCCTGAAAGTACCTCCGAGACTAAATCCAAATTGAGTGTGTCGGAGGGATGAATGTATAAGGGATTCTGGAAATCGACGACGAACGATTCTTTCTGTACTTGTATATCTGGCGCCATTTGAGGGATATCTCTCAATAAATTGTGACGAGCAAATATCAATGTGTATGGAGACAAAGGTAATCAAAGCAGGCGTGCCTAGCTCTGATACCATGTCAAAAGCATGGATGAATCAAAGTGTGTATGGAGACAAAGGTAATCAAAGCAGGCGTGCCTAGCTCTGATACCATGTCAAAAGCATGGATGAATCAAAGAAGAAAGAAGTCATGATGATTTGAGAAATCTTGTGTGTTTACAAAGGCGGAAACCCTATATATATATAACTGTCATAAACGTCCTAAGAGACGTAATATCCATATTTGATAAAAGCGTGCTTCTATCAGAAAATAAACTATCCGTTATTTTCTGTTATTTCTGTTATCCGTTCCGGTTGATTATTCGCACTTGATTCTCCCTCTTTGCATGAAGTCTTTATAATTCCAATATAAACTATGTCATACTATTGCATGTGAAAAAATAACTTGTATTTAGTATTTTAACCCATAAATTAGGGGATTTTAATATATTTTTTTTCTTATTTTAAAATCTAATGATGGAAATTAAATAATTTTGGGTTGTTAAATATTAGAAACATTTCGAAAATATTTCGAAAAAGTAGGAGAAAACTTGCAAAAACGAGAAAAAGATTAAAACAATGTGAAAGAAAGTAAACAACTATCTTTATTTATTTTTAAAAATCAATATTTTGTTTCAATATTTATACAAGTATACCAATAGTTGATAAAATTTTCACAAACTAAGTGATAATATTGGATTAAAATTTAGCTTTTACAACAAATGAATTTTTATCTTCTATTTATTCATCTCCCCTCCTCAATATAAGATAGTGATCAACTTGATCTAACAATTCTAATTAATAATCTAGAACATTTCTATTTAGATATTTACAAGACTATTCTAAACATTTTTGAAAATTTTCTAAACATCTTTATTCATTTTTAGAAATCAATATTTTGTTTCAAAATTTACACAAGTATACCAATAGTTGACAAAAATTTCAGTAACAAACTAAGTGATAATATTGGATTCAAATTTAGCGCTCTTACAAAATATAATCGACAAAGTTCAAGCAACTTAACCAATAAAATACAAAATTATAAAAATGTTATGGTATATATTTTTACATTATTAAAAGAAAAAATTGCTCATATAAAAGTACGTATTATTGTTGTTTGTTAAAATAATCATTTAATAACCCATATATTGTTATAAGAAAAATTGTAATCTCTTAACTTTTTGTGTTTTCTTACGTGCGTATTTGAATATAAATAAAATTATCTATGATTTCGTTGATTAATTATTTAGAACTTATTTAATTATATTTCGATTTAATTTAGTAAATTGTTAGATTTATAACTCTTTTCTATTTTCTCTTTTTTTATTCATTATTATACTCTATTTCGAAAAGAATTAAAAAACTTTCAGTATTCCATGGAAATTATGTAAACACTGAATGTTTCGATGGAAATAATGGAAACATTACGAGTTTGCTTGAAAATATTGTAATTTCGAAACTACTTCATAATTTCTTTTCGTTTAGTTGAAAAATGGAATATTTTCGATGGAAAAGAAGGAAAATTATAACGATGGAGGGGTGAGTGTTGAGTTTCGAACTATATTATTAATTATTATTGAAGAGGGGGAATATTGAGTTTAGGGGTGTAAGTCGAGCCGAGCCGGCTTGCGAGCCGGCTCGAGCTCAATCAAACGAGCTCGAACTCTTAATCGAGCCCGAGCCCACTCATTTCTAAAAAAAGCGAGCTTTTTTATTTTTTAATATATTATTATTTTTATTATTATATAAATATATATATATATTAAATTATTAATAAATATATATTAAATAATTAATAAAAAATCGAAATTTAAATTTGCTGCCAAAAATTCGAATTTTCAAATAGGCACTGCTCGAGTTCGGGCTCGAGCTCGCGAGCTTGGGTTCGGCTCGAGCTCGAACCTAAGCTCACGAGCCTGAGCTCGAAAATTATGAGCTCGACGAGCTGGAGCTCGAGCTCGGTAAAATTGCCAAGCTCAGCTCGTTTACACCCTTAATTGAGTTTCTATTGAAGAGGGGTGAATATTGAGTTTCGGGTTGGTTTGATCGTTTTTGTGTGACACTAACTATTTTTAAAATCAGTAAGTGTTAAATATTTTATTTTTTCACAATTTTTCTTTCTTGTCTCTCTCGTATTTGGGAATATTATCTAATGATTTTATATGATTTATTTTTAATTTTAATATGGTAATTATCTTCACATAAATTTTATTTTTTGAAAAAAAAAAGATATTCAAAAATTTAATTAAAATATTTTTTTTATCTATCAACAATATACAATTTTATGCTAAACTATAATTGAATAATTCTTTATCTAGAACTACAAGGCTGCGAATAAGTCCGTGTCAACCCTACATTTTGTTATTTTTGGAATGAAAAGTTGGTGGAATGGATTTTTGGATTAAAAATCTTATTTATGAATTTTTTGGATACAAAAACTTATTTTAGGGGCAGTAATTTTTCTTAAAATTGAAGGTTTGCCAAAATTTCACCGAAAAACAGAAATCACTAAAAAAAACCAATTAAAACAATATTATAACCACATAAAATTTTGAGATATAGTCTTCTATTTCAAATTATATTTCTCTTTCTATTGACTATTCCATTCTTGTATTCCACAAACCTAGATATTTGATACATATAATTCATGAATAATATATTTAACATGTGTAAATATTTTGACACGTGTGAAGATATGTAAAATAAATTCTCTTTATACTCGCACATACTTTTCTGATTTTTTTTTTCTTTCAAATATGATAATTATTTATGTTGGAGAAAATTTCACAAGGACATCTAACAAGATCTTAAACTTTAATGAGATGCAGAAATCACATACTCCTGCACCTCCTCTCGGACTCGGAGAGACAATCCTGTTAGTGTTCGATTCGAAGTTATGAAATCGGTTCATAGTCGAACATTATCTGAATTTTAATACTAAGGCAAACATGAAAAAGCTCCAATTCTCAGCAGCAAATTCATCTTATTAACAATAACATAACTTACACAATATTTTCTTCATATTTAGGGAGTAAGTAAAGATGTTGCTTACAGTTTGCTGCTTCTAGAAAGACTTCCCATAGCTTTAGCTTTTTGCCTGAGAACAAACTTTTGTGTCTTTCCAGTTGAAGTTTTAGGCAAATCCTCGAAAACTACTGTTCGTGGGGCCATATAACGAGGCAACCGGGCCCTACAATGCTCGATAATATTGTCACCACTTGCACTAAAACCATCCTTGAGTTTCACAAATGCACAAGGCGTCTCGCCCCAGTAGTCATCCGGTCTTCCCACAACAGCAGCCTCAAGCACGGCCGGATGACTGAAAATTACCGATTCGACCTCAATCGTACTTATATTCTCCCCTCCCGAGATTATTATATCTTTCGATCGATCCTTTAGTTCTATATAACCATCGGGATGTTTAACCGCCAAATCTCCACTTCGAAACCAACCTCCCTTAAAAGCGTCCCTCGTTGCTTCAATGTCTTTAAGATAACCGTTCATTACGGTGTTTCCTCGAAACATCACCTCCCCCATTGTCCTTCCATCCGGTGGTACACTCCGCATCGTGGACGGTACCTTCACGTCAACTTCTTCCATCCCGAGATGTTGTAGCCCTTGTCGGGCCTTGATTTTGGCCCGTTCATTGGGCGGTAAAGAATCCCACTCGGGTTTCCAAGCGCAAACCGTCCCGGGCCCGTACGTCTCGGTCAAACCGTACGAGTGAGTTACATTGAACCCTAACTCCTCCATCCCAAAGAGCACCTGAGGTGGCGGGGGGGCGCCACCTGTCATCACCGAGACCTTCCCGGGAAGCGGCCTTCGTACGAAATCCGGTGCGTTTATTATCATGTTTAAGACCGTGGGGGCCCCGCCCATATGTGTCACTTTGTGATTGGATATGTTAGTGAAGATTCCCTCGGCGGTGACATTCCTTAGACATATATTCGTGCCGCCTTGTGCCGCCACGGCCCACGTGAGGCACCAACCGTTGCAATGAAACATTGGGACGGTCCATAAATAGACGGGCATAGATAGCATCTCGTTGAGAAGAATAGCGGCCAAAGAATTGAGATACGCACCTCTATGACTATAAACGACGCCTTTGGGGCTCGACGTTGTGCCCGAAGTGTAATTGAGAGAAATGGGATCAAACTCGTCGTTTGGCCTTACTATTGGGAAATCGAGTCTTCCGTTTTCTAAGAAAGACTCGTATTCTAAGATGTTATCATTAGATCCCGGGAATGAATTACTCGAATCTTGGATTAGGACTATGTGAGGCAATTTGATGCCTTTATCAGATAAAAGTTTAAGTGCACCATTTACGGTTTTGAGAAGCTGGTAATCGACAAATATAATTTTGGCTTCTGAATGTTTTAGTAATCCCGAAACCATAGTTGAATCATGACGCACATTAAGTGTAAGAAGGACCGCCCCGGCCATTGGAACAGCAAAGTGTAGCTCATACATTGCTGGGATATTTGGGGCGAACACAGAAACCTGGTCATATAGCATTAGAAGAGAAGAATAAACTGAAAACACTAAAAAAACTATGGAACTAGAAATATGAAATGCAGAGTTTAAATTCAGTTTGTTCCTTTAAAGGTAAGTTATTATCATAAATGAGACAGAAAGTTCTTATATGAGTGCGATACACAAATCTAATTTGAAAGACGAGAAAAATAAACGATACTAAGTTTATTAAAAATTAAAAGGAATTATGATCTTAGCTCTTTGAATAGGCATTTCTTAGTTATTCTCTTATTTTCTAAAAATTACATGTGAACAAATACAAAAGATAAAATTTCATAAAATACATCTTTACGCTGTATATAAGATCAAATTTTACTCACACCAAATTCATAAACTTGGGGGAATGACATATTTGTCCCCCAATTTAACACTATAACATATTTGGTCATTATATGTCCACCTCTACACAGTTAGTACCTCAACTTGTCAATTTCAAATACATTAGGTCCTGTGGTTAACTTTCCGTCAAAAACTAATGGTAACCCCCAAAAAGACGATGTGAAATTAGAGTTTTTGTCTAAATTGATTAATTGGGATTGAAGCTTCACGTGTTCAAACTGACAAAAATAGATCTTCATATGTGAGCCAATATGTGTTTCGTTCGAAAATCCCCAATTTTCATAAACCCAAGTTAAAATTTTTTTTTCCATGTAAATTGATGGTGTAAATGGAAAAAGAAAATGGCTTAGGTGGTTAGGTTTGCAACGCCAAAAATCGATCAATTTCCCAGGCAGCAAATCCTGTTAATTTTGATGGAAAGTTAACGACAAGGACCTAATGTGTTTGGGATTGACAAGTTGATGGACTAAATGTGTAGAGGCCGACAAATGAGGAACCGAAATCTCTTGTAGTGGTGAAGGTGAGGGACTAAAACTGCAATTTTCCCGCATAAGGTCCAAAGTTAGGTATTTTAAGTTCAAATTATTTGTCACAACCTAACTTTATTAAAAGTGTGAATGTACATCATAGATCACCAACCCTATCCCCAACTTTAATCATCAAATTGTGTTCTCTTTATTGCAGTAGCCCCACAAACAAACGTAGGCATGAGTCATATACACATTCATTGTTGATTAACAAAAATTGAAGATTACATCACAAAGTTATTAAATTAAAAGAGTAAGGGGATCATTTTGTTTTGTTTTGTTTTTATGGAAATTACACATAGACCCCTCACGTATTGGGTAATTACCAAAACCTCCCTCGGTTATTTAAAAGTAAAGATATCATACAATTAGACACCATTGAAGGGGTGTGTTGGTGATTTCCAACCAGTGATGAGGGAGTTTTGGGAATTATACACTAAGTTAGGGAGTCTCTGTGTTATTTTTCTTTGTTTTTATTACTGAAATATTTTAGCATACACAGTGAAAATACAAGAATTTAGTGAAAAAACCATCTTTTAGAAATTACCAACACCCCTTCAGGATCTATTTGTAATTGTAAGGTTTAAAGAAGATAATTGAGGGGTCCATGTGTAATTTTCTCTGAACCAAAAATGTGAAACGATGACTAATTATAAAGAATCAAAAATCTGAAACACATAACCAAACAGAACTTGAACAGATAAACAAAACCCAGAACAGATGGTACAATCCCAGTTTAAGAACAACAAAAATTAAGCAATTAATCAACAATAAAACAACCCTACAAATTCATCAACCCACAAGTTCCTTAAAAAAAATAAAAGAGAATTAAGAATAAAAAGAAACTCACAACATCACCGCGAGAAATGCCCAGATTAGTGAGAGCAGAAGCGAGCTTGAGACAGCGATCATGGGTTTGTTTCCAAGTGAACTTCAAATCTCCATAAACAATTGAAACTCTATCTCTGTAAACAACTGCTGATCTTTCCAAGAAACTTATGGGCGTCAGTGGAATATAGTTCGCTGAGCATTTCAGGGTACCCTTTTCCATCTATTGATAATTGATACTGAAATTTGAGCAGGAAAATATGGAACAATGAAAAGTTTGGAGATAATCTTGGACTTTAGTGATGTGAGTAGCAAAAGTGTTCAATTTTCACACACTTGTAGCTATAGGACCGTGTACCTTTCCTGATATTTGGTTTATATCATTTTCATTAATATTGTGGGCAATTGTGTAGATCATTGAAAGTTTTTCGTTACAACTACATTTATGCTATATATGCCCTAAGATTAATAAAGTCATGCTATAAAATATAAGTGGGAAAAAATTCTCAAATATAACCCAAGTTGAGTGTAAATGATGTCACCTCTATTATAAAAAAAAAACTTAACCTACACCAATTGGTATACACAACAAATGGCATAAGTTTAACTTGGGGATAAATGCATAAACAACCCTAAGCGAATTAGCTAAATTAATTTTTTTTTCAACTAACAAATACGTCATATAAGCATCAAAACTCGTAAACAAAGGCCTAATATCACAATAATTTATCAAATTTGCCGCATGGCAACTTCAATTTGTGAATTTTCTTAACTTCCAAACATTTTGAGTAGAGGTGTAAGGTGAGTCGAGCCGGCTCGATCAAAGCTCTGCTCAAGCTCGAACTGTAGCGAGCCTGAGCCAAACTTCACGAGCTCGAGCGAGTTTCTGTTTAGGTATTCATAAGCTCAGGAACCTTTACTAATATATATATATATATATATATATATATGTATAAATGCGTGTGTTTGTACATAATTACATATATAATACATTGGTATTTATATAATTTAATTTTAAAAATAATTGATAAATTATATATTTGATGAAAATAATATTGGGTAAACATTTCATAATTCATTGTAATTATGATATAAAATTCTTGAGACATAGTTCTATATTCTCGTTATACGTATTTCAATAAAATTAAAAGATTATTTAGACATACACATCATGTATGTACACTAATTTTCAAAAGCACATGAATATTCCGTTACCAATTTACTAGATAATATATGAGTCTCAGAACTCTTAATTTTATTTTATGTAAATGCATTGCATTAGCGAAATAAGTGTCATTTTAGCGAGTTATTTATTAATTACTTCCATATTTTATGAAGTACAATGTTAAGTAAGAATTTATCCATCTTTTTTAATTTTCTAATTGATTATGTATTCAAAATCATAAAATAATACATTATATAGTCCAAGGTTTGAGTTTGATTTGAACGAGCAAATGAGCGAGCTCGAACTTGGATGAACATACGAGCCGAGTTTGACCTCGAACGAGCAGATGAGCCGAGCTCAAGATTTACTCATGTGACTCGAGCTCGAGCTCAAAAAATAGGCTCGATGAGTTCAAGCTCAAGCTCAAAATTTTTTAAACGAGCTCGAGCCTATGAAATTTTCAAGGCTCGGCTCGTTTACACCCTTAATTTTGAGTTTGCCATGTGGCGAAATTTAAAAATCTATTTCAAATTGCGAGTTTCCACCTAGACATGCCCAACTTAGAACCGGACCCGTGGAACCGAACCTGTTCGAACCGTGGTCAACGGTTCGGGAACCGTTGATGACGGTTCCCGGTTCGGTTCCAAGAACCGTAACCGTGGTCCACGGTTCGAATACGATTCCTCTTATAGACGAACCGTAACCGACGGTTAGAACCGCCGATTCAGAACCGGCGGTTCCAACGGCTAGGAACCGGCGGTTCCAACGGCCATTTTGTTTTTTTAAAAATTTTAATTTCGATGGTTGAGATTAAGTGTCTGTTTTAAATCAATGGTTGAGATCAAGTGTCCGTTAAATAACGGCTATATTTTCAAATTTTATGTTATTTACGATTTTACCCCCAAAATCACCTATAAGTAATCCTTCAACATTAACATTTTTCCTACATCAATCTCAATTCTCAATCTCTATTCTCTATTCTTGAATTTTAGTGCTCTTGCAATTTTAGTTTGTTTGTTTAAGTTCAACTTCAATATTCAATTCCATATTTCCACTTTTACGTCAACTTTTACTTACTAAATAATATGTCGAGTGCTCGAGGATCATCGTCATCTTCCAAACTTTCCCGATTATTCAAACGAGGATCATCTTCTTCATCCACACCCCCACCCCCACCCCCACCAAATCAATTTGATTCTAATCCTTATATCAACATTGATTTGGATGATATCGAAATTGATCTCGATGATAATGATAACGATGTTTTGATTAATTTGTGTCTGAGAATCCGAACATTCCTTCTCAAGAATTCAAAAGTGGATATGGAGCCCCGAGTCCGACTACCGAAATGCATGGTGGTAGAGCTCCGAGATCACCAAGGGCAAGGGAGCCAAAGAGTTCAATTTTTGTCTATCACATGACGAGAACCGAACTTCCCCAAGAAGAGGGAATGCCGAAGACGTTCTTGGTCCAATGCAACTATTGCACAAAAAATTACACCTTGAGGTCCGGTGGAGGATATGGTTCTTACAAGAATCATCTCGAAGTCCACCACCACGACAAATTGGGCATTGATCCTACACAAACTCAAATTCGAGCTACTCCCGGTGGTAGTAGCTCGCAAGGTACGGATTTCCCCTCTTTCGTTATAATGAAGCAAACGTTCGTCGCCGTATGACAAAATTTGTTTGTGCACACACCAACCCTTCAACTTTGCCGATAATGAATTTTATGAAGAATTTGTATAATTATCTCTTAACCCGCTTACACGTGAAATTTCAAAAGCCGTTGGTGAATTTAAAATTGTTTTAGTATCTACGTTTGCTTCATTACAACAAAAAGTTTCAATATGTGCAGATATTTGGACCGATAACTACCAAACTAATTTTTATATGGGTATTACTTCGCATTGGATCGATGATACGTGGATAATTAAAAAACGTTTAATTGCATATAGATTTTTCACACCACCACATAATGCCGATGCAATTGCACATATAATTTTAACAATTCTTCAAGAATATAGTTTACAAAATAAACTTTTTTCGGTTTCGTTTGATAATGCTAGTGCCAATACGGCATCTTTGCCCACTTTGATTAGTGCATGTCAACCCAATTTTGGGGGAAGATTTTTTCACATTCGTTGTCTATATCACATTCTAAATCTTTGTGTTCAAGATGGTTTATCATGTTTTAGTGAACACATCGCCCCTATTCGAAATGCAATAAAATTGATTATGCAACAACAAAATTTGTTAAGATTATGGTCAAAATTTTGCAAAACCAAAGGAATTAAAACAAAAAAATTTGTTTGCGATGTCCCCCACTGTTGGAACTCAACTTATAAAATGTTGAGTGATTCTTATGCACACAAAGAGTATTTGTGTGAATTTTTTACGCAAAACTCAACAAACAATATTCGATTGTTGCCACAATATTGGGATACTTGTGCAAACTTGATTAAACTTTTAAAAGTTTTCGAAAATGCAACAAAAGAACTTTCCGGTTGCTATTATCCCACTTCACCCCTTGTAGTTGATAATTGTGTTAAGATTGCGCTAGAATTGTATGATTACAAAGATGACCAACTTTTTGGTGGCGCCATTGAGAAATTGAAAACAAAATGGGTTAAATATTTTGATCAAATCCCAGAAGTATTTTTAATTGCTAAAATATTAGATCCTCGAATGAAAGAGGATGGTTTAGTTGAATTTTTAAGAATGTATTATGATGCATTGTTATTGGATTATGATCCCGCATATATTGTCACTAGTGTGAAAACTACTTTTTATGAATTATTTAAAGAATATAAAAATCAATTTGGTAGCGATACCGATAGTAGTGAGTCTTTTGTTTCTAACCCAACTCCTTCCGAAAGTTTTCCTAGCTCTAATGAAGATAGAATAGCACGTTTGTACGCTGAGCGATCTATGAAAAAGCCACGTAGTGGTGGCGGCAACATATATGGCGAGATTGACCGATATTTTCACACCACCTTCGATGAGATGGATTTCGGTAACTCCAACTCTCTTTTGAAGTGGTGGCATAGGAAATCCAAGGCATTTCCGATCCTTTCAATCATTGCAAGGGAGATTTTTTCCATACCGGCATCAACCGTCTCCGTTGAGTCCGCTTTTAGTATCGGAGGCAACATGTTGGACGATCGAAGATCAAGATTGACGGTTCTAAATGTGGAAAATCAATGTTTGCTTGAAGATTGGACAAAGGCCTAGAAAGACAACAAGATGAAAACTTCGACGATGACGAAGAGGGAGATTACTTACCGTGGGATTCAAGCGGTTCTTCGGATGGAGGCAATGCCAATGCTTGATTGCTTGTTGATCAAACATTGACCTTCGAAAGGTAAGCAAGGTAAGAAGAACTACGTGGGCTTTGATTCATTCACTAAGTGAATGATACGTATGCAATTTTATTTGAAGTCAAAAATTAGTCACTAATTTTTGACTTAAAATAAAACTCAAGCCCATTTTTTTTTCATTTTTTTCCAATATTCGTTGTAAAAATTGTATCGTATAAGATTTTAGCTTTAGAATTTAGGTTTGTCCGTTTGTACTTGTAATTTGTAAATGGTTATTGTAATGTAATAAAAAAATTATAATTAGAATTTGATTGAATTTTAAACTTTGCATTGTTTAAATTTATTAATAATATAAAAATTGTTTGTTCATTGTTGAATATTTTTAATGTTTGTCTTTATTTTATCCGATTTATTTGTTAGACATTGTCCAAAATAAATTCAAAAAAATAAAAAATAAAATAAATTTGGAACTGTGGAACCGCCCCGGAACCGTGGAATCGGACCCGTGGAACCGGCTAACCGGAACCGTGCCCAAACGGTTCGAATACGGTTCTGGAGTTCCCGGAACCGAGAACCGACGGTTCCGAAACCGTAATCGGAACCGCGAACCGTTTGGGCATGTCTATTTCCACCTGACTAATTTTATAAGGTTCAATTTTACCAATCCTATAATTAGTTTTTTTTTATATGGATTTATATTCCATCTAATATAGGTCACGTGACTAATTTTATAAGGTTCAATTTTACCAACCCTATAATTAGTATATTCCATCTAACATATATATGTGACCCATTTTACGGACCAACAACTCTAGCTTTACCAACCCTATAATTAGTTTTTTAATATGGATTTATATTCCATCTAACATAGCTCACTCATTTTACGGGACCAACAACTCCAGCTCACACCACTGACCACACTGGTTGAACTTCCCCACATGGGTGGATGTAAAATACCTCCCCATTAAAAAATGTATGGTGTATTAATTGTATATTAGGTCCACCCCTCGTTTTACCATTTGTTACGTTCACCACTGTACAATGTACATGTTCAACATAAGGATGGACTTCCTCAATATAGCACTAGATTGTAAGTATATTAAAATATTTGTTGAGTTTGTTTTCTGAATTTTAAGTTGGAACGAATTTCGAACTTTACCAAGTGGAATTTTAGGCTAATTTCTATATTATTATAAAGAGATTAAAACCCACTCAACATTGTGATACAAAAGTAATGACTTCCAAATAAGGTTTTCTTCAAAATGCTAAAAGATGTGAAAACCCCTTGATACCCTTTTCAAAATCCAGAAGACCCATATATACACATATATGCTCACTCATTATCGGCACTAGTTATAATTTGTCATGCTTTATGCTTTCATCAGTCACAAAATATATTGGACTAACCCCCTCTATAGAGGCTTATCACAAGCAAGTTTAAGAGGCCAAACATTCTATACATTCAAACGACAACCCGGAGTCTCGGTGCCAAAGCATTAGAACTCGTTTTTTATCAATCGAAAACAAAAAAGCCACAAATTGCCTCCTCATATCGAATGCTTTGACATGATCACGAGCAATGTTTTAAAAGGCGAAGGTGCATGGTGGGACTGTCCATGTCCCTACGCCCCGCGAATTTTTTATTTTTAACATTTATAAAATATATAAATAATATATAAGTTTAATCAAAATTAGTGAAAAATTATAAAACTCCGAAGGAAAAATGAAATAAATAAATTTTGATAGATAGGCTTCTAAAATTAATATATTTAACCATGCAAGTTAAAAGTTCATGACATAAATACATTAGAAAGGAATAAAAAATACACTTGAAACTCTAAATTTTATGAAGAATATTAAAGTGAAAAAAACACAAACTTTGTTCTTGATGAGAATTAATTGAAATTTCTCAAAAGGAAGACTTTTAAGTTCCACGTGTCTTGGGTGGAAAAAAGAAGCAACTGATTGTTGAAAAGCTGAAAACGTTTTTCAAAATTTTTTATATGAACTTGAAATGATTTTTAATTGTTTAACTTGTGGGCTTTGAATTTCTTAATAAAATATTATAGATATCTAGAGTGGGCTAGAAATATGATCGACTAATTTTACCAAACTTAATTGTTTTTGCAATACACACACGCATGGGGTGTATGCATACGTGCAGTAGACTTTCGCCCCCCACCATTGACCCAGGTGTTTTTGGCATTGCCCATCCTCGGGGGGCGACCCACACACGCCTTTTTAAACAGTATTTGATGAGTTTTATTGCTTGATTAAGGGGCTTTTTTGATATAACCCCCCGAGGTATGTAGCTTTGGCAAACAACCCCCCGAGTTTTGAAATTTTGGTAAACAACCATTTTTAGTTAGTTGACCGTTAGTCAACAGTTAAAGTCATGGGCAAAATTGTAATCTAATAATTCCAAACAAATATATTAATTTTCAATGTATTTATTTGGAATTAATAAAATTAATATATTTGTTTGGAATTATTAAATTACAATTTTGCAAATAAAAAAAATTAATAAAATTAGTATATTTATTTAATATATTTATTTGGAATTATTAAATTACAATTTTGCAAATAAATAAAATTAATAAAACTAATATGTATTTATTTTCAATGTAATATTAATATATTTGTTTGGAATTATTAAATTACAATTTTGCAAATAAATAAAATTAATATATTTATTTCATATATTTGTTTGGAATTATTAAATTACAATTTTGCAAATAAATAAAATTAATATGTATTTATTTTCAATATAATTCTAAATAAATACATTGAAAATTAATATATTTGTTTGGAATTATTAAATTACAATTTTGTCCATGTCCTTAACTGTTGACTAACGGTCAACTAACCAGAAATGGTTGTTTACCAAATTTTCAAACCTCGGGGGGTTATTTGCCAAAACTACATACCTCGGGGGGTTATATCAAAAAAGCCCCTTGATTAAGTAACAAAAGAAGCAAAAGGCTGGCAAAGAGTACATTGATACAACATGGGATTGGATATATATTTTTTGGAGGCTTGACGTAAGTGTAGCTTGGTCCAGGAATATTGTCGAACAGGTGGTGTGTAAGTAAAAATCTGTCATTGGATTATTAGCTTCTACATTTTGTTTTCTTCTTTTATTGAGAAACTAGTAAATAACACGTTCGTTGAACGTGAATTATATAATCTCGTTAAAGTTATTCATATACGTAGCTATTATTTAAATTGGAGATGTTATTAATCCAAAAGGTATATAATAATTTCACTAAATGAACGGTTACTTAATAAGTTAAGTATTTGAAAACTAAATATTGACTAACATAAAAGAATCAATCAATTTTTCATAAAACTAATTTAACTAAATCAACTTTTATATAAATTCAAGCGTCATTGATTCTTATATTTTGTTTAATTTGGAGGAATCAAAGGTCTACTTTTTCTTTTTTGTATACTTTCAATAGTTTTTATAGTGCTCAAAATTTAATACTTGTGTAGTATTTTTGTTTCTTATTTCAGAATTATTATTTTTTATTTCTCCATTTTCTAATAAGTAACATATTTCTCCTGAACCATTAAATGAGTCTTACCTTGCAACATTAATTTCAGTTTCAACAAGTCATAGTAGGTTGTAATAAATAATACATCTCTTTTTGTTTGACTTTCACCACTATTATCTGTGTTTTTATTATTTATTAAATTAAGTTTATTTGATAAAAATAAAAATAAAAAAAGTAAACTACTTTATATGTTGTGCGTATGAAAAATAACTAAATGAGAATCGATTTTTTTCCTTTAACTTGATTACATTATTGTATTTTGATTTTCGTTTGATTAGGAGATTTTTTTAAAAAAAGTGAGTTTTGACAATATTTCAAATAAAAAAAATTCTACTAACTCTAGTAATTTTGTTTCATAAATATGTCTGATAAATTATACAAACTTTTTAAATTCGTTGCAAAAGTATAATTAGTTAATTTAAAATATTTGAAGCTAATAAGAGAGAAATTACCAATATACTCAAACTCTTGAAATAATTCAATAATAATAAAAAATTCAAATTTTATAATACTATATATTCATAACTTAAATAATAATTTAATCAAATGTATAATTATTCATAAAATTATAATTATTTAAAAATGATTCACATGAATGATTGAATTATTACACAAAAGATCTAATTTTATTAAAAACTGAAAGTTCAAACTATGTGATTTGAAAAATATTTATAGTAGGACTTTAGAGCACAGAAAGTGTTCGCTAGAATAATTGAGAACTAAATATTTTATGAGATTTTTTAAATTCAAGTGTGATTTAACAAAGATTTTTTTAATTATTAATCATTTTTATAACAAAATAAATTGTAACATATCATTGTAGTAAAAATCGTGTAATTTACATGTTTAAATTAAGTTTTTTATTAACATTGAGTATCTATATGCAATTTTTTAGTAGAGTTCGAACATAATTTATACAACTTTATTTATTTATTTATACAACTTACTTTATTAGTTGATCCATAATTTATGTTTCATCATGTAAATTACATATGTATCATACATCTTATTTTTAGATATATTTAACCTAGTTTTATTATTTATTATTTTGCTCTTTTATCATTAAAAAGTAAAATACATAGAAATATATTAAATATATATAAAATCAAAGAAACACTCGTACTTCTCATACTTTTCATAATAGGGGAATAGAATAGATTACTAATTTTTATTATTCGGTAATGCCTTTAACCTTTAAATAAATTTGATGATTGAGAACTATATCAGTATATTGACAATTGTGAAAAAAAAAAAAGTTTTTAAGAGTTCAAACTCCTGTACCTGACAAAATTGATCAATGGAAAACATACATTGTATACTATAGACCATCATCGATAAGATAATGTATTAAGTTAATCAAGGTTTAATTGCAATTCTTTCTAGCTAAAACAAGGGGGCGTACAACTGACAAACAGTAGCATTTAGCAATTTTTTGTTGCATGTTTTGACATTTTGTTGAACTTGAAGGTGACTTGAGTTTTTGATTTGTGTTTTGAACTCGAAAGCTCATATTTAATCGGCACTTGGGCAATTATTTCAAAAATATATAATTGGTTGTTTAGTATGGTACAACCGTGTAGTATTTTTCAAGCCAATATAATTAGTAGCTTTATGATAAATATAATATGTAATATAAATAAATAAAGGTATGAGTCATCTAATGTAATTCAACTTCTATTTATATTTTTAATTGTAGAGTCCTAATGCAATTATATTTTTTATATTATTTGATTTTTTTATCATTAAAAAATAAAATTACATAAGGGTATATTAGGTATATCAAAAATTCAAAGAAACACCCACACTTTTATAATAGAAATAGATTCGTTTGGAGCAGATAAATAGGCGAGCCAGCCTACG
Source organism: Verbascum thapsus (assembly GCA_963669365.1). Lineage (NCBI taxonomy): Eukaryota > Viridiplantae > Streptophyta > Magnoliopsida > Lamiales > Scrophulariaceae > Verbascum > Verbascum thapsus. The sequence goes on from OY770106.1 coordinate 2,201,209, forward strand.
TATTTACTGAACAAATTGCATTTATATACCATTTACACTTTAGTATAATGATTTTTAGAAGATACAAATTTGGTACCACAATTACCTTTTATTGCAAAATGATCGACGTTTCCGTAGAAATTGCAATTTTTCCCGTAGCTAAAGGGGTTGGCAAAATTGGTCCTTTAGACAATTTTGGATATATAGCAAATAGTTCTACCATCATTCGATTCGATATAGAGTAATCAGGCTTCCGAAAATATTAGCCTTTCACTAATTCATTCAAAAAATTCTTACACTTCTTTAATCGTTTTATCACCGGACTCTTTGAGATAATCTAAATGCGTATTTATTAATTCAAATGAGATATTCATAAGATATAATTGATGCGGGATCAAATATGTATCACGTGAATAACACGCACGGATGAGATCTTATACGACCCACGATAACTTTGAGTACATCCTTTGATAGGATCAAACTTATTCGGACTTTTCAAATATTGTACTCATCAGTTTTAGAAGATTCAAAGAGTATTAAGTATTTCTAACTTTTAGAGTGTAACCCCGATAACCATCGTTTACCTGATTAAAATGGTATTTATAGGAAGTTCTATTGGGCCATGGGCTCGTCTTACTGGCCCATCGTCTCGGGGCCCATAGTGCGGTCGATGATTGTAACATATTAATATTGCTCTTAAATAAATTATTTATTCATAAATAGGTACCCATCAATAACCTAGAAAGACAATCATAATAAATAATTCACAATACTGGAAGACCTTGTATTGCGTAAAAAATACAAATTTAGTCTTACGCTTTACGAAATTTTGGAAAAATCTAATAATGTTCCAATGTTAGTCTTTTCTTTAATCAATGTTAGTCATATACTTTATTTTTAGAAATTTGAAATTGCATATTGTTCCTTTAAAAAAATGTATCAAACAACCCCATACAAATATGATTATCACTTACCTCTCATGAAAACTAAAAGAAAATAAAAAATAGCTGATGAAGATGATGATTGGGACATGTTTTGAATATTCTGGATAAACCTATATGTCCTCCTAATTTAAATTTCAAATAATTTTATAGGGAAGTAACAGATAAATAATATTTAAGTGAGTGTTGTATAATATATCTTGTTTAGTTGGAGAGAAAAAATGCAATTTAATTATAATAACAAAAATAAAGTATGAAATTAATATTATTTAGGGAAAAAACTAATATTGCAACTAGTGTATAATAATGTGACGTTTCTAAAAATTCATAAAATATGAGATTAAAACTAAAGTCGCAATATCTTATCAAACAAAATTTAGAATTTTGTCTTGAAATTTCATTCATTATTTGAGAATAAACCAAATATCATACATGCTTTGGACTGGCTTCTAAAATAGACTTCATAACACACAAAGCAAAGAGAATTGAAAGCTTTGTTGCATACTGATGATAAATTGATAATAGGAGGGGCGTCTCTATCCGCCACATCAGAATGAAGTGTGTTTGTCTCGTATCTCAATTCTCTCAGCCTTTGGTTTTGTACTATGTATGCCAGTATGGGCAAAAATTTGGTCCACTAATCATCACATGATTTGGAATTTGTAGTGATTTTTGAGTTATTCAAATATTTTGGGAAAATTTGATTTATAACAGTTCACGTGTTTAGGTAAATAGGATGGTGAAAATTATTTCTCACTTCAAATGTATGGTCAATGACACATCAAATTTATTAGAACCTATGGGCTTATTTCTAATGGGTTGATTACATGTCGGTGATTCTTTTTTTCCTTCCAAAAGCTAATCTATGCTATGGTGGGGGGGTTTTGTGGGTGTCCATACAAATCTATATATAAGGAGCCAAAAGTATGAAACAAGAATTACTACTTCTTTTACGTTGGATTGCATGGGCCGGGTCGTAGCCCACAAGTTAATTTACACCCATATTTAATTAATATTTTGATATTTTTACATACTCTTAGCGTCTTGACGAGCTTGAATTTGAACTCGAAAATCTCAACTCTCGCTTGAGCTCAAGCCGAGAAAGTCGGTCAAACACGACTTACCCTAGCCGTTAGGGTTTTTATCTATGAGGGGATACGGATACGGTACGATACGGATACGAAATATGAAAATTTCTAAAATTGTAGGATATAATACGATGAGGATACAATAATATATTATAAAAATTTGAATTATTTTCAATCCTCATTAATGAATTTCATAATCAATTCATGTAATAATTACTAAATATATAAAACTTCTAAAAATAATAATCATAAACATATGCAACAAAATAATCAAGTAGTTCGATCAATTACTCAAAATAGAAGTACTAATATTTAAATTTTATTTAACACGAGATATTTACTATTTAATGTTCATATTTAACATAACAACAGAATATATAAACAAAATTATAAAAATATCTCCATTTATTAAATAATTTACTTGAAGAGTTTAAGATGGAAGGAGATAGTTCGAACATAGTTACAGAAAAAAAAGGATTTCGATCATAGTTGAAAAAAATTGCAACAAGTAAACACCAAAAGGTGGAATGAGGGTTTCTCGCTTCTTATTTCAATATTTTCCAATTAATCATGATTTTTTTTCTTATTAAACTATCTTTTTAATTTATAATTTTTAAAGAAGGCCACTATAAAACTAAAAAAAATAAAATATTGACAAAAAATATTAAATAAAAAAATAAAACACAGCCGTATCCAAAACGTAGATACTTCTATTTTTCGTATCCGATACAGTATCCTAATTTTTTTATTTTCTTTTATTTTTGGATACTTCAAAATCGTACCCTATACGTATCCATCCCGTATCCACCTCATATCCGTATCCGATACTGCATGGGGCGATTTTTCGTAGTATCCGTGTATCCTAGGCTTTTATTGTACAAGTTTGCACTCACTTTAATCACTATAATATAACATCTATAGTTTTCTCCCCATTGAAGAAGCAAGTTCTATTCAAAGCAATAAATTCCTTATATTATATTGTCTCATTCTGGGGCTTTTTGTATATAACCCCCGAGGTATTTAGCATTAGCAAATAACCCTCCGAGGTATAAAATCTTGGCAAGTAACCATTTCTGTTAAGTTGACCGTTAGTCAACATTTAAGTTTATGGGCAAAATTGTAATTTATATATAAAAGCAAGGAACAACAAAAATAAATAAATAAATAAATTTTAATTCACTTTATACAACAATAACATTTCTCAATTTCAAATATTTATTTATTTATCTAAAAATTTAGATATATAATATATTACTCTATTTAAATTACCTTCAAATATTATATATTATAATATTATTCTATCTAAATTACCTTCAAATATTATATATTACAATATTATATTATTCTACCTTCATATATTATATTATATATTATTCTTCTAAATTACCTTCAATTTCAAATATTATATTACATTCAAATTATTTATCTAAATTTATTTAATTTTACCTTCAAATTATTAGATAGAGTAATATAATATATATCTAAATTTTTAGATAAATAAATAAACATTTGAAATTGAAAAAAATTATTGTTGTATAAAGTGAATTAAAATTTATTTATTTTTGTTGTTCCTTGTTTTTTATATGTAAATTATAATTTTGCCCATAAATTACAATTTACCTTCAAATTATTAAATAGAGTAATATAATATATATCTAAATTTTTAGATAAATAAATAAACATTTGAAATTGAAAAAAATTATTGTTGTATAAAATGAATTGAAATTTGTTTATTTATTTTTGTTGTTCCTTGTTTTTTATATGAAAATTACAATTTTGCCCATAAACTTAACCGTTGACTAACGGTCAATTAAACAGAAAGGGTTACTTGCCAAGATTTCATACCTCGAGGGTTGTTTGCTAATGCTAAATACCCCGGTGGTTATATACAAAAAGCCCTCTCGTTCTGATATACCTCCTTTGTTTGGAGGTGGGAATTTATTTTTGTCAATCCATTGTAGGATTATTACCTGAATCCAAAAATAACCAGATAAAAGGATTAAAAATCCCAAACAAGACAAATTTTGCTCAAGAATTTCTTGGGAGAATGGTAACAAAAAATTTACACAAGGACCCCTCACGTACTATCTATTTGTAAAAAAAACTCTTACATTTTGAAAAATATTATCAACACAAATTCTAAGGGTACCCTTTGTAGAATTTTTATTAGTCAATTAATATTAGCTTCCACTTTCATTTCGTGTGTTCTCGATTAATTTTGAGTTGTCATAAGTTGTGATTTTCACTCGTTGTTTTGAACCTAATAAAGTTTGTGTGGTCTGATTAAAAAACCATCAGTTAGAGAGCTATTCTCTTTCGTCTAAAATTTAAAAAATTATATATAAAGAGACTTTATGAAATTTTCAAAAGATAAAGGTGATTTTGGTAATTACACAGTAAACAAAGGGCTTTGTATGTAATATTTCCTATTTTGGAAGTCAGTTACAATCTTGTAATCATTAGTGCAATTGTTGCTAATTTCCCACTGATCAAGATTGGGTTCCAATCCTTCTCTCTTTTCTCATAGCCAAATAGGTTCTAAGTCACACTTTGGGATTGGGTTTAGGGAGTGAGTAAACATAAGTTTGACTTTAGTGTCAATATTTGTCTTTTATTATATATTATTATTAATTTGTAAAGAGTATATTTATAAATTGACAAATAATAATTTAATGCATTATTTTTATGTTTTAATATAATGATGTAATCAGCTCACTAAAGAAGCTAATTGAAAGAAATAAGAAATTAGTCTTCTTGTTAATTTATAATAAATAAAATCCAATGATCAATGATGTGATTTACATCGGGTGACCAAGATAGATTTTTCAGATTTACATCTATGGTCTACGCCTTTGAAGCATTGATTTTTGACCATTCATTATCTATAATGTAATAATGTTATGGTGGTCATATTTTGTAATAAAGTCAGAGTAATCATCCTAATACCAGAGTAGTCATATTTTGAGCTCGACCTCGAGCTTGGCTCGAGTTTGGACGCGCTCGAACTCGAGTTCATTTTCTTACAGCTGGTCGAGTTCGAGCTCGAAAATTCTCGCTCGAGTTAGGATTTTTGGCTCAAGTCGGCTCGAGCTCGATCGTGAACACCCCAATCAAATTAAACTGCTATTATCTTTTTAAATCTAGATAAATAAAGTAAATCAATATTAATTTTGAGAGTAAAATCAATATATATGCATTATATCAAGCCACTTCACTATACATTACTCGCATTTTTATTATGATTATGAGTTTGAAATTTTGTGTCTTGAAAGTCCTTAAAAATAAATATTATTATTATGTATATAATATTTAAAGGGAAATAAATAAATTAAGAGTTGATATAAAAGGGCAGGGGAGCGCCCTCTTTTTTGAAAACCTTCTCCCCTCTCGCGCCGTCTCTCTACCCTCTCCCCTCCCCTCGGATCTGTTGCAAAACCCCATCACCTACGGTGAGTATCCCTACGGTTCCCTACAATTACAACTACAATTCTCTTCAACATTCTCGCTTTGAGTTTCAGTCATGATAATTCACAATGATTTCTTGATTATTTTGGATTCTTTTTATTATTCGCTTCTAATTCAACTTTTAAATTAAAATGGGGTTTTGGGTTTTTAACTCTTTTTTTTAGTAATTTAATTTTTTTTTATAACTTCGTTACAGTGTGTCGAGAACTTGCGGGTGTTCAATTTTATTTTAATTTGTATTAGTTATTTTGTTGTTCTAGCTTAAGCTTGCTTATATGGGTAATTTCTGGAATTAATAAATTAGGTTTAGGGAAGATGTGCTGGAAAAATAAAATAAAAACTTCTTTCCTTTTCAGGATTAGGTTGTCGAATTACTCTGGTAGTGTACCTATGTTTCTAAGTGTATGTTGTAAAAAGGAAATATAATTAGTAATCAGCATTTTGTGTTTTTCTTGTATAGCTATCTTTATTTGATGTGATGGTTTCGAAAAATTGGCGAATGTTAAGAAGTTTGATCTGTGAGTCTATATTTCTTTCCACTGATCCAAATCTCATATGTTGTGGTAATGCTTATTGATTATCATTAGTAATTGAACCAAAGAACTTGCTTGGTTTTGAGAAATGCGTCGGTCTTGGGCTAATCTCTATTAGAAATTTATGTAGTTGACTCCATTGTCTATGAGAAATGTGTTAAATTTAGCAGGAATATTGTAAACTAATTTAGGCTTTGACCAGTGAGGAAACTATTTTCAAGTGTGTTTACTTCTATTGACTTCCCAAATGATCAATACCGAGCGCAACGGTAATGGAGTGATCGGTGGTGGGACTGGCCCTTTAAAAAAGACTGCATTGAGAGATGTGCAGAATGAAAATGTGGGTTCCAATGGTGAGTCAATTAAGGTTTGTGGGACAAAAAGACTTACACCTGAGCGCCCTTCGAGTTCTCAGGGTATACTGTCATTGGCCTATAATGGTACAAATGAGAATGTGATGAACGCACGTAGGAGATTTGAGTTAGAACTTGGGAGAGGAAGACTTCAGAACAGTGTAGAAAAATATTCAGATTTGTCAGAATCAAAGAGTAAGGGCCAAAAGACGACTCCAATGAGGGATAGTAGTTGGCATCATGTTCCCGTAATTCCATCAAATAATATGCCACCTATTATGTCCTTTTCGAGTACTGTTCCAACAGTTCCCAGTTCTTTAGCTAAGCACAAGAGTAGCACTCCAGCTACTAAGGGTGCAAATGAACAGCTAAGAACAGAACGCTTCATACGCCTTCAGAAATTTCTGAAGCAATGTGATGATGCGAATCAGAGAGATTACATTCAGAGTGAGTTCTTGTTCCATGAGTTCTATTTGATTTTATAAGTATGTGCTATCGTTTAACAGTCACGACTAATAAATACTGTTTATTGGTGTGAAGTGCTTTTGCGTTTACAGCCTGATGAGCTTAGTAATCATGCTTATGACTTGGAGAAGAGAGCAATCCAGTTGACAATAGAGGAAGGTATGGAGAATTTGGATTTTGTTCTTTCCATCTGATAATTACTATATCTTGTTTTGCATCGGTCTCTAAATTGTTTGTAACTTTTTACAACACATAGGCATGCAAAGGATGCTGAATTGGGGAATGGGTAGTTCTTTAAAATGGGACCTGAGCTTTAAACATTGGAATAGTACATATTTATCGCATAGAGCATTAAAAAAGAACATTATTAACTTAAGAAATGCATTTATTTTCTGGCATTTGATGCTGAGGATATAGTTAACGCCAAGCAATACTTGCAGATGCTTTAATACCTTGTGAAGTAAGAATGGGACCTATGATTTTGAGTTATAGTGGCAAAAAGCATGACTTTTGCTTTGATGAAGGTGTGGCAGAATAAAGAATCAGGAGTCCATGTTGTCTGACCATAAGTCATGATTAGCTTCGTATTAATTATTTGTTTTATGGAAGTTCAAATTGAATTTTGTATATCGAAAAACGCGAGTGGATAAAGTTTGCAAATTACAAACCGACGAAATATGATTCCTTTCTTTCACAGGATTTTTATGCTCTACCTTGCCTCGGTGCCTGAGATCTAAATTACAAAGTAAATGAATTTGAATAAAATCAGCTCAAAGGCCCAATATATCATGCATGTACCTTTATCACTCCCTGAAAAAAGTTTTTTAAGTAAAGATCTATTAGTTGATTCATGATTTGAAGTTAGTAATTTCTTGTGTTCTCCTCTAATTCTAAATTAAGCGGCCTTAAAAAAGTGTCCATGTTGTGTTTTTCAGTTCCCTTTCCAAACTTCCGTTCTCTTTTAATGTTATAGATTTATAGCTTCATAGTTAGGGAGTATTATACACTAAAGATTGATCTTTGAGCATACTCATGATCGTGTGGCATACTATATACTACACACTATTGGCTAGAAGATACATATAATGTGGATTTGTACTTTTTGATTATCGCAGGCCATGAAATGAAACGGATGAAAGCGCTTAATATTTTGGCGAAATCTTCACCCGTGAACAACACACTACATTCAACCCCGTCATTGCAATCAAGTAAACGGTAATACGACTTTTGGTATTACAACTTGTCCTAACGATTAATGTAAACTTTCTTGACTAGCTTTATGGAAATTAATATCATTAGTTTGTTGTTATGTGCTGTATTTCATGATGTTCTTCTATAGGAAATAAGCAGTTAGTAGACTGTAGCTAGTGTTTGTATTTTCAGATCAAGAAACTCTTCCACTTTTAAATTTTTTCCCTTGTTTTCTATGTCCTTGTTTTTATGTTTTTGCGTTAATATTTTGGAAAAACAATTGGGAAATGCTTATTATTGTGATTCGCGTGAGAATGATGTGATGTAGGTGTTAATTGTTTTTGTTTTTTAAAATTGGTTGGAACTTTTAAATACAAAAGGGGGTATCACCGTGTAATAGTAAAAAAAGAATGCCATAAGTCCATAACACTAGGAGGAATTATGGTGTAATTTCTAGAGAATGAGGGATTCCGGTAAATACACGATAAGTAAGGGGATCTTCGAGTAATTTTTTCAAAATACTTGAATTAGTAAAACTCTTGGTACGTCACCCTTTCTCTTTAACATTGATTTTTTTTTTGGGTTTTGAAAATTATTTATTAAATTGTCTAATTAATTCTAAATTTGAAGTTAAAGTAATTAAATAATTATTTGGAAAAGAATTATAAAGCTTCCACATCTTTGCATTGGTCATGTTGCACGTAATAAAATACTTGAATCAATAAAGTTAACTATCTTTATTTTTGTACAAAAGAGTCTCATAGAGCATCAATTTAATATTTTATTTTAAATAAAAACAGTGGTAAGTTACATATGCCATAGAGAACTGGAACTCATAGTTTACTCTAAATTTTTAATCTAATTCCCTCTTCTATGTTTCTATCTCATAGTGTGTTTCATATTTGAAATAAATAAGCACAAATTATATTGAATTTAATACAGAATTATTTCTCTTTTCATACATTAACATCTATCACATATTACAAAGATTTTCTTACAAAATTTTTAGTCTTGTTCGTCAATTCCTTGTTTATGAGCTGACTTCCAAAGCAAAAACAAGATTGGGTACGTCTATTATCTTAGAAATTTTTATTTGTAAATGAGTTTCTCGTTTTTAATGGGAATAAGTAATCTAATGAAACTATTCTATTTCATTTTTCTATGACTATATCAAACATAAAGTAATATTAAATACATGAAAAATAATCTTTCTTAAAATATATTTTTCTTGTATCAAAGATAACGTAGTTATCCAATGCTTTGGAATTGGAGTGTATGGGGAGCTGCTTGTGGCTGTGATGAACTAAGATTTCGACACGTAGGATAGAACCTAGAAATGTGTGGTTGAGATATTTTGGATGATTTAGAAGGCTGATTGATTAGATAACCATGGGCCGCAATTCATTTCTGAAATGGGAAAAATCCAAAAATGTTATACATTTTGTTGTATATACACAATCCATCCCTTGAGAAAATCCACGCACATATAATTTACATATAATTTATAATTAAATTAATGAAACACAATCGAAATAACTCCAAAATGTTATTCCCTACTGATCAATTGATTATTATTATTTTTTATTTAGTTCCTTGTTCTGATTTTAAAACAAAAGCATTGAAAAGTGACAATACATCACTTTTTTAAGTTTTGTGTCTTACGGACAAAATAAACATTTATTTTTTAAATAATATTGAAATTGAGTTTAGTATTTAAAATTGCAAGAGATTAATGAATAATGGTGCAAACATTTTCGACATGTTTTCATTAAAAATCGAGATAAATGCAAAAACCCACCTGTGAAATAATTTATTGGCTGAAAACCCCATGTGAAATAAATATAGGCTAAAAACCCCCTGTGAAATTTTTTCGTTGTAAAAAACCCTCTGTGAAAGTTAGGTCAGCTACCCCCTGTGAAATAAATGCAAAAAAAACCCTGTGAAATAATTTATTGGCTGAAAACCCCCTGTGAAATAAATATAGGCTAAAAACCCCCTGTGAAATTTTTTCGTTGCAAAAAACCCCCGGTCGTTGCAAAATATTTATTTTATTTTTAGTAAATATGCCTCATAATAGTAAAAACAATAATGTTAATAATCTAAAATTTAAATATTATGAGGCATATTTACTAAAAATAAAAGAAACATTTTATGAAAAACTATCTTTAATATCGTTTTTTATGTAAACATGAGTAAAAGTGTATCCCAAATGAATATATAAGTACTTATATGTTAATGGTCTAAAATTTAAATATTATAAGGCATATTTACTAAAAATAAAAGAAACATTTTATGAAAAACTATCTTTAATATTGTTTTTTTGTGTAAACATGAGTAAAAGTGTATCCCAAATGAATATATAAGTACAATACACAAAAGGGACATATTTTTAAAAGTAAATGAATAAGTCATTTAATGTCTAACAATCACAAAAAAAAATGCACATACGGCGCGTGTAGCTCACCTAACTGACCGAGGGGGTTTTTTGCAACGAAAAAATTTTACAGGGGGTTTTTAGCCAATAAATTATTTCACAGGGGGTTTTCAGCCAATAAATTATTTCACAGGGGGTTTTTTGCATTTATTTCACAGGGGGTAGCTGACCTAACTGACCGAGGGGATTTTTTGCAACGAAAAAATTTCACAGGAAGTTTTTAGCCTATATTTATTTCACAGGGGGTTTTCAGCCAATAAATTATTTCACAAGGTTTTTTTTGCATTTATCCCTTAAAAATCAAACAAAGAAAAGTACTCTATTTAAGAAAAAGAAAATCTACACTATTTTATGTTTTCATTATTTTATTCTATATTTCGATATGAGATAATTCATTAGGTGGAATTGTTACGGATTATTTTATTATTATTATATACAATGTGTTTAAGTAGTTAACCAAAGTAATATTAAACGACAAAAAGTTGGTTATAAAGTAAAATTCGGATATTTGAGAATTGTGGTTTTGATCGGAATGGATCTTCTATCCCATAATGGTGTATCAAAATGGTGTCACATTATTTTGGGATTGACAAGTGTCGTTTTATTTAAATTATTATTTATATTTTATTTTGAGTTGGACACTTGTCAATCTCACAATAATGTGACACAATTATAGTACACCATTATGAAATAGAAGATCCGCTCCAGGTTTCGATCATGTATTCGATTTTCGTTGAATGAATAATTATTTGACATTATCTGTTGCGAGTATATTACAAAAAATAAGATTTATTAAAATGCGTACCTTAAATATGTCGACTGCGAATTTTTCTCATAAATCGATTATATTGTAAAATAATTAAATTTTAGCGGTTTTGAAAAAGTTATATGTAGGTGGATTTTAAATTTTCTTGGTTATATCTTGTTATTATACTTTTAGTAGTTTGTTATGGACTAATGATAAACCTGCATGGCTTTAGTTGGCCATGCGTCTGAGTCATGTTCTACAAATGGCTTTTTTTTTCCATTTAATGTATGCTTTGATTTATAATTTAATTTAGAGAGACTTAATTTGGTCCAACAATTTTGAAAACTTATAATCAGTTTTTTACTCTTTTAGACACCCATGAAAGTTTGACCTTGACACAGGATTAGGATTTAGGGCTTGACGATTTAGAATTTATATGTTCAATCTCTCGGATATGTGAATTATCTTTATGCTTTAATAGTACTTCATTATTTGTAATTTATAGTAATTTTTTTTATTAATTAATGATAGTTGATCCGATATTTAATATATTAATGTTATCATCTAGTTAAAAAATATATATTTACATATATTCAGTGTAAGCATAAATCGTAATAGCCAAGATCTTCAACAATATGATTTTCATATAGAAGTTTAGATCAAAAAAACTTACCTTCATCCATAATGAGATTCGTGCAGCGGAAACGATGAAACGATTTATCTCCGAAATTGTGTTTCTCCCTCTTGATCCCTTTAGACTTGAATGACTTTCTTGATGGAGAGAAAATACGTAATGGATTGAGAGATGACCAATTCCTAGGGTTTTATTTATATAGACCCACCATCAGGGTATTTTAGGAATTTACCTTTTATTTAATTAACCAATTAGAATTATCCTTATATTATTAAACTACATAATGTATATAAACGTGGACCACTTTAATTACATAATAACAACCCACTTGTGACTCAAAAGAGTCTTGAGTTAGTGGGGCATCATACGTGGGTGGCTTACATTCTCCCACTTGGTCCATGTGCCATTATATATACCATAAAGTTTAATAATAAACATAATTGCGCATAGTATAAGGTAACTCATCATTATATTGGTTAAATTATAAAGTCACTATTAAGCATGACAACCAATAAGGATCATAGCGGTTGTACGTCAATTTGTCGACATAGTCTCTTCTATGTATCACAATACTACTTTCATATTCAACATGACACGTAATAAGGTATTCAATAACGATCCAACATAACGTCTTTGTCAGAGACAATATCTTGTTTGGTTCACATAATGTATCAATGTATATACTAATCATAAGAAATAAGATCCATAAAACTATAGCAGAAACAAAAAAAGGAGCTCAGAGTGTCAATCACATGATAACATCAAATATAAATAACATCAACGATGACATTAAATAATCCCCATCCTTTCGGCATGTTCAATAAATGCCTTAGGAGGCAATCCTTTTGTCAACGGATCTGCAACCATAAGATTTGTGCTAATGTGTTCGATTGACACTCTTTGTTTCTGAACTTCTTCTTTAACGACAAAGTATTTCAATTCCATATGTTTAGCACCCTTCGAATACTTGTTGTTTTTAGAAAAGAAGACTACTGCGGAGTTATCGCAATAAATTTTCAGCGGCTTGGCAATAGTGTTAACTATTCCAAGTCCCGAAATAAAGTTCCACAGCCACAAATCATGAACTGTAGCCTCGAAGCATGCTTCAAACTCAGCTTCCATAGTGGATGCAGCAATGATAGTCTCCTTCGCACTTTTCCATAAAATTGCTCCTCCAGCCAAGAGGAACAAATAGCCGAATGTGGATTTTCTTGTATCCACACATCCGACAAAATCTGAATCTGAATACCAATCACCTCGAGGTGATCAGATATCCTATAAGTGAGCATATGATATTTCGTTCCTTGCAGATACCTCAACACTTTCTTTGCAGCTTTCCAGTGATCTATTCCCGAATTACTTTGATACCTACTCAGCATTCCGACAACAAAACTGATGTCTGGTCTAGTACATATCTGTGCATACATCAAGCTTCCAACAATAGATGCATAAGGAATTTGTTCCATCTGACTACGTTCCAATTCATTCTTTGGACATTGATTGAGACTAAATTTATCTCCCTTCTGAATTGGAACGACACTTGCAGAGCATTTGTTCATTTTGAACCTCTCTAGAACCTTAGTAAGATATGCTTTCTGAGACAATCCCAACAATCCTTGTGACCTATCACAGAGTATTTCTATTCCTATCACATAGTATGCCTCATCCATATCTTTCATTTCAACGTTCTTAGAGATAAATCCCTTAGCTTGACGTAATAAACCAAGATCATTAGTAGCAAGCAAGATATCGTTAACATACAAAACCAAAATTATAAACTTACTCCCACTGATCTTCAGATATATATCGGTCAACGGTATTTTCATTAAATTCGAAAGATGTGATGATATCATTGAACTTAAGATATCATTGTCTGAAAGCTTATTTAAGCCCGTATATTGACTTCTTAAGTTTACACACCATATATTCTTTTCCATCAATCACAAAATCTTCGGGTTGATCCATAAAAACTTCATCATCTAAATTCCCATTCAGAAAAGTGGTTTTCACATCCATCTGATGGAGCTCTAAATCATAATGAGCAACCATTGCCATAATAATCCTTAAAGAGTCCTTTTTAGAGACAGGTGAAAAAGTCTCTTTGTAGTCGACACCATCTTTCTGAGTAAAACGTTTGGCAACGAGTCTGGCCTTGTGTCGTTCGATATTGCCATTTGAGTCGCGTTAGGTCTTGGAAACCCACTTACAACCAACTCTTTTACAACCTTCGGGCAATTCAACAAGGTCCCAGACTTCATTATAATCCATTGATTTTAGCTCTTCTTTCATGGCATCTAACCATTTAGCAGAACTCTCACTTTCTATGGCTTGTGAAAATAAAACTGGATCATTATCGATTCCTAAGTCGAATTCCGACTTTTGCAGATAGACCATATAATCACCAGAAATTGTAGGTCTCTGTTGTCTTACAGACCTTCTTAATACAATTTCTTGTGGTTGATCTATCATTGGTTCATTAACAATAACTTCGTTATGTGGTGTTTGGTCGTTAATTTGTTGTTCTTGCAAATCATTAGCACGATCAACATGTACAAGAACAACAACTTGAGAAGAAGGTAAAGGCAAAGGAGTTTGCACTCTAACTTCTTCAATTTCCACTTTTCGTGTCTCCAAACTCCCACTAACTTCACCATTCTCAATGAACCTAGCATTTCCAGTTTCAACAATTCTCGTACTATGGTTAGGACAATAAAATCTATACCCTTTAGAATTTTCTGGATAACCAATGAAGAAACCACTAATTGTTCTTGAGTCCAGTTTTTTTTCATGTAGATTATAGATTCTTACTTCCGCTGGGCAACCCCAAACATGAAGGTGCCTTAAACTGGGTTTTCTTCCGGTCCACAGTTCAAAAGGTGTCTTAGGAACTGCTTTGCTAGGACCTCTATTTAACAAATATACAGCGGTCTTTAAAGCATGCATCCACAATGATTTGGGTAAAGTTGCTTAACATGCTCTTAACCATTTCCATCAAAATACGATTACGCATTTCTGTAACACCATTTTGTTGCGATATTCCTGACATTGTGCATTGAGCACAAATACCACGACTTTCTAGGAATTTAGCAAATGGACCAGGACACTGTCTACTTTCATCATATCTACCATAATATTCACCACCTCTATCAGATCTGACAATTTTCACCTTTCTGCATAATTGTCTTTCAACTTCATTGATAATACCTCTAAGTTATGTACCGATTGAAATTTATCATGCAACAAATAGACATATCCATAACGTGAAAAATCATCAATGAAGATGATAAAATACTTTTCTCCACCAAAAGATGGAATATCAAAAGGCCAACAAATATCGGTGAGTATTATTTCAAGGAGCTGTGAGCTTCTTGCGGCTGTTTTCTTAAGTGTGTGTTTTGTGTGCTTACCCTCACTCAACATAAATTCCGAGATCACTAAAATCCAAATTAGGAAGGATTTCATTTTTTACCAATCTCTCGATTCTTTATTTGGATATATGACCCAAACATTTATGCCACAAGTAAGTAGACGATTCATTATATAAACCACGTTTAGTTCCACCATTATGATGCAAGGTCAGTAGAGTCTCAGCAAAAAGGTGGATCAAGTTTTAGTTTGTATAAACTATCACAAAGAAAACCAGAACCGATAAAAAAAATTTGTTTGAACAAGCTAAAACATCCATTACCAAATTTAAAACAGTATCCAACTGAATCGAGTTTAGACAACGAAATTAAATTGCGAGAAATGGAAGGAACATAAAATGTCTAAAAAAGATCTAAATAATGCCTAGTATCTAAAATTAAACGATAAGTCCCAATAGCTTTAACTGGAGCTTTGACTCGATTTTCCATGAAGATGATTTTTTCATTTTGGCTTATGGTTTGTGTCGTAAGAAATCCCTGCATCATATTTCAAACACGAGTGGTACATCCAGAATCAATCCACCAAGTATTATAAGGAACTTTAGCTAAATTTGATTCGAAACATACTAAAGCACTAGGCTTACCTTTCTTTTCGAAGCATGCCATACGTTTCTGGCAATCTTTCTGATAGTGTCCGGTCCGTCTATAGAACCGGCACATATCATTGCTTACTTCCTTCTTATGGATTTGGAATATGACTGATTAAGCTTTGACAGTCCTTGCTTGCCCTTTCCATACTTCTTTCATGGTTTCTTCCCAGCTCCTTTATGACCAACGAGATTAGCTGAATGAATTCCCGGTTTCTTAAGTCTTGCTTCCTCTTGAATGAGCATACTTTGTAATTCATGCACATTCCATTTATCCTTCAGAGTACTATAGTTCATATGAAATGGACCATACTCCGGAGGTAAGGAATTAAGGATGAACGTTACTAGGAAATTTTCATTCACTTCCATTCCCATGGTCTTCAGTCTTGCTGCAATATTTGTCATTTCAACGATATGCTCATGGTACGAGAACCGTCGAACTTCATGATGGTTAATGTATCCATCAGTGTCCCAGCAAGCGACTTATCAGCCGACTTAGACTGGGATCTTTCTTCCACAGACTTCATAAACTCCTTTGCACTTTCAGTTTTCTTAATTGTGGACTTGATGTTGTCCGCTATTCATTCGCATGAACATAAGGCTCAGTCTGTTAGATCTTTCCCAAACTTTATGAAAAGATCGATCCTCAGTGCTGCTATAGTCAATAAGAGCAGCGGGTTTCTCACTTAAGAGTGCTAAATCAAGATCCAAAACACCGAGGTGAAACTGAACTTGTTCACACCATTCAGAGAAATTAAGCCCATTAAATCAATTTTGGTTTACGGAAACCACTACCATGTTAGTTAATAACAATTAAATTTTAATTCAAAATCATGATCATAAAAACAAATCATTCATGAATTATTTTCAATTGATATACACATAATAATATTCGAAAATTGATCGATTGATTAAAGAAAAATCGTATGTTTTCAATCAAGCTCTGATACCACATGTAAGCATAAATCGTAATAGCCAAGATCTTCAACAACATGATTTTCACATGGAAGTTTAGATCAAAGAAACTTACCTTGATCCATAATGAGATTCGTGCAGCGGAAACAATGAAACTATTTATCTCGGAAATTGTGTTTCTCCCTCTTGATCCCTTTAGACTTGACTTTCTTGATGGAGGGAAAATACGTAATGGGTTGAGAGATGACCAATTCCTAGGGTTTTCTTTATATAGACCCACCATCAGGGTATTTTAGAAATTTACCTTTTATTTTAATCAACCAATTAGAATTATCTCTATATTATTAAACTACATAATGTATATAAAACGTGTGCCACTTTTATTACATAATAACAATCCACTTGTGACTCAAAAGAGTCTTGAGTTAGTGGGGCATCATACGTGGGTGGTTTACAATCAGTTTTTAGACGTGTAACATGAATTTGTAAGAGCGTTTGGCAAGTCAAGTTAATTTTACTTCTGGTATTCGAGATTTACAGATTCGTTTGGCTATTTAAATTGGAATAACTTTTGTGTCCTTTAGATATAATAATCAGCATTTTGTGAAGCACGAAATGAAATTTTTACCCGATCACAATTCCATGAAACCAATTCGTTCATAATTAATTATTACAAAATCAATTATTTGAAAATAAATTATTGTAGAATTAATTTCCCAATTCTTGGGTCAAAAACAAACTTAGATGCCAAGTTATACTTTCTCCTACGTATTGAACAGCAAGAAATGCTGACATTTCATTTTATATTAGGGCAAAAAAAATTAAAATGCATATATATAAATACACATTTGTTCTATTTCATCCGGTTTTATAAGATACACCTTTAGTCAGTAAGTTTTTAACTTTATATTTTAGTAAGTTCGCAAATTTAACTTCATGTAACAAAACTTGCAAGTTTTGTAACTACATGTTGCAATACTTCAATTGAAGTATTGCAAGTCTCGTCCTCCAACAATTGAAAGATATGATATTCCAACTCGTGCAATATCGTACTCGCATAAAATACGATATGTTTTTCAGTTACTAATTAGATATGTATTGAATACTTATTTGAAGTATCCAATAACTAAAGTGAAAAGAAAATATTGAATAGTATACCTTTTCTAATTCTTCTAAATGTTGTATCATATACAATTTCGAAGTATTTAAGACATATGGAATATTGGGCCGAATATTTTTTTATTACATAATATTTTTAAGTTACAATAAGAATATAATAATAATAATATTGACTGTATATTAAAAAGTTAAATAATAAGAAGAAAGCTTAGAAGAAAAAAGACCACTTTGATTGTATTTCTTAAATATGTTTTTCGTGAATTACTCAATGTGAAACACACAAGTTATACTTTATCATCGAAAATTTTGAATAAAAATAATAATTGTTTGTACTAATGAAATAATGTTCACGAAGTTTTTTCTGTTACTTTTGAAGATTTTTGAACTTTTAAACAATAAATTGGTGTCGTCTTGGAGTTCCTTTTATGTCAGTAAATAATTGACTCAAATTTATATTTAAATATTATATATTCATATTTTCAACATATCGTATCTTAAAATTTTGAAATTTATCGTATCTCTTATGGATACCATTGATATAGAGAATAGTCTCGTAGAGGCTAACCTCGTATAGATACGACCATGAGGATAATTACTATGGGGTATTTGCCTAAAGTTCATTGATTAAAAGGTACATATTTGCAAAACACTACTAAACTCGCGTTTTTTATATGACCGGGTCAAATATGGGCCTGACCCGACCAATCTTGAACACACAATCTGGGACACGTGTAAGACATCCCACATGTCATCTAACCATCCGTACAGTGTGTACAGTTCCTATAAATAGCCCCCCCATTAATGATATGAACGGGACTTTTGATTAACTAAACAGTATATCCGTATTATTCCGTACGATCTGACAGTACGTTCCCACCTTTATTACAGAGTTAAGAACCTCGTATATGATCATAATTAATACTTTGAACTACGTTTAGACTTGATCCTATTATAAAGGTACGTAGGTAGCTCAGTACATCTAAGTACGGTCTATATTCGTTATACGACCCTCCCTAGTCTAATACGAGCCTCGGCTTTATTTGGCCCATATACTTTTTACGAGCTAAATCAACCATATTGTACCCATATATCATATTCATGTATTCATGCAATATAAATTGTAAATAGTTGAATCAAAACTTTTTTCACAGTACTCAAAGAGGAACCTAAACAGCTAAGGAAACATTACAACAATACAGCTTGTCGTTACAACAAAGGAAACTAAAATTTGGACAAGCACATTTTAACAAATTAAAGGGTAAAACAGTAAAAGAACTTCACATTCTTGAAAATTTTGGTTGCACAGCATTACCACTTACACCTAAATCTGTATACAATGGATTTTAAAATAAAAGGAAAAAAGAAAAAGAAAACAAAAATGTATTTGTAGCAAATGAACATTAGAAAAATGTTATGTGGCCATAGCAAGCTTTTGACTATTACAAACATGCAAAAAATACAGTAAAACTGGATTCGTTTTTATTTGAATTTTTTAAATTCGACAAATAATACAAATGAGAATTCGATACTTTTTTTATAAAAAAATTTCAACCATGGATTATGCTATATCTCAATCATTTTCGGTTCTTTCATCGCGAAAACACATTTTTTGTCTTCACCCCATAAACATCTTTGTACAAAATAAAAAATTATTAAAGGTCACCTTGCAATTCATGTTGTTAAAGAAGGAATAGAGCCGATCTTAATAACTTGGATTCTTACTTGATCACTTGCGGCTCCAATTTATACTATGCTGCCTAGATCAATGTTTTGAAATTCAGCCCGATCCGGTCGATTCAACCGATTTGACCCAGAACCGGTCTTTAAAACGAACCGGTATGACCCACAAACCCGTTTTTGGCTCAAACCCGATCAATTTGCCTCAAAACCGTTCGACCCACCGGTCGGACCGGTGACCCGGTAAAACCGATCCTGGGTCAATCGAACCGTTCGGTTTTTACAAATTTCAAAATTCAAACTTAAAACTTAATTTTTTCCCCAAAAAATCACAAACCCTTCCAAATCTCATTCTATTATTTTGCTACTCCAACATGAAGTTTTCGAAAACCTTTCTTTCTTTCGAACAAATCAAATCAAAATATACTATCGGTAAAACTCAAGTCTTTTTTTTTTTCATTTTAATTTTTGTTGGTTTGCAAATTATTAGAGCTCTTTTAATTTATTTTTTTTCAAAATTGTTGGTTTTATTACACAATGATATAGTAATTATGTCATATGTGATGTATATTTGATGTTTTGTTCTATGAATTCGGAAATTATTATATCACTTCAACATAATTTTACTTTTTTACTAAATTTTTTTTCTCTTTTTTTCATCATTTTGACATAAATATTTGTACTAAAAATGATTTTGAATATAGGAAAATACCTATATTTTATGTTTTCAAAATTTATAATAAATTTTAGTATTTTATTTAATATTTATTACATAATTATGACATCACTGGTTCAACCGGTGTTGATCCGACGGTTGAACCAGTGACCCGTGACCCGGTCAATTTTTCGGTTTGATGACCGGGTTGGGTTTCAAAATATTGGCCTAGATAATTCAAGTAGGGGATATGTTGTATATTTGTGATTTGTGTTTTATATAATTTTAATTTACTCATACATTTAAAATATATGATCAACAATTTTATCATACTCTTATAAATAACATAGTATGTATATAAAACATCTAAACAATAAAATACGATTACTGCACTGATGGAGAGTCACGCCACATGACGCTAAAGGGTGATCACGACTTCATGATAAAACTCCATTAGCTTAGAGTGGTGTCTTATCCTATGTGCACGACCACAAGGAGACGATGAACCAACCCTTATAAGTCACGTTGCCAAAACACTCTTATGGAGAATATAAAATAATCTCACAAAATAATATATAAAAGTGTGTCACTCTCAATATGTTAAAATAAAGTAGACCATGGCCCCTTTATATAGGAAATGAATTTTGACCAAGTCAAAGAGATTAATGGACCACCATAAATCATCATAAACTAAATACTAATTAAGTTCACTAATAATTGTCAAAATCGTATAAACACAATAATAATGAGGTTATAAGTCTATTAAGTTGTAAATAAATAGGCACACCAATTGTGAAATTTTAATAAAATAAAATTATTGAAAATAAAATAACAAATAAGAAATTTTGAAGCTTAATTTTCAACGGGATATGACAAATACACAATGACTAACACGGCTTTGGAGTATGGCCGAAATAATCACCTAAGTATTGATTTTCTAGTTTATAAGGAGCATAATCTCCTTCTTTTCTAGTTTTGGAGGGGCCTAGTGTTAAATAGTGATATTTGGAGGGGTTAAACTGCATTTTACTCTTTTTTTTCAGTATTGAACTCTCAAGCAAATACAAATTGAACAATTTTAAAGAGTATCTTTCATGAGTCGGGTTACATTAAAACATAAATAAGATTCTATGCTTATTGGGTAATATATCACACAGTAAAAAGTTTAACTTGTAATTATTTATTATATTTTCTTTCCACAAAAGTTATAGATCTATGTACAATGTATAATAACTATTAATCTCTGTTTATTTGTATATAAAAAGTATAATTAACTATTAATCTTTGTTTAATCTCTGTTTAATTGTAGACCATTATTGGTGCCCGGACAACCGGTTTAGTCTTTCGACCCACGCGTTTTAGAACAACGTGCTCACAACGCTCCACTTGCACTAGTGTCGTATTAGAACTTAATGAACTAAAAGGCAAAAAGAAAGGGAAAACTTTATTTGTTTTTCAATTAATATGAATGAAATAAATTAAAGTTGCTACAGTATAAAAAATGAATAAGTTTTAAATTATTTCAGGCAAGAATATAATATTAATTTAATATTTATTTTTCCTAGAAATAATTTACTCTTTTCTTATAAGCATAATTGCAATAATAGATATTAGAAAATATTTTTGTTATTTTTTGGTTTGTCTAATTTCCATCACTAAATGCTGTAATGTTTTATTAAATGACATGATAGTATTAAATTATTAGTTATATCAATTAAATAAAGAGTAAAAAAGAAAAATATTTATCACTAATCTACGTAAACAAGACTTAGACAGTTATAAAAAGATGTTATGAATATTCAAGTTTATTATTTTATCTTTATAAGTAACTTAAAACTTTATTAATTTTTATTAAAACTTAATAATGAATAACATGGATTATCAAGGCTTATTTAATTACAAAATTTAAATTGACAAAAGAACCAAATGTTCTTATATTTTTATATTTATGTAGTAAATGAAACTTTTAAACAGTTCTTAACAAAGTCAAAACATTTAAAATTTTTGGAATATATTCATTAAGGACCTCATACTTAGCATTAGCATCTTACGAGCAATATAAATGAACTGTCTAAAATTTCGACCAAGTAACTTGATTTAGGATTCACATTCTAGTTATGTCATTCCATCCAACTTGAACAAAATACAAAAAGTCAGATTTGAAATAATTTACGTCATGCGACAAATAATCAAACAAATAACAAAGATGAAACATGATTTAAGAATTAATGATAAATAAAACTTCTCATAGATTCAAAGATAAATAAATAACGGATTATTTACTATTATAAAATTAGGCTACTCAAACTCGACTCATACCCTAACGGATTATTTACTATTATCTTTTGAGTCTGATACATTTTTTGATCAGGTCCGCATCAGGTAAACCCCCAGAGTAAACTCGGGTATTGATCTGATAAAAATCCACAAATATTTTTTAAAGGATAAAATTTAGATATTATTCAGGTAATGTATAGGTATTCTTTGGATAAAATACTCGTAGAAAAATATTGGAACTGACCCGGATCCAAACTACCTAATACCATCGGGCATGTTGGGTCCAGGTCGGCTAAAATTAAAATTAAATGGATGTGGGTGCGGATAATCCTCGCTCATTGACAACTTAGTGTTGGAAAATATGTATGTGAGCTTACTTACTCAACAAACAAGAGATTTTGAAAAAAAAATAATAATTAAAATTTTATGCGTCCTTCAATAATAATAATAATTTAAATTTAAAGCGTTTAATGATCATATGAGCTACAGTTTGAAGCCTCAATTGACAAATATCGATATAAGATTAATAACCTTCATGTTTCTATGTACCAAAGTAGCCTTAATTATTATCCTAAGAATGAACAATTCTTTCAATTAATTCTAACCAATGGTATATATACACATATACATGCTATTTTGGGAAAGATAATCAAGTTCTTGAATCTTGAAAATAACAAAATGTAAATAAAAGATTAGCAAGTTGCTAAGTATAGTAGATCCCACTTTAAGACAAAAAAAAAGTTGTGCTAATTATATAATAAATAAAGAAATCAAATTAAAGGTGTTGTTTCCCATCACACAAATTAATTTAAAAAAAAAAAGATTAATGTAATGGATTCTTGTTCATCAACCTCACGCATTTCACATATTCGTGGCCATATAAAATCGGGATGAAATTTTCTATTCTAAAAAGTGTTTCATCTTCTATTTCATATATTAGATATTTAACATTTATTAAAATATTTTTTTACATATTAAATATATCTTAATAAGTGCACGCGTGAATTACACGTGTTAAACATATAAATATTTAAAATAAAATGAAATAAAAATTTAGAATAGAAAATCGTATCCGCTCCTCTTTTAAGCTTGGAAAAAACAATGGATTACAGCACCAAACGCATAGATAATTGGTGGGATTGGAGGAGTGATTACTTAAACGTCATTAAGTTGATAATTACTGTAATTAAAATAATAATAGATTCGCAAGTTGGTGGTCCCTGGAAAACCGTAGAAAAAAGCATCTAAATATAGTAAATTGCAAACAATAATAAAGTCATACAATAAACAAATCCATCCCACCAAACACACATTCACACACTACAATTTGCATGAAAATGAAATTCTGGGTCATGTTTGTTTACGTTTTTTTGTTCAGTTTTTAGGATTTTGGATGAAAAATATTAAATTTGTTTTCCCTAAATTATTTTCATTAAGTTCTTTTTTTTTTTTCTACGTTTTCAATTCCTTCAATAATTATATTTTAATCATTATATTAATCATTTCATATATTATCAATCATTAGTTTTTTATTCCACTAATATTTTTTGCTTTCTTTTTCATATTTTAAAATTACTTAATTAAGATATTATAAATCAACCAATTATTAAATATTTAACACATTTTAAAGTTGTCAGCCAATTTTAAAAACATAAGTTACGTAATTTATGATTTCTTTAAAAAAAAAAAAATTAAACTCCAAAGCGACAAACATAACCATTGGATTTACCACAACATTTCATGTATTTTCAGTTCATTATAGTTTTTGGATTTGATCTTGAAAACCCTTGTCAATATTCAAGAAATTATTGGTATATTTGGCTATATTTTGACAAATGAAGCTTTATTTTTTACTTAAACATTCTTCTCTTATACAATCATGCATCATCATGAACTTTCAATTTGTACCAAACAATTCCTCATCATTAATTATTTTATCATCACTATCACCATTACTTATAAGTTATAATTATCTCAATTATTTCTACATTAAATTCTAGTTTATAAAATATAATCTTCATATTACATAACATTACTTTCAACCATACCTTAAAAAATTACAACCAAACATATACCACAGACTTTGTAATTCTCACACAAATACCAATAATCTACATCCACACCACAATACAAAATCCTTAAAGCATACATAAAAAAATACAACCAAAAGATAAGTTTAAGTTTATTATGTATTGATATTTTTAGTAATTAATCATAGTTTTTCTTGTGTTTTAACAGTTCATTACAGTTGACCATATTGGGAATCCCAAGGGGTGGGGACCACATGCTAGGTAACAAGAATCTTCCCTTCCCCATCAGCAAACCACAAGAGGAGATTGTATAGAATCATTATATGAGTTTGCTCCTTTTGACAGATAGATAATCACAACTAAGACAGATAGAGAAAGGGTTTTCTTTGTGGATGGGATTTCATTTCACAAGAAAAATTATTAGTATTTGTATTTGTATTTGTACTTGTACTTGAGACCCTACAGCGAAAACTTATGTTGCTCATATTCCTGCATCTCAGGTAACCACAAGAACTAATTTCAGTTATATATATTTATTGAACAATTAACAAAGAATTTGGATTTTTACATGTTTCAACCCTTGTTGGAATATCCAAGAATCTTTACACACAGTGGGTTGATCTTTTGATCTTTTAAGTCTCAGATTTTTTTTTTGATTTAAATTGTGTGGTTACTATTGTATTGGGTTATAAAATCTTTTTCCAGTTTTTGTCTGTGCTCAAAGTTCATTGAGTTTTTGTTGATTTTTCTAAAAAACCCTTTTATTTTTTTTCATTGTTAGAAAACAAGAATCTTGTTGATTTGAGCTGTGTCTTTTGGACTTTTTGAAGGAATCTTCTAAAAGTTAGTTTTTATCTTCTGTTCTTCTGATGTTTGACATTTTTAAAAAAAAAATATTAATTTGTGTATTATTAAAGGACTAGAAACAGTTTGTAATTAGCTCATCCAACTTGATGGAATACATAAAAATTTGTTCTTTGATACTTTTGGGTACAGTTTATCAACTGGAGTTCCTTTTTTGATTCTGTTCTTCTTAGTACAGTTTGATTTATATGCTCTGAAATTGATTGTAATCTGAAAAAGGATTTTGTTACTTTTCTCCAGGTTAGTATTCACAAGCTGAAAAAAGCTTGATTAGATTGCTGAATTTTGGATCTAATACAAATAAAGCAGTTCTTGAGCATTTGGCTATGGAGGAAAGTGTTCTTCCTCTAAGTACCATTCTCAGCACTCCATCTGATTCGTTTATGGATTTAGATTACGTCGACGAATTATTGTTAGAAGGATGTTGGTTAGAGGCTAATGGATCTGAATTCTCGCGTTTTGATTTCTCCACTCCCATTTCCCCTTTCGACACTCCCTTCTTTTGGCCTACTCTCGAATCCAATAACGACGTCATTGAATCCAGTCCTATCCCATCTAAGAACAAACAAGAAGAGCGTCAAAGGTCATCGTTTATCGAAAATCCATCCATTAGTCATCAATCTCAGTCCGATCTCGAGAATATTAGTAGTAAACCCCAAAGCTACGAACTTGAACCTTCCAAAAGATGGTGGATTGGACCGAGAGCTTCAACTTCCGTTGTGGACCGTCTGATTCAAGCACTTGGTTATATCAAAGATTTCTCGAGGGACAAAGATATACTTATTCAAGTGTGGGTCCCGGTTAACCGAGGTGGGAAGCGTGTTTTAACCACCAATGACCAACCGTTTTCGCTCGACCTTAACTGCTGCCCGAGCCTTGCCCATTACAGGAAAATCTCTGTGAATTATCAGTTTTCTGCTGAGGAAGATTCGAAAGAGGTTGTGGGGCTGCCCGGACGGGTTTTTAGGAGTAAAGTTCCCGAGTGGACCCCGGATGTTCGGTTTTTTACACGGGACGAGTACCCGAGAGTTGGTCATGCACAGCAGTATGATGTTCGAGGTACACTTGCTGTTCCAGTTCTTGAACAAGGCAGTCGAAGTTGTTTAGGTGTTATCGAGGTTATCTTAACCACACAGAAGATTAAGTATCGTCCCGAACTTGAAAGTGTCTGCAAAGCTCTTGAGGTTTGGAATTTTATTTTAATCTTTTATGGCATTTATTTGTTGCTTCTTTTACTGTAGTGTTAATTACCTTAATCATGGTGACTTTTTATAATCTTTGTCGAATGAACACTTTTTGAAAGATGTGTGAAATTTCTCCTTGGTGACAAATGAACAAAATTCATAAAGTTCTCTGTAAGATCATCATGTATGTATGTTTCTTGGAGAATTTGTTTGCATGCTTCAAGTCTACTACTTTAACATCATCTTTGGAACTATAATCTATGGGTCACAAGTAAATAAAGAAGACAATCTTCAAAGCATAATTTTCTAAAATTCATGAGAAGAAAAGTCTTCTTAATTTGCCTCGTTTGATATGCATGATTTGTGGTGAAAACTATGTTCTGGAAGAACGTTTAAGATATATTTGGTTGTTGGATTTTGGTGAGGAAAATAAAAAGAAAAAGGAAATACGAGAATGATCAAAAAATAAAGCGCAAAGTACTATAAGCGAAAAATGGAACAAAATAAGTCTTAACCTGTTTAATATTTGGCTTTTGCATGGAAGTATACCGCACGCCTTTCAAGCAATGAAAAACAGGTCTTGTAGTTAAATCTCTAACATGAAATGACTTGCTCGTTTATAGGCTGTTGATCTCATGAGTTCTGAAGTTTCAACGCCTCGGCCAAATATTGAGGTAACAACTAGATAGGTTCTATGCCATCTGTCCAAATGACTTGGGTCCGTAGACAATCATAACCGTCCATATATGTCAAATCCCAACTATGCACGGTTGTGATTGTTCCATGACCACGAGTCCCTTCTGTCCTACAGAAAATATTCATTTGTTGTAATAACAATGTTTGGCTCGTTTTCAGACACGGGATTTGTCTTACCAATCCGCATTACCCGAAATTTTTCAAGTTCTAAAATCGGCGTGCGAAACGCATGGATTGCCATTAGCTCAGACGTGGGTCCCATGCACCGTGCAAGGCAAAGGGGGATGTCGCCACTCTGACGAGAACTTACAAAAATGCATTTCTCCGGTGGAATCTGCTTGCTATGTAGGCGATACCCGTGTTCAAGGGTTTCTAGAAGCTTGCTCCGAATACCATTTACTAATAGACCAAGGTATCGTCGGGAGAGCATTTAGAACTAATCAACCTTGTTTTTCACCCGATGTGACCGCTTGTAGCAAAACCGAGTACCCTCTTTCTCACCATGCGAGAATGTTTGGACTAAGATCTTGTGTTGCAATACGTCTAAGGAGTATTTATACGGGCTTGGCTGATTTTGTATTGGAGTTCTTTTTGCCCATGGATTGTGTGGATCCCGAAGAACAAAGGAAAATGCTCACTTCTTTGTCTACTATTATACAAAACGTTTGTCGTACTTTACGGGTTGTGACGGATAAAGAGTTGCATGAAGAATCTTATTTGCCGGATAAAATGCAATTCTCGAGGCCTTGTAATGAGAGTGGAAACTCGAGAGACGTATTAGTGGAAGATAAGGTACGCCAAGGTGATTCTAATTCAAGAGATGATGTCACTTTTGTCACTTGTACATCTGGCGATGGAAGCTCGCTTTACACAAATAAAACGGGGGACAAAAGACGAATCAAAGCCGAGAAAACTATTACCTTGCAAGTTCTTCGCCAACACTTTGCTGGAAGCCTTAAAGATGCTGCGAAAAATCTCGGTGGTGAGCAATGATTTCTTTTTTTCCTCCTTATCATAGAAATAGGATAAAATTCTCATTGATTATATATTGAGAATTTAATCTCCTAAATTATAATTTCATTGGATGAACATGAACACATTTTTTTCCCTTGAATTTCAGTTTGCCCCACCACTTTGAAGAGGATATGCAGGCAACACGGGATACAGCGTTGGCCTTCTCGAAAGATAAAAAAAGTTGGGCACTCCCTACAAAAGATTCAACGTGTCATCGACTCTGTCCAGGGCACATCTGGTGTTCTACAGATCGAGTCTTTCTACTCTAACTTCCCCGAACTGGCATCTCCAAATGCCTCAAGAACCACACAATTTTCAAACTCCAAGCCAACGAATAACTTCAATTCGTTGGATGAACAGCCCGAGAACGGCCTTTCGAGACCCCCCACAGCTGCATCTGTATCTGTATCACCTTCCTCTTCCTGTAGTCAAAACTCGAGCTCGAGCCAATGTTATTCAAGTGGGACCCAACCGAGTTCTTATACATTTAGTTTTCCACATAATGAAGATCCGGTTGTTGTTAAAGAAGAACCCTTTGTTAATGGCATGCTAAAAAGAGCTAGAAGTGATGCAAATTTGCAATTCTCAGACGATGGGCCAAAGATCCTCCCGAGGTTACATAGCCATGTATCGTTTTACGAGAATCTCCCACCTGCACCAGAGCCAGAAGGCTGTGTCCAAAAATCCCGAGAAAGAGATTCTCCAAGAATCAAAGTCACGTACGGGGAAGATACTATTAGATTCCGCATGCAAAATAGTTGGGGTTACGAAGATTTATTGCGAGAAATTTCTAGGCGATTTGGCGTGGATGACGTCACCGGATATCATCTCAAGTACTTGGATGATGATGCCGAATGGGTTTTGTTAACATGTGATGCTGATCTCGAGGAGTGTATCGATGTGTGTCGTTCGTCACGGAGCCACACGATTAAGCTCTCTTTTCTTCGTGATTCCCAAACACAATTCGGTAAGTCTTTTGGTATTATTAGTGGTTCTTTGTGATTATAGTAGGAAAATTAAGCAGTGTCTACTAGCTTTGCAGTTTCTTGGTTTTTATGTAAGAAGAGTTGTGAAATTTCGTGGTTGTGCGAAACTTGGGGCATATTGCTCCCTTGACATTGTAGATAAAGTGTTAGAACAATATTTGTTGTTCTTATGAATAATATGGTAAAATTAAACATTCTATTGTTGTATGATGTAAAATTGCAGCCTTTTAGTTTGAGAGCACAAGTCATTTGGCCTTTACAAGCTTTTGCCTACATTGGTGCAGTTAGATTCTAACATGTATCTTTAGTTTATTGATTGTTGGTAGCTTAATGTTAATGGTGGATAATTTTTCTTCCTTTTTTGAATCTTTTTTTATGGTATTATTAATGGTAATTGTTGATGATTGATATATATATATATATATATATTAGTTATTTACTTAGAGGGTGAGTTGTGGTTTGTGGAATGCATGTACAATAATCTTCTTTTCACATTGGATTTCAATTCATGTTATGAAAAAATTACATGTTAACTCTATTTCAAAGCTTCACAAATGTGATTTTCCATGTTAATTCTGCAACTTGATTTTCAATCTTGATGAAAAGGGGGATACTTGAATGTGATTTTTTTTTTTTCAATAAATTTCCTCTTCAAGAATAAAATACTTGAAGAATGATATATATAATATATCTATATCTATACTAAACTAAAGGTATTAATAAATTTGGTGCTTCTTATTATTGTGCTTTACATTTATACCCCCAGGCCCCAACTATCTAACCTAATTAAATACAATTCAGTTTATTTTGTAAATGTTGGTCCTAAATATTAGGACACAGGTTATCCTCTTCAAGAATAAAATGTTGGTCTCAAATGGTACACAAGGGTCTAGAAGGGGGGAGAGGAGGGACCTGAAATTATTTCTAACTTCAAAAACTTTCGTGCTCAAACGCTCGGTTGCCGTTGCTGAAAGCTCTCAACGTTGACAGGCCAACTGTCTTAGGTTTAAAGGCTTTTAGAATTTTAAAACTTAGACAAATAGATGAATGCTACAATGTGTTATAGTGTTCAATGCTTAACTTAGAGTTAAAACGCAGCGAAAATAGATTTTTGTCTTTGGTTTTGGAAATGTTAAGCGTTTTATTTTAATTGTTAAGTTTTATCAAATCTTTATGACGTAGTGAATAAACAATTAACACAAAGCGGTAAGCTATAAAGCACGGACACTCCAAAAAATCAGGACGTATGGTGTTGGACACTTTTCGAAAATGGACACGCCTCCGACACGTGTCGGACACGGCTGATACGTGCCTTAAATAAAAAAAAAATAAAAATTCTCGACACGTTTCGGACATGGCCCGACACCGATTAGGACACTATATCGACTTTTCTTTAAAGAAATTAAATAATTTGGGGTCAAAATATAAAATACAAAAGTACATAAACTAGAGATTAAAAATTTTTCTTCTTTTATTAAGAAATGCTCCACAATATATAAAAAGTGAGATCGAAATGAAGGATGTCGGTGGGAATACTTTGAGTCCATTGATGACATTGAAATTTTAAAAATTGTAAATCTCCCTTTTGAAATTTTAGAAAGTGGAAATCTCCCTCTTGAAATTGAAATTGAAAATCTCCTCTTGATGAATCGGAATTGAAACATGATTTGCTTATAAATAAAGTTGGTGAAAATCATTCTGATACTTAACCAAATATTGAAGATTAGACTCTTTGTATTTGTATTATTTGTAACAATAATGTTTAATTGCTATTTCACTTATTTGCATTAGGATTCGTACAATGAAGCATTTTATTTTGTTATATTATATGTTGTGTTGAAGACGTGGTTGTTCTTATTTTCATTTTCTATTGACTTAATGAGTATTGATGAGTAATTAACTTTTTTATGGCATATCGAACTTTAAAAATAAACAAGTAATTTATATTATATATATATATTAGTACCATGTTGTGTTTAATGATTTTTAAAAAATGCCGTGTCCCGTGTCCCTGTCGTGTAGTGCACCGTGTCACGTGTCTCGTGTCTGTGCATCATAGGCGGTAAGTAAAGAAATAGAAATTGCAAGGTTCATTCTTCTTTGATTTCACGAAGGAATTCACTATATCGAATATGAAGATTCACACATATCTTCTCCAGTACAACGAATAACAAACTAAATCATTTGAGCACCTTTGCTGCATCAGCGTCTGCTCCAAACTATTCAGTGGTCCGCTTCTTTCACTTAGAAATAGATAGATGTCCTTCTTCTTTACTCACACACGGTTTGAGGAAGGATGAGGTTTTGCACACATAAAAGTATTTATTTGTTTTGATAAGGTTCAAACAACTTAGGTGATTTTCACTATGATTGGGTTCTTTTTAAGAAAGAGATGATTGTGAATATCTGGAGTACGCTTTGGGATTCAAATATCTGAAGATAAATTTTAATAAGAATATTAAAAGCATCTTCAAAAGATTTGAATGAAAAAGATGATTTCTAGGGTTTTGATTTAGCTCAAATAAGATTATTTTTTTTCTAGGTTATTGAATTTCTATTTATGGGCAGAGATTGAAATATATCCATTGGAACCATTCATTGTGCGCGTATAAATCAGTCATTCAAAAAGCTGTCAGATGGTGGTTGGTGAATCCCTGAAATTTTGTTGTAGATGTTAGTCAGTCTGTGGTACATTGATATCCAATAGGGAGGCAGTGACCGTACTTACACATCAATATCCACATTAATGCTTTGATACACATTAATTGCATTTGAAAATAAATGCCAATAAATGCATTAGAGTAGACATTTAATATCCAGTCGTTTGTTGACGAAGTACTTGAGTATTTTGGCAGGTCTTTGATTTTGATAAAGTTGTTGCTCATAGATTGCGTCGCTTGCCAAAATACTTGTTGTGTGGCATGTTAGATATTTTCTCGTCGCTTTGATTCAAGATCTTCAATCTTTTCACTTTAATAGACTCATCTAGAATTCTATTAACGCTACATGCGTTCAAGATAAACAATACAATAAGACAAGGAAAAACACATATTCTAAAAGTTACAACTCAAACATCCTTTCACTTGTACAAATTGTTTTATGATAGGGGGCAACCCCCAGTAGAGTTGGTAAGGGCATTTGAACTTGTGACTTAGGTCATGGGTTCGAATCCTGATGAGGGAATGCCTATTTGCCTTCTCTACTGTGAGCCTGTCAGCTATGGGCAACCTAGGCTGATTTACCTCTCTTGTGTGGTTTGCAGGCTATTACACAAGAGCGGGGTTTACCCAGTGCGCACCTCACGGTAGCGGCTGCGGGTTTCCCTCGTCATCAAAAAAAAAAAAAAAAAAAAAAAAAAAAAATTGTTTTATGATAAAGAAATTACTAAGAAATTTCGCCTATCGTGTCATCATCAAAACTTTTGACAAAGAAATTACTAATAGTAAATATTAAATTCACTGGTCCCAGCAATATTAATGGAGTCTTAAAACCAATATTCCCACGCATCAAATTTGTGTCCACTAATAGGAGTTAAAATTGATTTTATATTTCTACCCTCAACTATCTAATTTATCTATACTATACTAAAATTATGTAAATTCACTTTCCTACCCTTATTAATTATATGATTGAAAATAATTAACTATGGATAACATGATTAATTATTATTAATTATGAAATCAAACTATACTAGAAAGAAAATTTGGTGTTTATTCCAATTGTGATTTTACATTTTTACCCCTAACTATATAATCTAAATAAATACAATTAATGTATTTAGTAAATACTATTAGTATACTAAAAGTATGGATACATTTGGTGATTATCCCCATTCTGATTTTACATTTTTACCCCCAACTATCTAATCTAATTAAATACAATTCAATATATCTGGTAAATATAAAATTCACTTCTCCCAACAATATTGATGAGTCTTAAAACTGACACTCCCACTTCATAGCGAATTTATATCCACTAATAGGAGTTAAAATTGATTTTACATGTCTACCATCTACTATCTAATCTATCTATACTATAATAAAATTATATAAATTCACTTTCCTACTGCGGATAACATGATGAATTATCAATAATTATCAAATCAAAATATACTAAAAGTATGGATAAATTTGGTGTTTCTTCCCATTTTGATTTTATATTTTTATCCCTAACTATATAATCTGAATAAATACAATCTATTTAGTAAATACTATTATCATACTAAAAGTACGGATACAGTTGGTGTTAATTCCCATTGTAATTTTACATTTTTACCACCAACTATCTAATCTAAATAAATACAATTCAATGTATTTAGTAAATATTAAATTCACTACCTCCCTACAATTTCAATGAGTCTTAAAACTAACAGTACACCATTTCTTAACAAATTTATGTCCACTAATAGGAGTTCATTTTTTTTTACATTTCTACCTTCAACAATCTCATCTATCTATATTATACTTAAATGTATGTAAATTCACTTTCTTACCCTTATTAGTAACATGATTAAAAATAATTAACTATAGATGACATGATAAACTATCAATTATTACCAAAATAAATTAAGGTATTAGTAGAAGGATCTAATTATGCTTAGTTAATTATTGAAGCAGCAAACTATTAAGTTAAATTTGTGGTTAGTGAATTTTATATTGATATACATTAAGGGTATTTTTTTAGTATGTTGTGGTAGTGTTTGAAGATTTAGAGTGAAAACTAGTTTAATTACTGATTAAGACATTATTCAATTATTCAGGTAATAATTATTGAAATTAGAAAAAATTTCATTAAAAAGAAATTAACATCTATATTGTTCTCAATTATACTTTTATAGGAAAAATTACATTTTTGGTACACTAATTTGGCATGCACGTTTCTTTGCCACACTAATATGGGGGGTGGCGGGGATTTGGGTACACATTAGTGGGGTATGTGACAATTTGAATACAAAAATTGTGGAAAAATTCAATTTTCCCCGGAAAATTGTTTGATTTTGATAAAAATTGGGGATTTTGACTTAAATTATGAATTTTGACTGAAATTTGGGATTTTGCCTAATTTGACCAAAATGGATTATTTTTTATAGTTTTTTTTTTTTTGGGAATTTTCAATTGCATATAAAAATAAAGGTAAAAGTACATGTGAAATGCATAAGAGGACAACCCTTACCGTGATAGTTAGCTTACAAATCAGTTACTCCAACCAACCAATACAACAAGCACATTAAGGCACTCAACTACACAACATCAGTCTATGTCCCAAATTCTCCGAGTTGCTCGACTTTGGAGAGAATCATCTAGGTTCATAGTTACGATCCTCGCTTTGATGGTCTGCAAGATTCGTCTAGCCACATCTTCAGCATTACTTTCCCTTTCTTTGAAGATGCATGTGTTTCTTTCTTTCCATAGTATATACACCAACATCGATAAAACATCTTGTAGATTCGTTCACCAAGTGATGCCCTATCCACTTCGTCGCAGCCCATTCCACTCCCCGAATCCACGTTGTGTTCGGCCAATAGAATTTAATGGATTGCTTGATTATAGTAATGCAGCTAGCTGAAAAGGCGCATTCGACAAATAGGTGGTTATGATCCTCAATCTGATTATCAGAACATAAGACACATTGTGTGTCATCGTGTCCAATCCAAGGACGGTTTTTCTTAGGTAATGACTCCCTAATAGCAAGCCTTTGATGACTAGGAATTTTCCCTGGCCCACTTAGTAGCGAACTCCATACCACTCTAGGAGCCTCCGTACGAAAAAGTTGAATTGCTGATTTTGATGTAAATATACCGGTAGGAGTACGTGCCCCTCATGTATAGGTGGTAAATTTTTCATAATGCATTTTACTTCAAGTCTTATTCTTGATGGCCATCTCCATTCGCCTGCATGGATTCTTTATCTACTGTCGCGTCAATGGGCAGTCTGGTTCGAGATGATCCATTAGCATAACGAGTGCCTAGGATCCCCTATGGATGCCAAGGATCCTTCCAAATGAGAAAACGACGCCCATTTCCGATATGATAATGGAATGCGAGAAAACGATGCCCATTTCCAATATGATAATGGAATGCGAGAAAACGATGCCCATTTCCAATATGATAATGGAATGCATGCTGAACACTCGGGCAAAGCTTGAGCAATTGCCTCCAACTCCAAGGGCAAGTGGAAGGAATGGGTATGCTCCAGAATGAGTCTTTTTGTAGTCGATAAACTCTAATCCAAGTGACCCAGATGGATGTCCCATCATCAACCATAATGGCCCAAATATGTTTAACCATAAGCGCCCTATTTTGCGGAAGTAGTGGCATGATTCCTAAACCTCCCTCGGATTTTCTTATGCATAATGTATCCCATCCAACCTTAGAATAACCCTTTGCAGCATTCCCATACCATAGAAATTTTCGCATCATGGCTTCGATCTTGCGAATGATGATTTTTGGTAAAATGAATGTACCTACCCAGTAGACGTGTAACGAAGTCATCACTGATTTGATGAGTTGGGTGCGACCCGCATACATCAATGTTTTATTGGTCCAAGACCCTATCCTTTGTGTTACTTTGTCTAGTAAAGGATTGCAATCGGAGACTGTGAGTTTTGACGTGATGAGAGGGAGCCCTAGGTATCGTACCGGGAGTTGACCATTACAAAACCATGTTATGTGTTGTAAGGTATCGCTCATAGCTCTAGCTGATGCGAAGATAAAAATATTGCTTTTGGACGTGTTAGCTTTCAAACCCGACAGCTTGCTAAAGAGATCTATACCTTTGAATATTGTTCGAACGGAGATCGGGTCCTCATTACAAAATAATAATAGATTGTCGGCAAAACTTAGCATTACCGTTTTAGTTTTAGCACATTTTCAGTGGTATGTAAATTGTGGCTCCTCGGCTATACAGTGTTCAACAATCCCATGGAAGACCTCCATAACAAGCACAAAAAAAGCACAAAAAGGTATGGCGAAATAGGATTTTCAATTGATATTCTTTTTTCTCAATTTTAATATTCTTTTTTCTTTATGTTTTTCTCCTATTTTTGTTTTCTTCTTTCGCAACCCATTGTTTCTTCTTCTCCACTCCACCGTCTCCTTCTTCCCCACCCCACCACCGAACCACCATTTTTCACCACCAACCATCTTATAATTCCATCGATTCCCACTTCTTTGTGGTGTTACCTTACTAAAGCTATCACCCCTTCGAATTGTATGACCATGTTACACTTTCCATCGAGCACCAAAGTTTGCATTTGGTATGCTATGTTCGAATTTCACCATTTCCATTCGAGCACCATTAGTTTGCAGCCCATGTAAAAGCTATTTTCTCAATTTATATGAAATCCATTTTGACTTGTGGGAAAGCCATTTTTGGAGCTGGTGATAGAAGCCACAATGATGGTGGGGAAGAAGATAAAATTTGGGGAAATAATTGAGGGGGGCAATTTGGTCAATTAAATTTAATTAATCCAATTATAAGTTATAATTGGTCAATCCCCTAAAAGAATAAGTCAACTTCATTCAATTTATGGTCAAAATAAAAAAAATAAAATCCCAATTTCGGTTAGACCCCCCAATTTTAGTCAAAGTTGACTAGTATTCCAACGAAAGTCAAATATTCTGTCTGAAATCGAAGATTCCGGCAAAATTTGTACTTCAAATTCCACACAGACCCCATATTAGTGTACCCAAATTGCAACCCCTCATATTAGTGTACCAAAGAAACGTGCAGGCCACACTAGTGTACCAAAAATGCAACTTTCCCTACTTTTATATATTCTTAAATTTCTTTCAACAACACATATCAAAAGAGTATGAGATTTGCATTTGAAGCGCTTGTTTTGACTTTAAGATATAAACAGGGATATATGTAACTATAACATATTATGTATTTTATATAATTTTAAATAATATGCACGTTATTATTAAATATATATATATATGTTGCCTACATTTATTTATTTTTAATGATTAAGAAGAATGGTAAATAAATTAAGAAAAGACATCTGATATGATTACTATATGTATAAAAGTTTAGTTGTCATTTTCAATATATGTAAAAGAGTACAATTTGGTGTTTTTGGCCTTATCCTTAAAACATAAGAGACAATCAACTCAATTTGAAAACACGGTGGTTAATGATTCTCATTTTAATTATACAAAGGGTTTATATAGATTTTATCAAATAAAGACCATTAGTTTTCTTACGACAGTGACAAAGAAAGGTAAAAGAAAAGAAGGGTTATACTAAGGGTAAATGTCATACTGTATTCATCAGTAACAAGAAGATCGAGAAAATATATACATCCATAGACAAATTATGATCTGAAAATATTTAATATTTCACTTGATACTAACGAACATAACAAATTCTTGACATGACTATGTTAGAAAAAAAAACTTTGTAAAAAGTGAGAATCTAATTGCTCTAATTACAATTTAATTTCTTAAATAATTAGAATGTTAAAACTTAAAACCTTTATGGATTCATTTCTAGAGTTTGCTATTTTGTATAACCTCAATTTCAAAAGCTTTTACTACATAAGCTTTTAAGTATTATTTTGAAAAATATTGTGTTAGTCTCAAGATAATCTTAGTTCTCCCAAGATATAACTAAATTTAAGTAATATATATTCAATATATGAAGTAAATGATATACCAAGAAAAAAAAATCAAACTCAAACGAAAACTTCATTTTATGTAAATTAAATATCTATAACCAATATTCTAAATATATTAATAAAAAAACCACTATTCGATTGTCTTTCAGTGTTTATTATGTGAATGCAAAAAAAAAAAAAAAGGTTAAACAGTCAAACAATATCCTCATATTTTCTCTTTTTAGGAAATTGTTAAGAATGTCACCCAACAAATAACTTATAAAACGACAATAAGAAATAAAAATTTATAGTAATAAGAAGTTTGTAGTCTCATGGCAATGCATATGCCCTGAAAACTAATAACATTAGAATTATTTCAAAATTGTAATTTGAGAACTATTTTTAAAGTTGTATTTGAGAATCAAATTAGTTTTTCTTTTTGTTATTTAAAAAACAATTAATTATTTCACTCTACTTAGGTATAATCATTGAATTATAAACATGTATTTTTAATTATAAAGTATTTTAAAGGTAAAATTACATCCAAATATTTAATGCATCACAGATTTTTATGTGCAATCCACGTGCACTTTGTTAGCATGTATTCGGTTTATTTTAAACCTTTGTTGTACATTATGGTAGGAAGAGTAATGTGACATATATTGCCAACATAATTACTAATTTATGGGATATATTCAACACTATAAACTTTGACCATAACAAGATTATTATCAATTATATCAGAATAAACCAGCCATATACAATATTTTTCTTTGAAAAGTTCTAACAAATCGTCAAAGTCGTCTGATTGCTTTGACTCTCTAATTTGGGAAGAATTTCTTTAATTTCAGATTTAAAGTTTGAATACATGTATTATTATCTTGTTTCCGCAGAAAATAATAGAGAAGTAACGGTGAATCCTACTTTGGTTATTGTAACCGATATATAGTTTTATAAATCTAGGAAAAAATTTATCTTGGATTAAATGAGAAAAATATTTTCCCAAATATGGGTTCCAAAATTCCCACTATAAATAGTGAAGAAATGGTCTACAAATATGAAACATTGCATAATCCAAATATTTCTCAATGGAAAGCATCACTAAGTTTCTCTGCTCTCTTGTTTTCCTTTGTCTTGTGATCAATGGTATGTATCTCCTACTTAATCTCCTCTTATGTTAAAGTTTGTAACATAGTGCTCATATAGTAGTCTTCTTTATCCATTTTCCAAAACCAATTGGAGTTTTACGTCCCTCAAATTTAATCTAAAAATGGGTATTAATATTACATATTTTCTGTGGCGTTGATTGTTCCGGAGGACACTTTGAAAAGAATTTTAATTCGAAATTGTGATTTGATAAATAAATAACTATGATTATTTTGAATTTACAGTATTGAGTTCCTTAAAATATATTATCAATTTTTTATTGCCACCTTAAAATAATATTGATTACTAACATCTATTTTTTTCGACTCCATAAGACTTTTATATTGCGTTTGTGCAAATATATTGACCTTTTCGTTTTTTTTTTTTTTTTTTTTTTAAAACCCGGTTTTGTGAAACAGTTTTACTTAGAGAGAGTTATAAACGATGATATTTTGAGTCTTTAGATGATCAATAACTATTTATATATATGCACTTAATCTATTCTGATTATGTTTCGGATTTGTTCAGGTTCCGCTCAAAGGAGTAGTAAGCGATGCACTCCCGATTTTATAAAAGTCACCCAATTTCAGACCGGAAGAAAAATAGAAACGAAGACGGAATGGAAAGTAAACGTCACAAACACATGCGCATGCACGATTTTTGATTTGAAACTGTTATGCCCGAAGTTTGAGTCCATAGTTCAGCCTAATCCATCAATCATATCCAAAATAGACGACACACATTGTCTCGTTAATAGTGGAGAACCATTATATGCACACACATCAATCAGTTTCACCTACGCTTCGGATCGTGTCGATTTTGCACCATTTGATTATGGAGAGGCTTGCTCTTAAGTCTTTATAATCCATACATTTCACTCCCGATTTGCAACCCAAGCTGATAGTTAGTTTATATTATGTTATTAAAAGTATTTTATTTACTAAGCGCAACGGTGTTGTCGCTAGTGTGAAACATCTATTTCGATTAGTATTACTGGTTCGAGTTAATATTATTCTCAGGATTTTAATAAAATAATTTTTATTCGACATTAAATTGCATCAATTTTCCGTTATATAGTAAAAAAAACAAGTGTAATAAATGAAAATAAATTCTCATAAAAATATTCCTACAAACATTTCCTTCATGTTTTTCAGTGAAATCAAATGGTTAAAATTAACTTTTATCCTTTATTAAAAAAGAATCACTAAAACCAATGTTGACTGTTTATCGTAATGTATTAAGAGCATATCTTTAAGACCATGTACATTGGGTAGGGAAATTGGGGGGAAATGGAAGGGAAATAAAAATGATAGATTTAGTAGGAAGGGAAATTGGGTAGGGAAATTGGAGGAAGGGAATTTTTGCCTTCCAAGGGAAATAAATGACTTCCAATGGGACACTGCCATGTGGCAACATCCTTTTTTTCTTTTTCCTCATTTTTTATAAATCGTTTTTTTTTTTGTATTAATTATGCAAAATTAAATTTTTTTTTCACCATTATTTTTCTTTTTTCAAGCTCTATGAATAGAGACTAAGCTTGTTTCATTTGGACACTAATTTTGTTTTGACATTTTTACACTATATTTTCAAATTTGGGGTTTTTTTTAGGTTTTTACTTCAAATTTTAAATTTTCTAAATTTATCGATGTTAGTTGTATTTTTCTTGTACGTTTTTAATAATTTTTTGAGTATTCGGTTTAATTATAAGTATAAAATTAATTATTAAAATTAGTGATGTGGATGAAAGAGAAAGTAAAAAAATTTTAATTGACTAGCTGCTGTGGAGTTGAAAGGAATGTGATAGGGAATGTGGTAGGGAATCTGATGTGGCAGGGAATAAAAGGGAAAAATTTGCCTACCGGATGTACATGGTCTAACCCACGCTATAATAACATGGTTGGAGTGCATATTGGTGCTGACTTGTCTTCAACCCGTGCAACCATAGTCCTGGCATAGCAGTGTAGCTGGGCCATTTCTACCGCATCTTATTTTCCTTTTTTATTTTCTTTTTGCACATTGATTCGTCAATTTTCTATTGTTTTCAAGTTCGTCCCTTATACATTTATGAAGTTTGAAATTTTTTCAATTTAGCCATTAAAAAATTGATTAGATATAAGTATATCCTTATTGATTATAATTTATTCGATTATGCATTAATTTTAACTTATAATTAAATTATAAATAATTTTTTAATATAAATTTATAGAAAATATATATTTTATTATTAGTGTTGTTAAAATTATTGTTAATTAATTTTTGAAATATAGAAACACAATTAATATAGTATTTTATAATTTAATAATAAAATATTTTTATTTTTGTGAATTTTATTAATAAAATATATTTTTTTGGGTAAAAATGTACAATATGTAAAAGTTTTGGATTTTATTTGTGAAAGATTGTAATATTATTAAAAAAATAGAAAAAAAGAAATATTTTTGGAATATTCTTTTTTATCAGTTAATAGTGTTTTTGGATTGAAGTAAATTTACAGTAGTTGCAGCAATTTGGTGCAAAATCCCTATTTGGTTGGAGATGGCCTAATATTTTGAAACATCTTTTCCAATAGTCAAGGGACTAATTGACATTTATTTAACATATTAGTGTTATCATACATTTTTGCAACTTTTATGTAACTAGCAAGGTGTACATGCGTTGCACATGAATACCCATTTTTTTATCCTAAGTTTGGATATAATATTTTAGGGCGTAAATTACAAGTTAAATATTTTTTTTCTTAAAATTATCTTTTTATTTAGTGATTTAATGTTATGCTTTATTCTTCTCCAATTTTCAATTGTTTCTTCCAAGTTCCATCGTACACAATAGTTTACT
Organism: Verbascum thapsus; assembly: GCA_963669365.1. Taxonomy (NCBI): domain Eukaryota; kingdom Viridiplantae; phylum Streptophyta; class Magnoliopsida; order Lamiales; family Scrophulariaceae; genus Verbascum; species Verbascum thapsus. Next base: position 2,243,048 of record OY770106.1, read on the forward strand.
ATTGGTGTTGTTTACATATTTTCTATGATAAGTTGTGCATAATTGAATTGAAAGTTATTGAATGAAAAATTCTATAAATATTTTCTTATATTCTTTTTCCTTTTTAAATTGACTAGTAAGGGTTTTTTAAAAAAATTAAAACTTAAATCAATAATAATTTAATATTAACTGTAAAGATTTCTGATGCTAAAAGTTAAAAAGGGGCAAGGAGTTAATATGCTCTTCGAAATTTCTCTATATAGATAACTAATGCAAGTCACACAAATTAAACTGCTATTTTACTTTAAGTCGATATAATTTCACAGAAAAAAGCATTTTACATATATTACAAAATTCAAAATAGTAATGAAAACACAAATATGAAATTTTGTGTTAAGAAACTTATGATGCTACCTCGGTAAATAATTTTAATAATGGGTTATATGTTGACACTTGATAAATAAATATTTAAACTCAAAGAAAGAAAAAAATATGTACATGACGTTAATACTTGTCATGATATTGGATTATCAAATGAAAATTTGATTTGTCATGTTTCACGTCAACTTAGACACACATGTAAAATGAGAAGTTTAATTTGTCATGTTTTACACATGTTTCAAAATGTTGTACACTATGGTAGGAAAAGTAATGTGACATATATTGCCAACATAATTACTAACTTAGGGATATATTCAACATTATAAACTTTGACCATAACAAGATTATAATCAATTATATCAAAATAAAACAATGATATACAGCATTTTCAAGAAAAATTCTAACAAATCGTCAAAGTCGTCTGATTGATTTGACTCTCTAACTTAGGAAGAATATCTTTACTTTCATATTAAAGTTTGCATACATGGTATTATTATCTTATTTCCGCGTAAAATAATAGAGAAGTAACAATGAATCGAAGCTTTGATTATTGTGACAGATATAGTGTTTTATAAATCTGGTAAAATTATCTTTAGATTAAATGAGAAAAATATTTCCCAAACATGGGCTCCGAAATTCCCACTATAAATAGTTAAGAAATTGTTTACAAAGATGAAACATTGCATAATTCAAATATTTCTCAATGGAAAGCATAACTAGTTCCTTTGCTCCCTTGTTAATCTTTGTCTTGTGATCAATGGAATGAATATCCTACTTAATGTCCTCTTATGTTAAGTTTGTAACATAGTACTTAGATAGGAGTCTTTTATCCATTTTCCAAAACCAATTGGAGCTTTACCTTCCTCAAATTTAATCTAAAAGATGGATATTAATAATACATATTTTCTGTGGCGTTAATTTTTTCAGATGATGCTTTGAGAAGTATTTTAATTCGAAGTTGTGATTTGATAAATAAATAACTATAATTAATTAATTTACAGTATTGAGACTCCTTAAAATATATTATAATTTTTTATTACCACCTTAGAAGTAATATGGGTTGTTAAAATCTATATGTTTTTTGCGACTCCCTAAGACTTTCACTATTGCCTATGTTGTTTGTGCACATATATTGAACATTTGGATTTTTAAAAGCAAAAAACGGTTTTGTATAGAGAGGAATAGACAATGATATTTTGAGTATTTAAACGATAACAACTACTTATTCATATGCACTTAATCTTTTTTGATAACTAGTAAATAACACGTGCGTTGCACGTGAATCATATGATCTCGTTTAAATTATTCGAATAAAAACTTTTGGTTAAATTCAAATATTTTCTGTAATAACTTAACTAAATGAGTTGTTCATAAATAAATTATAATTGTTTAAAAGATTAAATTTTGAATTGAATGAAATGATAAATCAATGTTTAAAAAAACATAAATGACAAATTACCAAATAAATTGTTATTTCATTTCACGAAATTTTATTTTTCAATTTCAATGGATCGTAAATTTATATTTTTAATTTTTTTCATTTAGTTCTTTGTATATTGGCAAACCTCTTCATTATGGTTCAAAATTTGGTACTTACATAGACTTTTTTTCCTTTCCTTATTTTTTTTTTATTATTTTAACTCAAATGACGCCAGGGTACGCTTTTTCTGTTAGGGGTGTACATAAAACACATAACTCATACAAACCGCATAAATCGATAATTAATTATTAGTTGTAACTACAAATAAATTGAAAGAGGTAATATTGAAATATGATAACCAATATTGCACATATACTCATAAAAAAGACTCAGTATAGTATCATATTAGTATCATATCCATGTTTACTATGACGAAACACACCCTGGTATCATAAATAATATTTCTTTTTATCTTTATACAATATAATTTGGGCTAAGATACAAAAAGATGATATATTTTCTTTCTTTTGTTAAAACTTAAATATAAAAGTTGAACAAATGACAAAAAAATAAATGAATTTGTTTAATAATTTTTTATATATATATTATATATTCATATAAATAGACATATCCTTAGTGTACCATATCCCAAAATTTTGAAATATACTGCGTTTTGAACCAAAGTTGACATAATTAAAAAAAGTCTTAGTGTAGTATCATATTAGTGACATAACCGTGTATGTTATGTATACTCTTGAATGATGTATCTGGATTAGTTTTAAGATATTTAGAAATTTTATATTGACCGCTCTAACTAATGGTTGTTCGTCAGGCGTTGCAAAAAGTGTATACTAATAATATCACTCTCGCAAAAAAAGATTTTTTTTTTAAAAGTTAATCAATTTGACTACTCTGCTATTCTGATGTACTTACATGTTAGTATGCTTAGTTTAGGGGTGTAAGGTGAGTCAAGCCGGCTCATGAGTTTCATGAGCCGGTTCGATTGGGGCTCGACTCAAGCTCGAGATATATGAGCTTGAGCCGAGCATTTCGAGCTTGAGCTTTCTCGTGAGTCGAGTTTGGGCCTACTTGTAGTTGTTCACAGGCTCATGAGCCGGCTCGCGAGTTTTTTATTAATATTATTTTTAATTTTTATATATGACTGTAAATCAAAATTTTAAAAGTAATACTTAAATTTTGTATTTAAAACATATTTTAATAATACATAAGTAATATTTTAATTTTTGTATGTCATGAATATGATAATAAATTATAATATTTTTATTTATTTATGTTATGATATGTGTTTATATAAATTGATTCGATTAAATTATATTTTTGTGATATAAATTATTTTTTGTTTAAGCTTGACTTGAGCTCGACTCGAGCTCGACTCGTTTTTAGTGAGCTTGAGCTTGACCATTCAAAATTAGGCTCGTCTCGTTCAAGCTCGAGCTTGGAAAAATATAAATGAGTCGAGCTTGAGCATGAAAATTTTACCAGGCTCGACTCGAGCTCGACTCGTTTACACCCCTAGCTTAGTTTGTGCACATAATAGACGCCTCATCTATGAAAAAATTGTACATTCACCCCTTCAACTATATGTACTTTTTTCTTAACTTTTTTATTATATATTTTACCACATCATACTTCTTATTTATTATAACCTTATATGTATTTAAGTTTTATTAATTATTCTTAACTTAGTAACCGGAGTCATGTTTTGGCAACTTATTAATTTAGAATGATTTGCATTGAATTATGATGTTGTCCCAAATATTAATCAAAATTTAATATTTTTATTTTGAAACTTTTGTTGTTGATTAAAATAGTATTGGAGTTCATTTGTCGTACCGTAGTGGACCAAGAATAAAACTTTATTTTGATAATAATTTTATTGTTTTAATAAAAATTGATTATATGTCTTAATTATTTTTGTGTTAATTATTTACCAGTTCACCTAATTGATAATCAAAATAATTTTATAAATTAAGTCGAATCAAAATATTCAATATCAAGTATACTTTTGGATTACATAGACTTTTTGTTTCTTGGTTTTTAATTGTTTTAATGTTTTAATTCAAATGATGCAGTAGTATGTTTTTTATGTTAGGAGTGGACACAAAAACACATAACTCATACAAATGACTATTTTACCATTAAAAAGTGAATTATATAGGGACATATTAGGTAGATCGAAAATTCAAAGAAAAACCCATACTTTTATAATAGAAAAAAAATAGTAAATAACACGTGCGTTGCACGTTGATCATATGATATTTTAAAATAATTCATTTATATAGATGTTTTTCAATTTTGAAAATGTTAAATATTGAAAAGTTCATAAATAATTTAACTAAGTGAATATTTATTATTCCATAAAAACATAATTGTTTAACAATTAAATATTCATGATCAGAGACTACGTCAATGCATATAAAAAAATGCAATTTGAATAGTAATGTAAACATATATATTCTTATATAAATTCATGCTTTAGTGTGTTCTTTTTATTTTATATTTTTTATACATCAAACAAACTACTCTTATTTTTACTAAATTTGAGTGTACGCACCTATCATTTCACTATCTAAAAACAATTGGTTATTTGTGTAAAAAAAAACAATCCCCCACTTCTCTAATACGTAAAGTAATCGCAACATGCTTCTTTTCAAAATCATTTGGTGTGTTTACATTTGAACATTAAGTACATTCTTCACGAATTTACAAATAAATCGACATAGATTGAAACTTCCCTTTTGTTTGTTTCACTACTATTGACATATTTTTCATTTAGAAATAATAAGTATAGAAGAAGTAAAAAAAAAAAATGTTACACGTAAAAGCTAATGTGCCCTAAAAAATATTTTATGAACAAAACGTAACTTTTAGTTTCTTAATCTGATTTTTTTAATCATCATATTTTTTATTATATTCCAACGCGTTTCTAAACGAAGTGCTAGTTGAATTTCAAATAAATATTCTTCTATTAACACTAATACTTTATTTATTAATTATTATTGGTAAGAATATATATAAGCTTTTTAAACTTCTGTATATTATAATTGATTGAATAAATATTTTAAAATATTTATAGGTACTAAGTTGAGAAAACATGACAAAGATTTTGAAAAGTATGTTTGAAGAAACTAAACTATCAAACATTCAAGAAATCTGAATCATAATTAACTAAATATATTCTTATTAATTATACTATAATCATTTTAAGCATGTATATATATTTTTACATTTATTACTCACCAGTGTTGTTTATTTTTTTCTTTAATTGATGAAAGATGAAGCCAAATCGTAAACTAAAGAATCTCTATATTTTTTTAAACTTATTTTATCTTTTGTTTAGAATTTATACATTTTCAAGTTATATACAACTCATCATTAGAGCTTTACCAAGTAGATAGTTGAAATAACAACGAAACTCATTTGATCTCAACAAACTATCTAAGTATTTTGGATAGCTATAAAGCATTGAAAGCATTGAATTTTTATGAACATTTGAGCTTATTTATTTTCATTGACAAAAAATTTCATATACCTTAAAATATGTGACTTAGTCGGATTAATATGATTTATATTATCAAGTTTGTCCGTTCAACATAACTTTGAAAGAACTTATGCTCTTAATAAGTACCATGTATGGAGATAAATATTTGAAATTTTAAGTTAATACAGAAATAATTTATATTTTTCAACTTATCGACAAAAATTGTGGTAAATGAGACTTCATTAGTCAATTAATAAGAATGTTGTTTTACTTGTCTTTTACAACTACTTATAAATTATTCATACATAACGATTTTTAATAGCAGGAATCATAACTATCAAATTTTAGAAAAATGTAGGTAACTAAAGTTTAAAAATAAATTCCAAAAATAATCAAATTAAATCAATTAATATCTATGAATATATATTTCATTATTAATTGAGAATTTATTTTAACTTCAGGTATATCAATTGAACATATATAAAAGTTAATAAAATTGATTGAGCCTATGAGATAGATTTTAGGTTGACGCTTTTAGCCTATTAAAGTTTAAATGAAAAATAGAAAGGTGGTTTTATAAAGGCTCTGAGGAGAGCTTGAAAGGTTTGTGAAAATCATTATAAATATTGGCGGATAGCAGTAGCTAAATATGCAAATTAGTAGTTGCTGGGGGTTAATTGCAATTTAGCCTTTGTGATTTGGCTAATGTTCATTAATAGAAGAGGTAAGGTGAAAATCTAACTCATATATCTATATGAATGTGACGTTTTCTGATAATTATAATTACTAAGCCCCGTTTTATCTAATATTTTTTCTAATAGTCTAAATATAATTCATTGAAAGTCAATATATAAATATTTGATCAATTTTAAATTCTATTGTAGAGTCCAAACGTGGCTATACATCTTATTGGTGTAGATATCCATAAATATTTTGATTGTTTACTATTAGACTATTTAGCCATTCAAAATTAAGATACATAAGGGTATATTAGGTAGATCAAAATTTCAAAGAAACACCCATACTTTTATAATAGAATAGATAGATATTTCGAATTTGACCAGGCTGCTCAAAGGGATGGTAAACTATGCACTTCAAATTTTATAAAAATCACCCAATATCAGACCGGAAGAAAAATAGAAACGAAGGCACACATTGTCTCGTTAATAGTGGAGAACCATTATATGCACACACATCAATCAGTTTTACGTACATTTTGTACCCTGTCGATTTTGCACCATTTGATTATGGAGAGACTTGCTCTTTTGGTTATAATTTATAAATTATATAAAATGTATTTTTTGTTATTAATTATTGTTAACTAATTTTTAAAATATCAAAACCCAACTCATATAATTTTTAATTATTTAAGAACATTTTTTATTATTTTGAGATTTCTTAATAAAATATATTTTTTTGATGAAAATGTACAATATGTAAAGGTTTTAGGCTTTATTCGGGAAAGATAATAATATTATAAAAAAGATGAAAAAATGAATATTATGGAATATTCTTTTTTGGTGCAGTGAACACTGTTTTGGATTTGGGTGAATTTATCGTAGTTGTAGCAAATTGTGCAACTTTTGCACAAATTTGGTGAAAAATCATTATTTGGGTTGAAGATGGCCTAATCTATCTATATTTATATCCATGGTAAATTTGGTGTTTCTTCCTAGTGTGATTTCATATTTTTACTCTCAACTTCTAATCTAAATAAATACAATTCAACATATTTAGTAAATATTAAATCCACTATGTCACTACATATTGGAGTCTTGAAAACAACATCCCACTTCATAACAAATTTATGTCTAGGAGTTTAAATTGACTTTACATTTTTTACTCTAAACTCATCTAATGTATTTATACTATACTAAATGTATGGACAAACTAAGTGTTTTTCAGTTGTAAATTCACCTTCTTACTTTTACGAAGTATGGATGAATTTAATGTTTCTTCCTATTATTATTTTACATTTCTACCCTCAAATATAATTCAATGTATTTAGTAAGTATTAAATTCACTATCTCACTACAATATTAATGAGTCTTGAAAACAACACCCCAGTTCATAGTCAATTTATGTCCATTAATAGGAGTTAAATTGATTTACATACATTTCTATCCTCAACTATCTAATATCTTTATATTATATTATACTAAAATCATGGACAAACTAAGTGTTTTTTCAATTGTAAATTCACTTTCTAACTTTTATTAATCATATGATTAAAAATAGTTAACAATGAATAATATCATAAAATACCAATAATTATCAAGTAAACTTCAATTAGTTGAAGAATAAATATACTTGAGCAAACTACTATATTGAATGAGTGGAAATTGAATTTTAACTTGACATACATTAATTTTAACTCGACATAATATCAAATAAAGAATGTCAAACAATGCTATTTGATTTTTGGGAATCATATACCTTATTTAGATTTCATTTCCTTGACAAACAAACGAAGCCTTCATGTTTTGGTCATCATTTGTGTTACTTCTAGCCTCTATTGATTCATCCATATCTACAGGCTTTCATATAAAACTTTAAACCATCGCATTCAATGCGATTCTCGGGTTAAGATATGAATATGAATAACTTCCATAATTTGGATCTCCATATTACCAACTTTATTATGTTTCATGGATTAAAGGTTTTGAAGAAAATGAAAATAATACAAAAGAAAGATAATTCTAACAAGATAGATATATATAGTACAATAATAATTAAATTTTAATATTAATTAAGATATGACAATTCAAATGCTGAAATTTAGAAAATGGAAAGGTAGAGAGCTCTTTATATCCTCTACTAACTATCATTATTACATAATTTATAATTAATTTAAATAATGTCAAAGAATTTGTCATTACAAAGCTCTTGATTTCCCTAATTCATTTTAATTTGTTGTAGTTCAAACTTTCCTATGCCATTTTTATTAAGTTAGAATTCGTCTAAGGATTTCAAACAAAGTGTCAACATTTATATGCATTATTTTGTATGTATAGATAGCTATATTTTTTAGTGTGATAATATATATTCAATACAACCAACTGGTGACCTTCTAATAATCTGTTAACCATATTAGATGAATATCTAATAAAGTAGGGTTGAACGCATCATTAATATATGCCATTAATAATCTGTTAACCATAAAAATCTAAATCAAAAATAATTATGATAGTATGTATACAATATTAGTAGCATATGTTAGTGAAGTCATTAAGCAATTGTAATATTGGAAAAATCACCTTCTAATATCCATATATATAATAATAGATATAGATAAATGCACAAAATAACTTAATAATATTTTGTATAAAAAATGAACTCATCTATGTATAAATCTTTTTGTTAAATGAAATATGGCATGTCTTTGGTGGTTGCTTTTTCCCTTTTAATCTGTTAAATTGGGACTAAATGAGAGAACTTTTATTGTTTTTATTTCCTTGCCAATTTATCTCCAACACCTTACACTTAAATTTTACAAATTGAGGAACTTGTTCATATTTTTATTATTGCACCTACTATTGAATAATTGATTTTTCCCTAAAGTGCAAATAGTCTTATGCAATGAATGAATTTAAATGTCTATTTCCTTTCTATTAAATCATCTCATACTTCCTTTTTCGTCTTATTTAACCTGTATTATGATAATTATACTGGATATATGGCTAAATATGTAGACTATTCCGATGTAGTTGAATATCAAATAAGTGGTTCATATTTAATATTTATTTGGAAAATGATCTTAGTACTCCACAATAACTATAGGAGCTTCAGTTTAATTTCTATATTTAAATAAGACATTAATACCCTTAATTATTCAAATTATTATTATGCAATCAAAAAATCCATTATCATATTACAAATGTAATCTTCACTACTTTAACTTAAGTCAATAAATTAAATATAAATCAATAAAAAAATCAAAATGTAAAGCATTATGGAGGAAAAGAGAAAATTACTAACCCCTCAATAAACTTATATAAAAAATTCAAACAAATTTTTTTCAATCTCAAGAAGCTATATTACGAACTTTTCATCCACAAATAACCAAAAGTTCATACTTTGACTAAATTATATTTATTTCTTAAGGTAAAAATTGGCTAATTTTTTTAAAAACTAATTTCAAATAAATAAATTTCATATGAAAAATTTTATTTAGTAATATTATACATTTTAAATACTTTTATAATTTATGTTTCAATTAAGTATGATATTCATATAACTTTTTAACTTTTATAAGATTTAAAAAGCCTAAGATTTTGAATAAAAATGATAATCATTTTCCTTTATGAATGTAAATGTAAAGATTTAAATAACAAAATTCATATAACAAAAACACAATTAATTAATTATTAATCTAGAACGCCCAAACCAATTAAATCCGTAAACTTAATTAGTAACCTTAAATTACAGATTGTTTTTCCTCGACGAAATGTTGGTGGTGTAAAATTTTGATAATTTTAAATATATAAGGGATTTCTAATATTTTAAATAGTAAAATAATATCATCTAAACTTTGGTAATAGAAATTATGATATACATGAAAAAAGTTCAAAAAAGTCTAATAGATTTGTAAACTAAATCACATCACTTACTATGCATTAGTAGTCAACGTTTTATTTTTGTCAACTAATAGATTTGATTTCAACACAAGTATGCATAAAAAAAGTAATATAAATTAATCATCACCCATATATATCAAAGAAAAATGATAATCATTTATTTGAAGTGTATGAATGACAAAATTAATCGTTCCATGTGAAATGACTTTTATGCCATTACTCTATCCTTTTGATAGTGGAAACATTTAAATTAATTATCAATACAAGATAAAGAAGCCTATAAATAATGAAACACCACTTCATATAAAGTAAAGAAATAGGATCATAATTTATTCAAAACACTTCAAACATGGACACATTTTTTTTTATTTGTCGCGACTCCTCTATACGTAGCAAAAGGAATCCTATCCAAACTAATACAGTAAGGAAAACAAATAAATTTAAAAAGAATTCAAACCCTAGTTATTGTGGATCATTGAATTAAAAAAAAAATACCCTTTTGTATCCAAATAAAAAAAGAACTAATAGGAATTTAGGAACCTAATTACATTATTCACAAAAAATCAAGGCAATGTCAAACAAATGTGGAACTAATTTAGACAACCTCAATTGTAATTGGTGCTGGATGATTATCTTGATATGTTGTCTTGAATAAATGAATTAATATTAAGAGAATACATTTTGTACTTGGGCAGAAACAACCTCAAAAAATATAACTGTGAGATATTTGGAGTGTTGTAGTCTATTTACAAATATGATATACATTATGAAAACATGATGAATCAAGTTCTTACATAAAATAATTTATTAATTTTTTATTATTATGGATTTATAAAAAAAATACATAAATTATCATCATATATCTAAAATTTATATTTGAAGTTACTAAGAACATTAAGTAACGTAAAAGAATGTGCTTATGAATACATATATACAAACAATTATAGTGGAAATAGTTCTGAATTAATTTGAAAAGGATTTGTCAAAACAAATGTTTTTAAGGAAAGGTAAACTATATATGTTGCTACGCAGCAAATATTTAGGAAAAGATGGTTTTAAGATTAGTAGTAAATTTGTTCTAGATATGTAAATTAATAATCATATACATGAACATGTAAAAAAACTGTACTAATATTTTTGTGAAATGTTTATCTTGCATTCAAACAAAATCAAAAAAAGAAAGTTACTAATGGTATATTTTTAATTGATCATTAGTTTTTATAAATTACCGTTAAATAAAATTTTGGTTCAATAAGCTAAAAGTTATTTTCTGAGGCAATTTTATTGTTCATGCAATAAGTTGAGAAGGATGCTAAGTACAAAGCCATATTTTATACAAGGTATATCGCATCATTTGATTATATTTATCTTAACTGATATGTGTCTTAATTTCAAAGTTGTAATGACGTGTTTATCTTAATTGAGATATCACATGCTATTTCGAATATTATTTGACGATGTAATTAGTCTTTTTTTTTTTTTAAGTTGGTGGTCTTACAATTTTCTTTTTACTTCTTTTCGCGCCTTCTATTTTTTCTATTTCTTTTTCAAATTGCTCCACATTTCTTTATCACCACTCGATATTTGTTGCCGCCTCCTCCATTATTATTCATCCATATCTTCTTTCTTTTAATTGCGTCATTTTCTTCATAATTCAGTTTGAGTTTATTTTGAAGTTCATCAGTGTAAATGTTTTTTAAGATTTGAACGCATTATTTTCTCAATCATTCTTGTTTTTCTTTCTTTTTTCGTTCTTTTGGCTGTACTCTTTCAATTCTATGTATTGCAATATCGAGTTTTCATTGTTCATTTCTTCTTTTATAGTATATGCAATGAAGAATCAAATTCCATTTGATGCTTGTAGAATGATCAAATCTATATTGAGTTGTGTTTTCATGAAAATATAATTCTATTAGAAACACAAATGTTATTATACTACTAAGTCACCTCTTTAATTGATTTGATGTAATCATATGTAGGGCACCCCAACATGTAATGTTATTGCCATCCTTAAACATTGTAATGCATGTTTTATCATTGTCTCACATTGCAATTGAAACCAACCTATACCTTAATCACAAAACTCCCATCCACTTATGTATTATACGACTATGTTTGACATAAATCAAAATTAAAGATTTGCATTCAACTTCGTTTTATCATAGTTTAATGAGTTTTGTTATCATGATTTTGAACAGTAAACCGATCCATTCAATCCTTAACCCGATATTTGTAAGCCCGCATATATACATAGTTTGAGTAGAAATTTTATTGAAAAGTGATTATGGATGATAACTATTAAAAGAAAAATCACATTCTTAAAGGACCAATGCATACTACATTTTACATACTACCACAGTAACAAGCTATGTAACTATTTTTCTACATGCAATTATGCCATCTAATAAAAACCAAACCAAACCAAACCAAAATGAAGGTTATTTTCCTTAAAAAAGGCTATTTCAACCCACCAACTTTAGATTAAAATAATTATGATGTCGATGGCCTATCCTCTCGCTTCTCTATAGGGACACACTTTGATGGCGGCCCGAACAAGCTTAAAAATACCTGCAAAATTGGGGTATAAATTAGGCATGACAAAGTTGACAAAAATTACTTGCACGGGCTCGCGAGGGTTCTCATATGCCAAAACACATTATATTGCATTAATGGCAATGATAGCTGATAAAATTAATGATAAACGAGAGAAAAAAGGTATAAAGATCGCACTGGTAAAAAGACAAGGCCGTGTAAGAAACCAAGAAGCACCAAAGCCAGATACATTTTGAAATAGTAAACCTGCAAAACATAACGGTTAGCATTGGGACCAAAAAGGGAAAAGAAAAAAACTAAGCAGTTTTCATTACATAAAACTTGGAGAGCAAGAACAAATACCACAAAAATTTCAGTCTTGGAAAAGGAAAGAACTAATACTCCAAGAAGCTTTGTAAGTGTGATTCCACTGCAAAAAAAGTAAAGAGAATTTGTCATTTGAACTGTTTTAACATGAGAAATATGATCAAACTTGTACATCCATTAAGAACATAAAAGAGAGAAAAAAGCATTAAAAAAAACTTGTTCAATAGAAAAGGGGAAACTCAAACCTGAATACAGAAGCCCCCATTGTTGTTAGAGCCTCCTGCATGCGTTGATTCCGATCTCCACTACTCACCTACCATGAGGGAATATACAATTTATATGATTCTCAATAAAAGATGTGTCAAAAATATAATCATGTAAATTTTGGAAAATCATTGTTGGTGGGATAGAAGAGGGAGATGAACAAAATGCCATTTATATTATGTTACTATTTCTTTCTTATCCGATTCAAAGTGAAGAAAATGTGACAGGAGTTAGAGAACCAGGAGGGAAGTTCAGTGATTTCATGAAAATCATACTAAATCAGTTCATCTAACCCCTCTAGCGTAATAAACAATATAGATGAAATGTAATATGGCCATGAAGCATAAAAATAATAAATGACATACTATATAGTAAGAAAGTATGATCAAAAGAACAAAAGATATCTACAAGCTACCGTTGCAGTTCCCGAATTACATCACAAACAAAAAAGCTATATAGAAATCTTTCCTTTTCAGATTTCCATCATAATCCATGCCTCCCAGCAAAAATAGGCTTAATAAGATCGCTATGGATATTCAGACAAGAGTTGAAAAGGTAAAAGTTATATTTTTACACTGTTGCCCTTAAAGGAAGTGTTGTGATTGCATGCACAGTTTTCATAAATAGTAAGATACAAAAACAATATTGAGGAAAGTAGGAGAAGAATCTGACCAGGAACGCATGTGTCAAATGCACACAGAATTCAACAGCAATACCAATGGCCATTACAAGGTTCACAACTGATATTGCATTTAATTGTATGCCCAAGATTGCCATTGCACCCTGGAAAAAATTTCATTTCATAAATGAAAACGGGTTGCCACATCAAATCCTTGCATAGAAAATGTATACAAAATTCCCAACAAACAGACAAGAAAATTACCATAAGGTCGACGATGGTCATTGACAAAATAAGAAGAATTACGGCGGACGTCCAAAAACTAAGTATGGAAAGAAGTGAGTAAAGGAACAAAACTTAGCTTTTAAATAATAATCAAGACATAAGCAAGAGTAAAACACTGACCTGCCTGTGATAACTAAGCAAACAATGAAAACCGCAGCTGTAAAATTATAGAAACTAAAGTTAATATCTTGAGGATGACACCATCAAAAAATGGACATGTAGGTGAGTTTCGTTAGTATCAAATAGGACATCTGAGTTTAGGAAGAACAATTTGACTTAATTTGTCTTAAGGAGGTTAGCAGCTACTGTATTTTCATTAAATCAACAAATCAAAAATTAATTACGTAGAACTATATGTCTTTAATTCTATAAAAATGCATTATCCATATGTTTAATATAAAGAAACTCTCGGTAAGTACAGTTGTAACCATAGTTTTGGTGGAACTCAAACCCAACTTAGTTATAGAGGCTTAGTAAGTCTTATGACACTAGCTAACGCTGTGCGGTATCATTTATACAGCAGTATTAGCTATGATCAGCTTGAAAATTCAGTTAGACAAGTCATAATAAGTGAATAGCAAAAAATACTAACCTACAGCTATAGCAAGGTTGATAAGTGCTGTCTTCCATATTTCAAGGTATTGCTCAAAGAACAAGTAATATACAGCATAAGGGAAAACTTCAATCTGCAATACAGTAATTGTCACCATAACGGAAGCACAATGTTATGTAAATGAAAAAAAGTTTGACATGGTAAAAGTTAGTGCACAAGGAAAGTAATAAGATGACTAAAGAAAAGGAAAAAAATGAAAAACAATCCTCTAAATGTTCTCTGTAATGGATTCTAGGTGCATTATATGAAACAGGAATATGAAAAGATTGCCAAAACAATTACAACAATAACATAGCCAGAGAAAACATGAGTAGAATATAGCGGGATTAAAATATTGCAAAATTAAAGAAGCAGAACATTGAATTAAAGAAGCGGAACATTGAATTCGTTAATGAAGAAATATGCACTTTATGAAACAGAAACTGAAGTGTATATATATACTGACAAGACAGTTTCAATTTCATATCAAATGCGGCTTGAGGGCATATTTGGAAAACTAAACATACTAAGTTCACTTCATTACTCTTAATTACCTTCAGAGATTCAGACATCCTTTTGCTAAAATCACGTGCAGCCCTGAGCGAACTCACAAAATCATCCTGAAACCGAAAGTTCAAATTGTTGCAATGCGTTTCTACTGTAAATATTTGAACTAACAGAACGGAAAATTATTGTACATTATTTTGCATCATTGTGATACCTGTTTGTTAAGGGGCGTGTGATAGGTACGAAATGCTGATGCTTTAATGATTCCATCCTCATAGCCTGATAACAAATGGAAACAGTTTTCAAGCTTAAAAATGAAACCAGAAAAAAAACATCTATTTTTGGAGTCATTTTCTGAAAATAAATTTTCATTTTATAGAGTTAACATTTTGGTTTGGGACATCTCAGGAAATATTTTCTTAAAACATTCAGATCAAACACTGTTTTTGAATCTTATACCCTAATTTGACCGAATTTTTAAACATATGACCTCTTTTTCACAAAGCCTAAGCCATATTTGCTTATTTCAGGCTGCCCACTAGGGTAATATCCAACTGGAATAGCAAGCCATCGGATGATTGATAAGTCTACATGATGAAGTCATAATTTCACTTTCTGTTATCATGACATGAACAACCAACAATTCATTAACCCACTTCCATTTAGTTACCAATTATTACCACTTTATTTTCAGAAAACAATTTCAATATTCATAATGGTTGTTAAAACATGTTTACTCAAATAAAAATGTTAGATCAACCTATTTGATTTTCGAAATCCTGGCACACTCAACCAAACACAATTTCAACAAATTTTAAAAACAAATCTCTGCAAAATCTTTCTGAAAGTATTCATAGAAATGGATCTACACGTGGCATATGGTTACTACACTAGTAAATCAAATTTCGTCTTTCTCATTTTCATCTCAACATATTAACGGAAGGAATCTATGCAAAATATTTTCTCAAACAATACATATGGTTTTACGACGCTAGTAAATCAGATGTGGTCTTCAAAAATTCAATGCATTAGTATTGTGTAACTTTTACCTTTGAGCTCAACGTTGCTTGTATAAGCCCCGTTTCCACCTTTTGCACAAGCAGCAGAAGGTAAAGCATTGAGGAACCATGGAAGTTTTTCCTTGAATTGTGCCGTGGATGGACGATCATTTTGTAAATCCGAGTGAAGAAAACACTGAAAAATTGCAATATTTGTCACTAATTCCTCCCTATCAAGGTTATTATTGAAATAAAAGAAAACAATTTGAGTCATAAAATTAGATCAAACAAAGCTACTATTTAGCTCTTTACCCTGAATATCCTGCCAATTTGAACAATATAATGGATCATCAACGAAGAGATGTACATCGAAGAAAAAATAAAAAAATTCTAAAGAGAAATTACCGTCGTACAATCTTTGCACGTCTTGCTTAGGCCGCAAGGACCACCACCCTTCTCACAACAAGGAGGCTGAAGGAAAAGTTCTATCAGACCTTAGAAAATCTTAGATATGCATTGCAGAGTATTAAAATGGAGACAATGGAAGAACAAAATCATTATAATCCTAAAGTTGAAGAGTAATAGTGATAGTATAGCATGAAACGAAACTATCGTAAGTATAACCGCTCTTTGCTTTCGAGACAAATACACACTACGCGAAACTAGTAACAAGTCTTTAAATAATTCAATCTAAAACCTTAGCATATTTATATCTGTAGACATGTGTGAAATGACATGTTACCAGTGCCCACTAGATATCTAAACAAAAAGAAATGGGTATTCAGTTACCAATGAAAAAGTAATAGAGTTTATAGTTATTCGTGAAGAAGATATGGATATTCAAAGATGAACTACATCAGTAAAGGGAGCAAATAATAGACCTGATCATCAGGAGGACAAAAAGTCCCATTCGTGAATTTCCTACAGCAGCCAAAGGCTTCAGGAGAGAGCCAAATAAGAAAATCATCAAGCCATGAAGCTGCTGGTTTAGCTATATAACTCGTCTCGGGTACTAAAGATGCTCTTGCAATCTGCAGATTGAGATAAGAATAGCAATTGATAACCTCAGCAAAATGAGACATGAGCAGACATATATATATATATATATATATATATATATATTATAAATGGGATACTATAAATGTCAGTCGTTAAGCAATACATCTCCAACAGAAAAAATTTAACCTTACCATGCAAAAAACAAAACAAACTAAGAAGTAAAATTAATCTCATTTCTTAAACATCATGAATTTTATTGTAAATGAGTCGGTTGAGTACAGGCAATAGCTGAAACATATAATTTATAGTAACCCTCTGACAGCTAAGACAGAGACTTGAATGATTCGTAGAGATAAACTGATAATGAGTTATATTGCAATTATATGGGACAAATATAGGAGGCTAAATGAAGGATTGTGTTTTCGAAATATATAAATTAGATTATGGAAGATGGTAAATATTAGTCAGCGGGAATCTCGAACAACACTGGTATGAAGACAAAGAAATCTCCGCTGTTAATTATTATCAGTTAGTAGTTTTGGGTCCGTTAAACACAAAATAATATAGAAACACCCCATCCTTGGGGATCAAGAGCCGACTAAACGGACGAGATAGATCTCACATGTTACACTCTCAAGTTCAAGATTTTTGGTCAACTGGAAAACGAAAAACTGCTGTGCCACTCACAAGATAAAAATAAAAATTACCTCGTTTAAAAGAGAATCAGAATCACATTGGCTGATGGAACATAGTTGATTTGTCTGTCTTGATTCTGAACTGTGGAATCAAAAAATGAAACTCATAAGAACTATGAAACACATGTTATAAATAGTAAGGTGACTTCTATATTACAACAGAAAGTAGCAAAGTTCCATACAAATAGCCACAAGGTTGTATATCTCATCTGTTCCCTCCAAGAAAACAAAATACTCTTAAATAATCTATGTTTTCTCCAACTCTTTATCATATGAACAGACAAGAAAAGTCATCAAAATGACAATAAGTGATATCCAACTTTTATATTCCTTTTCTTTTTTTCACGAACAAAGGGTCTTCAAAGGTTGAGATATGTGAATATGAAGACGAATATTCAGAACATGAATGACTATTAACATAAGTTTGTTTATAGTGACGAACTCTCTAAAGAGATAAAAAAAGAATATGAAGTCAAGTGGTACACATAAAAATTGAGTCCAAGGAAAGCAGAGTACGATAAACATACCTGTAATTGTAGTTTTTCACAACAAAATAGAGCGGTGGTCCTATCCTGAGATAGTCTTGTAAAGAGTTAAAGTAATCCTGCAGGAATAAAGAGTTAACATAAGCATAATGTTGACAAAACGACCCATATAACTACATAACAAACTTAATCAGCCTGCAACACCTGAAGATACGAGTCTTTAGGAAGAACGATTCGCTGTTCTAAACCGGGTTCAATTCTTGTACATAATATCTGCAAGTATCATTATGCAAAATTATCTTTCAGTCACAAATGAAATAACTAAAAGTACTTAAAGAAATCCAAGAAATGAAAAGAATAGCGAAACTATAGAAGATCAACTTACTATGCTTGCCAGTGCAAGAGCAACAAATACCAAGATAACCACTAATTTTACACCCCAAATATTCAGTATAGGAGCATGAATGTCCTAGCCAAGAGAAAATTAATATTAGTAATGAGAAAAGTGGATAATACAACGTTAGGTTCCATAAAGTCTGTGCCACATACATACGAAAAAAACTAATTCTGCATATTATATTAAATGATCAAAACCCCACAGGCTGCCAAAGAAGGGAGTAGTCTGATAGTCGGACAATATCCTTTTTCTAGTACGTGAAAATCTTTTTCATAACGTGTGGCACTGAAATTCAAATTAATGAACACATGTTTTTTTTTTTTTTTGGAATAATAATTTGTATATTTTCATTCAACCTTCAACTTTGTACACAGTAAGCAACCAACCCACTATTAATTCCTACCAAATTTACAGAAAACCAAATTCATTACTCTATCTACTATATCCTTTGGCCTGCAGTTTTCCTGTGCAAAAATCCTATTATTTCTCTCCTGCCATAAAACATAAACCATGGCTGCCAACATGCTTCGTTTTCTACAGCTCAAAATTGTCTTACCCCTACTGATCAAACTAACCCATCTTAAGACATCCTCCCAGCTTTCCTGCCTACATTTGATGCCACATTTCTCCCAACATCCTGTCAATACCTCTTTAGAGAATGCACATTGAAAGAACAAATGATCCCTTGTCTCTCTCCCCCTATTACACAGTACACATGTTTCATCCAATTCATCCATCCAAACCCCAATTCTATCTTTTGTTTTCAACCTATTCTGCACAACAAGCCACAAAATATATCTATGGCGCGCTATGGGTCCTTTTCCCCAAACTAATCTCTTCCACACCACTTCATCCCTATGTTCAATTATATGATCATAAGCTTGACGTATCGAAAATTTACCTCCCCGCCATTGATTTTGCACCACATCTACAGCATCAAGAAATTGGTTTCTAATTCCCAATAGCTTTTTCCAATACCACGAGTCCGTTACCTTAGCTTGTGCAGTCCATACACTCCGTGATTTCAAATAGTATGCATTCACCCAACGAATCCACAGTGTGTCAGCCTTCTGAGCAATATTCCAGATAATCTTAAACACAGCTGCCATGTTCCATTTTTCAATCGAAATAATTCCAAGACCTCCTTCATCTTTCGGGCTACACACATCCTCCCATTTAACCGCGGCTGAGACATTACCGGTTGTCTTGCCACTCCATAGGAACCTTCTACACATTGCATCAATTTCCTGGATAACCGTTATGGGTAACGGAAAAATTTGAGCCCAGTACATTTGGACCCCAAACAAAACAGCTTTAATTAGAAGAGCTCTCCCTGCCATAGATAGGAATTTCGCAGTCCATGATTGGATTCTACTCATTATCTTGTCGATTAGGCTTTGGCAATTACTCACCGTTAATCTAGACGAAATCAATGGCACCCCTAAATACCTCATCGGTAAATCACCCTCCACAAACCCTGTCGCACACAAAATTTGCTGTTTTTCCTCACTAGACACTCCCCCAAAGATAATTTGGCTCTTGTCTAGATTTGCTTTTAGACCAGTCACTTCCGAAAACTTATCAAAAATGTCTTTAACTTTCCTCACAGCCCGCTCCTCACCTCGACAAAACATCATCAAGTCGTCCGCGAAGCAAAGGTTAACAATGCCTACTCTTTTGCACTTCGGGTGGAACTTAAATTGATTATCCATCTGCAACTTCCTCAAACTCCTAGTCAGATAATCCATGATCAACACGAAAAGATATGGTGACATGGGGTCACCCTGTCTAAGTCCTCTTTCTCCTTTAATTTGCCCAAAAACTTCTCCCTGCAAAAGTATTGAATACATAGGTGTGGTGACACACATCATTATCAGCTCTACAAAGTCCCTGGGGAAACCGTAAGCGTTAAGGACTTCCTCCAAAAAGTCCCACGAAACTGTATCATAGGCTTTTCGGATATCCACCTTCATCACAACCCTTGGTGTTATCCCTTTCCTCCCATATCCTCGAACCAATTCATGACATAACAGAACGTTTTCGACAATAGACCGTCCCTGCACAAAAGCGCCCTGGTCTTGACAAACCAATTTAGGCAACACCATCTTCAACCGATTGCATATAAGCTTGGATAAAGTTTTGTATAAAACATTGCAGCAAGCTATGGGGCGGAAATCCTGAATACTCGCAGGATTTTTCTTCTTTGGGAAATGAACACATGTTTGACCTATCATTATACCATATTAAACCACCAGAAAGAAATATTTAATATTTAATACCTCTATCATTTCTGCATCCTGCAAAGTAATAAAAAGAGTAAAAAAATTTAAACTTATCACCTATGTATAGCTGTGATAATTTTAACAGATGTCTTACACTAATCAAAACATCCCCCATTTCATCAGAAGAGTAAACGCACTTTTTTGTTCATGAATGAAGTGCTTAAGACAATTACTTTAACTTCGTCGCAAAAAAAAAAAAAAAGCCTCAAGAACTATTACTATAAAGCAATTCAGCAATGTAAATAATCTTTCATAAAACACATATCTGAGTGTTTACAAGGGTGCACAATTAATTAGAGATAAAGCCTAATTAAGCAATTCCTTACCTTCATATATCGAGACAACAATCCAATTTTGTTCTGATGGCTACCTACAGTTCCATAAATCTACATTTCTTGAGCTTTACATTACATCAAAAAAATTATAAAAAAGAATATAAACCCAAACGATAAGTGATTAATTTCTTACAATGAAAAGCATAAACCTAAATGGGATTCCAAAGAATACCTTTGTCGAGGTCAGCATTCTTCCTGGATGTCTTAATGCATGGAAAACAATCAATTCGCTTCGCTTCAGTTCTCCAGGAGTCAAAAACAATCAAGGCAACAAAAGCAGTAACTTGCAGAATGAAATCCAAGAGAACAGCCAGTGCTGCAGATCACGAAAAAAAACAGCGAGAAATTACGAATTTGTTTATCTAAGGAAACATTTGGATTGAAGGATTGGATTCAAGAAAAGCATATGGAGCTAAGAATTTGAAATAGTTCAAAATGGTTGCTCGATGTTTTTGAAATTCGTTCTAATTTAAACTCTACAACAAACTCAAAGAATCTGTGCCATGGATTTGAAATCCCCAACACTAAAATCCTTCAACCCAGACACAACCTGAAATTCTGCTATCTAAATCTTCCAAACAACTGATTATCTGAAATAAAGAATCTAACCTGCAAACATAGAAAATATACGGCAAGCCGGCATTGGAATAACACTCCCAACTGCAAATGCCAGTACCTCACATAGACTAGCTAGTGTTATAGATGGTCCAACTTCTTCCAGTGCATTACTAATTCGTACTTCAATAGGCAAATCTAATTGTTGACGTTTAACCGCATGAACTAATATGCACATGTTGTCTACACCAACCTGATAATATAACATGAAAAAGACCAAGTTATGTCAGTTTCAAAAAACCTACTTCGGTAAAGTAGGTGCGAGAAACTAAATTTCGATACATTTCCAATACATTCAACTAATTCAAGAGCATCCTATCTAATAAAGAGTATCGTAAACTATATACATACATATATATGTAAACACATATATATATGTATATAAAGTGAATCAGAGAATATAAGCCCCTATAAAATTCGTCAATTTGTAACACTCTGTTTTAGTGTCTTTACTTCAACAAAGTTCAAAATGTTTTTGCAAAAATGTATATGCACATATAACATAGTAACAGCATGATCTTTTCCTTCTTTTTTTTGTATTGGGTGGTGTGGAGATTGCGGCAGGTGGGGTGGGAAGAAGTTCCCTATGAACTTTTGTAAATTCTTTTCAGCTTTGGTGAATCATAAGATTTTGATGAGTGATATATAAGACCTCGCTATCGCAGTTTCGAGAAAAGAAATAGCACTCCTCTTAGCAAGAGGTTGAGACACGATGACATGTAAATGTCCCAAAAGAAGAAACTCATACTTGCCATTTATTCTGACCACCTAGAAATTGTTTAAAAATTTAAGCAGACGGAACAAATAAAGATGCACCAAACATATGATAAAAATCAGTATCCTCTCAAATTTACCACTTCGTATGATAGTACTTCTAAACAAACACTATTTACTGGAAGTATGAGTAATAAAAATCTGGTCCATATCAAGAATGTGACAGGATGCATAAGAATGAAACTTACTGCTAAAACAAGAAAAGGAATGACTTCCATTATTATAAGTGTTGATTTTACTCCAATCGCACTAAAAAATCCAATTGACCCAACTACAGAAAGCATGACCAGAACAATTCCTGATAACGCAAGCAATACCTGCAACATTAAATTAGCAAAAAAGGAGAAAGATCAAAACAGGAAGGCCATTGTAAAGCTCATACTCAGGGAAACAAAAATGGCATCATAAATGAGAACAGTATCTAGTCGGTAAGAATATGAATGTATTCATATATTGTTAAATTGAATGATAGAGAACCAGCATATGTTAAAAATGCATTCTATGAAAGATCAGAAGATTTTACACACAAATTCACAAATATCTTTGGTTACACATACCTTTGAGGAGATATAAATAGGGGAGGAATGAGAAATATCGCAGAGCGCCAAAGAAATGTAAGCAAACATTACAATATAGCTTATCTGGAACAGAAAGAGAATAAGTAAGAACAATGTAAACAAGCACCAAAAAGAGAATTAAATCTAAACTTATACTTTTAGTGATTTGATTTATAATGTGTTTGAAGAACTTGCTTTTGAAATACTTGGCACAATTCGGGCTTGAGTGTCATTCCTAAGTTCAACTGAAAGTGAGAGAAAGAGAGAGAGAGTCTTGTTACACTACCAATATAGTAATAACATCTGCAGTACTCTCTCTTTTCAGTTCTTCCTCAACAGAGCTCTCTGATGAAAATGCAAGTCTCAAATTGTTAGACTGGACCATTGGTGAAATCTCGTCCTGCACAAAGGAAATAAGAAGGGATCCTCCACATTATCATGCTAGATCATGAGTTAAAGAGAGGTTTTATTAATGACGAGAGAGAGAGAGAGAGAGAGAGAGAGAGGGGTTTTATGGAAAAAAAAACTTTAGAACATGCTAGCTCCATAAGGGAAACCATGGCATATCCAAATATCAAGGTTTACAGTGCTGACATGGAATCTTCCCCACCATTTATGTGAAAGACCATCTCTATGTTTTTCCAACTTATGTCCACGTAGGAATAATATATATTGACATGACTGATCCTTCAATTTTTGTTCCTTTCACCATAGGAAGATTACAAATGTAACTATTTATGATAGGAAAGCATATCAAAGGTTTCTATCAAGTTTGTTATGTGATAATCGGACTTCAGATTCAGTAATACTTAAATTGCTTCCTCAACATGGAAATCCAATTACTTAATGGATTTCATAACTCAAAAGCCAAGAGAAACTCCTGTTTCTAGGGAGAATACAGAGAAAAAAACAAAGAATAGCACACATGGATTGTAATTGAACACGTTAAATATTATTAACCTTTGCTAACTTAATAAAAGCTTTTTCCCATGACAATGCCCTCTGGATATCATCTCCTTCTGCGTCTATTGCATTGTTCACAAGATACGTCACTATGAATGCAGTAGCCTGTTTCAACTACAATGTCATGCCTTCCATATATTTCAGATTGCAAAATCGACCAACAAAAAGTGGAATATAATTACCTCCGAATACTTATTCCCAGAGAAACCACCAAGAGCAGTGGTTGGATCAAGTGGGGCTTTATATGCACTCGCGCAATCTTGTGCTGTGCTAAAATGCTAAAAGATGAATTGAGTTTAGAAGTATATGCACTCGAGTTTGTTAACATTTCTTTATATGAGTGGAGATTTTTGAAGTTACCTGAAAACAGTACTCCGCATGTTCAACGCCACCAAGTTCGTCAAAATTTGCGGCATCCATCTTGAAATACTATAATCAATTAAGATTCATTAGTAACAACTTAAAAACATATTACCCTATAGAGCCAACTCAGATTCAGAGAAATAATGTTAGCGAATAACTGTCAAGTGGCTAAGTGGAAATGTTAAAGCTATCAGTAGTGAAAGTAGTAAGTAACAGTAATATTTGTTCGTACACAAAAATAACTGATGTTCACAAACTACACGTCAATAATGATAGTGTATAAAAATTCTTATGTCATC
The DNA here is from genome assembly GCA_963669365.1 of Verbascum thapsus. Taxonomy (NCBI): domain Eukaryota; kingdom Viridiplantae; phylum Streptophyta; class Magnoliopsida; order Lamiales; family Scrophulariaceae; genus Verbascum; species Verbascum thapsus. Next base: position 2,267,795 of record OY770106.1, read on the forward strand.
AAAATTTAGTATTACCAAAATATGCAATTCTTGTCATTATTAAGTTTGTGTTTTGTGACTCTTGTGACAAAATAAAAGTTTCTTTTCACTTAATATATATTTGCATGGTTACTCGACGTCTTAATGTTCTTTGTTCTTGTAGTGAGAAGTTGCAGACTATATGCAGAGGCTTATATCAAAACACATACATGGTTTGAAGCCATATAAACAATAATAATTATTCAGCACAAACTTGATTACCAAACAAAAGTAATCCGCACAAGCATATTAAGATCTCAAAAATGGAAGATCGTGAGGAATGTTTGGGATGTAAGAGGTAATATTTTCTAGAAAAAGGCCACCACTAGATAACCATATGGAAGCTAGCTGTAAACAAACTTGACATGAAGAAACTAGGATAAATAGCCTGCAATATCATCTACATCATATAGTCATATTCAGCTGTTTATTATGGTAATTGTTTCACAACCTGGATCATCTTTCTGAAAAGCTTGCACCCAACAAACTTTTACTTAGGACTGTGAAAGGAATTTCATGTCACACTCATTATTGTTATCTTTTATTTTTTTTAGTTTTACTATGATTTTAAGTTTATGAGACCGATAAACAACCTGAAGCTTTATATAATAATATGAAATTCTTAGCCTGTTCCATAAATTTGTATACTTAGTCCACTGAAGGGTGACTTAGATCAAATGAAGTCTAAGATAGAATATCATATATAAGAACATGGTACCTGAAGAAGACTCTGAGTGGCACATTCTTCACCGAGTGGTTTAAAACAAATGTCAGCCAAAGATACCATTTTTCCAGCATAATTCACTCTCATTGCGTCCACCTATAAAATAAAGTCATCTTCAAAGTATCCAGTTCAATCTAAAGTAAATACTCAGTTTCAGTATAAAATTTGAAAGAAAAAAACTAATAAGTTTAAGAAATATCTTTCCAATAATGTCGAGTAAAGGAAGAGAAGAAGTATTACCTTTTTTTGTATGTCAAATAGTAACTTGATGTTCCCCTCCGTCAAAATTGGTGATGCTTTTCCGCCCTTACTCTCTGGAATTGTTGATACTATGAGCTGTAATTATTGTGTTAGATTCTCAATCTGTATATACATCTTTTTTCTTCTTCTTTTTATCGTATGTGATGTTTGTAACTATACATACCTGCTGAATTCTATAAAAGGGAGCAAGATGGTGGTCAAAGAATTTTTTCTCTTCAGCAGCTATGCTCCCATTGGCTACCCATAGCTAAAATGTAGTTACAAGGCACAAATAAACTTGAAGTGATTGATGGAAATAGTGTGAGCATTAATATGAGAGTAACGTGAAATAAAATGTCATCTAAGCAATAAAGTGAAGGAAGCAACTGAACTACAAATTTGTTTTCCAAAAATATCAAGTATGCCGATGGTCTTCTGCCCTAAATCCTTGCTCGTGTTTTGTCTCAAGTTTTATATATATGTATATATTTAATTTTCATCTTTCCCGTTTAAGTACTAAAATTCCCTCCTACATGGAACAAAATATCTATATCACCACAAAAACTAAAAATTCTAGTTCCATCTCAAATAGGAACAGTAAAGTCCTATTTGAAGATCATACAGATGAAGCTAGTAAACAGATGTAGGCATAGAAAAACGTCTTGAATAGAATTTAATTAGAAAGTACAACAAACATAGTAATGCAACATGATTCGGAATCCATATTATACCTTGTCAGGCCTCGTCTCTACTTTGAAGCGAATGAGACCTATGCAGAGCACAAAAACAATAGACACTGATAAACACAATACTAGGACTGGATTTCTAGCCACCCATGTCCCATATCTCCTGAAAAAGGTAAGCAATCACCCCTGTCTGTGGTCATTCTTAAAAGGGAAAAAAAAAACTTGCACAATTTGTAAAAAGGATAAAATTGAAGGCAAATTACCTGTAAAAGTTGGACATGTATCCTTGAACAACTGAAAGTTGTACTCTGCTAGAAACATCCTTAAACCCCTGAGAAAACATCATGAAGGTACTTCATATTGGAATTCATCAACAAAATGATGAGGATACTGGAATTAAAATCTCCTTAATCAGCTTGAGACATTGAAAGCTCGCCTCATATCTACCTGATTCTTGTCGTCTTTTTTACTGTTTACAAGGGGAACAATGCCACTATCGGGGACATCAATCATTGGTTTGGTTCCAGACATTAAACTCCTTTTTCTTTTTTTATGCATGAAACCCCATCCGAGAAAGATAGAGACCAGAATGATGTACAATATTGCCACCGCAATTTCAATACATTCTGCCTGCAAAAATAAAAGACAAGAATACGTTCATGTGGTTCATGTTACTTAAAAGCTACGATGCATGGAATAATTCAATGAAAATGGTAATACGGACACGACACGACATAGATATGGATCAGGACACAGGCTATTCTTGATATACATACATACACACATACATACATACATACATACATACATACACGTTTTTATTTGTAAGTAAATCTTAAATTAGCCGTACGAGTAAAAAGGAAATGACATTAATTTGGTATATGGTTCCCAACATGATCAAGTGTAACATGTTGACAATGATGTTCTCAAACAATCGTAAAGAGACTAAAGAAAAAAAGTGAATTTTGAGAGTTAACCCTATTTTATACTTGTTTATCAGTGTACTTAGTTTTTCAAATTTTTATAACCCTAAACAAAAAATATGAGAAAGGACCTTGTTGTGTACAAAACGTGGTGGACATGGTTATCAGTATGTCCATGTCATGCCACTGCTGTAATGGAATTTTTAGTCGTTCTTGTAATTATGAACATGGCAAATGCCATGGTGCACTTTACAAGTTTTCAGAGTGCTCGAACATTACAACTCAAAGGAATTATGTATTTCTCTTAAACTTCTGCGGTATGTTAACAATTTTTTATAAGGTCGTAATAGATTCAAAGATGCATGTCCCATAAACAGAATCAGCTGACTATCTAAGTTGAGATTTGTTGACTCACCTTAAGAGAGCCTATTTTCACTGTACAAGAACCTTTCTTTGGTGGAGCAGGACGGGCATAACTTGAACAGGCTGGTGATGAAGGACAATCACCACATGAACAACCTAGTGAAGAATCACCACATGAATATATGGACACGTTCAAAGGTTTCATTCCAGATGCATTGTGGGCACTTGAGAAACTGATAGGGTATGGTGATCCGGGCATATCTGGCTCTGCTTTTCTACCGAGGAAAGCAGCCCACTCTGCCATATAAAAGGAAGCAAATAAATAACTAAATGTTGTGTTTGGGAGTGAAATACATAACTTCAAGTAATAGCAGATTTCAAATCCTATTATACCATCTTGAGTTACTTTTTACTCATTGTGGATTACAAATCTTCTTCAATCTTTTGGAGTCGTTTTAACTGATTTACCTGTAAAATCTTTAGCACCAGCACCAATGAACTCGATGGCTCGACTATTCATGCTACCAAATTTTACTTCCTTGCAGGACTCGTAAAATCCTTCACCAAATTCATCAGTTACGTAGCAGTCGATTCCATCCACAGTCAAATTGTTCCCAACCTGAAAAATTACGCAATAAAGTAAAAGAAAAAGAAAGGAGACGAGATGTTATATTTTGATGAATTAATCCCTATCAATACGTCCAAGAATGGAATAATTTCACATGGGCCTCTGGCTGTAGAACAAAAGATTTTTTATGATTTGACAAAGTATCAGGGGTTTGTAGGTACTTGTCCGAAATTTATTTTATAACCATCCTGTGTCAGAAAAGGGTAGCCAGTGATGCTAAGGAAGCAACATTTGCACTCCATCAAATATGCGAAGGTAGATTTTCAGAAACTTCTTTTTTAGATTGATTTGTATCCAATGAAGAAAAGAAAGTGAATCATTGTGAAATAATGTTGTTTTCCGAAAGGAAAAATCAAACTATCAGAATTTTAGACATGATCAAGTTGAACTATTTACCTTAGAAACAGCAGCTACATTAATAAATTGGCTCTGATTGGGAGAACAAGTGAACTCGCAGAAAAGATTCAAAAAATTTCTCAAGCATGCTGGACAACCCACAAGAAAAGGAATTACCTGCAACAAATACATTAAAAGATTTACACAAATCATTTTGTTGAAGTTTAGTAAGAAATAACAGTAATAGTGACCAATACGAGTGAGAAACATATTAACTCAAGTCTTAAACATGACTATTAGAATGATAAATCCAATAAAAGATAAACTATATTTTCACTCCCAGTACAAGAATGCTTCAAATTTTTAGAAAGTTTCTGAATAAATAAATGCACTTTGTATGTAATCTATGGATGATCGTTTTAACTGAAATAGTTCAAAACATGATCCCTAGTTCTTTTCATTGTTTTTCTTGCTCTACTCATTCTGTTCTCTAAAATCTACCTACCTTTTGTGATTTACAATCCACGTTATGACTTATCCTCATAACCATATAATTGACATAATATAAAAACCTTCACATCAACTATTTAAAATATATTTCTGTTGAAAATAGAAATACTTAATCTGTCCTCCATCCTCAAAACATTACTTTCCGTCCACCTATTTCTCACTCCCACCATAAGCCATTGAAGTTCGACTAAGCTTAAATGCTGCTTGGATTTTGCTTGCATGCATATAAGCAAATGACGGTAAAGAAAATGGATATGGCAGTGGAAGTAAGAGAGTGTTTGCCTAACCTTATTCAGAACATCTTATAAGTTCTTGTATCTAATAAGGAATTTTGGATCTTATTTCTAAGATGAAATCCTGTAAGTGTGTAGATAAAATAAGATCAATAAGCTGATACGATGTTAGAATCAGTAAATTTGAGGAGTTTATAGGATCATAATCTCCCATGTTGAGAGCTTTAAGATTTTATCATAAGAAAAATTGTGATATCTTATAAGCTCTCAAACATCTTTTAACCTGTTTTTAAGAACATATAAGCTCACCAGACAATTCTCCAAGCAATGGGAGGTGATAAAAGAAGAAAGAATACTCGAAAATTTAAGACTTTCACTAATCAGAAGGACATGAATTGCTCTGGCTCAAGGAACTCTCATACTAGCTTGACTAAGCTCTCGTTGTATCTAAACTTTCCTTCTAAATGTTCTCCTTTTGTTCGTATCAATCATTTTAATACTAATCAATCATTTTCTTAATTGCTTTTGCAACTGAAATGTGATATAATACTTAAACAAACTCAAGATTATTACGTCTAACAAGAAGGAAAAAACCATTCTGAAACAGAGTTGGATTCCATTGCCAATGACGTGAAAATAACAGTAAGATTGAGTTTCTTACTTGCTGCACTTGACTCCGTAAAGTATCAAACTGCATCTCCGAGCAACATACATTTCCAGTAATTGTTGGGCACAAACTTTGAATCTTTTCTCCCAGCAGTTTATCAGGCTATCAAATGCATTACACACACATTTTTGAACATTTTAATAACTAACACAAAAATAACTATTATAATAACATTAACCATTTTGCACAGTCGTATATGATTCACGCGATGCATACCTTGACAGATGGAGAGCCGTAAGGGCAATTGAGTATTTTACCATCGGTTCGCTTCCCACAGATGTCATACATGGCACAGTATCCTTCGGCATGTTTTTGTCTAACAATTGAAAACAGAATCAGTCAACTCTTTTAGTTCAATTAAGATTGGAAATACATCGAACTCATAAAGTAATCACCATAACGTTCCTATACCAATAATACGAAATTTTTTAACTCTTTCTTTTCCGGCTCTAAATACAACAATACCTTCTTGCAAAACAACTATGATGATCATCAGACAGTCATATAGCAACCATAAATACATAATTTTGTATAGAAACATTTCCTTCACCCAAATGAACAAGCTACTATAAATACCCATATCACATCTAAATTTCAAAAGAATGGCTTTGCATTTTGTGCACCGTCTTGCCTTTCATATACAAAATCAAAAAACTCAACTTATTCACTAATTAAAATCACATAATGGAACATACGGAATTATAACTAACACGATCATATGAATTGACAAGTGACATTCAATTGAAACTGCCAATGGGATCATATAAATACTAAAGAATATAAACTTGAGCAGAAAGTCAAAACTGCACTCCAAAATTATTAATTACACTCTTCAATGATCTTCAATCAATCCTCACAAATCAACTTTATCACCATCCATTTAGTCCAGTGTTTACAACCGTCAAATTATATAGATAAAATGCGCACCATACAAGCGATCAGAAACAAACGGTTGAAGGTATCACTGATCAAAACGACGGCGGAGAAGGTTAACGGCGTCGTCCGGGAAGAGTGGGCGATGTCATTTATATCTATTAATATATATATAGGAGGGCTGTCGGTTATTTTGTTGATCCCTTTAAAACAATCTAAAATAATAATTCTAATTTTTGATAATTTAGAATATTTTTATTAATAAGAAAAAAAATTATTAGTTAGTTTTCCCCACCATCTCAACCCAGTTTGGCACTACGTACAGTTACCATTTGCTATCCATAACTGAGTGATGTGATGGTTTTAAATTTTGAATAAAAACCGTGCTTATCCAAATCCCAAAATCATAGTTAAAGGAAAGGATTCAAGGCAGTTGGGTTTACGGGTTTACTTACTTGCAAAAATTGTGACTTGACAATTTCATGAATATTAAAAGGGGTCTGCAGTATCTAAGGAGGGATTCATGCCACCGCATTTTGTGATTGTGGACTGTAAGGTTGTAGGGCTTTTAGTTGATGTAAAGTTGAAGAAATTAAAGTGGATGAAATTGACGTGAAGAAATAAGTAGGATTCGCAGATATGGATGCCATTGACAATTTTCATAAATAAGTATATTGTTCTTACACACTCAAGAGTAAAATGAGTTGAAAAACGTAAATGGTTGGGTGCAATGTATTGTATTCTTTCTGTATTTATCTTCTTCTTTTCCGTTTAATTATTATAAATTATTTTTTGGTCTTCATTTTTGTGTTTGTATGTTGTGTTTTAGTTTATAAAAGAAGTAGGCTATAATGGCGAAAATCTTCAAAAAAGCGCACGATTGATGAAACTTTGAGTGCAGATCATTAACTTCACATTCAGAACGATTTTTCGTTAATCAGGTTCGTTAATTTTGGTTAATCTTCTCAAACTTAATTTCTTTTTTATTGTTTTCTTCAATTTGATAATAGAATTTTATTGTTTGAAATTGATCTTTTATAATTCTCTTTTGGTTGTAGCTTAAAGATATAAACATCGTGTGACTCATATTCCATCAAGTTGCATCGATTTCTTCAGAATATTTTTTCATCTTTGAGTAAATTATTGGCTTGCAACAATGGTGAGTTGAAGATCAAAAGGGTGGAGTCTCCTGTATGTAAGGAAAGGTTTCGTGAGTCAATTTTTTGAGATTTTTGTGATTTTTTAAACAGCAAAGGGTCGTTTTAATATTATTATACTCAATGTCGTGTATATTATCTTTTGTATTTATCTTCTTCATTTTCACTCTAATTATCATAACCCACTTGCCACTCTTAATTTTCGACCTTTCTTATTTAATTCTCTTTTGGTTTTCATTTATGTGTTGCATTTTTCATTTTCTTTCTCATCTAATTTTTATTTTTCAATTACAGGTACAAAGACATGAATATATATTTATTTTATTATACGAACCGAGATGATTAAAATTATGAAGAGAGATAATGAACAACCGCGGCTATTATGCATTTATGATAATTGAATGGTGTTTAAGAGAGATAGAATGACACATATGTTTGTGGCTTAGATTGTACAAAGTTGGCTATATCTGCGAAAATCTTCACAAGATATTGAGGGGTGAAATTGAGAGATTAGGATCATTAACATCAAGTTCGTTAATTTGGTGAATCTTCTCAAACTTTATTTCTTTATTTGATTTGTTTTGTTGTTGTTTTCACTTTCTTACTAATTAAATTTTATTGTATGAAAATAATCTTTTATAGCTCACACATGTTGTAGCTTTAAGGTATAGACGTTCTGGTGACTCATATGAGAGAGGTAGACGTAATTATGAAAAACATTTCAAGAAGACTGCATGAGATTACACATGAGAGGGGAATTAAAGAATGAAAAGATTGGTGATATAATTCATATTACATTTCTAAATTAATTAATAAGTTATCTTCCTAAGTTTTTTATCTACCAAAATATTGCCATGGAGTAATTTATACATATCCAACGCTTTTTTCTATTTATTTTTCCGTACATATTTGTTTGTTGTGGCTTTGAAAGTAATTTTCAGTAGCCTCAACATGTTTTTTAATGTTCTTCTATTTGTTTAATTGATATGATTTTATTAACGTGCGGAAGATTCTAATCAATTGTGGTTTTCCATTAAAGTTCACATTTATCCTCTGTTCACCCATATCATATTATAGATCTCAGTTTAATACATATAATTGAAGTGTGATAGTTCTAATAAGAAAATAGAGTTAATTTGAACATATAGATCTCAGTTTAGGTTCAATGTACTAATTTTCTATTATATTTAATGATTTAATTTTTAATAGTGTATTGCCTTCATTCCGATTTTTTTTTTTGATCATATTATGTTATACGTTTTATAGGTTAGCTTTTTTATGAAAAAAAGTTTATAATGATATGCCGTGCGTTAGCACGGGATACACGCTAGTTATTATAAAGGCGTCGGTTATTTTCCTACTCCAAATTCCTACTGTATATCATATTTTAGTTTTTGTATGATAGTTTTTGTACGAGTGATTGGAAATGAAATATAGATTTGGACTAGAAAATTTGATTTCAAATTTTATATATACTTAGAAATAAGATGTTTGGGCTCATGGGCCGTATAATATGTCCAGTTAATATGGGCTGTTAAGAGTCATGGGCCTAACCATAAGGGGCGTACATAAACCCGTTCAACCCGCTCAAACCGCTCAAACCGACCAACCCGCCCGCAAACCGCCGATTTTAATCTTTAAAAAAATAGTGGCGGTTTGATATTCTTGTCATCCGCCACTTTTGGGTCTGGTGGTGGTTTTAGAATTTGCAACCCGTCTAAACCGCAACTCGACCGCTAGTTATATATAATGCACACAAATGATATTATAAAGATTAACAACAAGTTTTTTAAAATAATACATAGGTATATATTGTATAACAATTATAATTTTATTCATATTTATATTATACATTTTACTTTTATTTGGTGAAATAAATTAAATATCTTGCTTGAATACTTATTTTTATTCTACTTCAACAAAGTTATATTTTCGCAACTACTGAAATAGGTTATACGTATTTATAATTAAATTTTTATGATATTTTAGTTTTAATAATATTAGAGTTTTTACTCATTATAAATTAATGATTATATGAATTTTTTTTATAACACCATTTGATTTTCTATATCTACCAACTCAATTTTTAAATTAAATCTACAAGGAATAATATTTCTTTTAGTGCATTAGTAACTAGTTAACGACAAAAAAATGGGAAAAAACTAAAACCGCCAACCCGCCCGCCAAATTCATTAACCCGACCGAATCGAACCGCGCGGTTTTAAAAGATAATTTTATAATTTTGGGTTGCTAATTTGTCCACCCGCTCATATCGGGTCGGATTAATTTTTTCCTTTAAAACCGCCTGAACCCAACCGCATACACCCCTACTTGTTATAGCAGTTCTTCATAGATTGTAAACAATCTCTCACCATATTCAATGATGTGAGTTTTTATGTTAGAATAGTGGGAAAAAAATCGTGTCTTTATGTTACACCTAGTCTGCATTTAGTCACTCACGAACTCAAATGGCTGAAAACTATGGAACATTGCCCTCAATTCCAAAAGCAAGATTGGCTTCATCACGTGTAAGTGCAAGAAACCGAACCCTAATGGTTGGCTTTTAATAAGCAATTGAATTTCAAATACAAATTTTGTAGGGTATAATCACTACCCTACAAAAGCTATATGATTTTTTTTTTTCATAAAATTAAAAAGATTTTTCGGCATAATTTCTTTCTTGTAATTCAATATTACTCTCATTTCTAATTATCAATTTCATAAGTATCTTATTTGCACAAATAAGAAATGGAATCCAAATTGGAAAATTCTTGCATGGGCTTTATGTGGCCGAATCAAACTAATCACAAGACAATTGTGTTTTATTTTGTAATTATTAATCCTTTTTAAAAATACATATCAATCACATGATAAGTATAATTACTAATCTGGTAATTCTAAGGGATTTAATAACTGACCTCAAGTCATTTGGCAAAGGAACACTCGTATCGGGGCGCTTAGCATTCACCACACATACCACAAGCAACACCTGAAATCATACAAACTCAATTACAAATACAACGCTGCCAATTTTTAAAGAACTTGAAAACAAAGTTGTTCGAAAACTCACCACGAATGCTAAAAACGTTGAAGGTCCCATAATATTACCACATTCGATGCGATAAAAATATTGAAATTCTATTGTACTACTTTGTACATTTTTGTTATGTTTATTTTGATATCAATATTCTAAGACTCTTTCTATCTAATAATTGTATGGTGGCCAACTTTTTTTTCCCTTATTTCACTCTTATTCTTTAGAATTCCCACTTTTCACTCGTTTCTATCTATAACTTTGTAACTTCACTTCTTTTTCCCTTTTTCTAATTATTTATTCCTCTGTATTTTTTCTTCTTTATGAAAATCTAATAAACACAAAATATTCTTATTGCAAGATAAATAGGTAACGTTTTATACTTATATTTGACCAACTAAAGGTACGAGTGTTGCACCTAAAAACATTTGATGTGTAAAATTAAAAGAGAATATCTGTCTTAAGGAGATTGATAATAATTAACTGATTGAATTTGTATCAATGTCTTGAGAAGTTTTATAGATCCAAATCACATTCTTTAAAAAGAATTACATAGTTGTTGAATTCTAGCTTTATCTAGAATATTAAATTTTTTGTTTAGAGGAATTATTTATTTAATTAATTAAAGTGATAAACTTACAGTTTGTTGGTTGTGTATTATAGACTCGAATCGTATCATTAATATTTTTTGCAAGTAAATTATAATTTTCTAGAAAATTTGGTTAAAATTGTTAAATTCATTTCTTTGGGCTTAATTACTTTTCATTTTATGATGATTTTATTATAATTAGATAATGGAATTAGTGGGTAGATCTAAATTTTTAACGGTTAATATCGTACAAAGAGGCCATAGTCCAAATAAGGGAAATAAAGGAAAATTCTATGATGGATCGGTTCTATAAATACCGACCCATTATAAAATCATCGTTCCAATTAGTGTATATTTCCAATTCTATATTGAAAAAAATTACTCTTTATCGAAAAAAAATTGCCAAGAAAATTTTATTATTTTTTACACTAACAATAAATATTTTCTGATCAAGATGAAATGATATTTATTGATCATTAATTTTCGAATACGATTACTGAGAACAGATTTTTTAATTGAATTAAATCGGAATACATTTCTTTTACTCTAATTACATCCCAATCCCCCTACAAAAAGAATCTATAGTATATGCATGTTGATTGGGCTCATTTACAAGATCAGCACATGAAAGTCTCAAAATGTGAAGTACATCAAGATCCACTATTCATATTGGGCTCCAAATTATGTTGAATGCCAATAAAATTGATAGGCCCAATTTTAGCCGGGCCCGTGTAAATCCAATATGTACACCAAGCCCAATTCCAAGCCCATCAATAACTTCGGGCCTCGCTCAAATGATTATGCGAGGGATGTGGGCCCCGAGCTCCACCACTTCCGTGGTAAGTTTGGCGGGGAGACCTGTGATCGAACTGGTTATGATGGTGCGCGTGTTGTCTATCGTGCTTTGATTTGGCTTTTAGTTCATTGGGCTGCATCTGAATGCTACTAATTTGTTCCAAAGTCTCCAAAACTACACCCATATTGGGCCGACATTTTGGGTCAGGTTCGAGACAGCTTAGTATGATCTCCGCGGTTTTGTAGGCACCTTTAGATGGGTACTGGCCCATTAGCCGTGGATCGATTAGTTTCCTTAACTTCTTTTTGTCGGGCAGGGAAGGCCTGGCCCAATCCACCAAATTCGATTGTCCACCGGGCCGATTTTGATCGAATACTTTGAGGCCCGTTAGTATCTCCAGCAATACCACTCCGAAACCATATACATCGCTCTTTACGTACAAATGACCTGCAAGAAATTAAAAAAACACGATATCATAAAGTGTCGTTTCGTGTTAAACAATATCGTATGATTTCGTTAGGGTTGAAAATTGAACTTGATATTCGATACTCGATTCGGTCTCGATCATTAAAAGTTCGGACAATATTTTACCAAATCAAGCTTGAACATTTTCGGTTTGATAAATTCTAAAGTTCGACTCGAACTCAACTCGATTAGCAAAAATAACAAAAATATATACAAAATATTCAAACTGCTCGAGCTCGACTCGTGATCGACTCGATTAAAGTTTGTTTGAACTCGGCTCTATGATCAATCAAACTAAATTCAAATATAAAAATTTAAAGCTCGATTGTTATCCAAGCAAGCTTGAAAACTTATGCGTTCGGCTCGACTCGACTCACTTTTTTATCCTTAGATTGGTGGTGTCACGTGATTAATAAATATGATCATTATGATAGTGTTATATAATACTATGCCAATTTTGGCAAAATGATACTATAATAATCTAAGGACTATTTCAATAATTACCTGTAGCCATGTACTCAGGAGCAGCATAGCCATAGGTCCCAACAACCTTTGTTGTTACATGTGAATTGCCATCCACTGGACCTAACTTAGCAAGCCCAAAATCCGAAAGCTTTGCATTGAATTCCTATAAATAAAATTAGTTTTTTAATTTAATTTTCTTCCACAAATTAAAACCTTCAAAGAACAAATATAAGCATGTATTTTGAAGTAAAAGAAACGTCTTTAATCTTTTTTTTCTTAAATTTATTTCTTTTAATTTATCAAGCCATGTTAGATACTACTTACAATATGAAATGCATTATTTCGAAAAGAAACCATCGGTTAAATAATGTGGATTGAAGTTTGTAGAGAGTCTAGAATATGATACTTTCTCGGGAAAAATTGAGTGTTTCACTGTATTAAAGACTGTAGTATGTTGATAACACATTTTTCGTATTTTTCAAAATAATTTAAAGATCACAACTTACCCCGTCAAGTAAAATATTGGAAGCCTTAAAATCTCTGTAAATAACTTGTTTTTCTATGTTATGTAGAAAAGTAAGCCCACGAGCCGCTCCTATTGCAATTTTAATGCGTACATCCCATGGAATTGGATCCGCTACATTCTCTGGAAAAAAAGTATATTTATAACTCATAAATATCAAAAATAAAAAATTACATATTTTTTTTTATTTTTGGTGCAAAAGAATAATAACTTAATTAAGAATGAAAATCAACCAAAAATAAAAATAAAAAAAAAAAAAAAAAATTGCTGCTTACTTCTGAATAGGTGACTTTCTAGGCTACCCTTTTGCATATATTCATAGACTAGAAGAAATTGTTTTTCTTCCCAACAATAACCCAATAGTTTAACCAGATTGGGATGGCTGAATTTTCCCAAAAAATTTACCTCTGCCTGCACCAATATATATTAAATGTTAATAATTATGCTAATCAGTGAATATATAAGTGTTTTTTTTTTTTTTAATTTCAGAGAAAATTGTTCACATATATATTAACATCTTTATAGATTTAGATAGGTATATATAACCTTAATCCATATGATTACTTAGAAACTTAGAATTCCGATTTCTCAAGAATAAGAGAATTCAAATGCCATATTAAATATAAAGTAAATTTATTACCAAACGAAATTAAATACAAGTGAAGTTTTAAAGTAGAAAGAAAAAAAAATCAGAAATTTTAACCTTTTAAGTAATTACTCAAAAATATATATAGTAGGAAATAAGTATTAATTTTTATTCGTTGGACTTTTGTTCAATCAAACTGACAAGTCCAGCTAAGAGTCTTAGAAATTAATGAAACATGTACAGTACATAAGATGTTGACTTTTGAATAGATGTACAAGTTTGACTTGGTTACTAATCCATTATTATTATTATTATTATTATTATTATTTAGTATAAAAATATAAATATTATACATTCGTAGCACCCTTGACATGTACCCACTCAATTGATATACACAAGTTGGAATCCAAAGTCACCACCAAATGTGAATTTAATAGCAAATATTCAATAATTGATACTATATAAATACTATATGCATATTAGGTGTTTGTAATTTGTATCTGAGAGGATATTTTTTTGTTATTCATTTATATAATATGAACAAAATTATCAAAGACCAAGTGTATAAAATAGATGTCCACTACTATTTTCCCTCAACACATTTGTTAATTTTTACAAAATAGCAAAATAATACTACTTCTTGGTGCATACATATAAAAATTATATAATTGAGTCAAATAGTAATAATACAACGTAATCACCTAATTTATAATTCAAAACAGACATATTGATAACAAAATATCCTTCAAAATAATCACACATTTGCAACAATCATACAAAATTAGTTTCACATTATGCCATTTTATTTTTACTTATTTAACCCCAAATATTCAAAATGAACTAAAATAGTTAGTTTGATTGCATATCTTACATTTAAAATTTCATATATTTGTAATAAAAGAAGATAATTAGCTCACAAATGAAAATGATTAATAGACAAAAAAATACCTGCCATTCTTTGAGGCCTTGTTCACTATCTGGATTAGACTTCTTAACGGCCACAGGAATTCCAACGCCCACCTTGGACGGTGCAAATGTTTTTTCATCGATCCATCCTTTGAAAACCCTTCCAAATCCTCCCTCTCCCAGCAATGTATCTGGTTTGAAATTCCTTGTTGCGCTTCTCAGTTCACTAAAACTGAATACTTTCAGGTTTGGAGTTATGATCTGACCACTGGGTGCCACACGCGCCGCCGCGCCGCCTTGATCACCCGCCGGTGAAGGGTGGTTGCTCCGCCTATTCTTGCTTGTCTTTGTGCTGCTATTATCATTATGGTCTGAATACAAAACATTAAAAGACACATGAAGCTAGCTAGTCATTCAACTAATGTATATCTTGCAAATATATATCCTGTTTTGATTCACAATATTATATATATGTATCAATTAAATATGCAGACATATGATTTATATATATATATATATATATACCTGGGCTGGAGGGTGTGGTGTTAGTAGTGGGGAGAATGAGATTATCAACAGGCTTAGGCCAGCAGTTCCCCATTTGATTAATTTCTCTCTTCTTTATGTTTTTGTTTCTCTGTAGAGAGATTTTAGTTAAGAATTTGAAAGATGGGTTTTGTAGAATTGTGTAAGGTTTCTGGGAAGGAGAGGAGAAACAAAGGAGGAAAGTGGTGGCTTGTCACTATGAAATGAGATATATATATATATATATATATATATATATATATATATATATATATGTATATCTTTTTTCTTTGTTATAATTGGAGAGTTCACAATATATATATATATATATATATATATATATATATATATATATATATATACAACATGGTATACGTAGAGGAAGAAAAAAAATTCTAGGGTAGACTTTGTCCAACGTCTCCTCTCTCTGTCGCTCTCCTAGCGTGTTCAATGAGTGTTAATCACTTAGTTTATTTTCCAGCTTCATTAATCACAATCACTTTTATTCTGAATTTTGAATTAGTGTCAAATATATATATATATATATATATATATATATATATATATATATATATATATATATATATAGGAAAACCATGGATAGGGTTGTTTATTTTTTTTAATTGAAAATATGGGGAAAAAATTAAAGATAGTGTATTAAAGAAATTCGTGTGAGACTAATATATATTTGTTTATATTTTTAAAATTGAATTGAAAGTTATAAAATATGTCAAATTGGTTGATGGATGATGTGTAAAATGATTTTGTTAGCTATATACATAATGATTATGTGGAAAAATTAATGATATATAAATTCAAAATTGTAAAGTGTGAAAGAGAAAGTCAAGTAATGATTAGAATGAATTATCTTTATTGGTGAATTTGTGAAATAATAATGTATATATGATTGATGAGTAGTTATATAAATAATTGAAAAAATAGAATTGAAAAAAATATGAATTTGAATGAGAATTCGATATTACAGTAATTTTAGATTTTGTGATTCAAATACTTGAGCATTAAAATTTGAAAATTTAAACCAACAAAGTATAAGTATTTGAATAAAAGAATATGAAAGCCATGCAAATCCTTGATGTTTATTTTGAGATATTTTCTTAATCACCAATTAATTCAATTACGATGGCGCTCAAATAAGTTCAATTAAAAATCATTTTTAAATCGTTTTCATAATTCATTTTGAAATCCAACTTTGATCCAAACGAAAATAATTAATCTACAAAAGTTGCTTTTGGAGATTCAATTCACGATTTTTCCAAATTTGGATTGTGAGAATGAGTGCCAATAGTGTATTCTAAAGTGATAACATTATTTACTTAAGTATATACTTCTTTTAATATTTATATATTTTTTTAACATTTAAAGAATGATAATAGCTTCAGGCTTAGATATCGTACATGATATAAATAATATCTAACATCACTAGTTGTATTGAGGTGAAATGAAATTCGTTTATACTGTTTCTTTCAGGTAACTTACTTTAAATAACACTCAGAGTTATGAACTTCTATATAAAAAAATTAAAAACCCCATGTTATAATTGAATAAAATGTAATTGTGTATAGTCAAAATATTTAAAAACCCCATGTTATAATTGAATAAGATGCAAAACATAAAGGTGAAATATTCAATTTATATTTTCAAGCTCTATAAAAAGCCAGTCATAATTTAGAGCTATCACATTTAAGTCAAAATATATAATTGTTATAAATTATAAGAGCACTCACAATGGGGCTTTTCATGGAGCTTTTGGGGGATTTTTAGCTACAATGGAGATTTTGGGGGAATTTTGGTGAGTTGATTCAGAATTTAAATGCTGAGTCAGTATTATTTATTAATTTTAATCCTTATTTTTATTTAATTATTATTTTACCGTTTTATGAATCAATTTGAAAAAAAATTATTATAATTTTATTAAAAATTATAGTTTTTATTTATATTTTTTATTAAAAATGTATTATAAATAAAGTGAATAAATTTTTTTATATCAACATTATTAATAAATAAAAAGTATTTTTATTATTTTTTTATTATTATCGTATTTTTTTATTTTGTCTAAATAGGAGTAATAAATACTTAGATAATTATGTATTATTATTTAAATGAAAGTTGAATTTATATAAGTGTTTATTCAATACATTATTATTCATACTTTACTAAACATAGAAATGAGGTTATAATTCATTTTTATTAAAACTTTTATAATTTTTGTCTATACTTTTATGTACTAAAATAACAATACCTATAATAAATTCTATTTATACTTTGAGAATAATAATAAAATTATATTAAATAAATAATAATAATTAAACTAAGTTTACAATAATGTATACAAATATACGCTATTTCTTATGATAATAATATTTTCATAGTTATTTATATATATTATTAAATTTAAAGTAATAGATGGTGAAAGATGTGGCATTGTGGTCCAAAAGAAGGGCTTTACCATTGTAGGTAAAAATTTATGGGACTTTTTATTTTGGAGGAAGATGATTTGACATATAGAAAAATATGAAAAGCCCAAAAATAAGAGCTTACTATTGTGAGTGCTCTAAGTGACCTAAATAAATAGGTCAATTATATATTATATATATTATATAATTAAAATAGAATGTGAACTGGAAGTTGGCATAGACTCATAGCTAGAGGAGCGAAAGTCAATTCAATTGGTTTCGTCACCAGTTTATTAACTATAATGAACGCGGGCCCACTCCTCGCTTTATTTTCTTTTGATATTGTATATGTTTTCTTTATTTTACATATATTATTTTCTCTAATATTGTTTTTCACATGAATATAGGGCCAACCTAATCTGCAAAATAAAATATTTCAGAGTAAAATAGTTCAAAAAATATATTTGACCAGTATGTTATCATTTATTTTTGAAGTGTCCCATTTTTTTAGCTAAGTATAAAGAAATTTTTAAGAAAGAGATTTTATTTATTTATTTTTATTTATAATTTGACAATCCATATCATCGATTAAAATAATTTTTTTGGCTATTTTTCAACATTGAAAATTAAAATAATCATATATTCTAATCCAAAAATATTCAAATATAATAATTATCAACTGAAGCAAATTTCTCACAATAAAAATTATATCATATTAATTATATTCAGTATATAATTTTTCAAATACAAATTCATTCCCGCAAACTTTTCCCCACATTTCTCATCCTGAACCTTTTTTTTCAATTTTACCATAGAAAAAAATATTCAAGATAAATATAACAACAAATTGGGAGCTTTTTTTTTTCAGGGTAAATTTTCATTTTTCATCAAAACTGTTGCTATGTTTGTTTATGTTTTTGAAATTCAATTTCAAGATTTCAAATCACAAAATCTTAAATCTACTTAACACACCAAAGTTTCATCTCAATTTCCTTTTTTCAACTCTACTTTTTCAATCTCCAATACTAACTACCTATCAATCAACACATCAATCATTTTACACATTCATCAATTACAATTAATATATACATTATTTTACACACTCATATATATATATATATTTATTTATTTAAATAATCATTACAAAAACAACTAATTCAATCATTAAACATCAACCAATCATCATTGATTTGACACATTACAATTTTCAACCTAATTCTAAAAACATAAACAAACACCTATCATTTTCACACGAATTTCTATAGTACGCTATTCCCGAGAAATTTTTAAAATTCTAACTTAAAAACATAAACAAACATAGCGAACTTATGTGCTAAGACCTAAGAGCTTTTCAATTATGTACAATATTTATGTGAAATTGCAAACTCCATCTTCTCGTGTAAGTAATCAATAATTTGGTTCATCTTTATATATATATAATTAATAAAGTCAGCTACGTGATTATCACATGGTTTTTAATTTTTAAATTATATTTTTAGTCTCAACCATTTAATTACATGTTTGTTAAACTACCTTTCTAAACAAAGCTTTGTATCACTAACCCGTAATACAATAATACAAGTGGTAAGATTAAGTGGATCATCTTGAACCGTTGGGAAAATCCGACCCAAATTTTATCGGATTCATCGGATCTGGGTATGTGAACATTTTCGTGTATAACACTTTTTCACAGGTATGTTGCATGTCCAAGGTAGGGGTGGATATCGATTCAGTCGAAAACCAAACCGAAATTTTAGTTTTTCAAAATTACAAACCAAAAAGACCAAATCGAAAAAAATTCAGTTTTTTTCTCAAAATCATAAATAATTTGAACAATTTTTTTCAAAGAATTGAGTAAAATTGAATTTTTACTATTCATGATTTGAAAGTTAATACCATCAATTAAAATAGTTTTTCGTCTATTTTCCAAATCCAAAAAAATTAATTAATTACATATTCTAATGCAAAATAACGTAATGATTTAAATGAATCCATTGTGACTATTTTTCGACGTCTAAATCAAAGAATTTGGCTAAAAATATTTAATATAAATTTATAATTAAATACCAACATAAATAAAATTCTCACAACAAAAAAATATCACATCAACCACAATCATTACTTATTTTTCTCTTAAAAAACTCATCTAAACTCAATTTTCAAACCTCATTTCTTATCTTTTAAATATTATTTTTAGGAAAAATTTGTAGCAAAGAATAAGTCAATTTGTACACAGACTGAAAGCTAGCGCCTAGCTATATATGGATTGATGAATAAAGTATTTGATTTACAAAATCTGTGATAAATTTATTTTAATGGGAAATATCACATCGTACGTGCTTTACAGCAATTACTCGGTTTTAGAGAGCGGGTCTTGGTTATGTTTTGTTTTTAGGTATTCATAGCGCAACTACCAAAAAATAAAGGTACAAAAATGAGAAAAATAATATATACTAACGTTTAAATATTATTAATTTTTTTTATTTTTTAATTTATAAAGTATCAATATAATAAAATTATTAAAATTAATTAATTGCAAGTAGTTTTGATAAATTAAAGATTTACACGATGTGGGATATTGGGGTGATTTTGCAGTTTTTTTTGGCCGAACCAACGTTTGGGATTCTAGAATACTTTCAAAGGAAGAAAAGCAGTTCTAATTTCATTGATTTATAAACTTAATCCTACAAATTACATTTTGTTGTAATTTTAGTATCATTCATTAAAAATTGATAGAATTTTATACGTGTAACACACGCGTCGCTAATGTTGTTACTAATCCCAGGCATGTGACTATATTAATTAACTTTCGTTGATTTTTAAAGTTTTGGACTAAAAAAGCAAAAATAATGTATCTAAAGAGAGAAATTTTGTATGTTTGTAAATAATTGGATTTAAAGTGCAACAGACACTATTATGTATAAGACTATATATCATTGTATTTTTTCTGACTTTCAAATTCAAACATCAAACTAAATATTGAAAAAATAAAAAGACAAACATGAACCGTCATTTTGCTAGGTACTTGAGTTGAACACTTTAGTAAGTTAAGCAAACTAACTAGTGAAAGATTAAAAACAAAAATAGGGTCACGGGTTCGAATCCTGATGAGATAATGCCTATTTGCCTTCTCTACTGTGAGTCTGTCAGCTATGGGCAACCTAGGCTGGTTTACCTCTCTTGTGTGGTTTGCAGGCTATTGCACAAGAGCGGGGTTTACCCAGTGCGCACCTAACGGTAGCGGCTGCGGGTTCTCTTGTCATAAAAAAAAAGGTTTTTAAGTTCATGAGGCAGACTCAAATCGAAAAAAGAAATCTCAAAGGCTTTGTCTTATTACTATCCCAAATTTTGTAAAATATAGATTTCACCCCAAAATATAAAGTCTTTTTACTCTGATTAGCCAGTCGATAGTTCATAAGCCATAGACTCAGAGAGAAAGTTACATCAGCAAATTAAAATGTAGATCAACTCATGATTCAGACTATATTTGATTTAGGTCGTAAATAAAATCAATATTCTTACTCATGAATTCAAATTTTTGGTTCTACATTTTATCATCTTACCACTGTCATCGACATTTGCCTTTCCTTTCCCACGAACTACGTATAAGAATTTACATGTCAAGTCAAAGGCATTATACAAATATGATCTTTAGATGGATAAATAACTACCGAAAATAAGAAAACATGAAGATTGAGATGATTTTAGGGACATTTATTATTTTCTGGCGTCTGAAATTACGGACAAAATAGAATCGTCTCGATAAAAATACTGATCACGTTTCTACACCTGTTAAATTTGACTCTTGGTTGTCAACTGTAATCGCCATGGTATTTATGCTTTAATAAAATGTTTCGGCAGTTACAGTGGCAACATTATGTCAAAATTTAATCGTATTCAATTTTGTACCTATATATAGGCCCCTATATAATGTATTCGATCTACCGAACATAGAAGACGTTCTATGTTTATTCTTCTTTCGAGAGTTTGAGCAGTTAGTAAAGCTCGATTGTGTTCTTGAGTGTGGAGTGGTCCTACTGAAGAACTGAATTCATTGTATCTTGGGACACGTTTGCACAATCCGTACCACCTGTAGCGGGGCAATTTAAACGAAATAAGGAAAGATCTCGTCTCACCTCGAATGTTCCTAATTTCCTAAAACTATTTTTTGTTCGAAGTTTGTCCATCTGTTACATCCTTAAACCTAGGGTTCATGAAAGAAAAACAATTCATTTCTTGCAGACCCTCTTTTTTTTTTCTATCATAAAATGTTCTTTTTTTTTGTCCCAAAAGGTTAATTCTCCAAATAAACAGAATTTACAGAGAAAACCAACCAGAAAGTTTCAACTCAATCTAGCTAGCCATCACAAAAAATAAAATAAAATAAATTAATAATGCAACCTAAATCTAAGATAATAAGAAAATCCCAGAATTATAATGTTGAAGAGAGAACAAGTACATATTCCCTCTCCATTCAGAATGCCTGAAATCACAAATCCCAGATAATTAACAAAATAAATAAATCAAATTCATACAAAAATCTGCCCCAAACTTTTACACAAATCTATACAAAAAATAAATATTACCACAAACCTCAAAGCAAAATACAACTAAAAAACTTACATACTACAAATAGTCTACTACAATAAAGAACATTTGGACCAGAAGTAAATTACTTTGACAAAAAGAAATTGAAAATTTAAATTACTACAAACCTCAAAGGCAACCAAACAATTTTTACATACTTCAAATAGGCTACTACATTGAAGAAGATAGAGATAATTTTGACAACATAAAATTAAGTTACTTTGATTAAAAGAATTGATTGAAGATAAGCACAGAATTTTAAATTTTTACTATTTTGGACTGCTTGGGTGATACTGGAATAGAGTTACATTTTTACACATGATGGTTGGTGTGATTTACTACTACTACTACTCACGAACCATTTATTAATTTATACTGAAATCTACCTTAAATAAATGTACATATGAAAGAATTTACGAAAATTATTCGCAAACACAAATGATTATCATTATTACTTTTAAAAAACTGAAGCACCAACTAGTGATCAATAAAATTTGAAACTCAATTCGAGTGTAATACAATGTTTTAATTAGTTAAAAAATTCAGTTAACTATTGAGGTTCTGTCAATTTTGAAAATCAATTCGAGCTAATAAGATATTCAACGTAATCAACAATTGATGTTCCTTCAAGATTAAACTAAGTCCAATATTTTTATAAATAGGTAAAAATTCAAAAAAAATGAATAATTTTTTATTCAACTCTGACTTATTTCATACCAAGTTAAAACCATACATGTAATATTTTTTCTGAATTATATTTTATTCACCTCGACTTATTTCATACCAAGTTATAGCCTCACATGTAACAAAATTTCTTCCCGTGCTATGCCAATAGGAATAACCTAAAAACTCAACCCAATACTAATTCAATTGAATCGGCACCGAAGATTCTGAACAATTCTTGATAGTCATAATAAGCATATAATATGTTTCCTTCGCTATAACAGTTATTTAAATGTTATATTAATAGTTCTTTTAGCTATACCTAAAAAAATTAGATACAATAACAATCTATACAAAATGATCCCTATACCCTAATCACCAACCACATAAATGGTCTGCGCTTTTCGAAACTCGATAAGTCAAATTATCATAGCTGTAAAGCCAAATCTGGCTGCTGAGGTGAACCAATCTGTAAGCTAGATGAACTAGGCGACCCCGTTCCAACTCTTACGTTCAAATCAGGCGCAACCAAAAATGCATTATTATGTCTTTTTTGCTGCATTAACGTTTTCCCATGATTCCACAATTGCCCATCTCCATGTGAATCACAAACTTTACCTTGTGTCATTTTACTTTCCTCATTGGATAAATTATTATACACAAACATTCCATTGAAACCATTACGATGCACGGGATTTTGGTGCTCTGATAATTTTGTTCCTTCAGAGGGCCCATAAGCAACAGCAGAATTCAAATCAGAAGTCGAAGGTGTGACAAGTTTGCTTGAACTGCAATCACCAGCAGTAGTGCTATTTGAAGATTTTTGTTTATCTGTTGAAAAAGAGAATGACTGCAAAGATGTGGGTTGATTTTCACTACCCACCCAGCCGGGACCATATTGTACACCAGCGGGTAAGAGAGATTCAATCTTCTTTGACGCCATTTTCCATGCAGCGGGTCCAAGATTTGCAGCATACCATGCCAAGCTTCTTGTATAAGAAAGGGGCTCTAGAAGACCCACCTGTGAGTATAAAAGGTCGGTCAGGACATCGTGCAGTTTGCTCAATACTATGCCAGGATTATGCATCCCTTACGGTTCTTTGGCCAATTTTACTATTTCTAGCGCAATGATAAAAATTGTCATTTTTTTATTCGATATAATGGTATTGAGTAGTATACCAACTATTAATATTTGAATATCAATAATATTAGAATTGTCAAAAAAATACTACTACATCCATTCGAAAAAGGTGGCCACTATTTCGATCAAGAAAGAGGGTTTCCTCCAATTCTATGAACTTTTTTACAATACATTTTCTTGATTATCATTCAAAGAGAATTCAGATTGTCCAATCAGCTCCTCTTACGGAACAAATGGTTATCTTGATTCATTAGAAATTGGACATGTAAGGAAATTTCTTGTTGAATTACGTACTTACTTAAAAAGTAATAAAAACCTCAGTTCCAAGAAATCATATCTTGTACTAAGACATTAAAGAGGAATCAATTCCATCTGTCCCAAAAAGTTTGTGCTTTGCTACAAAAATAACTATATTACCATCATTTTAATTGAAGGGTATACTAAAAAGCTACACTCATATTGAAGGAATACAAGTTTCATTTATTGATAACAGATTAGCAATAAATTAAACTAATTGATGGCATATTTTAGAAGGTAATGTAATTTGTCGTCTTTTATTTTATAAAAATTGTACTTTTAGGAAAATTTTGTTGAATCAAATCAACTACAACGGTGGAGTCATCTCAGGGTCAATAAAAAGAAGCTAAAAGTCCCAATACCCTGATGGGGAAAGATGCAAGGGAAGCACTTAAGAACATGATAAATTTTGTGTTTTCTGAAAATACATACCGGCACTAAGCGCTTCATATCTCCAATAGAATTAAACAGAACGGGTGAATTATTGCACGAAGACAGAGGACGAAATTGCTTGTAGGTATCACGCCTGTTTTCATCCACCGTAAACGCAAAATGTTTTTTTCCATATTTCATGTCAGCCCTCAAAATGGACGCTGCGGAAGAGATAAAACAGGGATTAACAATTTTCGCAAGAAAAATGGTCGATTGTAGAACTTCAATCAGCAAACTATATATATAGAAACCTGGAAATTCATTGTTCCAGTCAGCCACCCATTCTGAGTAGTTTTCACCATGTCTCAAGTTATGAGATGACACAAATGGGTCTGTCGGACGAAACCTATGTAACGTGGATGGCTTTCTAAGATTGTAAGAGTTAGGTCCAGTAGCTTTATCTTCTCCATTAGCAAGAGTTGCACCTGAAGAAAGCTCATTACAGACACGATCTACAGGTGAAGTTTCCAAAGGCTTTTCAAGAGGCTTCTTCTGATTCTTGCTGTTTGGGGGCCTGCCCCTCCTCACAACTTTGGGTTGTGGTTCTCCATTTTCACCTTCATGCCTCAGATTTTCAAAGTCCCTCTTTGCAATATCTTGAATGGACCTTGCCTGTTGTAGTCCATTGTTCAGATACAAATTATATAAGAAATTTTATTTTACAAATCAAGTGAACGGCATAGTGCCATCTCAATAATTTTGGTGAGGTGACTTAATGACACTGTATTGTCCATAACCATTAGCACTCGGAATATGAATATTTTCTCTCTTTGTAAGCTTATTTTACATCCTTTTTTCCTATTTTTTCTTTTCTTTTATCATCTATTTAAATTCAATTAATTTCTTTTTGAAATCTTATCAAGTTTTCCCACTCATCAATATGCATAACCAACTAATAGAGGATAAGAGCTACGCATACCTGCCGATGATAGACGGTATCTGGAGCATTATACTGCATGGCATTTGAACATATCAAAAACACATCGGCCTGAAATCACAATGATGGGAAAAGTCGATATTAATGATCTCAACTCCACAAAATCCAAATGAAATCAAATTAACTAGGTTGACAAAAGATCACATGAGACATGCTTGGAATCAAGCTTTATGAGTACAAGAAAGTTCCAAAGGAAATAGAAAAACATGAATTCTATACATTATCTAATAGCCAATAAGAGACTGTTAAGTGAAATCATAGTTATACCTACAGATAGCAAAAACAAGCAAAAACAACTTTTAAACCAGGAATGTAATAAGAAAAAAGTCCGTCCACTGATACAGAAATTAAGTCAATAGCATGTTCTTTAACGGCTCACTTGCAGATGGCAGTGGATATCACTCCAGGTGATTGCATTCATTTTCCCTGGATTCAATTTAATTGATATGTTATATCTTGAATACTGAGGTTCTGAGCAAAATTTGATAGGCAAGCAAGTTCCAGGCTACAACCCTGAGGAAGTGCAAGTAACTATCAATCATCCATTGCTAGCACTACAGAGGTTTTCCTTTCATTTTACTCTTTATTTTGCAGCTTAAGAGTTAAAAATATAACTTAATATTATGTCATGAACAAGGCAATCTCTGTGAAAGCATGCTCAGAAAGTCAATGCAGGAGAAGTATGCATGATCAAATGCTCAAGATGCCAAACTAGATAACTCTCAAGCTTCTTTACAAAATAATTTATAAATTTCTTTTGTCGGTCTTTTGAGGAGTCACGTCCTTTTGAGGAGCCACAACTAACATAACACAATCTCAGAAAATTACTCAAAAAATAACCAGTTAAGCAATAGCATGGGTCAGAGACTGGAAGATGCCAGATAGAGCACAAGGGCTATCCATACAAACCAATATCGAGCAACATACAATGAAGAGGTTAATTTCCAAAAGGAGTGGAGTTGAGGCATTGAAGGTCATGGTAGACTATAATAGTACTCTTACTAAGACCCGGAAGAAGTATTCAATTTCATGGAAAATCGGCATAGTTGTGACTTGTGAGATAAGCTACTTTAAACCGACTGAACCACCAAAAGAGATCTCCAACGAAGATCAAACATAGATCTTTCATAAGTTCATAAAAACTTCATCTCAGGTAATTAAAAACTGACCTCCAATTCTTCCAAGTTTTTATAAGCCCCATTATCAAGTTTTTTCCTCAAAGTCCCGAAGTCCATAGGTTGCTCTATTATCTCAAAGTAATCTTGCAGCTGCAAGAAAAGTAACTCCATATATATCAGCTACTAAAAATACATTTTATATAGTATGTCTGAAAAAATGTCATCACCTCACTGGGATCCACAGGCTCAGAAAATACCCCATAAGTGTCCTTCCTGCATTAACATACACCCAATAAATTAACCATGACCAAACTATCATGGAAAACCCAAAATTGAACAGTAGAGGACAGAAAAGAATTAATATCCCTAAAAGAGTTGTACACTTACTTTTGAAGCCTGTCAAGAATGAAAACCAACAACTTTTTGTCTGGCAAAGGAGTTGTGGGGCCAGACTCCAATGGTGACCCTGACCACAAAAATTAAATGACATGAAATCCAATTTCCCACATAAATTCCCAACTTAAAAAAGAGTTTTTTTTCATTTCTTCAATTCCAAAAACAAGAAGGGTTGTGTTTAGAACCATTTGGAGGAGTGTCTGTCGCTTTCTCAGCCTTCATTTCCTGCAAAAATCAAATTATATTTTAGAATCCATGGCAAATTGCATAAAGATTATCCTAAAGTCACATTCACAAGAAGTTAATGAAACAACATCAGAATATACAAGTGAGAAAATAACACAGCTCCCTGCAATCTAAATAGTATCAATCAATTCCCAGTAAAGACAAATCTGGACTTTTTTCAACACATATGCTTTACCAATATGTGTATATATATATATATATATATTCACTTGTGGTTCTACATAAATAAAGTCCACGTAATTAACCATAAAACTTAATCAGCAAAAGTAATATTGAAAGAAAGAAAAGCACATATGAAGTGGAAAATGATTTTGATCAAAATGAAGAAAAAAAAAGGCATTAAATACTCGAATTTGATGACTAGGTCAAAACAAAGCACCTACTTCTTCAGATCTTCAAATCCTCAACAATTAAAGTAACAGAAAAAAGGAAACAATAATTATTATTTTTAGCGCCAAATCCAAAAAGTCCTTTCAAATCAAATCCACAAATTTAAAACCTCGTAGAAAAAATTTGTCGTTCCGTTATGCCCTAAATAGTAAAATATACACTTCCAAAAAAAAATTAAACTAATTTACAAATACGCCGCTCAAATAAAATTTCAGAAGAGCCCATACACAATCTCAATTCAATTCCGAAACAATCAGAAAAATGAGTTCCAATTTCGTAACCTAAAAAATGAATAAAATTAAGCAGGAATTTTCAGACCTGATCCAGAACGGCGTGAGTGGATCCGGCATTAATCTTGCGTTTCTTGGCATTAGAATCCCGATCCGGATCGGAGTCGGAGGCCGAACCTGACTCCGAACCGTAATCTGGAGAATGCGGACGATTATTGTTAGGTTTTTTGTGATCTGAATCAGGCAATCGGACGACAAGCTTGACCTTCTTCTCCTTGCGCTCGTCGTCGTCAAATTCCGATTCCGGCGGCGAATTGAGATGGTTAGGGTTACGACGAGTAGAAATAGTTGAAGAGAGGGGTAAATTAAATTTCTTGGTTGGCGGGCGGCCTTTCTTCTTCTTCTTTATCTTCATATCTGCTATTGCCATTGTTGTTGTTGATGATACCTTACCCATTGTTTTGGGCTTTGGGATGGGGTTTCTGTTTTTGCCTTTGTTTCTCTCTCTTTGAAATTTTAATTTATTAAAGATATTTTTGAAAATATTTTTTTTTAATCAATAGATTACATTATAAGCATCATGGTCCATGGATATCAATTGATATTATAGTGTATGAACAATTAATTATGCCGTCTAAGAATTACTATGAAAGTAGTCTCACACTAGATAACTTCTATATTCATCAGTAAAATTAGATTTATATTAGATTTATTTACTTTAAAAATACATTAGCATGTTATTAAGACTTTTTAAAAAAAGATCTCAAAATTTTGTAAAATTTGGAAAACTAGTTAATTTTTTTAAAATAATAAAAGAGGAAAAAATAAATAAATTTTAATTGTTAAACAAAAAATCAAATTAATCATATATTTTACTACTTTTTGGTAATCTTTACTACTTTTGGACATATTCGCAGGGTCTTTTGCTCACTCCGTATGTCATTAGTCTACTAGATCGTTTTGGATTTTTGTACCTGAAGTCTGTCTCCTCGCCTCTATCTGCCAAGACGTCTCCCTCTGCTATGAATGACCCTCTCTTTCAGATTTCACCCTCTCTCGGAGTATTGTCGGTGCACTACAATATCTTATCGTACACTCAATTTAAATATGTTGCAGCTCTCGTCAGTCAGTTTATGCACGCTCTGAGGGAGTCTCACTTTCAGATGGTCAAGTATATTATTTGTTATCTCTGAATTACACTTGATTATAGTCTACTCATGTCACCATCGTCTTTGGATTCTCTCACAGTCTACATTGATTCTAATTGGGCTGGGTGTCTGGATAATTTCGCTCGACCATTGGTTTCCGTCTACCTGGGTAATAATTTGACCTCCTTGTCTATCAAGAAACAGGCCACTGTCTATCACTCCAGCATTGAGTTAGAATATCATTTTGTTGCTTTCGCAGTAGCTTAGACATGTTGGCTTTGTTACATACTTCGTGATCTTGGGGTGATGCTTCCTTGTCCATTTACTGTCTATTGTGACTGCATTAGTGCTATATGCATTGTTCTCAACTCATTCTTTCATGCATGTGCCAACCACATTGAGATTAACTAATATTTTGTTCGAGAAAAGGTAGCGAACGATGATGTTGGTGTTCGATATGTTTCCACCAGAGATCAGAATGCAGATATTTTTACGAAACCGATTCCAGCACCTTGATTTCTTCAGATTCGCATCAATCTTCCCGTTGGTCCCACTGCTCAGATTGCGAGGGTGTTAGTATATTAGATATATTAGCCTTGACCCATATTCGTGTACAATATTACTTTATTATATTTGTATTATATCATAGTGTACATTATTTTACTCATTTTACACATAAATACAGAAAGTTCTTCTACATTATATGCTAACAACTCTAACTCTAACACTAACATTAACAATTTAAATATTACATTTTAAAAGTTAATGTTAAATTTGAAAATTTGAAATTGTTAAAATATTAAATAGTGATAAATCTTGAGGTTTATATATGGATTGATCTTTATTAAATAGTGATAAATGATGATAAATCTTGATAAATAGTGATAAATCTTAAATCTTGAGGTTTATTAAAATATTAAATAGTGATAAATCTTGAGGTTTATATATGGATTGATCTTTTTTATCAATTACTTACTGAATGTAGAAGAAAAGTTTTAGTTTTGAAATAACAGTTTTAGATTAATTTTTTAGGAGTTTATAATACATCTTTATTTAATTTTAAAGTGATGAATATTTCATGATATTGAATTATATAAAATTTAAATTCTCACTTCATAAACTAAAATAAAAAATTGCAGCATATTATTTTACATCAGAATGCTAACTTCTTGCTCTCCTCTCCCACCGCCAAAATTGTTTAAAGAGAAGGAAAAATTATATATTTCATCTTGTTATTTTGCCTAAATTCAATGTTATGTATTTTTCACATTGATCCCATAACTTCAAATTATCTCATATTTAGTCCCAATTGAATTTTTTTCTCCAAATTTAATTCTCAACTTCAGTATTCTAACACTATAACCGAGTTTTTTGGAAAGAATTTATGCGTGAATGCATTCATCACGATTATATTCATCACGATTATATTCAATATCACGATAAATATAATCAAGATCAAGTATCACTTGTACGCAAAATCTCTCAAAGAGTTAGGTTAAAATATTGGGTAACGGAGTTGGCCATTAATTTTTTGATGAATTATTCGATTGTGATTAACAGTGAAATATTTTGAAATATATAAAACTAAATGTGAGAAACATATAATAAATATACTAAAAATAAACCAGAACTAAATTACGAGACGAAACTGTAATTTTTCATTAAAAGAACTTTCTGAATAAAATATCACGTCTTGAATATTACTAATTTCTTACTATTGAAAATGTACTAAACTAATCAAAGGACAAATTCATTCTCTAAGGGTGTATTTGGATAGAGTGATTTGAAATTCATGGATTTCAAATTCATCGACAAATCCATTTAAGTTCGTTTGGATGATGATGGATTTCAAATCCCTGGCCATTCATTTTGAAATCCTTCCTCCAAATCCACTCCTCAAATCCAAATCCATCGATCCAAACGCACCATAAGTGATCACTCATTTGTATGTTAAAGTTCATAGATAGTCCTCATTTTCATCGTAAAATTTTATTGTAACAACCAGAGGTGGCAAAATGGTGGATTTTGGTTGATTTCAAATTCATTCATTTTTAAATTGGTTGAGTTTTTTATTGGTCAAGTTGGAATCAAACTCAATCCAAAAGAAACCAAGTTCAACTCAAAATGATCTAACTCAACCTCGTGTATGTTGTTTCTTATAATTTGAATTATATGTAAGCAAATTGAGCGTAACTTGAAATCAAGTTGAACCCAACTAGAAACCAAAATATATTTGTTAGAAACTATCTCAACCAAAACTAGTTAAATTAAGTTGGAACCATAGTTTTACAACCATTTTGTCATCTCACGTATGTTTAAATACAAACGTGAATGTTTTACTACAAAAGAGAGATACTATAAAAGATATGCTATAAAAGTGATCCTATATACCACTAATTTTTAACATCCAATATTTTTGATTAATAATCATTTGCATTTCATTAACCAATATATCCATACTTTAAATTAAAAGAAAGTAAAAATCGATGAGATGATATGAGTTGTATAGTATGTTTCGTACTAAGTGACGTTTGTTTTGAAACAATAAATTTTGCATGTGACAACACTAACCCCCAACTAATAGAAGAACAAAATGTAATAAATGGTTACCACAAAACCAGCCATTGCTTTGAGCATAATGTCTAATAGATCAAAAACTTCAAAAGAAATATTCACTTATTTCTTATTCTTCTTCTCTCTAGTAAATTTCTCAATATGATTTGTTGTTGAGATCAACAAAAGATGGCAAGCTCACCCAATGTACCAATTCCTTCTATTGCTTAATACTAATAGAGATGAATACCACAACATGCAAGTTACATCCACCCTCCTTACCGTGCACCCCACGTCACAGAAACTAACAAATATTTTTGTGTGTTTTTAGGCCTATAAAGCCGGTGGGTTGGTGGAACGGCGGTGACGTATTGGCTGGAAAAGGGCGGAACTTGGTTGACATGGTCAAATTATTGACACGAGTGTTTTGGATTATAAAATATTATCATGGATCATTTTTTATTTTATTTTAAATAGGATTTAGTAATATCTATTGTATTCCCCAATTTATATCTCCGACCAAATTATGGATAATTTGTACCCTTAAAAGAGGGCTAATAGGCATTTTGCTCCTGAAAAATAAAAAATAGCACAATGTATCCTGACATTGATTAGGTTTTGGCAAGTTGCACACTATTTAATTTTTCAACCAAAAATTTCATTATGAAAGGCTAAAATCATCCATGAAATAGAAAATGAGTTTCTAAAGACAAAATAATAAACTTATATCAAAAGTATTAGATGCTCCATTTATAGAGGTTTTAGCAAAATAAATAAAAAAATTCTCAAAATAATACAATTATGAAGGAGAATAAAAGTGCCCCATGTCTAAAGTTCTCAAATGTTGTCTTCAAATTTTATATTTTTTTAATTTAGAAAAGCAGAAATTTGTATCTTGAATGTCGTCTTTAAATTTCTTATTTTGAAAGGTAGTAGAATGTATCTCAAATGTCGTCTGTAATTCTTTTTTATTTTTATGAGACATACGTTTGACCAAATCAAGTTTTAAGCATATTGGAAATCTAATTTTACTGTGGTAACGATGTTTCATTTACTTCACATTTTGTGACAACAAATTGGTTCATTCTGTATTACTTTAATGATGATAAATTATTTAGTGTTGGACAAAAAAGAAGATAAGTCTTCTTCACTCATAAAAAAAATATATGCATTTCTAATTAATTATTTTCGGGGGTTTGTAGGAAGAATCACGATGAAGTGGAAATGAGCGAGTGACTAGAGTTAGGTTGAGGAGAGAATTTATTTATTTTTTAATAAATATTTTTACCCTTATTGAGATGAGATTTTGAGTAAAAAATTATATAGGGTGCAACTTGCTAATGTTAACCCAATTCAAGAATGTATAGTGCTATATTTTCTTTTTTAGGGTGCAAAGTGCCTATTAGTCATCTTTTTAGGATGCAAAGTGCAAATTAACCTCCAAATTATATCAAGTGCTAATAATGGTGTTCTCCAGCCTCCATCTAGAGGTTGCATCCGGGGTCATTTCATAATTTGATACAAAATAGGAACCGAATTGCAATAAACATAATTTTGTCCTCTGGCTGTATTTCCGTACAAAAGAACATTAGACAGTCAGCAATCTTTTTTCGATTCACAATTCAAATTCTCCACTGTTTCTGATACGGGTGATATCAAATGGGAGATTTCACAGTTAAACCTCAGGGAACCGAAACAATGAATCGATCCCGGTGATAGTTCAACACCTAAATTCGTATATCAAACTCGAGAAGAAAGAAGAGAGAATTCTTGGCACAAATACTTGTCTACCTTTTTTATTCATACTTTTCCAATATATACAATAGTTTGCTATAACAGAAATGAAAGAGGAAAGAGATGATTACAAGGGCGTAATTTCAGCTAACCTAGTAACCTTCTATTTTGGGTTGTTTAACCTTAATTATATAAACCTTAAGTAATCCTTCAGCTGACGTTGATCTCGATTTGCCACGTGTCTGTATCACCTCTGCTTGATTGAATGAAAGACGTGATTTAACTTACAAAAGTGCTTCTTCCTTTGTTTATTTTATTACGTTTTTTGTATCCTTCCAAATGGCCTGTAACATTGCCCTCCTCTTCAAGAATCCTTGTCCTCAAGGATTAAAGTCCGGAAACTGCTGCTGGATGTCACTAAGGTATTCCCAGGTGCTATCTTCTGCCGGCGCGTTGAACCATTTCACGAGTATTTGTGTTGCTGCATGCTGTCCACGTTTGACTAGTCGGCGATCCAAAACCTGTTCAGGAGACAACAAAACGTGCCCGTGTGCAGTGTTATTTATGGGGAGAAGTGTTTGACAAGTAAATGGACCAAGTTTCTTCTTGAGTTGTGATATATGGAATGTAGGATGTATCTTGCTATCCCTAGGAAGATCCAGAGTATAAGCGACCTGCCCCACCTTTCTTATGATCTGAAATGGTCCAAAATACCGGGGTGAGAGCTTGTGATACGGCTGTTTCCTTACCGTGGTTTGTCGATATGGCTGCAGCTTGACAAACACCCAATCATCGATTGCAAACTCCCTCTCCGATCGTGACTTATCTGCTTGCACCTTCATCCGATTTTGAGCGTGAGCCAGATGTTGTTTAATCACCCGTATGGTTGCCTCACGTTGCTGCAAACTCCTATCCACCGCTTCTACATTGGATTCGAGTGAAGCATACGATATGTGTTGAGGGGGTTTCTGACCGTAAACAACCTCATACGGAGTAGTTTGAATTGATGCATGATGGGAAGTATTATACCACCACTCTGCTAATGCCAACCATTGAGCCCAATCCTTAGGTCTATCCCCAGTCATACACCTCAAATAGCCCTCAAGGGTGTGATTCACTACCTCGGTTTGACCGTCCGTCTGTGGATGGTAAGACGTTGACATGCATAATTGAACCCGCTGCAGTTTAAACAGTTCTTGCCAAAACTTGCTAAGGAAAATAGAATCCCTATCACTTACTATAGTCTTCGGTAACCCGTGTAATTTGTAAATGTTATCAAAGAAAGCTTGTGCCACTACGACAGCTGTGTAAGGGTGTTTAAGAGCAATAAAATGACTGTATTTGCTAAGCCGATCCACAACTACAAAAATAGAATCCTTGCCACCCGAAAGGGGTAATCCATCGATAAAATCCATGGAAATGTCTTGCCATATTCTGTCTGGAATTGGTAAAGGTTGAAGAAGACCGGGTACGGCTACATTTTCATTTTTGTTCCTTTGACACACGTCGCATTCCCTTACAAATGTTCGAATATCCTTTTTTAACCCCTTCCAATAAAGTGTTTGTCGGATACGTTGCAATGTCCGGTGAGCTCCCGAGTGTCCTCCTTCCGGCCCATCATGAAAGAATTTTAATAAGTCTGCTCGCAACAACGGATCCCTTGCTACCACTATCCTGCCCTTCCTCGTAAGTAACCCTTCTTTCCATCGGTATTTGGTGTTATAATTAGGATTAGTGCTCAATTTTTGTACTAACTCCTTAAGTTTGTCATCAGCAACCCATCCTTCTTGTATTCTTTTTAGCAATGTGGAGGTTACCGTAGTAAGAGTCCATAAAAATGCGTCTGTTGGAGCTGCTTGGGGTATTGGTACCCGTGATAGAGCATCGGCTACCACGTTCTCACTGCCCTTTTTGTACATAATGTAAAATTGCATTTTTGGTACCTTATTGTGGTCTGCACGTTTGTTCAGTACAGTAATATGGGGGGTGGCAAATACGGTACACTATTCTGGGGTATACCTAGCAATTTGGGTACAAATTGATCGGAAAATACCGTATTCGTCGGAAAATGGCACGTGCCGGGCACATGCGTATACATTTGGCGATTTTGACCAATTTTGACCGAATTGGAAGGAGATTTCTGATGTGGCATTCAATTGGGGGGAAAATTTTCATCTATAGTCACACGTGAGGTGCACATGGATTTATTCCCCAAATTATTTTAATCAAATATTGATTTTCAAATCCCCAAATTAAAAAACCCTAAAATCCAACCATGATTTTCCTTCGATATGATCAAAATTCTGAAACTCTAAATTCAACCACGATTCCATTCTCTCAACGTCAAGAAATCCTTAGTCCCTCCATAAGCCCTTAGTTCCTCCAAAAATCCTTCACCATGAAAGTCAGAGCTCCCGACGAAAATGGAAAACCGAACCCGATATACGGTAATTTCAATTATTTATGATATTTTTCTTATATTTTAGTAAAATTTGGGTTTTTTTTTATTATAATCCCTAAACAACACAACAGGGGATTAAAAAGTTTGGGTTTTATGTTTAGGAATTGTTAATGTTTACGAATATTTTGGGTTTAGGGTTTTATGTTTTTTAGGAATTGTTAATGTTTTCGAATATTTTAAAGTTTGGGAAGTATGCTTTTTGTTTTTCTCTGAATAATTTACCATTTTCTATCAAAAAGTGTGAAGGTTCCATAGTTTTTTTAATCGAAGTGGTCCATACTTGTTATTCTATTTTAATTAATTTCTTTATCATTTTACTTTACAGATCCACATTCAAATCTTCTGACATTAAGTTTGCATTATGGGGGTATGTTATTTATATATGGCGATAAACCGAGGTATGAAGCAGGATCCGTCTACAAATTTGACCATTTTCGGTGTGACACGATTACTATTGAAGGGTTAGTTGATTTCTGTAAGCTCATGCATTTACCAGATTGTAAAGGTTTGTATTGGAAACTTGAAACATGTTTTAAACAAGTTAAAGGTGATCTGGAGCTCTATTGTCATTGTTTTAAAGCGTTAAAAAAAGATAGAGAGGTACATGTCTACATAAATCATGAAGATGGTCTTGGAGATGTCATTTGTGGGGTAACAGAAGATAACAGTAGTGATGGTGATCAAGCTACAGACAACAACAAAGGTGATGGTCCTGCAATTATGGAAGACACTGATGAAGAAGATAATGAGTTACAAGAAGATGAATTGGATAAGGAGTTATATGAGAGTGACTATGAAATGCAATATGATGGTCATACTAGTAGTGAAGACACTGATGAAGAATTGGAGAAAGAATTGACAGTAGAGGAAGAATTGGAGGAAGAATTGGAGAAAGAATTGACAGTAGATAAAAATGAATGTGTAGATGACACTGATTCTGGAGAGGAAGATGTAAATATGAGTGAAGATGATTTTGATAG
Organism: Verbascum thapsus; assembly: GCA_963669365.1. Lineage (NCBI taxonomy): Eukaryota > Viridiplantae > Streptophyta > Magnoliopsida > Lamiales > Scrophulariaceae > Verbascum > Verbascum thapsus. Next base: position 2,304,766 of record OY770106.1, read on the forward strand.
CATAAGGGGATCTGATGTTGAGGGAGATGAAATCAAATGCCCAGTCTTTAGGCCTTCTGAGAAATTCAATCCAAAATTTCATTTGGGATTGAAGTTTAGCACTAAAACACAACTCAGAGAAGCAATTCACTCACATGCAATTATGTCACAAAGGAGTATAAACATCACTTCGAATGACAAAAGGAGACTTTGTGGCAAGTGTGTACATAGTGATTGTCAGTGGAAGTTGAATGCTTATAAGGTGGAAAATGAGTGTTCTTTTCAAATAAGGACATACATACCTAAGCATAGTTGTGGAGCTAATTTCAATGTGAAAAATCTGAAGTCACCATGGTTAGCTGAGAAGTTTTTGAAAAAGTTTAAGTTTGATGCTAACAGAACTGTTGAAGGGTTTAGATTAGAGGCAGCTGATGAAGTGAAGTGTCATATCTCTGAAGATCAAGCTTACAGAGCCAAGAGGAGAGCCCTAAAAATGATTAAGGGAACTCCTGATGATCAGTATAAACTATTATTGGACTATGTTGATGAAATTAGGAGGACCAATTCTGGTACTACAATTATTATTGGTACATTAAATTCAAGTGGGGAAAATCTTTTTGACAGGTTTTATGTATGTCTAGGTGCTTTAAAAGAAGGATTTTTGGCTGGGTGTAGGCCATTAATTGGGGTAGATGGATGTCACCTAAAGGGGCCTCATCAGGGGGTGTTGTTAACTGCTATAGGTATTGACCCTAATAACAATACCTACCCTATTGCATATGCAGTGGTACAAAATGAGTGTGAGGATACATGGGATTGGTTTCTAACCATATTGAAGATTGATTTGAAGATTGAAAATGAATCTGAGTACACATTCATTTCTGACAAGCAAAAAGGCCTACTAAAAGCATTTCATAATGTGGTACCCAACTGTGAACATAGGTTTTGTGTGAGGCATTTACTAGGGAACTTAACAAGAGCAGGTTTCAGAGGTGTTGCATTTAAGGATGCACTTTGGAGAGCAGCTAAAGCCACAACATACAATGATTTTTGTAGAAAGTTTGAAGAGTTGACAAATCTTAATGAGGATCTGGCTGAGTGGTTCACTGAAAGACCACCACAAAACTGGTCTAGGGCATTCTTCAGTTGCCATCCTAAATGTCATATGTTGTTAAACAATTGTTGTGAATCATTTAACAGCAAGATATTAAAGGCTAGAGAAAAGCCTATTCTTTCAATGTTGGAGTCAATCATGGAATCATGTATGCAGAGATTACAAGTGAATAGAGACAGAGCAAAGACCAAAAGAAAATGGCAAGGCTACTTATGTCCTAAAATTCAAAACATTCTTAATAAAAATATTAATAGGATGGGAGGATGTAACCCTATTAAAGCTGATGATATGCATTACCAAGTTAGATGCATAAATGATGATGATGGTGACCAATTCATTGTAGACTTGGAGAAGATGACATGTGATTGTAGAAGGTGGCAGTTAACTGGAATCCCATGCACACATGCATGTAGTGCAATACAATGCCAAGGGTTGAAAATTGTAGACTTTGTGGATAAGTGCTACACTGTTGAAACTTATAAAAAGGTGTATGCCCCATCAATAATGCCAATAAATGACAGAAAGGAATGGAAGAAATCTGACTTCATTCCTCCTCTACCCCCAAATAGTGGAAGATCAGTTGGAAGACCGGGGACTGTTAGAACAGCTGGAGTAGATGAAGTGATCTCAAAGACCAAGAAAAGAAGTAGAGGCAAGCCAAAGCTAGTTAATAAGCCATACAAACTTAAGAGACAACAAAAAACTTGTAAATGCAAGAAATGTGGTGCTGAGGGTCACAATCAAACAAACAAGAAATGTCCCATGTATGTGACTCAAGAGTCTATCAGTCAGCCTTCTACTCAGTTGGGTAACACAAGTATTGGTGATCCCTCTAACAGTCAGGCTTCTACTCAGTTGGGTAACACAAGTCAGCCTTCTACTGGAACAAAGGTAATGTTATTTTATTTTGATGTATTCAAATACTTATTTTGATGTATTCAAATACTTAATTTATTCTTGTGTCATAGGTGAGAAGAAGAAAAGTTACATCTGTAAGGAATACTCAGAGTACAAAATTTGCATTTTTGAGATCAAGTACAAAGAATGCTCAAGAAGTACAAGCTTCAACTGTAAGGGGTTTGATTTAAAGTGTATCTTAGAAATAATGTTTCAAAAATCATACTTAATGTTTCAAATAATATTTTCATGCATTATGACAATAGGGAAAGAGAAAGGCAAATGGAGTAAATGTGAAGAAGAATTTAAAAAAGTCAAAGAAGATTTCTTTGGGGCTGGTGGATGAACAGGAACAACAACACATGTTCCCTGATCTAATTACAACCCAGAGTTCTCAGACTCCATTAAATGAAGGAACTACAAGTGTAAGTTTTGTTGTGTTTAGGATTCCATTTTATTAACTTTCACAGAGTAAATTTATTGTTGTATTTGTGAAATAGGGGATACAAAGGGAAACAAGAAGAAAGAATCCACTTCCACCAAGGCCTGCTGCAGTTAATTCAAAACTTCCATCAAGAACCAAAAAATCCACTTCCACAGGGCCTTCAATGTATTCTCAGCTGCAGCAAGGTCAAGGACAAACTAAAGGGGTGCAAATAAGAGAACCATCCACAATGAGCACCAAAGTACAGAAACAGAAGCAAGAGATCTCTATTAATTCAAAGGACAAGGGAAAAAAGAAGTTGTAAATGCAAGAAATCAGTTGTTAGTATTGAACTGTTTGGGATTTATTTTGGTGTATGGAACCTTGTTTTGTATTTCACAATGTTTATGATTTGTTTTGTTTATGGAACATGGAGCCTTGTGTTGTTTTGAAGAATGATTGGGATTTATTTTGTTTATGGACCTTGTTGGAATACCTTGTTTTGTAATGTGATTTGTTTTGTTTATGGAATATTGAACTGTTTTGGGATTTGTTTTAGTTTTATTAGTCTTGAACTGTTGGGATTTGTTTTGGTTTATGCAACCTTGTTTATGGAATATTGTTTTTGTCTGATTTGTTTTAGTTTTGTTTGTTAGTCTTGTGTTTAGTCTTGAACTGTTGGAACACCTTGTTTTGTATTGATTGGATTTATTTTGTTTATGAAATATTGTTTTGTATTGAAATGCTTCTGATTGTTTGAGTTTTGTTAGTCGAATCTACAGAAAAGACAACAGAATTGAATACACATACATGTAAATAATAGAAGTTCAAACCACAAACAACACCATGTTATCACAACACAACACTAACACATACAAACCAAAGTTATCCTAAAACACAACACAACAGAAAATCAACCAAGACATTACCAAAGTTATCCTACACAAACCACAACACTAAGAAGATCAACCAAGACATTACAAAAAGAAATTTTATCATCTTCTGTCTCTGTAGCTTCAAATTCTCATTTTCAAGGTGTGATATTGTTTGTTTTAGCCCATCAATTTGAAGCTCTAGCGCAGATACCTCTAACTCGAGACTGGAAATTCTTCTTACCGTCCCAAAGTTAGCTTTCTCATCCTCCAATCTGGCAGTGGTTATAGTATCTTCATCCAAGGTCGATAGTTGTCTTCTTAAACAATCAACTTCACCAGCTAATCTAATATTTTCCCGGTGTAATTTTCATATAAGAACGACGGCCCTCGGGCCCATTGGCGGATCCTCCCACTGAAAATAGTCACACCCACCTTTCTGGAATTAAATAAAAAAAATGTTGAAAAAGTTATTTTAAAAATGTCAGATTATTCAGTCTCAATTGCAATTTTGATAAAATTAATCAAAAAATTATTAAAGACGAATCTTACATTCCAGTCCTTGCACCCCCAAAATCGTCTACCTGGGTTATCATCCGACCAACTAGTGACAAGAGGAGCTTTTTTAAGACAGTTGCATGTGCGAAAAATGGGCGACGAGCTTGATGAACTTGACATTACAAATCCGTTAGTTTGAGCAAAAATTGGATTTTGAGTAAGGATTTACGGTTTCTGGACGTCGCGCGAGTAAGGTTTGGAATGAATCGTGGTTTCAGTGTTTTGGTGATTTGGAATGAATCGTGGTTGGAGTTTAAGATTTCGGAATTTTAGGGTTCTTCAATTTGGGGATTTTGGAATTTTTGGATGTAAAATAATATGTATAATTGTTGGATATTGGGGGAAAAAAAGGCACGTGATGTGCACATGGATGAAATTTTTCCCTCCAAATAACATGCCACATCATAATTTCGGTCAAAATTGGTCAAAATCGCCAAATGTATACGCATGTGCCCGGCACGTGCCATTTTCCGGCGAATACGGTATTTTCCGATCAATTTGTACCCAAATTGCTAGGTATACCCCAGAATTGTGTACCGTATTTGCCACCCCCCCATATTATTGTACTAAACAAACGTGCAGGCCACAATAATATACCAAAAATGCAATTTTCCCCATAATCATACCCCATTAATTTAGCAAGCCATTTCTGCTGACTTGGTGTGGAAATTCGTTGCTCTAAAAGGTACTTCAAACTTTGGTGATCAGTTTTTATGGTAAAGTGTCTACCAATAAGGTAAGCCCTCCATTTTTGAACCGCGGTAACAATGGCTAACATCTCCTTCTCATAGACGGACAAGGCTGCATTCCTTGGTCCTAAACCCTTGCTCATAAATGCTATAGGCCTCCCTTGTTGCAACAGAACCGCCCCAATTCCCTGACTTGAAGCATCAGTCTCAATCGTGAATTCCTTAGAAAAATCCGGTAAAGCCAATACCGGTGCTTTACACATGGCAGCCTTCAACGAATTAAAAGCTTGCGTGGTTGAGTCGTCCCACTTAAAGCTATCTTTTTTAAGGAGGTTGGTCAATGATCGAGCAATTCGTCCATAATCTCTAATGAACCTCCGGTAATAACCCGTTAAGCCCAAAAAACCCCTCAATTCCTTCAAAGTTTTTGGTAAGGGCCATTCCTTCATGGCTTGGATTTTATTCGGATCAGCCGATACCCCATTGTGAGTTATGATGTGCCCCAAATATTCGACCGTGTCCCTTCCAAATGTGCATTTAGATTGTTTGACGTAAAGTTGATTTTCTCGTAACCGTGTAAATGTATCTTTTAAGTGTGTTATGTGTCTATCCCATGTGTCACTGTATATTAAAATATCATCAAAGAAGACAAGAATATACCTCCTCAATTGTTGCTGAAAAACTTTGTTCATGAGGCTCTGAAATGTTGATGGTGCATTTGTCAAGCCGAAAGGCATGACAAGGAACTCGTAATGCCCTTGGTGGGTCCGAAAGGCTGTCTTATGTATGTCTTCATCTCGCATGCGTATCTGATGATAACCCGAGCGCAGATCCAATTTAGTGAAAAATTTAGCCCCGTGAAGTTCGTCCAACAATTCTTCGATCAAAGGAATTGGAAATTTGTCCTTGATTGTGTGTTTGTTCAGCTCTCTATAATCCACACACATACGCCAACTGCCATCCTTCTTTTTGACTAACACAACCGGGGACGAGAATGGGCTGTTGCTGTCTCTTATGATGCCACTGTCCATCATCTCCTGTATGATTTTCTCGATCTCGTTCTTTTGTATCGAAGGGTACCTATATGGTTTTACATTAATTGCATCCGTTCCTTCCTTGAGTGTGATCGAATGGTCATGCATACGCGGTGGAGGAAGGGTGGTGGGTGTTTCGAAGATATCCCGAAATTCTTGTAATAACAGCTCGAGCTCCCCCTTTCTCAATATTGTACCATCTTGTTCCCTCATGTGTAGCATACAATCTGATGGTGTCCCTTCCGAGTGTATCAGTCCCACCTGCATTAGAGACAATTGAGCAGAATTGTGTAAGTCTTTGCTCATTTGTTGCGAATCCACAGTGATTACCGTGGGTGGTTGTTTACCCCTCAATGACACCTTCCTCCCGTCTACATTAAAGCTCATTTTCAGTTCATTAAAGTTCCATTTAATATCCCCCAAAGTAACCAACCATTGGACCCCCAACACTACTTCACATCCACCCAAAGGTAATATCATCATGTTGGTAGTAAATGAAACTCCTTGCATTCTCCATGTGAATTCTCGACACCCATGGGAACTATAGATTCTGCTGCCGTCCGCCACTGCTACAGGAAACGGTTTTGTTTCTTCAAGTCTACACCCAAGTCTCTTAGCTGCCTTGAGATCCAAAAAATTATGTGTACTTCCGGTATCAATTAGGATCTGTACCGGATATCCATTTGATGTCCCCGTCATCCTCATAGTTCTGAAATCATGCACACCCGTCATTGCATTCATTGAGACACGGTAATTATCCATTTGTTCTTCACTCGGTTCCTGTATTAGATCATCCGTAACTTCTCCTTCCACTGAGTGTTCTACCCCGTCGTCTATTACCTCCCCATCCGGTATTTCTAAAATGTACAACTGCCGGCGTTTAGCACATGTGTGACCGGGTATGAATCTTTCATCACACCAAAAACATAAGTTCTTCGCTCTTTTTTCATCTAATTCTTGTGGGCTAAGTCTGCGTGATGGTAGTATAGGGTTGGCTGTAGGTTTACTCGGTGGATACTGGCCTCTGTTGGGTTTTTGGGTAAAAGGGGATAGTTCAGGTTTAGAGTGGGGAATGTTGTAGTGGGTTTTGGGTGGTACAAAGCGATTAGGAGTGGGGTTTGGGTATCTGCGGGTTGATAGGCTATTGGCATGTTCTTGTAGCTTAGCAAGACTGATTGCATCCTGTAATGTTCTTGGCTTAAACATCCTCACATGTATGGCAACATCACTCTTAAGACCCCCTAGGAAACAACTAATGGCATATGGCTCGGGAAGTTCCACACAATTTACAAGTTCATCAAATCTATCCAAATACTCTTGTATTGAATGAGTCTGTTTTAGATTAACTAGTTCCGACATGGGATCTTCATACAACAATGCCCCAAATCTTTCATTCAAAGCCCTCACATATTCCCCCCAATGTGGTAGATCCCTAGTTAATCGATTTTTCATAAATATTTGATGCCATTGCAACGCCTTACCTTCCAAATGAACCGCGGCTATCTTCACCTTTGCTTCCAGTGGTGTGTCATCCACCTCAAAGAACTGCTCGCACTTGTAAATCCAGCCACGTAAATCCTCACCTCCAAATTTAGGGAACTCAACCTGTGCAAAGCGAGTAGGGGCTTGGTATGTTTGATGCCATGGTGTCTTCCTGGTCATTTGCGATTCCTCTACTGTATCCTCGACTCCACTGCCCACATATCGGCCTTCTCCCGAAGGACCCACTTGCATATCCCTTACTGAAGATGCAATCGCAGCAATCATGTTTCTCAGATCGTCAATGGATTTCTTGGTTTCATCAGAGTTAGCACGCAGTTGATCCTTCAAGCCGTCCATTTCCCGACGCATTTCAACACCTCGCGTTCCATCTGCCATCGGAACCAGTCGCCGTCAATCCGGGGATCGACGGCTCTGATACCACTGATACGGGTGATATCAAATGGGAGATTTCACAGTTAAACCTCAGGGAACCGAAACAATGAATCGATCCCGGTGATAGTTCAACACCTACATTCGTATATCAAACTCGAGAAGAAAGAAGAGAGAATTCTTGGCACAAATACTTGTCTACCTTTTTTATTCATACTTTTCCAATATATACAATAGTTTGCTATAACAGAAATGAAAGAGGAAAGAGATGATTACAAGGGCGTAATTTCAGCTAACCTAGTAACCTTCTATTTTGGGTTGTTTAACCTTAATTATATAAACCTTAAGTAATCCTTCAGCTGACGTTGATCTTGATTTGCCACGTGTCTGTATCACCTCTGCTTGATTGAATGAAAGACGTGATTTAACTTACAAAAGTGCTTCTTCCTTTGTTTATTTTATTACGTTTTTTGTATCCTTCCAAATGGCCTGTAACAGTTTCACCAGGAAATCTTCTCAATTTCGTTCGAATTTCAGTTGGGGTTTGCTAAATACTGTCGAATTTTGTAATTGGATGAAGTAATTATGTGATCTGATATTTTTGAAAAAGGGAAGGAATAACAATAGTAAATGGCGGTTAATATGGAACAATTCGAGACGTATTTCCAGAGGGTAGATTTGGATCGGGATGGAAGGATCAGTGGAGCTGAAGCTGTTGGTTTCTTACAGGGATCCAATTTACCCAAACAAGTCCTTGCTCAGGTCGGTAGATTTTTGTTACGTTTTCTAAATATGAGTGAGGAACAATACTCCTTGTATAGAAAACTAGGAAGAAATGACACTAAAATATTTTTTTTCTCCTTACACATCCAAATGAAATGACAATGCTCACTAACTTAGATAAATATCACCACTAACATAAACCACTAATCTAAAATAACTAACCACTAAATCACTACTATGACTAATTCAATTGAAATAACTAATGAACTTTAAATTGCAAAATAATAATTCTAGTCTTCAACATTAATTTGGGCTTCTCTGTTGGATTCGGCCCAACGGGCATATCAATTTTAGTTTTATTTATTGATCTTTTGATTTCGTTGTGGATTGTCTCCCTTTGGATGTTAGTAGTTTTCTGTAGCGTGTAATGGGGTTATTAGACTGAAAATGAACCAAGGTACTTGATATTCGTTTGTTAAAAGCTCATTTTTTAGCATATGAAACCACGCTTGGAATGTCTTTTGTCTGTTAGATGAGTTTAAAGCAGGGTTTGTGGTCGGTTAGTGAAAATGATAAAATATGTGCAAAACAACTCAAGCTACTCGAGGTCCACTAGTGCTTGGCTTGATTAACAATCAAACCAAGTCCGGACACAAACTTTGAAGCTCTATAATAATTTACAGCCTATGTGTTATGGCGTAGTAGTTAAACTCGTGTTTAAATCTGCTGGGTTGAATTTTTAGTTATTTAGATATTTTGAAGGATTGAAATGTTTTTATAGATGTAGCAGTTTCGTATTGAACCACATGTTTAATGGTTTTAGTGATTATTTGAAGTTGGTCATTTTCCCATACTAATCAACTCAGCAATGGGTAAGATAATCCTTCTAGTACTAATGAAAAGGTAGTTTTGCTTTCCCTACTACCTTTCTTTCCTTTTGATGCTATGGGTGTTTAATGTTTTTCTGTCAATCATGTTCTTCTAATTTCAATTATTCTTATGGGTAAAATTTACTTCATGACATTTTTTTATAACTTTGACCAAGGTTGAAAACAATGAGAATGTGTTTTTTGATTCAGCTTGAGTTCTCCCGATCAAAAATGCAAGACCTTGTGAGTTACTTTACTATGACCATATATATACTTATCTTCCAATCATGGTAGCGTCACACATCTTTTACAAATGTTACAAGTTCGTAATGGTCAATTTCTTTTTCTTTTTGTGTTGAAAGGAGGAATCTAGTATGCTTTCCGTGGCTTCTTTTTTAACCTTTTTCCTTTGTTTATCAAAATATTATTTCAGGTGTTGTACAAAAGTAGATGTGATAATCGACTCAATGAAATTACAGAAAGGGCTAGAGCAGACAAGGCTGAGGTATGCTTTAAGATCACACAAAAATGCTTCTGTATTAAAATTTGCGCCTTTTCTTTCCCCTTTGTGATAGAACTTAAATGTAAATCCAAATTCAAGAACAAGATGTTCTTGCCCAAGCTACAAGCTCGAAAATTCAATAATAATTCCATAATCCAAAAACAATAATCCAATGACCTATTTATGCGAAACCCTAATCTCCCTAGAGTCCGGCCCGTAAAGCGGGAAACATAAAACATAACTCAAATGAATAAAACCAAAGCAAATAAATTAAGACTGAAAGTAATTAAACTCGATCCGGCCCATATGGCCCATCCGATACACGAGCAGGGGCTTTGCCGGAATTTGCTCCACATCAACTCCATCCCCCTTAAAAGTCACCTTGTCCTCAAGGTGGAAATATGGAAATTGGCCCTTCAAGGCTGCTTTTTCCAATTGCGTCCCGTCATCCAGCTCGTCCCCACCTTCCGTGAGCTCGAGTGCGGTCAGTTCGACCGGTTCTGCCTCATCACCCTCGCTTACTAGCAATACTCGTAACTGCTTATGCGGGCATACGTGTAAAGGGGGTCCTTGACCTCGTCCCAGCCCCCCTCCACCAATCGGAGGTCGCGAGTTGCTCTACCTTGGTCACCAGTTCAAGCCTTTGATTTTTCTGCCTTATTTTGCCTTTCTAGATACAGTAGTCGCCTACACCACCATTGTTATCCCGAAATCATTTGTGATCCTGGTCCCAATCACCATCCAAATCCCCTTCATGCAACCACTTACCTTGTCAACATTTTCTCCCTTGCTCTGAACTCTGTCACCCCTTAGCACCACTACCTACATATACAGGCCCTACCTCAAGAAAGACGCCACTCGTTATTATTGCATTTTATACAAAACCTACAATTCAACTTCTCAGGAACATAGTGTATAAAACTTGACTAAAGAAATGAGGGAATGGCAGTTTCAACTGTTGGAGAGACCTTTTGCTGATAATATTTTAAATTCTTCTGAACATAAATCTTTTTCAGAACATGATTGTTTCCCTATAAAGTATTCAGCTCTCCAATTAGTCTTCATCTTGGGACAAGATAATTGATAGAATGTATATTGTGCTTGGTTTTTCATTCACATTAATGATATAATACTGGTCATATCTTAAGGTTGGACACCTGGGATCCCAGCAATATGGGATGAAGATTGGGACAAGTTTGAAGAGGAAGGTTTGGCATCTCTTGCATTTTAACTGAGAATTTGTCCTACCTTTTTTTTTACCTTCTTATAAACCTGCCATTTTTGCTGCTGATATATAGAGATTCAATGAAACACTAACTCTAAACATGTGATGGAATGCTTACTTTGTTGCCTAGGGTTTTCATTTGACGTTGCTGTTTCTGCGAATGCAAAGTCAGCATCCGTTGAGAAAGAAAGTTCTTCCCCAACTCGTAGCTTTTCGCCTGACTCAGAGATAAATGCTGATGCCACATCTAAAAAGCCCTTGAGTGAAATGGAAAGTGCCTTTGAGACAGAATCAGTTTACAGCGCAGATGAGTTTAATAGCCCACGAGGAAGTCCAGGGAGGCAAACCACATATGAAAGTCCACCTCGCAGATAACCATTTCAGGAAAAGCTCCGATGGAGATGCTGCAGGTTTTGGTTGCTTCATCTTTGAAAATTATCGGTAATCCAAAACTTTGAGTGCTTACTCTTTCCTCATCCTTTTTACTTTTCCTGGCTTAACAGAAACTTTGAAGAGCCTACTTGGGGCGATTTTGATAACAACTAAGGCAAGTAATCCCTCTTGCATGCTTGTTTCTATTGTTTTTATGGGACGTATAATGCTAATTGAAGAAGGTGCAAGTCATTCTGCTGTATATGTTCTGCTTCATAATGAAAGTGCTCGAACGCAAAACCTTGGTTTAAATAAAATGTAGGATAAAATTATTATACAACTTGACATGTCGCGATGAAAATTGTTTTTCACCCTCAACCCTAATCCGTTACATACAGTCCAACCCACCATTACAACAATGCAAAAAGTGAAGACAAAAAGACACACCAGAGCGACGCTCTCTTAATTACAATCTCATGTCCTTATACGTAAATAAAGTGGAATTAAAAAAGTTGCCGCTTTTTAATTTGATATTACCCTCCGTATGAGCCAATATATGTATCTCATCACATGCAATTTTAATTTTCATATTTTTGGTAAACCATTGCTTCATTTACTTTTATCATACAAATGCTATTTAGCACCCCCATTGAATTGAATTGTTAGTATGTGAAGCCCATCTCTGGTTTTCATTTTTTATATTACTGATATCCTACTATCATTTCAATTTTTTTCTGGCCGGACACCGATCATGGGAAGCATGAAGACAAATATTTCTTCGGGTCTAGTGAGTTTGGTGGAAGCCCAGAAAGAAGCAATTCCCCTCAAGCATTTCCAGTATGTGTATACAAGAGAGAACTATTGGAATGAACGTATATAAAAGGGGAAACCCTTCTATACACGGTTTCACATCTGTGTTTTCCTTCTATAGCTTGATCTTGACCGTTAGATTTATCACAACAGAACACTATATTTCTCTTGATTTATTTGAGTTTTTTCATCATGTTTTTGGGATGAATCATGTCAAAAAAATTGCTAAGAGACATATACTAGTTCAAAAATTCACCTGAGTTTTGTCACTGGGAATTGCTCTCTCGCTGAAGTAATTTGCTTGATTTATCTTCAATATTCGCTAATTTGCCAAATGACTTCTCAGCTGCAGCTTCCAGATGGTGCAATGCTTCTTCACAAGATCTCACAATTTCCAAATCTTCGACTTTATCAGCATCCTCATCTTTGACACTTATCGATTCCATGTTTAATGGCATTTCACTACATGTTATGCTATCCCTGGTTGATGATTTACCGCTATCTGTGTGCAATGAGCAAGAAGATATTTAATTATTCAACATCAACTCAGAGGAGGAAAGGAGAATATTATCTCATTTGGTGATAAATGACAGAATAGAAATTATTAAAATTTCCAAACCTTCAGCTGTGCGGAAGAGTTGCTAAAATTTATTTTACACACGTCATTTTCTTCAGAATCCTTTGAATTGCTGCTAATACAAGCACCATGATTTGAGGAACTAGAGTTATACAAGCATTTGTGATCCTCAAGGGGGGAGCATCCTGTATATTAACATGCTCACAGTCTCTGAAGTTGGGATCCAAAGACGAGAGCTTGATGCACCTGCTAGAATGAATTGTCTCCATAACTTCACCTTGTGCTGCATAAGATCATAGGTTCCAAGTGTCAGGCTATTACTAAGTTTCGACAAATAGCACTTTGAGCTTTAAAACATTCAACTCAAAAACAACCAAGGTTCATTTCACAAAACAACTTTTCATAATTACTTGGAGATAATCATTTAATCTCCAATGACAAATGGGGAACAGTAATGCGATAATGACATACATCTGCTGTCTGTTTCAGATCCCAGCACATTCAGTCCCTTCCTATCACATGTTTCGGGAGAATCCATACAAACTGTATGAATGGTTAACCAGCGATTGTTTAATGCCCATCTGCTGAACAACCCCCACAAATGTAAGAGACTGGAAAAGGCAAAACCAACTTCATTGCAACTGATAGGTCACCTGTAAGTTTCTGGAGTTACTTGGCTGCTATCTGTCTCTGACAAGGTCCCAGAATTCTTTTGGCTAACTTTCAAAATATGACTTTGCGATCCAAGAAATAAACAATCTTGCTGCACCCCAACCTAATGGCATAAGTCATGAAATTATGAATGAGCAGAATTACTCCAAGAAATACAGTGAATTAGTGTAGTTGGATAACAAATTTGAATCTAGGATATTGCTACAAACGATTAAAATACAACTTATCATATGAATTCAAAATACCAGCTAAAAACAGAAAATGTGCTTTACTCGAACAAAAAATAGGAATCTTAATTTCACCAGTTGTCATGTGTTGTACCTTGAATGGAGTGGAATCTATATGCATGGGCGGGGAATGGATAGTGACTTTAGATCTTGCCCATTTTGGAAGTCTAGATACGCTGAAACTTAAATCCTGCATTTTCTGGAGTCCTACCTCAGAAAACCATTTCCTTGTGAGTTTGGTTCATATTTCCATTTACAGATGCTTCGTTGCTGTAGCCTTTGTGCTGGTGGTCAATCTGATTAGAAGTCGTGGACTGATTTCTTAATTTCGGCAAAAACTCGATGGAATCTCCCTTAGTTCTTAGCAGCAACTTTGAAGATAGAACAACAGGGAGTTTCCAGACAAATATACAACCATCAGCAGCAACCTAAAGTCACCAGAAAAATCAACAACCATACAGAAAATTGGAACTATAGCAAATATGGAAATAACTTGAGTAGATTAATGAAGGGTAATGAAAGATGGCATGCGCCTTTTTTGTTTATCTGGTTTGCTAATTTCCTCAAGTTTCCACATGAAATCTGATAATATGCTACTCAAGTAAAATAAATAATTGTCTTGTGACGTCCCTTTTTTTTTTCAAGGTTAACTTTAATTAAGACAATGTTGATTCTGGTCTCAGGATGAGAACTTTGCACCATAGAGGACAAAAAGCACTGGAAAGTTCAAACATATATTGAGCCAGTCAGGTTTAGGTTGACAAAATCAAGCAAACCTCAAAGCAGCGCAGAGGGATTAAATAGCCCTAAGGAGAAAGACCTAATGCAAGTTAGTCGAAATTTTATGAATAACATTTGAACTGAAAAAATTAACAATATGGAAAGATAATAGAGGATTGTGTTATCCATTTTCATAAGATTTAGCTGTTGCATGATAGGCTATGCAGGCCATTAACAAGCACTACTAGCAACAGAAATGTGACTTAGAGAAAGTGGCTTACGGTAATAAGATGCTTGCAGTCAGGCAAAAAGATGATGCCTGTTATAACATCACCGTGCCCTGTTGCTTGTGCAACCATCTTTCCCGTTAAGCACTCGTAAATGCAGATACATCTATTAGAGTAAGAGCATGCTAGGTAACTGCAGCTTCCATCAGTAGCTACCTGCAGGTACAATGTAAGACCTCTAGATGAAACCTTTCTACTCTTACAGTGTGCACTGCATACCTTTATCGTTTCACCAAATTCTCCTTCATGCTGTAACCATTTAATATGTTTTCCAGATTGAATATCAAAAGCATCTATCTTCTTGTCCTGTGAGATGTCATAATATCCATTATCCAATAAAGAATACTCCCAAAGAATTAAATTATAAGTATATACGAATGTGGACTGCGTGTAAGTATTAAACAATTGCTTAGTCAGCTGAGGAAGCGTGTTGCATGACTGCATCATGTAAACTGACAATGCAAAGGCACAGAATCTTTCCTTCGTCGTCCTTACCTGTAAAAGCAATGTTCATCTGAGGATCTACAGCCACATCAGAAATAATTCCACTAGTTGCAATCCTGTGAAGACAAGAAATCTTGCACTCCGTATCACTCGCTTCTATGCTATGAAGAACCAGGGAACTACAAATAGAAACAGAAAGCAGTTCACATATAAAGGCAAAAATATTCACCAATCATTGTATGTGCAAACCACATTGGAAGTTTTTCATAACATTCAAAAGGAAAAAACATTTAACAAAAGAAGATAGTCTAGAACCCAAATGGCTGGGGGTGTAAACACTATAACAAACACGAAAAGGCCAAATATTTTTGGCTGTAGACTTTGTATACCAAAATGAATTAACTTCTTGTCATTCACCTAATTCAAGAAGTAACATGCTCTGAGGGAACTCACCTATCAGCACCACAACTTAGAATCTTGCTGCCATTTCGGGCAACCTTTACTGCAGTAACGGCAGAAGAATGGAAGGCAATGCTTCCAAAGAGATTAAAATTCCTGTTGTCAGTGCAGAAGAATGAGATGATATTCACAATGTCCACTTAAAGAATTTCACAAAGTCTCAAATTAAACCTGGTAACATCAAAAGTGCCATGGATCGAAATCCAGGGAATGAGATACCTTTTGCAACAGAATCTCTTTCAAAGATTCCAGCACCCACTGCAGTGAGTGTGGGAGAAACAGAGCATATTTTAGGAAAGGTCATATGGGTCAAAGGAAATTAGAGTAAACCCAAATGAAAATGTCAAGAAAATAGAAATTACCTAAACACGAGGCTCCACCGGCGCGGTCATCCCCCATTAGAGAAGAACCATGTTCTGACAAGGTAGATTGTAGTGCCAGATCCCACAATCTAATAGTACCATCGGCTGAACATGTAGCAAAAGATAATCCACCAGAACAACCTTTAGCAACACATGAGAGGGATGGATCATGCATATATTCACATGGAACACTGTTAATGTCCCATATGCATCCACTATGTGATACAAACACGCAAAACCTGGTTGTTGATTTTTCTGGTGACTTTAGGTTGCTGCTGATGGTTGTATATTTGTCTGGAAACTCCCTGCTGTTCTATCTTCAAAGTTGCTGCTAAGAACTAAGGGAGATTCCATCGAGTTTTTGCCGAAAATAAGAAATCAGTCCACGACTTCTAATCAGATTGACCACCAGCACAAAGGCTACAGCAACGAAGCATCTGTAAATGGAAATATGAACCAAACTCACAAGGAAATGGTTTTCCTAGAAGGTAGGACTCCAGAAAATGCAGGATTTGAGTTCAGCGTATCTAAACTTCCAAAATGGGCACGATCTAAAGTCACTATCCATTCCCCGCCCATGCATATAGATTCCACTCCATCCAAGGTACAGCACATGACAACTGGTGAAAATAAGATTCCTATTTTTTGTTCGAGTAAAGCACATTTTCTGCTTTTAGCTGGTATTTTGAATTCATATGATACTCCAGAAACTTACAGGTGACCTATCAGTTTCCGTAGTTGCAATGAAGTTGGTTTTGCCTTTTCCAGTCTCTTACATTTGTGGGTGTTGTTCAGCAGATGGGCATTAAACAATCGTTGGTTAACCATTCATACAGTTTGTATGTATTGTCCCGAAACATGTGATAGGAAGGGACTGAATGTGCTGGGATCTGAAACAGACCGCAGATGTAAGGTAGCTATGTCATTATCGCATATTTGCATTACTGTTCCCCATTTGTCATTGGATGCTACCAGATTAAATGATGAGCCAGGATGTACCATGCATAAAGTTCCTGTAAGTAAACAGGGGATTAGTATTTATCAGTAGAAAGAATGTTCAATTCACTGATCATATACTTCCGTGTACTGGTACAGTAAGTCGTTACCTTTTTCTGTTACTGCATAGAAAAGTATCTGTTCACCAAATGTGATTAACAGAGCTACTACTCATCCACCAGGGAGATGTAACAGCTGCGAATGACCATTCCTTGTGATGACGAGGATCAATTTCCTTCTGAATGGTCACAGACACAGATCTAGTACCTACACGAGATCCAGGGAGCCATCTAACTTTCCAAAACTTCAAGTGATTCTTCCCAGAAGTGAGTATGAATTTTTCATCCAATGAGAAGCCAATAGATGCAATAGGAGATGACATTGAAAATGCTTTAACTTTTGCAGCTAAAATTTTCCTTCGCCAATCCCAGAGACAAGATACATCCATCATGAGGAAATCCACCAGATAGCAGATGTTTGCCTATTCTTAATAAATAGGATTGTCAATCAAGAATGATAGGTTTGTCAAGGAATGCAAGTACAATTTATTTTTCAAAATTGATTAAGTTAAACTGACCATCATGTGAAAGGGACATGCATGCTACACCATATTGATGACCTTTTAGCTCACATATAAAAGTTAAGGTGGCACAATCCCATATCAGTATTGCAGGTTGAGGTCCTGACTGGAACACAATGTCAAAAGAATAAAATAAGAAACATGAGTTCATAGAACTTTATTAGGAACATCAAAAAGTCCATATAAGTGAATACATATTAAGAGACTCCCCTCCCCTCTCAAGGTAGTTCAGTCACCTAAGAGTAGAGGTAGAGTATTGTATACCTGATCTTCTCCGAGAACATCATATAGGAGAAGATCAGGTTTACTCTCTTAGTTATTCAAAGAGCAGCAGAAGCAATTATCTCTTAGTTAAACCCCCCCCCCAAGTGCAGTCTATAATCAGAACTAAGGTATATTTGGTCCGTATATGAGTCACCCTAACTGAAACAGTTAACCTCTAAAACCGAATATAATGCTGGTCATTATTTACATGAATTAAAAGCTCTATTACTGAGAAGACAGATGCATTAAGACATTGCTACATAATATACTTCGAATTATTGTTTATTACTGTACATAGTTGTGAATGGCGCACGCCACGGCCGGCCACGTTCATGGCGCACCCTCAACGCCATGAACCGTGACACCTATCTTCGGTATGGCACACACCATGGCGCAATTCTTGCCATGGTGGGCACCTTGAAAGCCCGAAATGGCACACCTTTTTGAAGTTCAACATTAAATTGTTTTCTTAGTTCAAAATCAATGGTCAATACTCAAGTAGGTAAATTGGGGGAAATTTGGATACACAACTTTTAAACCTTCAAAATTAGGCACCAAATCAAAAAATCTACATTGGGCTCCAACTTAGAAGAAACCCTAACATCTAGTATATTGTTGATTATATTAGTATATACAATTATTTTATTTTTATAACTTTTGCTTTTCAAAACGCGTGCCACGCCGCTAGAACTAGGAGGAAACCATATAGTTTGTATAGCTCCCTAAGCTTGTTGCCGCTCCGCGCTATTCGCCATTAATAACTATGTTACCATAAAAGCATTTCATAAACTAAAGATCCTAGAAACTCGAAATTCCCCCACTCCAAAAAACAATTTCACCAATAACAAAAAGAAATGAAATCAAGCAATTTGACCTCTCCCGCGGCAACAATACTTGCATCACGCGATAAACTAACGCAGCTCAACGGCTTTGCAATTCTACTCGGCGCCACGAGCTGCGACTGAAAACCTGAATCTACATCGTATAACACCACCACACATCCAGCAATGTAAGAAGTGCTCATTCCCATTTTTGGTAGTTAATCCAACTACTTCCTCTAAAACCAGCTGCATATACGTTAATTAAAGCACAAATCTCAATTATCAACAACAAAAATAATTAGAAAATGGTGAGCAAGATAAGTAGCTTATTTTGCTGTACCGACATTGTAAGGCAGCTTATTTCGATCTCGACTTCGCTTTTTGATGTTCTTCATCATTTCTGTACGTTATGTCACTTTTGAAATATATATCGGCTCTTCTTCGGTGCGCTTCGCTGCAATTCGTCCAGTGCGAACTAAAAGTGTTATTTTGGTTGCGAATTCACTCTCTAAAAAATATTTTACTGAAGCAAAATTCAAACATAACGAAGAGCAGTGTTAATTGTATTTATGGACTCAATCGTCTATTTTAGGGACAAAAAAATCTCTAAAACACACTACTTACGTGTTTTTGACTTTTGTTGTTAGGGTAGAATTGAGGTATTAAGTTTTGACCCCTTTGTTATAGCAGCATATGAAACATATAACTCCCTAGGATTTGATGGTCAAACTGGTTGGAGTTGACTCTGATAAGTATATTGGGTCAAATTACCAGACTATCCCTGCATTGTTACATAAATTACCAGAAAAAGGGAATAAATACAATTTATCCCATGAATTAATGTTTTTATCATTCAAGGGTTCTGTACTGTTCTTAAACTACCCATTTTCCATAAAGATCTCTACTTTCTATCTCTAATCTATCTATCTATATCTATATCTATATCTATTCTAAAAGTATCAATAATTTACACTACAAATAATTTACACATTTAATTTTTTTATTGCCCAAAATACCCTCATATTATATTATTATAGTCAATGAATATTAATATCAACCTAATGGATTATGAACTTTATAATTATTACTAGGTTGTGCAATGTTTAATAATTACTATTATTGCTATGACTAAAATAATCTATTATAAAAAAAATTGTTAGGATGTTCATGAACTTGAAATTAAAAAGTCATGATATTTCAATGTGTATATGAATCAGAATTTTCGAATAAAGTTAATATTGTGAATATGAATGGTTCAAATTCGAAAATTGCTTATATATACTTTGTTTGGGTAGGTAGTTGTAGTGCATAGATAGCTAAATCGAACCAATGCAAATATTTGTAATTTTAAAGAGTAAGCAGTCTCTGAGTTATCAAACATCTCATCAACCACCATCTGTGTTTATGGATGTTAGCATACACAGATGTAAATCTTTAAAAATTTGCAAACTGCACGAAGGATTTGATTGCAAACATGACACCAAGATGCGCCATGTGACCATAGTCTGAGAGCCACATGGCTTTTCGAAGTTTTGAATTGGCATAATATTTGATCTTCAATTTCGGCGGTATATGAATCAAACAATATGAGAAGTCGACAGAAATAAACCCACAAACTATGGCAGAAGAATATGAAACACTGACGATTGAGTGAGTGTCAAATGCGAAGTCCATTGGCTCTCTTCTCCAATGCTTAATTTTCTACTTTTTGTATCTTTTATGTTAATTTGTTTATTTGAATTACAAAATATAAGCAAGGAAATTCAAAATTATAACTAATTAATAACTTTGTTTAACATTGGTTATTGCCCTAATGGTTGTTGTTGTTAGTTTTGTTATGTTACTGTTACTTTGGAAATTAGTTAAATAGAAGTAGATATTATGTTAATCTTATTTTGATACATGTTTTCGAGAAATAATTACATGAAAAGATTCATAAAGAAATAAATCAATATAAGCACATGATATGATAGTGGATTGAAGTTTCATGCATATCGGATCTCATTTGCTTACAAGTTTCCGAAATTTCATGTATATTAGATCTCATTTGCTTACAAGTTTCCTTTTTTTTGACCAAATCATCAACATAAATAGCTTTATTTGCAACATAAGTTTTTCTAATGAATTGTGGATCAAGGTTAGCAGATCACTATTAAATATTTGTACTTAAATTAAATTAAGTTTCAATGAGGAACCGTATATTAATTTCCGGATCCTTTATTGAAAAAAATAATAAGTATTTTTATTATTAAATTGCATGAACTTGTTCAAATAAATATCAATATTTATCGTTCTCTTGAATTAATTAAATTGTGTATATTGCTAGATAAATATTCATTAACTATTTCTTAATTTTTGACATTCCTTAGTTTATTTTCTTTCATTTCAACATTATATCAACTAGAGGTAATAAACATCAACAGTGAAAAAATATAATTGAATAATGAAGATGTATAAGATAAAAAAAATATTGGTATAAGTTTAAAATATATAGTCTATTTAGTAACAAGTTACGCAGTTAACTTAGATCTATGTTTTCTGAATGATAAATAATTCAATATCTCCAAAATAACATATTAAAAAAATTAAATTTATTGATGTTTTATTTTTCTATTACATTCAAATATTTAAATTTTCATTCAGTGTTGACTGACTTGCAATGAAATAATATTATTTAACCAAATATATTTATGGAACCAAACATGTTCTATTAGCTAAAAATATTTATTTTGTATATGATTATTACTATGCTAAAAATAAAAATCATATTATAATAACAAGCTAAATATATTTTTTTAGAAATGAAAATTTATTATCAATTATGTTGCTATTATTATCTTTGTTACACATTAGGTTTTACATGCAAACATCAGAATGTTTTATTTTTACATTTTTATCAAAATAATTATTTTATAAATAGAAAGATACATTTAATAATAGCAAGTCGAACAAAAGAGAAATTATTATTCATGTCAATCTATTTTTACTTTATAGTACAAATTACTTTCAATAATTAAGCAACAATAACTTTAATAAGACTTTACCCTTTCATGCAACTGTTAGAAACAAATCTTAAATAGTCAAATTAAGGACACAATAGCTGCGCACTTAAGTCATTTACTTGAATAATATACACATTTAAGTTCACATTACTCCCTCTAAAGAAAATCTTCTCATCTTCTGAGCTAAAGCTATTTGACAATGATAAATATTGTTTTAGAAGTATGTAGCTCCTCTCCAATATCCTTTTAGATGAATGACATCATAATTAAGGATTAGAATGTATTTACTTAACTAACACACTTAATTTAAAGTTATATTTTTAATATTATTTAATTAAATTATAAAACTTAAAAACAAATCTCCTAAAATCTCTCCCCTCATTCTCTCCCCTCTAAATCACATAAGTTACTTAGAATGAATTAAAATTCTATCTCTACTAAAACACAAAAAATATAAAGAATCTTCCTTCTTTTTCTAACATTGAAAATAAATTTAATTTACTTTAGTATTATTTATTATTTATTTTTATTTTTATTTTTATTTATCATAAATATATAAATTAATTAAACATATTTTGCTAAAGAAAATTACAGTAGGTCGTCATAATATTCTAATCAAAATAAAATACTTATCAAGAAAAAAAAAAAGGTAGTCCAAAATCGAAAGTTTAAGAATTAGTTGAATATAATTTTGATTTTTTCAATCAAAGAATGAAAATGATGGGAGGTGAAAATTCATAAAAGAATTTTCGTTGAATTATTGTCTCGATTTTCAGGAAAAAAGGACAAATAAATATGTAGTTGATAGAGATAGAATGTGGGGAGAGATTTTATGAGATTTGATTGTTAGTATTCTTTATTTAATTAATGGTATTAATTTTTAACTTGAGTTAGATGTTTAGTTAAGTAAGCATAATTAATCTATTAGATTATGTTAAAGAAGTGCCTTGAATCGACTATAGTGCGCTTCGCAGAGTTAGTCGGGGGTGCATGGATTACTAATGGAACTCGGTTTTGGGCCTGCAGATACGTGATGGGCTGAGCCTAAGTTAGATTAGTCTATTAGTATTATAAATAGACATGTTCGCAGGTTATTCTGTAACTCTGTAATCTGAAAACAAATCAAAACCTAGCCTCTAATAAAACTCGTTCTCCCTCTGCCCGTGGACGTAGTCAACACAACGTTGGTGAACCACGTAAATTCTGTGTCTCTTATTTACGTTTTCAGTTCCTCCTTTGATTGTTCGATTAATCCATCACATCAGATTAAAATATTAAATCATTTATGATGTGTCATTCATTTAAAGGGTATTGGACACAATTGATGAGAAAAGGTATTGAGAGGTGCCTAATCCAAATCCAACCACTTCCTCAAATTCAAATGAGACTACTATTATTATTATTATGTAAAACTATTTCTACAACACGATGCTCTTTCACAATATTTTTATTCCATCCGGACATGGATTTTGCTGCTCAATTCTCAACTCTAAGAAAACATTAAAATCATAAAAGCAGCAATCTATATCCTTCTAATTAAGTAATTTCAGCCTTTTTTAAAAAATCATTTTCTATTAGATTCTATGTTTTGTTACCCTTTATAGAGTCTTTTGACTAAAAAATACTAGAAATTGGGCCATTGTACTAGAGTTTAATAGGGTCATGAGGTTCACCCCAAAGTTGCACTTTATCTTATATATTAAAGAATCTTAGAATTATATATAAAGTTAAGTTTCATATTAGTTTAATTCAAGAGTATTTTATTTGGCATCTTTAGAAGAAAATTATAGAAATAATGAAAAGAAATATTTTGAATTCCCTAAAAAAAGGAAAAAAGAAGAAGAAATAAAATTGGCAAAGAAAAAAGTAGTTTTTTTCTTCTTTTAATTGTTTAATCGCATATAATATTTTTTTTGAAAATTCACAGTGATGCAAGTCATTTAGATTTTAAAATAATTGTGGGTAGCATCATTGTATTTTACTACTTACTGACAGTTAAATACATTAAGTATTTTTTTGTGAAAATTCATTGTGATGCAAGCCATTTAGATTTTTAAAATAATCCTGGGTAGCACCAATGAATTTGATTACTTATTAACTGTTAAAAACATTTCTTATTTAAATAATATTTTATACACTGAGACAATTAGCAAAAAATTATTAGAAACACCGTCAAATAAATGTTAGTCCAAAAATGGCATGAATTTTTCATATCAAGATATTCATTCAATAAAACCCCATAAATAACTAGATTTAGTATTTTCTTAACCAAGTTATCTTTGACACTTTAGGCTAATAATGAATCTAAATGGTAATAATCGAAATACTTTATAGATATATACACTAATAAGATGTTTAATCACATTAAAAAATTTAACATAGAATTTAAAGTTAATGATTAACTATTGATTTCATATAGGTTTTCAATGGATTCAATTATGATTCTAATTTTGTCACTATATTTCACTATAATTGGGGCTATAGACGAGCATGATGTGATATTTTAGGTACTATATTTTATTATTTAATTGAATTATATATTTAGACTATTAAAAGAAAATATTAGGTTCATATAAAATGTATATGAGTGAGATTTTTAAATTTCCTTTTTTTATTAATAAATATTTTCCAAATTACAAAAGCTAAATTACAATTAACCCCAATAAATATAAACTTGCATATTTAGCTAAACCATTTTTGTATATCTCATATAAACTTTGGCCTATAATCAATAGGATGAAAGATGTCAATCTAAAATCTACTCTTATTGGCTCAATAAAATAAATTCATTAAAATATGTAAGTATACATAAGAGAGGAGTTAATTGATAGATTACACGAGTTTTATCTCAGCCCACAACCACACATATGTTTCAACTTAGAACGATATATTGACAAATATAATATACAAATACATGTAAAATGTTCTATTATATAAATATTTTTTTATTGGAAAAACTAAGTATTATTACAAACACAATATAAAAGATAGTTTACTATACATATAAAATAATATATTAAACTATATATATGTGAATAAAATAGATACGAAATAAACGGGTATGAATTTATAAAATAAATTATTTTGTTACATTGTAATTTATGTTTCATTTTCTCAATTAAATAAGTTTACAAGAATTGATTAATTCTTCCATGTGTATGATTTCAAACGACAGAGGGTAGAAAACTATGTGGTGGTATTGAGATCTTTTTGCACATGATGATAAGCACGCAGCAAAGAAGCTCGAACATTTGATATCTCCACCACTGTTTCTAGAGCTGTTAAAAGTATATATCAAATGCTTGTTACAACATTAGTATTTGATAAAAAGGGACATTCTTTCTTACCTGTCTCGAATGACACTTGGGTTGCACGAAGCTTAGGAGAGACTAATGTCCCAAACATAGACAGCGATTTACATCTTTCTTTTGCAGCCTGCCATTTAAGTTGTAATAAATTATACCAACATACAAACATCGAAGCTACACTACGACTTTACTCATGCAAACTCTGAATAGGAAAAAAAATTACATAGCAGCTGATCTATGTATAACTTAGTCACAAATAGGTTAAGACAGAAAATATTCGGTAAAACATCAAACTATAAACTATTATGAGTAGATCACATCACTAATTTGTTAGTTATACATCTTTAAATCATTAATTTGTTTGCGACAATATAACTATGAGTTTAAAAAAAACAGATTCGAGATAGTTGTTAACTTACTCGATTGTCAGGGGTAACAAGCGATTCACCACCTTCAGCCTTTCTGTCCTCAACTTCTTTACAAGTAAAAATACAAATAATGAATACATAGATGCTAAGAAAGGTGAAAGTCAAATGAGATAAATCGAGAACCACAGTAAATTTCACTACTTTTTATCTCACAAAACATCATTTTTGATCAACCAAATACTATATTCTGCATAAAGTAAAGCTTAACGCAATTTCAAAATCATAAAACTGCTGCAACAAAAGAGTGCAACTTTACCGCGGTAAATGGTTAACTAAGGGAAAAATATCAACATGTTACAGCATTTAACTTATATCATCTTCGGTACAAGAATTTTATAGAGGAAAAAAGAAAAGGAAAATGTGAGAAAACAATTTGGGGTTGTTTGGTTTATAGGGAAAATACCAATTAATCAGGCAAAACTCATTTCCACACAAAAGTGGGAATAGAAAACGAGTGGAGGGATTATATGTTTATATCTCAAGCTCCAACTCTCCCTAGGACCAAACAAACAGGTTTTTTTTTATTTCTTCAATGTTGTTTTCATTTGCCCCACCATTGTCACTTCCTTATAAAATCAGGAATCAAACATGTACTTGTTTACTCGAGGAAAAGTAGGCATCTTTTTAGAAACAATCAATTTATAGAAGTGGAAAGCAAATTCATACTAGTTCTGAGATGTACCCTGATGCTCAAATCGCGGGCTATTGGACTTGTTTTGCAACAATCCATCATCCTCAAGTTTGGCTCCCTTTTCAGGACCATCAGAGGATATCCATTTGGACAACCGCAACCGCTGTAACTCTATATCCGTCTCATCTGAAAAAATAAAAACACATCAATCCCGGACAAACAAAAGGCAAATTAAATAGCAATACATGTTTTTTCTCTTTTTTATGAATATGAATTCCACATACAGATAAAGTCTGGCTCTACTAATTACTGTGCACATGACACTTTGAAGGTCAAACCGTTAAGCCTCACAATTCTTATGGATAATAAATTTTTTCATGGAAAGATGATCATAAACAATTAAAATACCGTTTTCTACCAACAAGGTTGTTGAAGCATGGTGAGGCTTGAGGTCGAATAAGGTGCTATTGACACGAGATGCACCCATTGAATGGCGAGCACTGGCTAACTCCAGCCATCCCTGAAATTCAAGATACACTAAGTTTTCACTTTCTCCAAGCAAGCAACTATTAATAGGTTATAAAAGCAATCAGATATTTTAGATCAGCCACAAAGAAGAGTTTCCTTAGAATAATATGGTAACAAAATATATTAAACGAACACCTCAATGAAGAGCTTGAAGTGCTAGAAGGGCATCTCACATCTAATTTAGCTAATATCTCATATAAAAAAAATAGATGTTAATTTATTTATTTTCAATTTTCAGCCACAACTACAAGCTTCTGAATGACTAAATTAGAAATTACAAGCATCAAGATTCAATTTTGTTCGAACAACAAGATCCAAGGAGCAAATGGGTACTCCAATTAATCAAAGATTCAACATAAAATTAGCATGGGATGCCCTAATTGCAGAATAAAATAAAAAATCATATATACCTGCCGAAGAGCTGAAGATAAAGAATCCATGAGGATCAGATAAGTATCCATGGAATCCAAGAAATCCAATGTATGATTTTCTTCTTCACTTTCCGAAGTTGATTCAATCTTAGTCTCGGAGCTCTGCATCTTTTGATGATTGATCTTAATTTGGTGAGAACAAAATATTGTTGAATTTGACTCTTTGTTTCTACGTATATCTCTCTTTTTATATGTAGCAATCTGAGATTTATGTCCAACGATAATTTACATTAGTTGTTTGTTTCTCGATATGATAACGTAATTAAAAAATATATTAAGATTTAAAAAATATACTAAATAAAAAATAAATTATAATATTACTTATTATTAATAAAAATTTATTCAATGTTACGTGTACAAAGTCAAATTAGCTCGGTCAGTCAAAAGCTCATTGTATATATTTAATCCGAGCTTAAGAAAATTATCATCTAAACTGAGTTGAACATGTAAATTAGTCCCTGATAAGTGTATGAGTTGAGTATGAGATTAATATAACTCAATCCAAAATAAACCAGATTATTTTAAAATTTTAGAATGTATATTAGATATTAATAGTATTATTTATATCATATACTTCAAAATAATATTATTTTTAAACAATTTCATACATACTTTGACTTTTATACAAAGAAGTTAAATTTAATTAAGAATTTAAGACTTGGAACTTGGAAGCATTTTTGGCATTAATCATGGAGGTAAGTCCTTTTGTTTTAAATATATTTTTGCTTTTTCATAAAACTACTTAATTGTATAAAGATTAATAGGTTGTTAGAGTAGAATATACAAATGAAAATGTTTGCATTCATCTATATTTTTCAAAAAAGAAAAAGAAAAAGAAAAACATATCGATTCGACCAAAAGAATGAAAGAAAAGAAATTGCTATTTTCCGTCTTCCTATTCTTATTTCTTCACGTGCTGTTGCATGGCAATTCGCTTTTTGCTAAATGATTTATGTTAACGTTAGGAGTTTTAAATTTGTATTTAATAAGTGTAATTTAATTTATTAATCAATTATGCAAAATTAGTATTTTATATACATTTTAGGGTAAAATGCACTTCAGCCCCCAAAAAATTTGTATTTTACATTTTCCCCCACAAAAATAAGACATAACCCATTAAATTTTGATATATGCATAACTTTACCCAAATTACTATTTTCCGGCCAAATTTTGATTGGAAATCATTTAAACAATTTTCGTCAAGAGCATTATCATCTTTATTATTTTTTCGTAATTCTCTCATATGCTCGGATTTGGGCCCAAAAACGTTGTACTCCTCTAATATATCATCTTAGGATTCCGAAATTCACATCATGATCTCATCCTACATTTGTTGTAAGTACCTAGCTATATTGATAAGTTTTTTTCCTGTCATTCTTTATATGCAGGATGATATTATGGTGAGAATTTTGCAACTCTAAGATGATATGTTAGAAAAGTAAAACGGTTTTGGCTCAAATCCATGGATCTGAAAGAATCACAAAAAAAAAAAAAGATGATAATGTTCTTGACGGGAAAATCATTTAAATGATTTCCGAGCAAAATATAACCGGAAAATGATAATTGGGACAAAACGATGCATACATGATACATATGTCAAATTTTTAAGGGGTTATGTCTTATTTTTGTGTTTTTAAGAGAAAAATACAAAATACATCGAGGGGTGAAGTCTACTTTACCCTACATTTTATAATAAAAACAAAATTTGTTAAGTTGAGCAAACCTCAAATAAGCTCGATGCTTGTGCTATACATGAATTGAGCCAAATAAAAAATAATATAAGCTGAGTTTGAGTATATAATTAATATGTCCAATATAATTTGAGCATTATTGACAAGTTTACTAATTGGAAATTTGGAATGTGGCGAAAATTCGCAAAACCTAATACATCTTGTAATTACAAAATAAATGAAGAGACGTATAACAATTATTTTAAAATTTTCAAAATCTTACGTATAAAGTTTTTATCTATGTATTTGGCGATGTGCACCATAATTGTATGCACATTTTAATACTTATTTCAACATTCATAGTCCTCTTATCCAGGGTCAATTTTTATAAATATCAACTATAAAATATATTTAACTAATATCATATTATTTTTTGTTTTATCATATTATTTCTCACGTGAATTAATTGAATCATTTTATTTAGCACTTGGGTCCAATAATTATATGCACATTTTAATACTCATTTTAACATTCTTTTATAAATATTGACTATAAACATACTTAACTAATATAATTTTATCTATTATTTTATCATATAATATTTCTTATATGGATTAATTGAATCATTTTACACATCATCAATAGCCAAAATCTCATTTTAATCCTATTAATTATTTTCATGATTTCATCTACTCCAATCAAATTTAAAAACTACAATCTTACATAGGGAGCAAAAAGATCAACTTAATAATTGAACTGAAAATACACATAAAACAAAATACTATGAATATAGTATACGTACATACATGATACATATACATACTTATATACGTATATGTATCTTAGCACAAGTACAGCGTGGACCATTAGCTACTCAGTCAACTTTAGACAAAAACTCTTCTTAATTTTATATTTATTAGTGTTTTTATATTTCCTCTTTCTTCTTTTTCTTTCACCCCCGCAAGGATTCATGATTGCAGATTCATGGCTTAATAATCTGAAGCGAAAACTATCCATTTTTTGTGATTTCTTGGCATAATTTTGGTCGATATTGGAGAAAACTCCGTAGATTTTCTAAAGGTAACGATTTTTTTAAATTATTTTTGGCTTTTCCTTTCTCTAGAATAATTGAAATGCATATTGAATGTTGGTGAACTGTGTGATGACTTAATTCTTGTTTTTTTATCTTGTTAGATTGGAATAATTGTATTTTTGGGATTGATTTTTTAGGGGTTTAGGTTGAATGGATTTGAAGCTTGATGTCATTTTGCTTTAATTTTGGTGTTTGTCATCCAACTTCTAAGTCTTTGTTCTGACTTTACTCGTATTTGAATATGAATTCTGGAAAATCAAAAGAAGTAATAAATGTTGCTGTTTCTAATAGTTACACATATTTGATGGCTGGAAGCTGGGATCAACCAGATGATAGTTATCATTTCGAGAGGCTACGTATAGAACCAATTTACGATGCATTCTTATGCCCTTTGACAAAACAAGTTATGCGAGATCCCGTTTCTTTGGAAAACGGGCAAACATTTGAAAGAGAGGCTATTGAGAAATGGTTAAAAGAGTGCAGGGAGAATGGAAGAAGGGCCGTTTGCCCCATTACGTTGAGAGAATTGAGAAGCACTGAACTGAATCCAAGCATTGCTTTAAGGAACACTATTGAAGAATGGAATGCTAGAAATGAAGCAGCTCAAATCGACATGGCTCGTAGATCATTATCCTCCACCAGCCCAGAGAACGATACTATGCAGGCCTTGAAATTTGTTCAACACCTTTGCCTGAAAAATGGCTCAAATAAGCATGTGGTCCGTAATGCAGAGTTAATGCCACTGATCGTTGATGTGCTGAAGAGCACTAGTCGTCAGGTTCGATGTGCAGCTCTGGAAACACTTAGAATTGTGGTGGAGGAAGATTCTGATAATAAGGTTGTTAAAGGCTGATAGTTTTTTCTGCATTTTCTTATTCCTATTTCTTTTACTAATCACAGCATGCTAAAAAAAATTGAAAAGGTTTCAAAATAAAACACAAATTTACACAATTTGAAGTGGGAAAACTTGTTTTGCAGGAAATAATGGCTGAAGGGGACACTGTGAGGACGATTGTAAAGTTCTTGAATCATGATCAATCGAAGGAGAGAGAAGAAGCTGTTTCTTTGCTTTACGAACTTTCGAAATCAGAAAAACTATGTGAAAAGATTGGTTCGGTTAGTGGAGCAATTCTGATTTTAGTTGGAATGGCTAGCAGCAACTCGGAGAATGTTTTAGCGGTCGAAAAGGCTGATCAAACGCTTGACAATCTGGCACAAAGTGAGAATAATGTGAGACAAATGGCTGAAAATGGAAGACTACAGCCTCTCCTCGCACTGCTACTTGAAGGTTTCACTCTCAACCTGAACTACTCTACTTGCATTGCATTGCAGTTCATTATATGTTTATTACTACTTTGATTTTTTGGAGTGATGATTTTTGGAAAAGAAAGTTAAATTATTTCCTAGAAAAATGAAATAGGACATTATTTATTGAATGGAGAGAGTTTAACATTATTATTTGCAGGCTCTCCGGAAACTAAATTATCCATGGCCGCATACCTTGGCGAACTGACTCTAAACAACGACGTGAAAGTGTATGTGGCTAGGACTGTTGGATTTTCACTGATCAATCTTATGAAGCATAACAATATGCAATCCCGAGAAGCTGCTCTCAAAGCTCTAAATCAAATCTCATCAGACGAATCAAGCGCTAAGGTATTGATAGAGGCCGGTATACTTCCCCCTCTCGTCAAGGACTTGTTCACCGTTGGATCAAATCAGCTGCCCATGAGGCTGAAAGAAGTTTCCGCCACAATTCTCGCAAATGTTGTTTATTCAGGCCATGATTTTGACGCAATCCCGGTCGATCCTGATCACCAAACACTTGTCTCGGAGAAAATAATTCACAAATTTCTATATCTTATTAGCAACACGGGCCCTTCAATAGAGTGCAAGCTTCTTCAGGTCCTTGTCGGGCTTACCAGTTCTCCTTCAACTGTATCCAGAGTGGTCTCGGCTATTAAAAGCTCTGGTGCCACTATTAGTTTGGTTCAATTCATCGAAGCACCACAAAGGGATTTACGTTTAGCTTCGATAAAGCTTCTTCAAAACCTGTCTCCACACATGGGACAAGAACTAGCTGGTTGCCTACGTGGCACGTCTGGCCAGCTAGGCAGCCTTATCAAAGTCGTAACAGAGAATGTGGGAACAATCGAGGAGGAGCAAGCGGCAGCAGCCGGGCTTTTATCTGACCTTCCGGAAAGAGATTTAGGCCTAACGAGACAAATGCTAGATGAAGGGGCGTTTGAATTGTTCATTTCAAGAATAATTAGAATTCGACAAGGCGAAACAAGAGGGGGCCGTTTTATGACTCCGTATTTAGACGGGCTCGTGAAAGTTCTTACAAGAGTTACATTCGTCTTGTCTGAGGATTCGGGTACGGCTTGTGCACTTTGTCGTGATAACAACCTAGCGGCGCTTTTCATAGACCTCTTACAAGCTAATGGGCTAGACAACGTACAAATGGCATCGGCCATGGCTTTAGAGAATCTATCACAAGAATCCAAAAAGTTAACAAAATTGCTCGAATTTCCTTCTCCGGGATTTTGTGCCAAGATCTTCCCTTGTTTAAGCAAACCACCTACCATAACGGGACTTTGTCGTATTCATCGTGGGAAATGTTCATTGAAAGAAACATTTTGTCTATTGGAAGGACAAGCCATTGATAAGCTCGTGGCCCTTTTGGACCACACGAATGAGAAAGTTGTGGAAGCTTCACTTGCAGCTTTGTCCACTTTGTTAGACGATGGGGTTGATATTGAACAAGGGGTTCAGGTCTTACTTGATGCAGAAGGGGTCAAGCCTATACTCGATGTGTTACTCGAAAAACGAACCGAGAGTTTAAAGAGAAGGTGTGTTTGGGCAGTGGAAAGATTGTTGAGAAGTGAGGAGATAGCTTATGAAGTTTCGGATAATCCAAATATAACCACAGCATTAGTGGATTCTTTTCACCATGGAGATGCTCGAACGAGGCAGATTGCTGAGCGGGCGTTACAGCATGTTGACAGGATGCCATACTTCTCAGGTATCCAAACATGTGATTAAAGACTAGTCCTTTTGAGAGGGTTTGCTAGATTGTTAGCACGTTTGTATTTATTTTGTTCCTATGAAAATCTTTATTTTTGTGATGTATTGAGATGGAACTAAATGTAAAATTGATGTGAAAATATACTAGGTGCAGGTATATAATATATATTTGTGTTATTTGTACTGGCTGAACTTATTTTTCCTTTTTCCCCTTTTGTCTTTTTTTGGTGAGATTATGTTTTTCACAGGGTCCCGTTCATGTAGATTGTGGATTGTTTTTCCAATGTTTTAATGAAATATCTGGTTTTTTCAGTTTGATAGTTATAGAAATATCTGTTGTTACTTGGAATTGTCCTTCATCAGTTCTGATTTATTTTCAAGCATAATGTTTTAATGACATAAGGTTTTGAGATTTGTGTGCCAACTTAAGCCTAAATTTCCAAAGGAAACTGGAAGACACAAGGGGAAAACAGTTGACATTGGTAATTGAATTTAAGTCTGAAAATTCTGCAAAGCATTAATGTTAATGAACACAAAAAGAATAACAGAAAATGGATTCACAATTCATCCTCCAAATTTGGATATAAATTACATCAGGACCAAAACCATCACCCAAGAACAAATAGAAGCAACCCATGTTCATAACATCAATCAAATGATCACAACCAAAAATGAAAATAATTAAAAAGCAAAATAGACCATGAATCACATCATAGCACAATTCATTTTCATATAAAAATTGTGAGACTAAATAATTTCTTATTTACAAATGCAGTACCGCCATTGATTTAGTAACGCACGAAGAAGCATCCAAATCATGCGCCACTCGATTCTTCGAAATATGATTCCACCCTTTTCCAACATCACACACGTTAAACATCGTCACAAAATCCAAAACCTGTCCAAATATTTTAAACATTTCGACCCCAAATATAAATTCATCATCAGAAACAAACACAGCATTCCAGTCCATAGGGGCATCAGGGTGCATGGAAACTTCTCTCCAATCACTCTCAAGCTCCCAAAGCTTTCTCACAGCCTTATTTCTCCTCCCAATTTGGCCATCTCCCTCACACCACGACACAGAAAGCATAAAAACTCGACCCTTACAAGATATAAGCTTTGGATAGTATTCATGTACACGGGCTGGACTAGGGATCGTTTGGATTCTAATCCAATATCCCTTTTCTACGTCATATGCGACAAGCTTATCGCTTTCTGAGTAAACATAGAAAATCCCGAGACATACAACACCAGAACAAGCCACGCCAAAATCTAGAGGTACCCTTTGGATGTCCGTCCATTTATTTGTTATGGGATCATAAATTTCACCTGAATCCAATGGTTCGTCCCATGAACCGACACCTCCTACAGCAATCATCACAAATTTTTTACTGTCTTTGTTGAATGAAGTTCCACTCTTTTGCTTGACGAACTTGTGTGGATTGATAGTGGGGAATAAAGAGAGATCATTTTCGTCGCTAGATTGCCTAGATTGGCGTCTAACTGAAAGTCTGTGAGGATCCTCGTAAACATCTGATATGCCATTAGTTCGTGGCCGGTAGAAACGTCTTTCTGATCGGTTTTGTTGGTTTTTAAACAGAAAACAATCTTGATTGACCTCTGAAACTCCTAAAACAGGTGATGACCTTGCGTACTTCATTGCTGCAGCTTTACGCCATGATTTAGTCGAGGGGTTAAACACTAAAACGCCTTTGTGTGTCTTGAATGAGCTTCGATCCACCTTTCCAAAGTTACTCAAGCTTGAGCAACCCCCCACTACATAAACGTGATCATGCATGCTAGCAACGGAGAACAGAAATCTTCCTTTGAGAATCGGAGATTCTATTTTGTGCCATTGGTTTAAGGATACATCCAATGCATGTATTTCTCCAGAACAATAGCCATCCTTAACGACACCAAAGAGAAATAACCAAGAAGTTTGGAATAAGCCTTCCCGTCTAATCTGCATGAACCGAGGTGTTGTAGTCAAGTTTCTCCACTTCTTACAGACAAGCCGAGCGGTCATGAGACTTGTCAGTGGGACCCTCACTAAGCACATCTCGAGTATGTCATCGGGAAGGCGTGCATTAATGCTATTGCCTTGTTGCACAACATGAGATGTTAAAAGCAGCTTTCTATTGTTCCTTCTAAAGAATTTCTCCTTCATTCCATGAGAAAAGCAATCAATAGTTGCTTCGTCTTTTCCACATATAGTATTATAACTTTTACCTTCATCACTTGCACTAGACCTCCTTCTATTACAAGGATCCCCAAAATCGTCACCCGTGTCAGCACCTACTTTGCAACCTCCACCTCTGCCATAAAGAGTAAGACACCCCAAAGAAACCCCACTCACTTCATCCTCTTCAGACTCCTCGTTTCTATGGTTCTTTCTTTTCAATTTCTGACTCACACTTCTTACAAGACGTTTTGACACACTCAAAGACTCAATGTCCCGATCAATGGGTTCTTCTCTCGTTAATCCTTGAGAGGTCATTTTGGATCCTTATTTTACACCAATGAATAGAAAAATGAACTTTCTAGCAATTGAGTACCACAATAACTTTGATGCTAGTATACTGACCTACAAGAACATGTCCAAGAAAATAGAAGCCCTTGAAATTCAGAAAATGTTGTGACAACAGTCAGAAGATATTTAGAGATACCAACAAAAAATATCTACCCAAAGGTTACTAAAGTTGCCCTCTTTGGTAATATCCATGTGGATGACATGAAATTTCCCTCGATAGACGTGAGATACATCAAGAAACAACCAGATCATTCAGACTGCTTCTACATATGAAAAAACACAAACGTGCATATAAAGGGAGGATTCAGAGGTTTGCATATGATCGCTTTATTTTAAGGAAAACGTTTTTGTACTTGTAATTCTTCAAGAAAAACTCGATATATTTAATTTGAAACTAGTTATGATTCTTTTTTGTTTTTTTTAATAACAAATCTAAATTATGATAAGATCAAGTATCAACAGCATAGTGTTCTTTAGTCTAAGTGCTGTAACCGTCAAAGAAGGAACTGAACCTCTAAAGTTGAAGAACTTAGAGAAAACAAACAAAATAAAACAGTAAACAAAATAGAATACAAAACACCATGCCACACCGGGTCCAACAGGGCAGGTGTGTCACACAATCCTTCTATGCTAAATAAGTAGAATTTGTGTTTTATCAATTAACAAGTATTTTTCACAAATAAATCTCAAATCAAGAAACACACACACAAACACACAACCCATGTGAAAAGCGACAAGCAATAAATCAAAATCCAGATCCAGATATTCATCTAAATCCACAATCAAGAATGAGCTAAACGTGTTAGGCATGAACACCAGAATCCAAAAATAGCACCACATAAAGTGGACAAATAAGCAAACAGAAATAGCAGGTGAATTAGGTCATAAAAATAAACCTTGGAATCGGAGAAGCATTCAGAGCTCAAAACATCACCAATCCAAGTTCAATTCTGAAAGCCAATTTCAAGACAAGCTCATGAGATCCAATCTGCAAAAAAGCTCAAATCTTTACTGATTAATAACATAATAAAATGAAAGGTTTATTTTATGGTGTGAACATGGAGAACTTTTTATTGCCTGATGGGAATTTTTTTTTTTTACATTATGGGCATTTATTTTCCTTTAGGTTGGTTGGGAATGATTTTAATATTTAATAATAAAGGTGACACAAATGAAATGATAACATCAACTTGATAACATTATAATTGCAAAAAAGCGACGTTACCTTTACTCTTTTTTCAATTTCCATATTTATGATTAATAATCTCTATGCCTTTTGTTTTTTGTGTTTTCTTTATTTATTTATGATTATGGATCAAAATTCCTTCTAGAGTGAGTCAAATATTCTATTTTTATTATTTTGTGTTTCATATCCCATAAATATTATTAATATATAATATATACATATGGGTGTATAACATTTGTGTGCATCTATTGATAAAACATAAGATGAGACTAGATATAGTGAATGAATTATTTAGGACATGATTAGTATGAATGAATGGAATTATGTGGAAATGGAATGGTATAAGGAATGGAATAGAGATGGGAATGGAATGATATTGATTTCATAAATCCTATGATTGGTATAGTGCAGGAACGAGAAAGGAAATGAATTCGAGATATGAGATTTTTTTAATTCTGTATATTCATATATTTTGAGTTATTTATTAAACTCGAATACAAATTTGAATCTAATCTAATTTTATGAAATTTAAATGATTTGAGACTTTGAACTTTTTATTTAAAGAAAAATAACACGGGACATGATGAAAAAATGAAAAAAATTAAATGAAAAATGGGAAAAATATAGTTATTATATAATGATTGAAAGACATATGTAATATTATTGTCTATATAATAATTCACATTTTCTAATACTTTTTATTGATGAACTAGTTTAAGGATAAGATATTATTTGTTAAACGCAATATTATTTTATATTTTTTAAATTTATTTTTGTATTTTTTTTCCTATTTTTGTTACATTTGAAATTATATTTATTATAATTAAGTAATTCTTATTGACGAAAATATTTCGACTTAGTACATACGAAAAATAATATGTATTTTTTAGTTATTTCAATGCATTTAAATAATTTTTTGAAATTTTTAATAATTTATATTATTTTTAAAATAATTTGTGATTATTAATCACAAGTCCAAAAAATATATATATTGCATTCATCAAATTTTCAAAACTTTTATATTGGTGTGAAGAAAATAATATTATAAGAAAAAAAATATGATTGATTCCTGATAGACAAGGAATAGCCAAACCCAAGGGCACTATTCCCATACTTTTGGGAATATGGATTCCAATAGGAATGAGCATTCCCAACAAGAAAACATACCAATCATTAGAATAGGAATGAACATAGGAATGCCCATTCCATTCCCACCTCATTCCAGTATACCAATCACGTCCTTAAAGAGTCATCTTATTACCTTAGGCTCCGTTTGTTTGTCAAGGGAATGGAATCAAAATAGGGAATATGATTCCCAAAAATCAAATAACTTGTTTGGCACTTTTTATTTGATATTATGGAATGCAATCTAATTCCCAAAATATGGGAATTATCATCTCAAATAAGGGAATTACAATATCTTATTTTATGGATGTAATGTGATTCCCATATCAAGGTAATCATAAATGCACTACTTTAATGTCATTACTACCCCTATAACAAATATAATACAAAATCAAAAAAATAGTTATTTATTTTTTCATTTCATTTAAGTTATTATTTATGAAGAAATAGTTTCGTATTTTTAATTTATTTAGAATATTTTCATTGTCAAAATAGATCGTAATTTCATTTTATTTGATATTTATATATTGAATGAAATTGAAAAATTGCTATGTTGTTTTTGTGATAGTACTTTTGAAATGGTTGTTGGTCACATATGATTAATATATTTTATTTATTAACAATAATATATTTCTGACTTAAAATAATTATCAATGCATTGGTATATAAAAAATGCATAATTGTAATTTTTTTTAAAAGTCGAACAATATGTAAATAAAAAATAAGCATGTTCAATTTAATTATCATATTTCTAAAAGAGGATAATGCAATTGAACCAAATTGATATCTTATTTATTTTTTATTATTTAACCAAATTAAATATATATATATGTATATATACTTATGTATATATATAATATCAAATATTCTACTATGGTTGAAAATTTATAATTAGATCATACAAATATGGTTTAAAATAAGGGTATTTAAGTCAAAATGTTTAATTATAAATTCCATTCTTTATTATATGTGTTTGAACCAAACATAACAAAGGAAAAAAAAAATATATGCTTTACCCAATTTTTTGTAGACAAGCAAACACTATTAATGGAATCAGATTTCTAGTAATCATATTACCAGAAATCTTATTCCCATTTTAGATTCCATTCCCTGTCAAACAAACGGAGCCTTAATCTCCTTTAATCTCCATTTCTTTGACAAGGAATGCAATCTAAAATGGAGATCATATTTTCAATAAATTGATTACTAAAAATCTAATTTTATTAATAACGTTTGGTTGTTTGCATAAAATTCGGTAAGTAAATAGATATCATTGTTTTTTTTATGTTTGGTTCAAAAGCATATAACAAAGAATGAAACCCAAAATTAATTTTTTTTGACTTAAATATCATTTTTTTAATCATATTTGTATAATCTAATTATAATTTTCAATTATAGTAGAATATTCCATATTATGTTTTTTTATATATGTGTATATGAACATATATATACCAATTTGGTTAAATAATCAAAAACAAGAAAGATAACAATTTGATTCAATTGCATTATCTTGTTCTCGAAAAATGATAAAATTGAACATGTTTACTTTTTGACTTATATATTGTTTGATTTTTAAAAGAAGAGATATACAAATGCCTTGTTCGTATACAAATGCAGTAATGAATATTTTAAAACATAAACATGTTATTCTTAACAGTAAAATATATTAATAGTATGTTGCCAATAATCATTTCAAAGAAATTATCACCAAAACCATATGAACAATATTTCAATTTCATTCAATAAATAAATATAAAATTAAATCATGATCTATTTTCACAATAAAAATATTTCAAATAAATTAAAAATAATCAACTATTCCTCCATAAATAATATAAATACAACTTAAATTAAATGCATAAAGAAATAACTTTTTTTGTTGAATTTGTTACATATTTGATTGAAAGATAGTGATGGTATTAGAATATTGTATTTATGATTACATTGATATAGTAATCACAATACATTAATCAATCAAGTATTGTGATTCCTTTATTTGGGAGGATGCTCATCATATTTTAGAAATTAAATT
Organism: Verbascum thapsus; assembly: GCA_963669365.1. Classification (NCBI taxonomy): domain Eukaryota; kingdom Viridiplantae; phylum Streptophyta; class Magnoliopsida; order Lamiales; family Scrophulariaceae; genus Verbascum; species Verbascum thapsus. The sequence goes on from OY770106.1 coordinate 2,344,109, forward strand.
ATATTTCATAATATCAAATAAAGAATACTAAAAAATGTTATTTGATTTTTTAGAATCATATACCCTATTTAGATTCCATTCCCCTTACAAATAAAGGAAGCCTTAATCCATCTTTTTTTCCTAATTTCTAGGCCACTTTCTATGTTTCAAATATGTGGCACCTGTAACAATATTAATGAACATTGTTTTTTTTGATAATTAATGTAAATCTATTTTACCAGGTCAAATTTAGGAGTTTTTTAGATGTGAATTTTGTTTTGTCATGGAATGATCTATCATACAATTTTAAATGTATTGTATCAAAATTTGGATAAATGAGATTAAGAAATCAAATAACCTACCCATGAAAATTTGAGGTGTTCTAATTTTGAGATGAACTAGCTATTACATATGATGAATCACAATCTTTTAATCGATGTACATAATCGAAAGGGATTGTGACATTTATGCCTATTCGTTTCGAAACAATTCTGATTGGGATGAAGAGACACTTTTTAACTATGTGTCTTTTCGGCCACAAACCTTTGATTTTCTATAAATAAGAACCTTTTTATCTGCATAACTGCATAAACAAATATTCACGTTACATGTTCACTTATTTTTCTCATTCTTTATTCACAACAACCTATTAGATATCATTACTATAATATAATTGTTTTTATCCTATATATATTAATATCAAGTACATATATCAGTATAAGAAATATTTAATATATTCCCTATATAATGTATGGATAACAAAAGTGTTTCGTCATATGTGAAAAAACTTTCACACCCTTACTTAAACCGCGTCCTATGTGAAGCTATTTTAATAAATATTATTGATAGAAAAGAGGCATACTACAATAAAAAATGGAAAATTCGAATTTTAGTCCCACATGATTGGACGATCTCAAAGAACAAAAAACTAAAGAATACTGATACTCAGTGAAGCATTACCAATGCTAAAATTCAAAACCAATACTATAAAATTCAAAAAAAAGTACCAATGAAGCATTATCTTCTTCTACTAAAGCAGTTCAAAACTAATACTATAAAATTCAATAAAACAGTACCAAGGAAGCATTATCTTCTTCCAATAAAGCAATTCAAAACCAATACAATAAAATTCAAGTGCTTAGAGATACCAATGCATCAACACACAAATTATAGTTGTCTTTCAAGACCACCTAAATCTTCCAAGGCATTTTCTTCTTCCCATCTTTCTTGGACTTGTCCTTGTTGCTCTGGTTTGTGCTGGTAACAGCTGCTGCAAAATTAGACATGGTTACATATTTCTTTCCTCCTTTTGTTAAGATTGGCACTGCAGTTCCTCCTTGTACAGAGAGACAACTTTGAGATGCTTGAGATGACACTAGATTCATGTAAGAGAATGAAGGAGGTGCCCTTATGTTGACTCTTCGTACTGGCATCATTACAAATGAAGCTGGAATAGGTGGTGCTGGCATCATCATTACATGTTCAGAACTTGTGGCTGTAGTTGGAGGTGGTGATATTGTTGTCTTATTTTTCTGTAAATGAAATATTTGGTCTTCGTTATAGAATTCAATTTCTAAATAACCAGATGAAAATTCTCAAACTTACATTTTTTGTTGTGGCTGTGGCTGCGGCTGTAGCTGAAGCTGTCATTTTTCTTGCCTAAAATATAAAATGAAATAGTTAATGGCCAACTTGTATAGATAGCTCATGTAAAAAAGATAATATGCTTTTCAAGATCCACAACAAACTTCTCTAGAGTGTAACATTCTGTTTCATAATGCAAATCATCAGATTTTATTGGAATGCAATCATTTGTCTTGTCCATATTCTTAATCTAATTTTTTTTCTAATTCTAAGACACAACCTCATCTTACCCTGCCATCTTTTTCTTGCTTTGTCTCTATTTTCTTGTAACCTAGTCATCAAAAACTGTCTAATCCACTCAAGCATGGTCAAGATTGGTTTTTCTCTAGCCTCTAGGATACTGCTATTAAAACTTTCACACACATTGTTCAAAAGCAAATCACACTTAGGGAATGTGTTGAAGTGTGATCTGCTCCACTGTATAGGAGGCTTATCATTCAACCACTCTAAAGCCTTTTCATCTAGCTCATCTAATTATTGTATTCTCAACTCAAATTCAGATATTATGGTTGCTTTAGCAGGATTCCATAAAGCAACCTTATGTGCTACCTCCCTAAACTTGCCCTTTTCATGTTCCCATGAAGATGCCTTACACAAAACCTATTGTCTGCACCAGAGAAGACAAGTTCAAAAGCTGGTATCAGACTTGTCTGTTTATCAATTATGAAAGTAATGACATCATCTCTAAAAAAATTTAGGTCTTTTTTTAACAACTTTAAGAACTACTCTCATGCTTGTTTGGTCTCCCCATTCACCACAGCACATGATATGGGGTACAAGTTATTATTTGGGTCCACTGATACAGCAGTCAACAATACACCTCCATATGGCCTCTTAAGATGAGTGTCATCAACTCCAATAATAGGCCTGCAAACTGCAAACTGACATAAACCCCATCTTAAGACCAACTAATCCAACATAAAACTTATCAAATTTCCTACTCTCCTGATCAGCTCCCTCAGCCATTTGCATAATTACAGTTGAACCAGGATTTGACCTCCTCAACTCTTCAGCATAATCCCATAGTTTCTTATACTGCTCTTCAGCATCCCCTTCAATCTTCTCTAAAGCCAATGACTTTGTCCTATAAGCTTTCTCCTTAGAGATATCAAAACCAAGCTCCTTCCTTACTTCCTTTCTAAACCCACCAACATTTTTTTTAAGGTCTACAATAAAATTATTAGAATATTTTTTTGACAGCCACCCAGATATGCAGTTTTTAACCTGATATGATCTTGTACAACCATGTTTAGGGTTATATTCTCTTATCTGGAATGTACTCTCACCTTTCTCACCACCTACCCTTAAGGCATTTATCTTCTAATCACATCTTTCACCCAAACACCTAGCATAAATTCTTCTTTTGTCATTCTTTGTGATCTTTAAGTTTCTTTTTGTCAAAACTGCATGTGATTGGATAGATTGCCTAAATTCATTTTTGGTACCAAACAACATCCCAATGGTAAATTCAGGACTCAAAATAGCAGCATGGCTAAAAATAGGAAATTTCTCATCTCACTCTTCATCAGACCCCAAATCACTGTCAAAGTCATCATCACTAGCCATCATATCCTATAATTCTACTGATGAATCACTAGTTTCACTGTCTCCCTTCTCATCAAAGTTACTTTTGTCAACATCCTTTCCACATTCCCCCACTATCATGCTTTCAAGATTCCCCCTCCCCCCATTATCATCCTTTCCAGATTCCCCCTCACTATCACTGTTAGCAACTCCCTCATTTCCACTATCTGATAGGTTCCAAGCAAAACCACTACCATCAGTATCTCGACTCTCATCATTCCGTTCAATATGGATTTCATTAGCCACTGGATTTGAAGAGCAAATTTGGATTGTTGGTATATCTAGTTCAGCTTCTAAGTATATAGAAAGTTCCCAATTTTTAGATACAAATCCATCACATAACTGGAGCAAATCAATTTAGTATATAAGCTTGTAGAATTTATTTCTAGCTATTTTATAGAAACTCTTTGACCCTCTATAACCCAACTTCTCAACCAATTCATTAAGATAGTCAAAGCTTATGTCGTGAATATCGAAATAATCAAAAACATTGATCCTACCCCAATATACTTAGCCTCTAGGACAAAGATACAAGTACATCCATGGTGGATTTTCAGAGTGACAACCGGATATGTTGAATCTAAAATAAGGCACAAAACAAAGCATACATATGTGGTCAGTATGGTTATATAATACAAAAGGATAACAGAAGGACCAATAATTCAACCAATGCAACAAATATAATACATGTTTAAAACACTTACCATATTTAAGGTTTGGTTCACCATTCAAGACCTCTGGACGTAGGTACAGTGATGAATTTCTTCAAATAATCGACAAAGAATATTGTGAAAGACTCTTCTTTCAATGATTTTCGAGATAATTTGAGGATTTGGAGAAGAAAAAGTTTGGAAGAGATGAGAAATTTGGGGTTTAGGGATTTGGATTTGGGGAGAATAATTTTGAAGTGTGAATTTGGGAGAGGATGTGTGTCTACCCCCGAACTTGTGCATCTCACGTGGCCCGAAGTTCAGCTAGTTAGGGGCCTAACAGTCGATTTGACGGACAACTGGCAAATTTGTTTAATTTTAACGGGAAAGTATCATACGGGACTAACGTTGGGTAACAGAAGGACCAATTGTAATAAAATGACTGAATATTGGGACTAATATTAAAATCCCGTAAAGCTTGGGACTACAACTAAAATCATCCAATCATGTGGGACTAAAATTCGAATTTTTCCCAATAGAAAACTATTTATTAAATATAATATATAAGAAAAAATAGGAACTCATTAGTAGTTGGATACTATTAAATCTAATTAAAGAAATAAAATTCTACTTTGTTTAGGAAGAGGATCACGTGCACAAATGATCCCAAGTATATTATGTATATTACTAGAAGTTCACATGTGCTTAAAGTTATTAATTGAAATAGATAACAAAGGTAAAAATGTGAAGAAAATAAAAAAGATACTTGAGTGAGGATGTGATATCAATGCAGTCTACATTAAATATTTTTTATAGATATTTATAGACACACACAAGAAATAAATTTACTTGTATGAATAAGTGAAAACTTTACGTGATAAATATATTAGATTTATGATCATATACATGAATATGCCAGAAAAGTATTCAGATTCTTTTAAAGGTTAATTTACATTTAAATAGACTAAAACATTGTGCTTAGCCATATCCAAAATATAGAATAATTAAGATTTATTAATGAGAAAATTTCTAATAGTAGGAAAAATATTTAGTCAAAGATAATATAGTTAGATCCCCACCTTTTTTTAAAATTATTTAGACAATGTGCTTATTAAACTTAATATATATGAGATGTTGTAATTTACGATATGATTGAGTTCTTACACTTATAACTTTTAAGCACGAGGTGTTAGAGATAAAGTGGAAGGAAAATAAATAACACAAAATTTACCCATCGCATTTAACTTATGACTCATTTATCCTAATTTTATCGGTTCACGTTAACGGAATTTGAGTTTTAACTGAGATTTGAATATATAAATATTGTTTAATATTTTGTAGTGATTAGTCATTTTTAATAGAATTTAACTTATGACTCATTTTACGGAATGAAGTCTTATATTGGCTCCTCCTATGGGGAGAAAAGAAGTAATTATGGTGAAATATATAAAATATAATATTTCATACTAAAAAAATAGACTTGTCATGTGTGTTTTGAAGATATTGTTGTCTTATCCTAAAATATATATACTTAAGCTCTTTTAGCTTATGTATATAAAGATGCACAAGTCAAAACTATAATATTCTTTCAAAAATCATTTTTTTATCTTATATTAGAAGTTAAAGCATCTTGAAGTTATTAAAATAACTTATAAATAGAAAAATATACATAAATTAAAATGGAAGAAGTAACTTATGTGTGATTTCTCCACGTGCTATATTTCAAATTTATAAAAGATTCATAATTATGAGTACTAATGTTGACAATAGTTTCTCCTTTATAGTATCAGATCGGACTATAGTCTAAGTGGGATATATAAAATTGCATAAATATATACTATCTACTTTATTAGAAAGAGTGATAGAGAAATAAGTTTTTTGTTACTTTACATTCATATATTAATTTAAGGATGCAATGTATTGAGATTTGATAATTAAATAATTAAAATAAAAAATAATTATGTTACGGCAATTTTTTGCCATCAAATTATGTTATAATAATAACTTAAACAATTATCAATAAATTATTAATTAATTTTATTTGCTATTGTTTGCTATTGTTTGAATATTTAATTTTTTTTCAATACCACAACCATGTGTGTAGCAAGTAATTTGTTTCTAATTTTCTATAAAAGTGTAGAACTTGAAATTTAAAATAAACTGTTAAAAATGTAATTGGCTGTTAAACTCCATTAAAAATTTGCAATAAATAACATCAGAATAATAATTCTAAAAAAATAAAATAAAATAAAATGGTCTATCATGAAATTAGTAATATTTCAAGCACTGAGCAGTTGTTGGTGATTATGAATATACAAATTACTATTTCTCACGTTGAATAAAACTAATAATCTTTAAATTGCTAGTACTTGGAAAACAAAAAAAAGAAAATATTTCACCCTAAAACAGTGTCCTAAATTAGACTTAATTTTTAAACCACAATTTGTACTAAAGATGATACATCAGGGGTCGATTTTTTGGAGCACATCTTATATCAAATAATGATGTACCACCATTAGTATATAATTTATGCAGAGAGATACATTTTGACATTATTTTAACAGTGGTTGGTAAATTTGATATAGAAAAGGCTTATTACAAATAGTTGAGTCATAATTACTAATGAATAAAAGGAGTAATAATTAAGGCTTAAAAGGAGCCAAAATTCAAGGTTCACCAACCGATCTGACTAAGACTACTTATCATGTGAAAATCATGCTTATACATTTTTATTCCAGTCAATACTCATCTCAAGTGTCATTTTAATATAATGTATATGTAATTTGGTAGAGATAGATTATGAAGATAGACACAAAAGTTCACACAGATTATTCTGTTCTATTCATGGATAATTAAAATGTAAACACTATTTTAAAATAATTACCATGTAAAACTAGATTAGAATATTAAAATATTTAACAATAAAAACTATAATTCATATCATGTACCATTATTTTGGGCGATTTTTCTCCACTATTGAATCTTTGAATTAGGACATTTTTCATTCTGCGACTGAAGTCGATGGAAACAAATCAATCAGCACAGTTATAAATGTAAAATTAGCCACAAATTAAAGATTTAAGAATTTGAACATGTCATTAAGCTATGTACACCAAAAAACAGTAAAAATCATAACTTAGCAGTCAATCCAATTCGTACAACAACACTTCACTCAAATATACAAAAAACAGCCAAAAACCATGAAATACTTACTACTACCAGTCAATGATTACCTTCCAACACACCTTTCAGAAGATTCAACCCTTCAGCTGATATACTCCTCCTCACCCGACTCGGAGCTATCTCTATCCGTGGCGGAGGATCTTGAGAAAAACAAATCACTATAACCGTTAAATTATCGCACGTATTGCGCTTTAGTGCTTCCCTAACGAGTTCTCTTGAACATCTCTCGGGGTCATTATGAAGCATCAACTCTTTCCTAGCCATAGTCACAGCACATTGGCTGCTCATAACATCCCATAAACCGTCACAGCCTATAATCAAGAACTCGTCTTCTTCAGTTAACAATGTCTCTTGCAACTCGGGTTCAGCACTCAAAGGGCAGGCGGAGCCTTTAGAGCCCTTCATGTGCCAATCCCCTAAGGCACGTGAGACCGATAGTTGGCCATTGAGGTAGCCGTCATATATGGCCCCTCCTAGTTTTTCGATTCTAAGTCTTTCGGATGTGTAGTTTGGTTTATGGTCTTTCGACAGTTCAATTGCTTTCCCACGTTTACCGAGAACGGCTCGACAGTCTCCGGCATTGGCTACTACCATTTTCCTAAATAGAGTAGAACATGCTAACCATTATCCAACATAAAAATTGAACACACAATTGTACACCAAGGTTGCATTTTAGATGAAAAGGTTTGAATCGGGGCAATGGTTTGGAGAAAGAATTTCAAACGACAACAAATTAGGAGGAGAATTGAGATCCTAAATTATGATTGAAAAAATAGCTTAAAATATGTGACAACGGGTTTTGAAATGCATTTTTATAAAAATAAGCTCAACATATTTGTGTGATGAATTTGATATACTCAGCTTTCAAATCCTTAAATCCAAACACAACCAAAGAGTTATTTACAGGACCTAGATGGTTTCAACAATAATCAGAAGAACTATACTATGTCTAACTATTATCTCTTCAGAGATTTGATGCCAGTTTACATATTTCCTATATGGCGTAATGGACAAAGATGAGACCAACAAAAAATGCATTTCCAATCCCCTTTGCATAACTATTTTTTGATAATGGTAAATACAGATCCCACTGGAGGTTTATATGAACTTGATAAAAGCACCCTAAAGTGAGGCCTAGTTTTGACACGTCGAAGTCATGAAGCTTTCAAGACTCTGGTGAAAATGCAAACAAAGAAAAACTGTAGCTCTCCTACCTTCCAGATATGAATGCAGTTAATGCTGTGGTTCCAGATGATATATCCAGGGAACTATCATCAGCAAATGCATAATCAGCTTTAAGAAAAGCACTCTTGATTGCTTTTTCCAAACATGCTGGGAAAAAGGAGTCCTCAACTATATAGTTAAGAATGTTGTTCCTGATGTACGATGCTGCATCTGTACCTCCATGGCCATCAAAGACCTACACTCAAAGAACGTGACACAAAATTGGTATCTATTTAGCAGAAAAAAGGAAGAAGAGTAGGAGCTATATAAGAGTTCAAAACTTGATGAATTTCTACGTTCGTTTGATAAAAATCAATACTCCAGCGAATTTTTCAAATATCAAGGCCTAAAAGCAGGAAAACCGGTTCTAAGAACTAGCTGCAGATTAAAGAATGAATATACATAAACAAAATTGAACTTACACACCCCGTAGAAAGCACCAGGTGAAGAGAAACCAGCAATATCACCTACATGTTGAGGCAAGTTATCTATGCAGATATGTTCATCCTCCATGTACTGCTTAGGTCCTTTCTCAGCACAGCTCCCAGACCGGAAAATTGGGAGATAGCTTGATGTTAGATCTGATGGCGACTTGAGTCCGGTAACTCCAATATCAGAATCCTTGCAAGTATAACCAGAAAGCATTAGCCTTCCACCGAAATAATTAATCGTATAAAAAGTAGAACAAAAGCAAAGGTTTCTGATTAATTCAATGAAATAAATAGAGCGCCTCTCCATGAGATTTTTGAATCTGAAACATCTCCAAGGTTCCAAATATTCTTTGCTTATTTGTAATCAAGTTGATAGCCAGTTACAGTGCAGTTGAGATAAAGCAAAACATTCAGCTTAAACAACAACACAACAATAACACCAATAAACAAACAATCAAAAAGAACATATGGCTTCTCCATGTACTCCTCTCTTTGAAAACCATGGAAGGCTCAAAGGGTGCAACCCGTAGAAACTGCTGTATCAGAGTATCCTTCGCGAGTCAATGGATTGCAAAAATCAAAACTGTCTTCTGCTTCTCTGCAGTGCTAGATGATCCTAGGTTGTGTAGTTTTTATTTGCTTCGTTTCTTTCCAGCATCAAGTCGGTCATTTTTACTAAAGCAATCATGTCCTTTCCAGGAATAGCAAAATACTTGACGTCTGTTCGTAGGTAAGTTCAAAGATTCTTAGGTCAAAAGTTCAACTAGACATATGCTTTGTTTGGTTCTAGGAACTTGCTAGGGAAAGGAAAAGAAAACACAAGGAAAATCAGTTTCCCTTGTTTGGTTACTAGAGAAAAGGAAAAGAAAATAGGAGGGAAAACAAAGTACTAATTTGAGCCAATTTCTTTTCTTCACCAAATGATAAGGAAAATGATGGAAAACAAATAGCTTTTCCTTTCATTTTATTTTCACCAAATCCTTGACCAAACTAAGTGTAGAAATTTTTTACATAAGAAACCATCTATCTGAATGATAAAAATGCATATCTTCAGAAGGGTCAGACGAGTAATTAGTCACTTCACTTGTATTTATGGACTTTAAATAGGGGTGGCAAATGGGCGGGTTGGGTTGGGTTTGGGTCGGTTCCAACGGTTTCGTTCTAAAATGAGTTGGGTTCTTAAATGGTTTTTAAGAAGGAACCAACTCAACCCAAAAGGGAACCAAAATCAACCCGAAAGGGAACCAAGCCCAACCCGACTCAATACCTTATATTTTGTTCTTTAATTTTAGAGTACTGACAAGCAAGCGATTTGGGCCTAAGTTGAAATTAGTTGGACCCAACTTGGAACCAGTTAGGAACCAAATAAAATTTTCTTAGGTTCCAATTCAACCCAAATTGGGTTGGAACTGTTGGAATCGTGGTTCCGGATCCATTTTGCCACCCCTAACTTTAAACATATTATTATTGATCTTGACAACTAAGAACTAGGAGTCCATATAACTTTAAATCTATCATTTTGGTATATAATGAAAATTGTTTGGCGCAAGCTTTTCAAGTGGAGACTCAAATCCAATCCTAATAAATAGATATTAATGCAGGCGATTAAGGAATAACACAAACAAATATAAGGAAACGGTTTTCAATTTGAGCAATTCCATACTAAGATTCAGTGCATTCACTACTCATCAGGAACTTCAATTATCAAACAGTCTGCAGCCTTTCTCAAGGTAATTAGAGTTCAAATTCCTCCGCCCTTCCTATCACTCGTGAGCATTAACCTAGAATAATAAACATCACCAATAAGCATTCCAATCATTCTCTCGATGACTCGGCCTATATCTGAATTGGTACTGCATCAAATCTACTCCAACTTAGAAGTCATTCTCGTTTATGAATTTAAATTCAACAGGTAGAAGTCTGCTTTGTTTCACTCGGCATGGCCGTCTTGGCGTTCTTTCACTTAGCAGGTAAAACCAGTCAATTGTATGACCAATACTGACTAATCACATTTTGGGCAATAGGATGAGGTTAACGGCTATAACTACTAAGCATCTCATTCCAGAGCCCTATATGCAGGTATTAGATATTAGACAGTGATAACAATAGGCTTTGGAGTCAGTTCTGATAGTAAGAATGATAATCTTCAAACACCAACATATCTGACCTCAATTCAATAATCTCATAAGTTATACTTGATTAGGTACTTCATGGGACTTAATAAAACCAAATCATTACAAAACAAAACAAATTCACTCACCAAATCTGAGGGTGAAACTAATGTGATAGAGCTGATAGAATGCCGCACAACTGAAAGATGGCGTGGCGGTTTACCATTCGGCGCGTGCTTCAATTCATCGGATATCTCTGATATTTCGTCTTTCACAACAGAAACTTCAGTCCTCTCCTTACTAATATATACACCTTCTACATTTGTGAGTGGAAGCGAAAAATCTGTCCCTGCAGCCATACTGCTCTCCTAAACATCCAACTTAAACTACCTCAATTGAAATCCTACACTCAAAGGACCCAACTCTGAAAAAACTAATCTAATCCCCAATGTAAAATCACCAATTATGTTACAACAAAATAGGCACTACTGAAATTTCTCCCAAGAAAGCCTAAATCAAGGATCAACTAACTCCAACAAAATTGATCAAAAAAGCACCTCTTTATTTGAACTAAGATCCTTATTTTCAATCTCAAAAAATAATTGTATTTCGCAAAAGTTCTGAATTTTCTTCAATTTCAAAAAAATGAAACCCTAATCCACTCGAACTCCAGATCAAATTCTATAACCGCTCCACCAAATCCAACTTCAATAAACAAAATCACACTGCTCCACAGAAAAAAAAATCACGAAAAACAGGGAAAAACTATTAAAATCCAGGGGAAAAAACGATATCCTTGTAGAAACTACAGCGTCAAAAATAGAAATTCAATAATGTATTATCGACAAATAACAATCGAATCTATCTCCGGTTAAAAGCGCGAATGATTAGATACAGAAAAAAGAAATCGATTCAATAAAAAATCAGAGAATTTGAAGGAAGTATTTATTACTTTGTAATTTATAAATGGAAATATGATCAAATGATCAAAATATAGCTGCAAAAATATTGTTGTTCAATTCGATGCTGTTGGTTTGTTTTTAATTTTTTCTGACCGGAGATTACAGGTAAAGAGAACCGAAACGTGTCATGTATTGGTTGGTTAGTTGAGATAAAGGACAGATGGTCGTCTGCAAAGGCTTCCTGTCCGTGGATTAAGTGTGTGAACAAAGTGGACGGGTAGGATGCGGCCGAATCTGACGGCCGTTGAAGACAGGTGTATTGGATTCTTGGGACACGTTTCGGATTCTTATTGGGTCGCGTGGCTTTTCGACTAAATTGAAAAACTGTTTGCTTTTTCACACTTGATTTAAATAGATTCTATCTAATGATATGTTCGTGTTTTTCTTTATCATTATAGATATTTTTTATTATTTAGGACACAATTAAATTATGATTTTGGGTAAAAATTAATATATATATATATATATATATATATATATAAGATTAGCTTGGTGGACTCAAAATAATGTTCCATTTTATTTTATTTGGAAACAGAAGTAGTGGCGGAGCCAGGAATTGAAAGTGGGTGTGGCCAAACTACGAGAGACGTACGTGGATCGATTTATTTTGGGTGGGCGACAATGTTAAAATTTTTAAAATATACATACGTTTTAAAAAATTTGAGTGGGGTATATTAAGTCGAGCACTGGAAAATGAAGAACATGTTCTTGATTGAGCAGTTAAACACAGAGCAAAAGTGCTACCTAAGCTTATAACGAAAGAAAACAATAAACAATAAAACGAAGATTGTAAACGAAGATTGTAAACGATGAAAGAAGTGAGTTTAGAGGACTCTGGGTATGTGGAAATTGCATACATATAATCAACACACTGTCTTAGATGATAGCTTCAATGTCATCAGAGCTCACTGCTGTTCCGTTTGGGGATTCTTCTGATCGCAACTGATTGGACACGTTATCTATGGCAGAGTTCAGCTGTTCAATCTTTTCGGCCAGTTTCTTACGTTGCTTCTGTGGATAGAACACAAATGCGTTATACGAGTGGTGAATAATGGTAATATATGCTGCTTTCATATAATAAAACACAACATCAATAGTGCGATTGAAACAAGTTATGTTTGGCTTCAAATGCCATTCTTCATACTTCTCAGGACTTTCAATAATTACATTCTTCTATGATGTGGGGGAGGGTCGACCACGCTTGTGCACATGTTCGGGACCACCCGGGTTGAATATAAGATATTCAGCTCTTATTAAGAAGAAAATATTATTATGATCTTTAAGCACGCTAAACAATTTTTTATCTCAAATTTCTAATCGATACTTGTGTTCACCTACACATTTAGGAAGGTATTTAATATTTAGGCTTTATGGTAAAGCCACATACACTGAAAAGAAGGCTTCATCAAATTGATGTAATTCTTTTTTGTTCTCAGAAAATTCAATGAGCAATCAACTAGAGAACTTGTCGTCATCTCATCTAGAGTTGCTATTTGAGCGTTATAACTACTTTTTCTTATTTCGTGAAATGGCAGACTTTAACAATCATTATTGAAGATTTTCGCATATAACACAACAATATGAGCACATATGGTTTATTTTGCATTGAAATATCTAGTAAAAAATACCCGCGTGATCTGCAATGCCTAACAGAAAGAGGTGTGCCTATGGGGTTCATTTGCATTTTATGATGTATCACTTGACAAATCAACCTACGATGATTATATGTAGCTACCTGAATATCAAAGGCTTAAAAATGGCTAAAGTTAATTCATTTCAAGGTTTTTTAAACAACATTTTTCTTCTCAAATATACATGCATCAATTAGTTATAATTTATAACTATGAAATTGTTCGACTAGCATAAGGAGATATAACTATTGGTTCGTGTTTAAACAGGGAATCTGCTTACCTCCAATGCTTTTTCTTCATCATAGATAAATTTGGGCAGCTTTTTCATTAGATCCTTTTTGTCAGTGGCAGTTAAGGCCTTGCTGATCTGTGAAATATATATATACATATATATTTAGAGAGAGAGAGAGCAGTTGGAATTTCAATCAAAGAAAATACATCTAGTTATTAAATTGTTTAAAAATCATCACCTGAGGTGCATACACGGCACCCAATGTGCCAACAATTAATCCCCCCAAAACAAAGCCACCAACAAAGATACTCGCACTGCTTGGCCGTCCACCATCACTGACATCGAATACATAGAGCCACAAAACATTTTCAGAAACTTGTCTTAAGTATTAACACAAGAAAACTGTATTATTTCTTCCTATTAATCAACTCTGTATCTGGTCAGATGCCGGCGCGATATAGATACTAATTTCATTATTTAAATGCAATCGTCCATCGTCCACTGTATATATGGAACAAAATGTACTCTATTCCCAATTAATGTATTTTTTGATGAAGAGTAGTTAGTAAAAATTAACGGGGGAGAAGTGAAAGGTGCATGTACCATCATAATGGGAAAACTAACTTTCACTCGGACCTATTGCAGTAGCAACTGAATGAGAAGAAAATACCTATAACTTGCTTGAACAGCAAGTCCCCTTCTCCGGACAAATGATCTCCTTGTGCCTGTAAAACTGAAGGCCAAGTTTGTGGGAGCCACACATTGGTCTGCTGATCTCAAAGAACAACCTAAAAGGACATTAACAAAATTAACCATATTTATAAAGCATACATAACATCTATTAATATATATATATATAGGAGGGCTGTCGGTTACTTTCGTTGACCCTCCAAAATATTCTAAATATTAAATTCTAATTTTATGTAATTTTGAATTAATTTATTATTAAGAAAACAATTATTAATTAATTTTCACGCATTATCTAAACCCACTTCAGCACATAAGCGGTTACTATTCTTTTATCCATAACTAACTAGGAGTGGTTTAAAAATTTGAATAAAAACTGTATTTACTCAAATCCCAAAATCATTAGAAAAAGGAAAGGATTCAACGCATCAGTTTGGTTTATGGGTTTACTGGCTTGCAACAATTGTGATCACTTGAAAATTCATGAAGATTAAAAGGGGTGGAATCTGCGGGGGATTTTGGTTGCAAAGTTGTAGAAATTAAAATTGATGAAATTGATATGAAGAAATAAGCATGATTTGCATATATGGATGCTATTGATAATATTGTTCTTACATTCTCAAGGTGTTGAAAACCGCAAAGCGCAATTTTAACAACTGGGTAATATATTCTCCTTCTTAATTTTCATTCTAATTATCGTAACTCTACCTGCCAAATGCTCTTTAACTTTTCCACCTTTCTTATTAAATTATTTTTTGGTTTTCATTTATGTGTTTGTATGTTGTTCTTAGTTGGCCAAAAAAAGTAGGCTATATACCGGCATACATCTTTAAAAAAAGAGCTCGATTGGTGAAATTTTGATTTAGAATCATTAACTTCACATTCAGAACAATTTTTCGTTGATCAAGTGCACTCATTTTCAGGTAACCATGTATTTTTTTTATGATTAGTTAGTTAAATTTGATTTCATTGTGATTGTATTTAAATGATTATATAGAGATTTTGTTGTTTGGCAGGTTTATGTCATTGCTTTTGAATTTTCACTTGCCGATAAATTATTTCTTATCTAATTTCAGTGGATATGGATCAAATCATATTAGGTCTTAATCATACATTTGTATGCAAATATCATTTCTTTTTTCTGTCTCAAGGTCCCCCAGAAGTGTGACGATTGTGTTGTGTAGATGATTTCATTGGGGAAAAGAGTTGAAATTTGACTATGTGCTAGGTAATTTGTAAATGATATAGAAGTATAGATATTAGTCAATTCTAACGTATGTGAAAATTTGTTCAACTTTATTACATGTTAGAATAACTCTATAAAAATTTAGTATTTGATCTGAAATATGTAAGGCCATATATTACGCTTTGTTTACAGATATAGATTACTTTGTAATATTATGTTTTTATTTAGCTTCCGTTCTTCGAGTACGTTCCATGTATACAAAAGGCTAGGTAATATCGTATGCTATGTAATATCATAGTTGATGTGCCAAACATGTTGTGGCCATCCTTTTCTTTGACCCCAGGTATGCCTGGAGTATTTGTGTTTCGTTTTGATCTCAATAAATTTATTTATCGATAAAAAAAGTAGGTAATATAATAGTTTTTTTGTGTGCTCTCTCACCATATTTTTTTAATTTTTAAAATATAAAATAATTTCAAAATACCCTAAATTACTTACATGTATATAATTTTTATATTCACTATAGATTTTCTCTATATTTGACAAGATAAACTTTGAAAAGAAGGATTATGTTCTATGCAACTTTACAATATTATATTAGTTGCTTAAATATTTTTATAGATATTTGAGATGTTTCTATATAATTTTTATAAATAATAATGTGTTTTTGTTAATTCAATGTGTCTATTATTTTTTTTTATGTACATTAGTAGCGATAATGTTGTATTTTAGTTTTTGGGCATTTACAATCTATATATCGATTTAGTGATAAAAGAATACAATTCCACTAATTTTTAAAGTTCATATAATTTTTGTAATATATTTTTAATTTAACTTTGGCCGTGCGTAGCACGGGTTACACACTAGTGTCACATATGATGAGGCATGCCAAGTAAACTATATTCAGCAAGCCTAATTGAAGACTGACAAAACTTTGATACTACGAGTTTGCAACAGTTGAATGACTGAAACTTTGATACAACAGTGTTTTTCCTACTCGACCACCTCCTATAAGCCTGGAAAGTTACGCCATATTCATGTCAAGATTGATCAAGCTATATTTAAGAAAAGCTTTATTACACCAAAAGCAACAAAAAATGATGCAATTTCACCGAACATGGTTTTTACTTCTAAATCCTGTCTCATAAGTTTTCTCAACAACTATTTTACGTAGCTAAGGTATGGTACTTCTTGTATGTATTTGTCACTTACAAGCTAATAAAATAATAACTGCAGGCACCAGATCTATGAAGCAATCATATCAGTAAGGAGTTGTTTCTAGAATGTCTATGTTATTGTTGTTCGTCTCCTGAAAGCAGAATATTGCAATCCTGTGCACCGCTACAAAACCTAAGAAACGTTAATTACGTAAATAACTACAATTTTCCAGTCTTATACTTTGCCAGAAGACCTAACAAACTAATTACGAAAAAGTCATCTAGCCTCCCACTCAGTAGCTCTGACAAATTCCTTAGTGGACATACGAAAAAATTAAATTATGGGTAACATCGTTTTAACTTGTTTTCCATCTAAATAGACTTCTCACTTAATCTAAGAACAATATAAATTATTACATTTCTTACTCTCCCAGACCTTAGCTTCATTGACTGAGAATCCAGTCTACAAACGCGAATGTGATGCCCAATTAGGGACTGTTTGCAAATGAAACATCTGATTCTAATTCTAAATTAATCAGTCTTAACTATAATCTATAAGTTGGTCATGGGTTGCTTCAAAGCGATTATGAATTTTCTGTAACTCTTTAAGTAATCAAAATTATTTTGGACATATTCATCTTCTTCGCAAATACTCCACTGAAGCTTTTTTCTTACTTTCTGCTTGTGTAAACAAACACTACACACTTCTACTTTTTTTTTTTTCTGATTCTCCTTATTTTCCACTTATAGTAACTTCTCCAAAAACACTAGAGTTTGAAAACACTCCCCGAGCTCAACATTTAAGCCTACCAATTGAATAGGGAAGTAAACAACACAAAAACCTAATTTGAAACCATTGTAAATGACAATCAAACCTCGCGTAAAGGATCTAAATCTAATCAATTTAAAGAAGTTCTGTACAGTAGTAGTCCCATCCAATTTCAACATAAAAGCTACAATCTATAAGCCGTTGGAGAAATCACCTACTCCAATTTTCAACAGATAATATTTCTCTAACGCACTGTGTTTAATTCTTGAACGAACGAGTCATATACAAGCACAATAAACAAGAAATCATTGAATTAATTATATCAACTTTCAACTAAAATTAAAACAAAAAAAATGTTAACAATGAACAAATTAATCGGTGGATTTATTACCAGATGGCAAAGGAAATGCGGAGCTTTTAGGAATCACAACTGAACTTGACACAGCCGCCATTTTTGCAAAGATTGATATCAGAGCAGATTCGTATGTTATAACAAATCGAGAAAACAGAGAAAAATGATATAAACCTTATAATTTCTGTGTTCTTTTTTTCTGTCGATGAAATCGAAGAATGCTAAGAGGTGACGTGGCTCTACCAGGCCGGTTAGATGCCGTAATTTCTATTTTATTTTAGAAAAATTTATATTTCATTGTTTTAATATTATAGGTTATTTTTGTCAATTTCATTTAAAAAATATGAAAAATTAATTATATTTAATTTGTTTTATCAAAATTAGAAATGTTGAAAAATTTACTATATATAAAAAATATCATATAAAATCGCTATTTTATATGTTAAGAAAAATTACTAAATATTATAATGAACTTTTATAACTAAGCTTCATGTACTTAATTATAATTGCCTTTTAGTTTAAGAATTCACTACTTATACCTTTTTATAGACATTGCTTTACTTAGAATATTTATGTAGATAACTGATATTAAGTATGATATTAATTTTAAAATTGTAATCTTCTTAAAAAGTTAAATATATATTTTAGATAATAATAAATTATATTAATAATAAATTATATAAAATAATCTAAGATATTTAGTGTTAAAAAATAATATTCTCATAATACAATTTTTCTATTTTAAAAATTTAAAACAAAATGATTTCGATATAAATCAATTTGTTAACTTGAGATATGAAGAATTTAGTCAAAAATGTTGTTAAATCTTTTAACTTATTTTTTTCTAGCATCACAAACATGTAGGGTGTATTTTTTTAAAATTACAATTTCATGTGTTTTTATTTTAGTAATTTTCCTACTTTTTTTTAGAGTATACAATCATTTTCAGTTTTATGGATAACACTAATATCTGAACTACACTTTCAATATCTGAACTACACTTTCAATATCCAAAAAACAATATAATAATATTTGATTAGTATCATTCCATCAAAATTTAATTAAAATTGCAACAATATTTAGGCTTAATAATTTGTAAATTTAAATGTACTTAGCCTTTTAAATTAGGAATTAACTCGTATATTTGTATAAAAACTTATTTAGTTAGAACTTTGATAATTTATACTAATTATGATTTAAATTTTAAAATTTTCAGATTCTTTTAATCTTCTTAACAGATTTAAAAGTAGATCATTACCATATCAAAGAAAAGGCCTATAAAAAATTTAATATTATTTAATATTGAAATAAAATTTATATCATAAGAGCAATATATACCCGATGTGCACCCTAAGAGTAGCGACTGCTTCCCCCATCATCCAAAAAAAAAAATCATATCATAAAATTTATCAATTTTAAAATTCTAGAAAAAATTTGGTAAAATATACTAGTTATAAATTTTTAAATATAGAAACGAAAGAGAATTTAGTCAAACTGTAAATTTTAGATTTAATATTTTTGTTATTTGGGATGAAAAATTAGTCGAATTGATTTTGAGATTAAAGAATAGTCTGTTGGACTTTTAAAAATTGAATCATGTTTTTGGAAAGTTGTAGTAATAATTTCTATTTATTAAGGGATAAATGCAAAAAAACCCCTGTGAAATAATTTATTGGCTGAAAACCCCATGTGAAAAAAAAAAGGCTAAAAACCCCCTGTAAAATTTTTTCATTGCAAAAAACCCCCTCGGTTAGTTAGGTCAGCTACCCCTGTGAAATAAATGCAAAAAACCCCCATGTGAAATAATTTATTGGCTGAAAACCCCCTGTGAAATAAATATAAGCTAAAAACCCCCTGTGAAATTTTTTCGTTGCAAAAAAACCCCCTCGGTCGTTGCAAAATATTTATTTTATTTTTAGTAAATATGCCTCATAATAGTAAAAACAATAATGTTAATGATCTATAATATTTAAATTTAAATATTATGAGGCATATTTACTAAAAATAAAAGAAATATTTTATGAAAAACTATTTTTAATATCGTTTTTTTGTGTAAATATGAGTTTATTTTATTTTTAGTAAATATGCCTCATAATAGTAAAAACAATAATGTTAATGATCTAAAATTTAAATATTATGAGGCATATTTACTAAAAATAAAAGAAACATTTTATGAAAAACTATTTTTAATATCGTTTTTTTGTGTAAATATGAGTAAAAGTGTATCCCAAATGAATATATAAGTACTTATATGTTAATGATCTAAAATTTAAATATTATGAGGCATATTTACTAAAAATAAAAGAAACATTTTATGAAAAACTATCTTTAATATTGTTTTTGAGGGTTTTTTGCAACGAAAAAATTTTACAGGGAGTTTTTAGCTTATATTTATTTCACAGGGGGTTTTCAGCCAATAAATTATTTCACAGGGGGGTTTTTTGCATTTATTTCACAGGGGGTAGCTGACCTAACTAACCGAGGGGGTTTTTTGCAATGAAAAAATTTCACAGGGGGTTTTTAGCCTATTTTTTTTTTCACAAGGGGTTTTCAGCCAATAAATTATTTCACAGGGTTT
Organism: Verbascum thapsus; assembly: GCA_963669365.1. NCBI lineage: Eukaryota > Viridiplantae > Streptophyta > Magnoliopsida > Lamiales > Scrophulariaceae > Verbascum > Verbascum thapsus. The sequence continues at coordinate 2,364,469 of OY770106.1, forward strand.
TTTTTTGCATTTATCCCATTTATTAATGGTCCTTGGTGTTTCCCTAGTTTTAATTGCTTACAAAATTGAGCGCTTCTACTTTTTTTCAAAATTAAAAGTTAATTGATTTTTGTAATTTTATTTTTATTATAGCAGTAAGCCACTGAAATTTGATAACGTTCAATTTTATAACTCTCATCATAGTTTGGCTGGTCACACTTATTTTTAATTCTTGATTTCATATTGGTAATATATTAATGAGCCATTGTATATGACTTATTTTAAGACCATGCAAAAAACTCCTTGTACCTTCTATCTTAATGAATTATGTAGACTCCTTCTTGTTACCCTGTTTTTTTCTTTTTTACAAAAATTCTATAACAAATTAAATCAGGTCTAATGAGTTTACCCTTGTCGCCACATATAATATAATAGGCTCTAACAAATCAATTTCATTGAATCCAATTTATTAAAGAATTGTCCCGTTTCCTTATATATTATCCATTAACAATGTATGCACCTTTCTTTAGTTAATGACTTTATCTTACAATTTGCCCAGTAGCCTACAACTTTTACTTTCACAATAGCCCTATATCAATTGCAGTAGTACGCATCAATAACCATCATAACTTAACGTTTCATGATAAAGCTTTAACTTTCTTGTATTATCGTTACAACTTATAAATTTGGTGGATTGATTTATAAAATTAGTTCCAAGTTGATCCATGAAAAATCCATTTCATCTTATTGTTCACATCAACAAGCATTGCTATCAATATAAAGTACCAACGTTCTTTGAGCACAAAATCAACCAACTTGATATCAAGGAAAAATATCTAAAAATCGATCATAACACAACGTAGCAATGTGACAAAGGCCTTAAATTGGTATGTACTTTGAGCTAGGGCTAAATGGAGATGAATTTTTTGAGAAATTGTAATTTTTTGAATAAGAATGAGTTATTGTTAACACATTTGATGAGGTTGTGGAGTCAAAAGAGGCCGAAAAGGAGCAGGGGTGAGAGTGGGTCTTATATCTCACAATGGTGTGGATCTTATATATTACAATGGTGTCACAATATTGTAAAATTAACATCTGCTTATTTAAATATAAATTACTAAAAATAATTCAAATAAATAAACATTTGTCCCTTAAAAATAATGTGACACCATTATAGCGCATTAGTGTGACATAGACAATTCGTTGTGGAATTTCAAAGGGGAGATAAAGAAAAGAGTGATATTTCTATTTCTAAATGGAGAGGATACATAACCAAAGTTGAAAAGATTGAAAACAAAAGTAGCATTGAAATCCATTGGCCTCTTGCTTATTTTTGGTCAAAAAAAATTTGAGTCATGTCTCAGTTCCAGTATGAATTTACAATTTTTCATTAGACTCTGCCAGGCAAAGCACTCGGTTATTCATGGCATCTCTTTTAACTTTGTTTAGATTTAATTGACATACATATTAAAGTTTTAGGGAAAAATAATTGTCGGTTTTCGCAATAATTGCCGGTTTTCGCAATAATAGGCTTGATAATTGAATATTTTGTACATGTTTTTGTTATTATTTGCTTATCGAGCCGAGCTCGAGTCGAGCTTCAAAATTTATCAAACAGAAAAACTTGTTCAAACTTGGTTTGATAATTTATCAAATCGAGCTCGAACCGAGCTTTTAACGATCGAGCTCGAGTCGAGTATCGAATATCGAGCTAAATCTTTACCCCTAGGAGGGATTGAGTCTTCCTCCCTTGCTAGAGTGAAGTCAAGAGAGGATAGAGCAAGTAGCCTTAACGTGTATCATCGTGAGCAAAACTAAGGCGTTCAAGGGTCTAGTGCCTCATTGTTGTTTTGGCATATTTCGAAGAGGTAAAAACTGTAATTCATCTAAATTTTTCGTGTTTTTTCCACGTTTTTAAATGAACATTTTTCATAGACTTTCTTATCTAAATTACACTAATTTTTACACTTTATATATTTTAACAAATACAATGTGCAAAATGTTTCATATAAAGTCTATCACATGTGACTCCTCTAAATGTTAAAGACAACATTTTATCAGTTGGAATGACTTTTAATTGTAAATTTATTTTTTTGAATTATACTATTTAAAATGTCATTTCAAATTATATGACTAAAATAGTGTACCACAAAGGGCTTAACATGATATTTATACTTAGAAGGATCAAATGGGATTTACATATTGATCTCGATAAAAGTTATATTCACCAGTATAATTTAGGTAAAATAGAATCAAATTATATAATAAAAAAAGTAATAATTCCATATAATAAAATGTAAAATATATATTTATATTTATAAATATAAAAATACGAAAAGATTTAATGAGTTGCTGTCTTTAGTTCTTTACTTCTTTACCACCACTTAATAATAATAACCGAAAATATAGATACGAACTCTATAGAGTATAGTTAGCATTCAAGTACACATTATTTGTAAAAATTGCAGGATAGCCCCCATACTTTATCATAATCACAGTCAACCGCATTTCAAATGTCAGTTAAGCTGTAACAGACTTTTTCTTCCTTATAAAAAGACGGACATCCATACTAAAAGTACTCCTTCCGCTTCCATAGCTCAAGCTCCACCAGAAGAACAAATCACCACATCACACATTTTCCCTCTCTCTCTCTCTCTCTCTCTCTCTCTCTCTACATGACTGCTCGCTCACGTCTCCTCGGCGGCGTGACCTCATCGCCGCCGCAATCAAAGAACTCCTTGCCGGAGATCCAAGCTCTCGACTCCGACTTCGTCGTCATCCTCGCCGCTCTCCTCTGCGCGCTCATCTGCATCGTCGGTCTCATCACCGTCGCGCGATGCGCCTGGATCCGTCGCATCTCGAGCCGACACTTCGCCACCGGCGAAGCGGATGCGTCGCCGCCGGCCGCAGCGAACAAAGGCTTGAAAAAGAAGGTGCTGAAATCGCTCCCGAAGATGACCTACGGCAGAGACAGAGATTGCGCGAAATTCTCCGAGTGCGCGATTTGTCTGTCGGAGTACGCCGCAGGCGATGAGATCCGAGTGCTGCCGCAGTGCGGCCATGGATTCCACGTGGAGTGCATTGACACGTGGCTCGGATCTCACTCGTCGTGTCCGTCGTGCCGCCAGTTACTGGTGGCGGCGGGGTGTCAGAAGTGCGGCGGCTTACCGACGGCGACGTGCTCGAGCACGCCCGCCGCCAGGCCTCAGGCTTTGCCGAGAGAAAATCATCTGAGTAATTTTCTGCCTTAATGATCAGTATAAATTAGGGCTTAAAATTGAACATGTGTAGGTCAGATTTCTAGTTTTTGTATGTATATATGTTGTGTAGTTTCAGAAATTTGCAGGAATACAAATTACATTTGATGAATTTATTAATACAAATTACAAAAAAAAGTTTCCACCAATTGGTTCATCTTAGAGTTTTTCGGAAAAGGATGATTAAAACTTGCGTTGTTTTTAGCTGTGCATTGGATAAATCTTATTGTTATGTATTACCGTATAAAATACATACAGAGCATGTCAAATAGGCATTCAGATTTCATTATAGTCGCATTAACTAATTTCAGGATTACCATGTTTTACATTATGATTTAATAATGATGGTACCATGTCTAGTTTATTATGAATATGGATTGTGCTTTATAATTTTTAAATTGTGTTTTTTGCTGCGAGCTCAATTTCAAAGTTAAGCATTATATGCTACTTTACTTTACTTAACTAATTTCAAATTCGCAATGTTTTTCATTATAGGTTTATTCATATTAGCGATTGTGCTTTGTAGTCGTTGAATTATTGTTTTTGGTTGAGTACGCAATCTGGAAGTTGAGCATTGCTTCGGATGCTACTTTACTTAAATATGATTCGTTTTAGGGCTGCATTAATACTAACTCTCAATTTTCATCAATTCTTAGGCGTATTACAAGAGAAAAACATAAATTAGTATGGTATTTTCTTGAATTTTCAATTTTATACTTAATTCAGATCATTTTGTTGAATTTATGACTATTTATTAGTGCTTTTTATCTTTTTTTTTTTTTGGATGACGAGGGAAACCCGCAGTTGCCCATAGCTGACAGGCTCACAGTAGAGAAGGCAATTAGGCATTCCCTCATCAGGATTCGAACCCGTGACCTAGGCCACAAATTTAAATGCCCTTACCAACTCTATCGGGGGTTGCCCCTATTAGTGCTTTTTATCATTTTAACAAATAGATGGTAGTGCTTGGAGCTGATGTTGATGGTAAAATTCCAACTTGCGAAATACCAATTAGACCAAAGAAGACTAAGGGCCCTAACTTTTTTTTTTTTTTTGCTTTTTGTTGATTAGATCTTTGAATGATGGGATTTTATTTGTCAAACTTGACATAATAACAATCATATTCATGTAAGTTCTATATTATTCTGAAACTTTTAGATTCTAGAGAATTAATATAATGAATCAAGATTTCTAGTTTTTCCACTACATTGGGACTGGCTTTATACATTTTCCATTCCACTAGTTTGTTACAAAGACATAACAAACAAAGTTGCAGATGCATAACTCCTTTTCCAAGTGGACATAACAAACAAAGTTGCATATATTGGCTAAGTTCCTCTTTATGGTTAATCAAACTTTAAAAAATTCCTTTTTATCATAAATTGCTGCTTCTATTACACAATCTTGTAATAGTATTTATAACATATAGATATATGTAATATGAACTTTTTATCTCTTCAATTTCGAATACATGTCTATGTGTATATTGCAGATATATACGAAGAATAATACAAATATATTAAGTTGTGGATAAATCATAAATGATGCAAATATGGGCTAAGAGACAGAATGTGACAAATAACAATATAAAGTTGGTAAAGCCAAAATAATAAGGATAACATTAAATATGATAACAATATGAAGGAACCTTCCATTCAAACAACATCCAACTTTTCTCCTCCTAAAGTTCCTAACTACTAACCTAATATTTGTATGAAGTTGGTCCAATTTAATGCTCGTGTAATAATAATAATAATAATAACAATAATATATCATTGGCACAATTTTTATTCACTTTTGATGGGAGCCGTCCAATAAACTAAGATGGAGGCCCCCACCATATTACCACTACTTAAATATATAGCCTAATAAATGGGCAACATTTGGAATTGATTTCAACGGTGTGAAATTTATTAATGTTGACATGAGGAGCTATAATACAATATTATATTTTGTGCTATTTAATTGCTTTAATTTGTTGGAGTTGGATACCTATATAAATTTAATTTCAAACATATTTGCGTGATTTAGGAAAAAGAGTGATTATTTTTATTCGTATCCTACAAGGTGCTTCATAAAATAACCACATTTTATATTTATATCTGTATAACTGTGTTGTTGGACTCATCTGGTAGAAAAACTTCAATTGGTAAAGAAAAATGTGTAATACTTAGTACTTACTGCATCTAATGTGGTTTGAGTATATATGTTTTATGTGATATATACAAATTATTGGATCAACGATTTGAGTTTATCATAGTTTCGATGAAATTTGACTGACAGCACAATGAAGGGCTCTGTTATAAAATTAATTTAAGTTGGTAAAGTAAATAAATATATCTATATTTATTGTTTGATGTTGAATACTTTAACTAAGTTGACCCGTCTTTAAATAAACTTGATGAAAAGTAATAGCTTTTTTGATATCATATTGGTCAAACAAATTGGTTACAGTGAAGTTTACCTGCAGAAAACACATTAGACATGTGAGTAGAGTTATGAAGTTTTATAACAAATCAGGAAAAACTGAATAGATTTATAGTAGAATTGACTAATACAAGTGTAAGTTTCTGTATAAATAAATATTAATGCCGCATTCATCTCATTGGTTTCTTAGGAAATTTGGAAAAAAAGAAAATTCTGTATATTATAATGTTAGTGCTTCCAGAAAATAGTAGTGATAGGGGCTCTATTTTCAAAAAATCAAGTCTTATACTTTACATTTTAAAGAAAACAGGAACTATAATTTAAACTAAATAGGAATCACTATTATTAAAAAAAATATCAAGAAAAAGAATGAGGCTACGCAGCACGGCAGCAGCAAGCCATAATATTTGAAATTAATTCGAAAATGAAATTATTTAAATGAATTGTTACAATTTTTTTTCTTTTATATATTTAGTCATTTAATATTCCAACGAACAATAGATGTAATTTTGGTCCGAAAATATATATTGGATTTTCAGAACGAAAAATTAATAAAACACATATATTAGTTTTGAAAAAAAAAAACCTTACGTGTTGTATATTTACATATATCATATATATATAATATTAAATAAATATTTAATATATATGGCGGGCCGTTTTTGAACGGTGGCTTCCTTTCGTGAAAATGTTTCGGACCGTGAAATGGTGTGTTTCACATTGTTTCGGTCCAACTGAAGAGGCGTCTCTTAATTGGAGATACCATTTTGGGTGGAAAATGTGTCTTTTCGTATTGAAAGTCTATAAATACTTCCATAACTTTGACCAAAAATATAATTCAAAATATTATTTATTCTTTCTCTCTATATTTTCGAGTCTCTTTTGGTCGAGTTCTTGTTCTAAAGGGGTTTCAAAGGAGTGTAGCCTTTAGAAATGAAGTGTAGGCTTTGTATCCTAAAAGATGTATTTCTCGAAACCATCTACATCTGTGTGGGAGAAATATATAAATATATACTTTTAAAAATAACATCTTTAAGGTGTACCTAGCCTATCATAAAAAGAATCGATTCCTACCCACATAATACAACAGGTGCCTCACTATAATTCAGAAGCAAACATGGCTTAATAAAATTAAAAAAAAAAAAAAATTATTATTGAACTATTGTTTTATTAAATTGTAGTCGCTTTGGTTTTTCTCACTAGAATTCAGAAGCACATATGGCTTGAATAGTTGATCAAACAACTCAATCTTAACTCGAAACGTCAAATATTGGTAAATCCTATTTGATTGGGATTTGATGCTTAATTAAGGACTTAAGCTTCTTGAAAACATCCTCTTTTTGGTAATTCTCACTAAGATTCAGAAGTTTGACCAAGCAATTAAATCTTACTTAGAAAAACCTAAGTTAATAGGGTTTTGTCCTCCCAAGTCCTATGTTTTATTAGAAGGAATTAGTAATGTACAAACTTATCTAATTACCAATTAATTTTTGCATGAATCCTCACAATTTAATATGAATTTAGTAAGGGAAATCAATCAGCAAATCCGGCTACTAAAGAAACTTTAGATGCATAATTGCATTGATTTATTCATTATTGTGTGCAATTATTGGATTATGTGTACGAAAGAAAGTCTCTTGACCACATGATGCATGTATTCACGTGAAAGTTGTTTCTCACAGTAAAATATCTTCCTACCCAAATTTGCCCTAATTTTCCTCCCTTTTTGCTTTCTGATTTTTCGTTGATCCAGCGATAACAATAATCCAAACAATCGCTTCAATTTCGAATTTACATGTTCATGGATCATTGTCCTTTCCTGTAAGTCTGCTTCCTTTTGCTTCTGTTCTACATTTATTATGTGTCGTCATTCAATTTTCATTTGCCATTTCTCATTTTGTTCATTCTGTGATTTTTTTTCTTCTAAAAAAGGTTCACAATTTGTTGGGTGAATTTCAATTCCGACCAGAAAGTTTGTGGTGAAAGCAATGGGATGATAGGCGACTCGCCGCTATCGTTGGCAGTTGGGAGAAAGATAATAATAGTTCAAAGAAGCCTCATCAGCAAAGCATGGGTAGCTAGATTGCAATAATCAGTTAGCTCTATCCCTGTGTTCCTGCTCCCGGTAACGTCATGCTTGCTTTAGGTTTCTTATTATGGTTTTTTGTTAACTTAGCAATTTCTTTAATTTTTTTTTTTTTGAATTAAGCTAAACTTAGAATTGGGGATTATGCTTTGGAAAATTTAAAATCATTCCATATCAAAGTAATTTGGATTGTTAAGTGCTGGGTTATGTGGAACTCGGGACATTTTCATAATTTAATAACGAACGTATGCCCCGTGCTACGCACGATATAAATAAGTTAATGTTATTTTGTATGTCTAAAATAGATTTATAAACATTCATTAACTGTAAAACTTCATTGGATGAAGTGTAGCATATTATTGTCGAACATATTTAGATTTATGGCATAAAGTTTTAGCTAAAATGAAGAAATTAAAATTAAAAAGTTATTGTATAATCTCAAGTGTAATTTCAAGTGGGGAGTTGGTTATGGAAGGATGAAAATATAGTTTTTCTGATGTATGTGTATCGAAAATACAGTTTCTATTTTTTTTAATTTTGAAAGATGAAAATATAATATTTTGTATGGAAGTTGAGATAGTGAGAGAGTTGGTTATGGAAGGGTAATTATTAATTATTATTAAAAGAAAATCAAAATTATGAGAAAGTAGCATTTAAGTGCAAATATCTACTTCCTTATGTATTTAATGTAAGCCTGATTTATGCCTTTAGTGATCAGGCTATTTCATGACATGGGCCTTAACCTAGCGAGGCGAGCACATAGCCCAACAAGAGGACTATAAATATATCATCTAGTTTGTCGTGTGTTGGGTCTGATCCTATTTTCACGTGTTACATATTGGACCCCGCACCATTTTGGCGTCGTCTGTGGAAAAGATAGACCCACTCACTGAGAATACAGACTATGTCAGAAAAAGAGCTCCCGCTCCGACGTTTCGATCAAACACTTCTATCGGTGAAAATCCAAATCCGCCTCCTCCACTAATCACTCCGAAGGTGATCCCCCTTTGAGAGGGTAATCGAGATCACTTTAGAGGCACTCATGGCCCTGGTGGAGGACGCTTCTGTCAGAGCAGCAGAGCACAGGTAGTTAGTATGCTACACCACCCCCTCAAGTGGTGTATCAGCCTCCCCTCGCACCCTGCGCAGAGGTCAGAGTTCTCTGAATCCCGCAGGGGCGGGATCAAGGCATTCGGATGTCAGGGGTACAGAGAATGCTTGTTGATATGTGGAGGTTAGCATAGCCTCCTCCCATGAGCGACCCCTACAATTAGAGATAAGGAGCATGAGTTCCATAGGTCCAGTCGTGGAGGCCGAAGATCCCCGACCCCCCAGGAGACTAAGGCATCAATCCCATGGGTCCTCTCGTCAAGGTTGGTGGTCGGAGACCACCAAGGAGACTCATCCCAAACGGGCCACTAGTCAGTGACGCTCATCTTAAGGAGATGAGACACTACCACAGGGTAATTATGATGAGCTACGAGTCGTACCCCTGGTGGTAGCACCTCCTAGCAGAAGCCCTTTTTGTCCCGCCATATTAGCTGAGCCAATCCCACAAAGGATGAAAATCCCACACCTGAGCGAGTATGAGGGCAGGGAATATGAAGGCACCGGGATCCTCAAGAGCATTTGAACAACTTCAATGCGAAGGCTGATATATATATATATATTATATCAGTGATGCGGCTTATTGTAAAAAAATTCGGACGACCTTCTCGGGTCGAGCCTTGTCCTGGTTTAATCAACTATATTCGATTTGATTACCGGATTTTTGTTGTCAATTTTATTATATAATTATATAACCTGATTTGAGCATGTTTTCAATGAGGAGCATGTGGGATACCAATTACATTTCTAACTAAGATAGAAGAGTTCATTCCTAATGTCCGTTTACTCGTACATATCTTACTTAAGATTAATATGTCGATGTCAAGATTAGGAATGTTGTAGACAAGGAAATGGGTAAGTTATTACCCGAACAATATTGTTTAGCTTTACCTTGTCATTTTGTTTGAGTGCCTTAAATAACTTAACTTTATGCTGTATTCAGATGTTGCTTCTTAAGAATATATCATAGAGCTTTTCATCAATGTGAATGAAAACTTCCTAAAACATAACTTTTTTTTGGAGATTTTGACCATTTCAATGAAGATGACAATGATGATATCAAAAAGCAATTTGTGGAACGTTTATTGACTCTGAGTAATGCATAATTCTTCCAAATACACAAAATTGTGTCACCAGTTAGACATAAATGAAGAAAACAAAGATGAGAAAGAAAAACAAGTATTCTTTTGTTACTTTTCTTTATGTCAATAAAACATGTTCACTTATCCGATTACTTTATTTACTTGACCCAATAGATATACTTTCTTGCTAACTTTTAGTAACTTCCATTATTAATCTTAACTTTCTCCTTGTAAATTTTACATATGAGAACTGAGGTATCTTTGCACTTTGGATGGTTCTCTTTGATCGTATGAGACAATGGCTATTTGTGTAAAAGTTCTCCCACAACCTAAAATACATCACAATGCACCATCTTTCCCACAAATGGCCATTGTCTCCTACGATCAAAGACAACCATCCAAAGTGAAAAACTACCTCAACTCTCATCTGTAAAATTTACAAGTAAAAGAAAAGAGTAAGATTAATATAGTAAGTTACTAAAGATAGCAAGAAAGTATATCCATTGGGCCAAGTAAATAAAATAATCGGATAAGTGAACATATTTCATTGCCATAAACTGAAGTAACAAAATAATAATTGTTTTTCTTTCTGATCTTTGTTTTATTTATTTATGTCTAACTGGTGACACAATTTGACGTATTTGGAAAAATTTGCATCTTATACTACTTATGCTCAGAGTCAATAAATGTTCCACAAATTGCTTATCACTATCATCTTCATTGAAATGGTCAAAATCTCCAAAAGAAGTTATGTTTAGGAAATTTTTATTCACATTGATGAAAAGTTCCTGATATAATCTTATGTTTATTTCTTATTATACATGATAAGAATGGAGCAGCATCTGAATAAAGCATAAAGTTAGGATATTTAAGTTACTCAAATAAAATGACAAGGTAAAGCCAAACGACTTTGTTTGGGTAATAACTTACCCATTTCCTTGTGTATGGCCTTCCTAATCTTGAAATCTACACTATTAATTTTTAGGAAGACATAGGCCGTAGTAGTAAACTAACATGAAGGAATGTACTCTTCTGTCTTAGTTACAAATGTAACTTGTATTTCACCTGCTCCTCATTGAAAACACTCTCAAATCAGGTTATATGATAAAAAAAAAATCATACTAAATGCAAGTAAATTATGAAGTAAAAGCTTTTGCAACTGGCAAACATATGTAAGAGGGAAATGTTTAGGAGTTTACGAGTTTATCGATAATTTCAGTAAAAGTAATTAATTATATACATAGAACTGTTCATGGAAGACTTTTTCAACGGACCATCAACAATCAAGTTGTGATTGTGAAAACGTGGAAGTTCAGCTATCCCTCGCATGCTTACTATTATCCGGAGAGAATCCATGCTGATCTTTTATCCTACCTCAATTATTTGAACTTGAGCTGATGACAGTGAATGTCACTCTCTACATGCAGCTGATACATGCTTGATTATTGTCTCGGGATGAACTCATTTTTCTGAGACCCAGATATAAAATCACATCCAAATGTAGTCAATCTTATTGGATACCACTGTGAGCAAAGATTAGATGTGATATACGAGGGAATAAGGCGAGAGTAGGGGTGTAAACGAGCCGAGCTTGGCATTTTTTTCAAGCTCGAACTCGAGCTCGAGCCTTACTAAACGAGCTCGTCGAGCCCAAAATTTTCGAGCTCGGGCTCGAGCTCGTGAGCTTTGGTTCGAGCTCGAACAGAGCCCAAGCTCGAGAGCTCGAGCCCGTGAAATTTAGGCGGGAAAATTCAAATTTCGAATTTTTTAAATATTTTTTAATTATTTTAAGCGGGAAAATTTAAATTTTGAATTTTTTTTAATATACTTTTATTAGTTAATATATATTTTTTAATTATTTAATATATATTTATTAATATAATAATAAAAATAATAATATATTAAAAAATAAAAAAGCTCGCGAGCCGGGCTCGCGAGCTTTTTTTAGAGAGAATTGAGCTCGAGCTTGTGAAGCTCGGCTCGAGCTCGCTCGGCTCGACTTACACCCCTAGGCCAGAGCACTTTCTTGGATCAACTTCGACTTTCTGGTATATATGACCAATTGAAAAGTTGTTTTTCTTGCTTCTTCTTTATGACAAAAGATTTGTTTTTCCAATTAGATGAACTTAAATGGTAGGATCGTATGAAAGTGGCAATTGAAATTCAATATTTTTAAACCTGGACCGATCATTGAATCGAAAATTTTAGCGGGTCACTGGGTCACTGGGTCACTGGTTTAACCGGTTGAACCGTTCGAAAAAAATCCGTTGACCCGTGTATGTGTATATATATTTTAAGATATCCAAATATTCAAGCTAAAACATTCCATGTGTTAAATATGTTACATCTCAAATCATTTGAGATATGAAATTAAAGAATAATATTTGTTATTGCCGGGTGGATGACTATAAGTCAATAGACTCTCTTATAACCTTTTTACTAATGCCCAAACCATAAAAGAGAACATATTTTTAGTAACACTAAATATATATCTCAAAACTAAATACATAAATAAAAGATAATGAATTGCATAAAATAAATTCCAAAAAGTCACCTAGTTTTTATTTTTTTGGCATTTTAAGGAATTATGTAAGCACAAACAAAATATGCATACAAGTATTGATGTATTAATATATTTTAATAAAGAATACATGTCCATTCTCACCCGCTCCCACCCACTCAATCATAACAATGCTAGGTGCACCACTTTTTTTTTTTTGCTTAAGTAAAAGAAGTGAAGAATAAAGTAGTTCAAATCCTAGCCTTAATAGTTTATTATTTTGTAATCTTGTGAGTTATGTCTAGTCACAATCATAATTAATATAGGATCAAAAAAGAAGCTACAATTGTTAACCTATTGTGTAGGATCATAAGTACTACCCACAATAAATAACTTGGCAAAATTCGAAAAAGTATTTTGTGTATATTACATAACGAGACTTCTCTTCAAAAGTCACAAGTCACAACTCAACATCAAAACAAATAGAAGAAAACAAGCATGGCTTCCTTCTATTTCCTTCTACGTACTCAAAGTCTCAAACATAAAAACTTCAAGCCTTCAACAACTTACATTATTACACACAAATGGGTGAAATTGGAGAAATCTTGGAGAAACCTCTTTTCGACCCGCGGAGGATGAACTCTTTTTGATTTTTGAATATAGAAGCAAAATACTTGAAGAATTCTTAAGAGAATTCTAAAATCTTAATGAGTCTTTAGAAGTCTTAAAATTGGTAAGAATTAAAAGAGTCCTTATATTTGTCATTTGAGTCTCCTTCTTCTTTCATACTTCTTTTCTTTGATTAACTATGGAAAAAAGAGAAAAAACAGGAAAAGGTATCTCACACAAAACATCCGAGTTTGTAAGGACCGGCCGGTTCACGAGTCATGGTTTGACCGGTTTACCACCGGGTTGACCGTTTTGAGTCCGGTTTGTCACGGTTCTAAGATCACCCGTTCATTGTACATACTCGGACCGGTGTTATGTCCGATTTCCATTAACCCGGCAGGACCGGACGGTCCGGTCGGGGTTTAAAAACCATGTTGAAATTGGCAGCATGTTAAAGATGTTTCATGACAAGACACTTGTTTTTGGGTTTGTTCAGCCATATTGCTTTATGCTTGATGAGGTTGTATGAGACATTTATCATGACCTCCTTTTTATTATTTTGCCCAGCAAAGGTCAAAGCACCCTAATGATCTGATCATTCATCAAGAGTGAAATTTGTAATCTCTAAAACTTCAAAGTCATTATTCGACTCAAAAGCATCTCCACCCACATACCACATTTTGGTATCACGTTTCATATATTGTAGAGTATTTCTTGATAAAATACGAGAAAAAATTTACTTTAAAGTTTCTATACTTTTGTGTTTTATATTTTGACCTAAAAGGTTTAATTTTATTTAAAGAAAAGGTGGGCACCCGTGTCCTAAACGTGTCGGACATGGCCATGTCCAATACGTATCAGCATTTTTTTATTTTATTTTTTATTCAAGGACACATATCAGCCGTGTCCAACACATGTTGGGAGCGTGTTGGAGGTGTGTCCATGTCCAAAGAGTGTCCGACACCATACGACGTGATTTTTCGAAGTGTCCAACTTTGGTTATAGATTATGTGCAACTTTGGTTCCAAATGCAATATATTTTAAAATTTTGGGATATGGTTATAGGTTATGTGCAACTTTGATTCTAAATGCAATATATTTCAAAATTTTGGGATATGGTACACTAAGGATATATCTATTTACATGAAAGTATAATATTTTAAAAAATATTAGTTCATATTCATTCACATAAATGAAATTTTATCGAATTCTTTATCATTTGTTCAACTTTTATATTTAAGTTTTAATAAAAGAAAGATTTTACCAAAAATGTTTGTATAATGATAAAAAAAAAAATACGATGTTAGGTACCAATACATGTCGAATACTTCAACTTTTTTACCTGATAGGTACCAAAAAAAAATCCCTTCTTATTTATTCGACATTATAAAACTATTTCGGATACAATAATCAATATACATAACGGAAACGAGAATGACATCCATGCGATAGTGCACTAAGTCTTGTTTTAGTATATGTGTAACATAGGTTCAAAATGTAGTAGAGTTAAAAATTTTGGGATATGGTACATTGGGATATGTCTATTTATATGAATGTATAATATTTTAAAAAATATATATGAAACAGATTCATTGACATTTGACTTTTATGTTTAAGTTCTAACAAAAGAAAGAAAAGATATCTTTTTATGTATTTTAGCCCAAAAAATATTATATAATAATAAAAATAAATATTATTTATGGTACCCAAGGTGTGTTGTAATGCTTCAAATTTTTTATCAGATACTGTATGCTATCCCGGATACTTTAGGATTATCCATAACATAACTGGTATGACACCAATACGATACTATACTAAGTCTATTTTATGAGTATATGTGCAACATTGGTTATTAAACTTCAATTATAACTCTTTCAATTTATTTGTAGTTACAACCAATAATTAAGAATTTATAGATTTATTTATGTAGTTTGTATGAGTTATGTGTTTTTACGTACACTCCTTACCAAAAAAATATACTACTGCGCCATTTGAATTAAAACAATAAAAAAAATAAAAAATAAGAAACAAGAAGTCGGTATTCAAATTTTGCAATAATGATTCCGGCATTATGACCTTTTTGAACCACAATGAAGAGGGTTTGCCAATGTATAAACAACTAAATGATAAAAATAAAGAATATAATTTTATGATCCATTGAAATTGAAAAATAAATTTCATGAAATGTATAAAACGAAAAAGCAGTAAAACATATATATTGTACCTATGTAAAAGCTAAATGCATGCATACAAAGTAGTGAAAAAAATTAAACATAATGAGAAATATTTTTTGTTTTCTTAACTTGATAATTTTTATGTATTTTGATTTTCAATTGTTAGTTATATTTCTAAACAAAGATTTAGCTATTTTTCAAAATATTTTTTTTACTGATACAAGTACTTTACTTTTAAATATTAATATATTTAGTAAAATATTAGCCACGTTGTTTTGTGTTTCAAATATAAAATTTTAACACATGGCTTGTTAGCCTAATGATATTATCTTCCACTTCGAAGGTTTTGAATTCGGTCTGAGGCTATTACAAGTTGCAACTGTTTTCTTCAAATTTTGAGTCTTTCATGGTTTCTATGCCCCCCCTCCTGGGTTTGTTGAGTCGAATTATCCCCTTTCGTCTAAAATTTTAGTTTCTAAATTATATTTTTTTGAAATTTTTTATATGCATGGCATTTTCAATTGAAAAAATATATTTTCAAATTCACTTTTATAACGACATATTAATCGTTACGTTCATCACTAATCACTTCATACTATCCTCATTAGTAACTACATATGTACTCCAAATTTTGAATTGACAATTTTACCCTCAAAATCAGTCATGTGAATGACAAGTGACCAACTTTTCAGTCAAGATTGATCGAATTGACCACATTGAAACTAATATTTAAGTTGAGGGGCTCAATCAACATGGCTATAAATTGATGGGCTAAAGTTATTCTGATTTAAAAAATTGAGCGACGTGACATTATCTCCATATAAGTATCAACTTTTGGTGAAATTATTATTATTATTAATGTTCAGATTTAATGTTATTTTAAGAAATTATGATTAATAATTATGAATTGTATTATTAACTATTTATTTAGAATTTGATATATATTGGAATAATGCATATTCTCAATAAGCACACGCTATAATAAATAATATATGCGCTAATGCCACTAATAGTCCTGAGATTTCACATTTATAACTTTGGTTAATTGCTTCTTTCTCAACTCTTATTCTTGGGCCTATAGCGAGTGGAGTTAAGTACATCTCTCTTGAAGCGGTACTGGAAACAACTCCCGATCTCTTTGACTTCGATGTAAGTTCCCGGTAGTTGGGGGCATATGATGGTTCCACTGTAACCCGGAGACATTTTCGTAATTTAATAATACCTATATAATGTAGGCCTGATTTATGCCTTTTAGTGGGTCAGGCTATTTAATGATATGGGCCCTAGCCGCGAGCCCATAGGCCAACAAGAGGACTATTAATTAAGTATGATCTAATCACTACGAGAATTATCCTAATTTTCTGAAGCATTCTACAACTTTTATTTTTTGTTTGTTTTTTGAAGACTTATTATTCGTGGTTTATATATTATTGTTAGAAAGCTACCATGTTATTAATAATATTAGTATATATAATTATTTTGTCTATAATTTTTGCTTCGAAAAGGCGTGCACCGCACCGCGCCACGAGACCCTTGTCGCCATGCCACATCATTCACCACTAATAACTATGGACCAAACATAACCTTAGTTATTTATAATGGTCTAGGACATTCACTGGTGATGGGTTAATAAAGTTAGGTCCAAAATTGGAGACTCAAGGCAGCTGTCTATGATCTCTTACAAATGCAATCGTGGTCCATATAATTGACATTCAATGAAGATTGTGCATTTCTCGTTGGTAACTTCCCTTGAGTTTCCATGTTTGAGTTGATACGCAACTGACCAATTACTGCTCTAGCTATTGTGTGCATGATTTTCCTGTACTTTTGCTCATTCAACCTATTTATTATCTGTTGGTACCTTTTTTTTTTTTTTTTATATTTTTTTAACAAATCTTCTCTATACTCGCCTTCCATAAAACCATTTAGGCAGGTTAAAAACTTAATATGCATAGCATTTCACTTGTTCTTGTGATGAGCCAATATTTTTGTTTATTTGCAGGACCAAAAATTAAGTAAACTAGTAATAGATCCAGCTGGCCCTTGAAGACGCATATGAAGTCAGAAAATCAAGTACAGAACCCTTCATAAGATTTATAGCCTATTTCAGAAGCTAAATTCACTATGGGTCGGCAGCTAAATGTGAAATTTTGAATATTAGCTCAAAGTTGGGTGCTATATCTGTTCATATGGAGACGAGGTCCAAGCATTACAGCCTCATAATTGAGCTGATGTAAGTAGAATTTTTGTGTGGATTTGTCTTGGGCCCTGTGCTAATCTTGTTTCTTTTCAATAGAATACAGTCCAAGTGACTACCTGAAAACATATCCTGTATTCTTCATTTCTTCTATATGCTATTGTTTCTGCGATACACTTGTAATTTTCAACTTACAAGCCATCATTTTTTGCAGCTAGGAAATATCAGAAGAGTGACAAAGACGAAAATTGAGTATCATTGCATAAGTTTTTTCACAATTGCAACAAAATGATGGTAAAGGAAGGTTGTAATTCTTGTATCATATTGAATCTTTTAATGCATTTTCTCTTTCAAGATTGAGATCATAACTCTTTATACATGACAATGTAATAAGTACACCTGAGATGTGTTGTTTCTCTCTAGTGTAACTGTAGTGGTGGACTTTCTGCTTCAAAATATTCTCTAGTTTTCTTACAATCCTCCTCAATTTTCTATCTTATTATATGTGATCACAATGATATAATTTCAAATCACTCGACAAATCCATTTAAGTTCGTTTGGATGATGATGGATTTCAAATCCCTCGTCATTCATTTTGAGCTCTTTTCTCCACAACTACGGTGAATTTCAAATGACACCATTTTAGGTGTCATTTGAAATCTTTCATCCAAATCCACTCCTCAAATCCAAATCCATCGATCCAAACGCACCGTCAGAGATTTCAACAAGCCAAACTTTGCAATACGATACCAAAATATAAAAAGCTATCCCGATAAACAAGGTACACAAGTTCTTAATCGATTTACATTGCACACGACAATCACCAACCACTACTCGTCTCTAGCAGCAGCAGCAGCCTGTTTGGCCCCAACAGCAAAGAACTCGGTTATAACTTCCAACGGCATGCCCTTCGTTTCAGGAACCCTCAAGAATATGAATATCCAAGAAATCACACAAACAACAGCATAAATCCCGAAAACACCAGCTAAGCCAATAGAACTAAGCATCATAGGAAGTGTATAAGTGACAATCACATCACATATCCAGAAAACGAGGGCGCATATGGCAATGCACATTCCACGAACCCTTGTTGGAAAGATTTCTGAGCAAAGGATATTAGGGATCGGCCCGTAGCCCATCACAAACGTGCAAAAGTAGATGACAACACAGACGGTTGAGATTATAGCGTGTGCTAATGTTCCGAAATCGAAAACATTTCCAATTACAAGGGCAACGAGGGTTACGATCAAGACTGGTATCGTCGTGAGCAGCAAAGATCTGATCAAAAATTGCATGCAGCAAATTGATTAGATTTAACCGAGGAAAACCAGATATCATTTTAATATAAAAACTCGTGCTACATTTGCAAAAAAAGAAAATAGAGCATGAAATTAAGCTTGCAGTAGTGAAAACATTGTTTAGTAACTTTCTCAAGAAAATACAAGGACCAAACATAGTGTGTTAGCCTCACAAAAACGTTAAGGGTGTGTTTGGATTGAGTGATTTGGATATGGGGAGGGGATTTGGAGGAAGGATTCGAAATGACACTAAAATGGAGTCATTTGAAATCCACTGTAATCATGGAGAAAATAATTTAAAGTGAATGTCGAGTGATTTAAAATCCATTATAACTTGGATACATCCAAACGAACTTCATGGATTTGCTGACGAATTTGAAATCCATAGATTTCAAATCCTTCAATCCAAACACACCCTAAGGAAAGTTGAAAAAAGCAGAAAAAGTGCATTATTTGCTCTTATCACAAGCTGCAACACAAACATCATCTCCTTCCTTCTAATAGTTTTCTTTAGTCTTTTCTCACTTGAGATTTTATCTTTCTTGCTAGAAATAAAGATTTCAAGTGTCATTATTCATGCATAACTTTGTTTTCTGCTCTTTTAACAACGGGAAGGGGTAAAGAGGCACGGTTATATTTTAGATACATATATTTCTGCTCTTTGTTGTAACATACATATATTTTAGATGATCCTTTTTGTTGCAACATATTTTCGTATAAAGTCATATTTCTCACCAACCAAACGAGTATATATACTCGACAAATCAGCATCACAAAAAGAAGAGAAAAAAATTTACCTTCTACCAGATATATCCATGAACCTCATGGCAACAGCAATACTTGGAAGCATCAAGAAATTAGTGAGAGCACTAATGAGGAAAGATGCAGAGTTTGATCCAATGCCAAGGTTGGAAAGAAGAACATCAACTCCTGCCTGCTGAAGTATTTGAGGCGTATAGTATAAAACCCCATTGATACCAGAAAACTGCCAGAAACAATAACGAGGTGTGAAATATTAATAATACCGTGAGACTGTCAATGGAAACTGATTTAGATTTGGCCTCCAAATTAGGTGGATTTCAATCCACATAATCATTGAAAAAGTAGCTCAAAATGAATTCAAAGGATTTGAAATTCATCATAACTTGATATCATTTGAATAATCACGACATCACGTCTTTGTAGTATTCTACACAAGAAGATGACATTCTTTACCTGCTGCAGAATTTGAATCCCAATCCCAACAATTAACGCGCTTTTAACCCCGGGTTCAAGAAGAGCAGCCAAACTCGGCCCTTTCGAAGCATTTCGCGATGGATGTGCCATAGCTGGTCCCACCGGATGCTGATCCACAAGTTCCTTAGAATAAAGACTCGGTTGACTCACTAAAGCCGCAGCCTGAATAAACTCCCCCTCTAATGGAACATCACCGCCGGGAATCGAAACAAGAGAACCACGCACGGAGCCATGGGCCCCACCATCCTTTTGACGCAAATATATCCTCTTAAAACCTCCTTCTTTCGTTCCATCTTCGCCTTCTCTTTCAGACCATTTCCATGCTAATTGCCAACCACCACCAATGCCCATGCCAGCATTCCCTTGCACGAGACTACTATGCCCCCTCAGGCTCAAGATGCTTCCATGGGAATGAGGGGCAATTATGTCTTTCTCTAAACTTGTAGTCTGACGTGAAATTAGAGGGCTTTGCAAATTTTGATCAGAATCTCCACTAGCACTACCACCATCCGAGTTATAACCTTGCCCACTTTCTTCATCCCACTCATCGTTTTTATTATCCACCTCTGCTGTACTAAACATGCTGCCAAAATGGGGGAATAGCATGCTTCGCATGCTGCCGGTTTCCGGAAGCTTCTCATGGACACTTCCAAAGAGTGTCACAAGAGGATCCATAAGAGGGACGGTTTGATTTGCCATGGTTCCTTGCCGGGATACAAGGCTAAGGCGGCTCTGTCCAGTGACGGGCTTTGCAACCCACGATAGGCCTTCTTCGGGTCCATACAGCTTGATATAGTCTGGTTCTTGATCCTCGTCAAGTTCGTCTGGTGGACCAATGATATACTCTTCTATGGATGCTTCACCACCGACTGCTAGACCTTCAACTAATAAAGCCATCTCACCTGCACATTAAAGTGACACCAGCACAATCCCGCATGAAAAATTCAGAATTTTACCGCCATTTTGATCACATAAAGAATCATAACTTAAGAAAGATAATTAGGTAGTAAGGGTTACATGGATAGGAGGAAAGAATTTAACTTTATAAGAATGAGGTACAAAGAGAATATAGAGGCGAAAAACTAATTTCAAACAATTACACTCTTCTTAATGAACAAATAGAATGTGAAAATAAGGATAGAATGTACCAGAAACATCCTCCCTGCCACGCAGTTTCTGCAGAACCCGTTTTGCCTCCAACATCCTTCCTTTACTTACTAACCACCGAGGAGATTCAGGTAGATAGAATACCATTAAAGCAAAGTATAACGTAGAAGGAATAGAAAGAACCCCTAGCATCAATCTCCAATTAGGCGATGGCAAAAATGACATTCCAAAAATCATACAATATGCCAAAAACATTCCACCACAGCCCGTAAACTGTGGAAGTGTATTTAACAAGCCTCGTATCTCAGATGGGGCGGTCTCGGATATATATAGTGGAACTAGAGTGACAGCAAGACCAATACCAAAACCATCCAATAGCCTCGCGACAAGTAAGACATACACGTTGGGGGACCATAACATAATCAAACCACTTAGAAAATAAAACATGGATGATAGAATAAGCATAGGACGTCGACCAATCAAATCAGATATTGTTCCCGAGCATGTGGTTATAAGTGTGGCTCCAATGAGTGACATTGCCACTATAAGCCCTTCCATGGCAGCTCCCAAATCGAGCTCTTTTTTAATGTAAACAATAGCTCCTGAACATAATAAACTATAATCAATACAGTTTTCTTTATTTAATGGAAAAAGACCAAGAAAATATTCAAAAATGGAAGATTTTGCAGAAGGATATAATCATGGATTTTGAATTTCACCACAAGTACAAACAAGTCACTTCATAATGTAAATTATATTTGGAGATGGGATGAATAATAACCTGCAATGGTTGCATTATCCCAACCCTGCAAAAAGTTTCCAATTGTAGCAGCAATGGCTACCAATGCAGCCCCGTTCATCTTTTTCACCAAATAATAGAGCTACCGGTATCTGCTAGACCAGCCAGCTATCAGTGAGCAATTAAGAATAACAAAATAGTTATATAATTTTAATCAATTGATAACACATCTATATAATTTTGCATTCTCAATCATATACAAACAGAATACTCAAAGATGAATAAAAATTGGACTAAAAAACATTAAATCTAAAAAAGGGAGAAAAACTTACAAAGTTCTGAATGTAAAGACACTGGAAGTAGAGCAGCACTGGCCTGAACTTTCACTGAATAATAACAAATTAATGGATCAAAAAGTTCCTTTTAAGACAAAATTGAATTGCGAATGTCTAAAGTGAAAGGACCGGAACCCAAACAAACCCTTCTTCATCGAAAAAAAGAACACAGTTCAGTTCAGTTCAGTTAGAGACAACTCAAAATTTTCAGAATCATCAAACAGAATCCTTATAACAACAGTAAATAAGAGGTGCCCAGAATTTCAAAACAGAGGGAGATTCATTGTATATAATCAAAATTGAATCTTTGTCAGTCAGGAATGTGAAGAAAGAGACAAACGAAAACAACTAAGCTTACGCTGTTTTTCGTTTAAGCCCAACAAACTGATGATGATCCACAAGTATTATTTTGTAAATAGAATTTAGATTCTCCTATATTTTTCTTCCTTTTCATCTTTCACTATTATTTGAGTCTGATGACGATTCAATCAATACTTCTTGTACACTTGTAGTTCCTTTATTACTGGACTCTATTATCATTATATTTTGTTAATGATGAAATTAAGTTATTTAATCCCCTCAATCATAGAACACCAATCATTGTAACTATGAAATATTAAGTGCATTAATACTCGTAGGGGTGTTCAAAAATACCCGAACCGACCGAACCGAAAACCGAAAATTCGGTTCGGTTTTTACCCGAACTGAAAATTTCGGTTCGGTTTTCGGTTTTTAATTTTCTAAAAATTCGATTTTCAGTTCGGTTTCGGTTTGTAGTGTCGGTTAACCGAACCGAACCGAAAACCGAATTTTTTAATTTTATTAAATTATAATATAGTATATTATTAATAATTGATAAGAAATAAGTAATATTCCATTGTAGTCTAGTGGTTAAGATGCTGATCTTTCTCATAAAGGGTCACGGGTTCAACCTCCATCAATTTTTTGTCTCCTAAGTTCCGAATTGCAATTTTGGTCCTGAAGTTTATGAAAATCTCACATCATGTCACATAAGTTATGAAGAATTTCATATTTGGTTCCTCGACCAATTTTCATTTGAAAACGAAAGGTGCATTTGGTTTTGTAAAAATAAAAAACAATAAATCAGGTTTTAAAAAATAATCATATTTATTACACAATTTATGTAAAATTCCGAAAAAATTTCACATTTATTTTCAAAAAGTTTTTCTATTTCCTTTTTTCTATGTTGGCTATAAACCGTTACTTTTTAATGGAAATAGATTGTGTGACCAATTGCAAGGGTTCTTTTTAAAACTTATGAGATTTTAAAAATGGGCTGAATAAAAAAATGTATTTTACAGGACAAAAAATGTGATCAGCTCAAAAATGAGAGTGTTTGAAAGATTTATCATTGTCCATTTAAGTTATGTCATCTTAAAGTTCTTTCATGTAGTATATTTTCGAGGGAGAAATCATTATATTTTTGATACCATAAATTTTGTTTTTTTTTTAAATAATTTTAATCTCTCTTTTATTATGGAATTCTCATATTAATAATATTACTTTCCTATTTTTGATTTTATTGATGATTTCCGACCAATTCCATTGAGTAATATATTGAACAAAAATTTGAGGGCTTCTTACGTGGCATTAAGTGAAACTAAGTGTTTGACTAACAGAGTTACTGTGTTACTTTTGAATGAAATCATCAATAGAATCGCAAGTGAAAAGAAAATAAAGGATACAATATGAAATGTTAGGAATATGATCAACTATTGTGAATAAAACGCGAGAAAGAAAACACACGAAATTAAAACACACGAAATTGTTTACCCAATTCGTCAAAAGAATTTGACTACGTCTGGGGGCACTGCCAAGCCAGGATATTTTCACTATTTTCGAATAATGAGATTACAATGAGATTCTTAGGGTTACAATGATATTAGGGTTATTTATAATACAATATACCTAACCCTAATAGGAGAATGACATAAGCCCATCAAAATACTTTTGGGCCTATTTACAGTCTTTCAGGCTCCATAACTCAACAATCTCCCACTTGGAGACTGAACTCAACAGTAACCATCTCTCGACCTTTTTATCCAATAGCCCATAATGGTCCCGGCAGTGCCAAGCCTCTCTTCTCAGTTACTGAGGCCAATTGAAGCCATGCATAGCTTCAATTTCTCAAATGTGACACTTTTAGTCAACATATCAGCAGGATTCTCATCACCTCGAATCTTCATCAGTTGCAAGATTTTCCTTTCCAAGAGATATCTTATGTAATGATACTTCAATTCAATATGCTTAGTTCTCGAATGAAACGCTGGATTCTTTGCTAAGTGGATAGCACTCATACTATCACTGTATAGAATACTATTCTTTTGCCCCTTCCCCAATTCACTCAAAAAACCTTGCAACCATACCATCTCTTTACTAGCCTCAGTCACTGCTACATACTCAGCTTCTGCAGTAGACAAAGCCACGACCTTTTGCAACTTTGAAGCCCAACAAATCGTTGTACCACCCAAAGTAAACACATACCCGGTTGTACTTCTTCTTTTATCAAGATCACTTCCCGCTAAATCAGCATCGACAAATCCTTCTAATTCGATACTTTTGCCTTCAAAACATAAGGCTTTCTCCGTAGTACCTCGCAAGTATCTTAGGATCCACTTCACCGCTTCCCAATGTTGCTTACCCGGATTTCCCATAAATCTACTAACTACTCCCACTGCATGCGCAATATCAGGTCTAGTGCACACCATCGCATACATTATGCTACCAATTGCCGAAGCATAAGGAGTCTTCTTCATGTAGGCCCGATCCTCATCACTACTAGGCGAGTCCTTGTTGGATAGCTTAAATTGGCTACCCAACGGAGTATTTACCGGCTTTGCATCATGCATACTGAACCTCTTCAAAACCTTTTCGATATACTCAGCCTGCGAAAGATACAACTTTCCTGCCAACTTATCCCGATTAATTCGCATACCCAAAATTTGATTTGCCTCTCCTAGATCCTTCATAGCAAATCGCTCAGACAACTGTTTTTTCAACTTGCTCAATTCTCGAGCACACGACCCTGCTATTAATATGTCATCAACATACAATAGCAAAATAATATAACTATTGTCGAACCTCTTGAAGTAGCAACAATGATCGGCATTGCAACGCACAAAATCAATCTCATGCATGAATCCATCAAACTTCTTGTACCACTGTCTAGGAGCTTGTTTCAAACCATACAAGCTCTTCTTGAGCTTACACACTAGCTCAATGTTACCTTCAAACGAGTACCCTTCTGGTTGCATCATATAAATATCTTCTTCAAGATCACCATGAAGGAAGGCCGTTTTTACATCCATCTGCTCTAACAACAAGTTTTCTGCAGCCACCATACTCAACACCAATCGAATAGTGGTTAATTTCACAACGGGAGTAAAAACATCAGTATAATCGATACCATATTTCTGCTGAAATCCCTTCACAACCAGTCTCGCCTTGTAACGTTTGCTTCCATCTGCCTCTTCTTTAATTCTGTAAACCCACTTGTTATGCAAAGCTTTCTTTCCTTTTGGAAGCTCAACAAGTTCCCAAGTATCATTGGACTTTAGAGAGTTCATCTCGTCATCCATCGCAAGTTTCCACTTGCCCCCATGCTCACATTGACTAGCCTCTGCATAACATTCAGGTTCACCACTATCAGTCAATAATACATAATGTAAAGAAGGCGAATACCTATCTGGTGCATGACGCTGTCTGCTAGATCTCCGCAGCGGAAGTGTCGGAGTACTCGGTTCTGCCTCAATAGTTACCTCATCATTCTGCGTAACGTTACTCCCACCCGAGTTAGAGATATCCAACTCAATAACCTCGGGATTTTTAGCCTGAGTACCCGTATCATCAATTTTCGGTGCTTCCAACCTATCCTTGTACAAAACCTGTTCATTGAATATAACATCTCGACTACGAATAATCTTACGATTCTGTTCATCCCAAAACCTATAACCGAATTCGTCACCACCATATCCAATGAATGTACACTTAACAGATTTAGCATCTAACTTACTTCTAGCAGTAGCATCAATGTGAATGTATGAAACGCACCCAAATACACGAAGAAATGACAGATTTACCTCCTTACCACTCCAAGCCTCCTCCGGTATGCCATTACCCAACGGAGCTGATTGTCCTCTATTAATCAGAAAAGCAGCAGTGTTAACTGCATCAGCCCAAAACATCTTCAGCAACCCGCATTTCAATCGCATACACCTAGCACGTTCATTCAATGTTCTGTTCATACGTTCTGCAACCCCATTCTGTTGAGGGGTTCCTCTCACAGTCTTTTCCATGCGAATACCACTCAGATCACAATATTCCTTAAACTCAGCGAGTTCATATTCTCCACCATTATCAGATCTCAAGCACTTCACATTCAGACCTGTTTCGTTTTCTACAAGGGCTTTCCATTTTCTAAAAGCGTCAAAAGCATCAGATTTATGCTTTAGAAAATAAACCCATACCTTTCTCGTGGAGTCATCGATGAAAGTCATGTAGTATGACGCACCACCAAGAGATGTAACTGGTGCAGGTCCCCATAAGTCACTATGCACCAACTCTAACTTTTCGTTCTTCAAGGTCCTGCCACCTTTCAAAAAACTCACCCGTTTCTGTTTTCCGAATATACAGTCCTCACATAAACCAACATCAACTGTTTTGAGGCCTGGCAATTTTCCTTTCGAACAAAGCTCCTTCATCCCCTTCTCACTCATGTGGCCAAGACGGCAATGCCACAAATCTGTATCACTGTTTTCTCCTGCAAGAGAAATACAATCTTTAGTATTGGTTGTCATGTACAATGTACTCTCTTTCTTACCTCGAGCCAGTATCATGGCTCCTTTGGTTATCTTCCAGGTGCTGCAACCAAAGGTCACAACGTATCCAGCATCATCTAGTTGCCCTACAGAGATCAAATTCCTCTTCAAACCAGGAATGTGTCTCACATCACGTAACTGCAAGATGCTGCCATTCGAGGTTTTGATTCGAACATCTCCCTTCCCCACGATTTTCAAAGGCTCATCATCAGCAAGATAAACCTTCCCGAAATCCCCGGAAGTATAGCATTCCATTATATCAGCATCACTGCAAGAATGGAACGATGCTCCAGAATCCAAAACCCACGATTCCAATGGGCTACTCACTCTCAATATCAGAGCATCACTAATGTCTTCGATTGCTGCATTAGCTGATTTTCCATCCCTTTTGGGTGTTGTGCACTTGCTCCTGTAATGTCCAAGTTGTTCACAGTTCCAACACTTTATCGAACTCAGGTCCTTCCTCGACTTACTTTTACCTCTCGATCTTGACCTACCTCTGTTCGATTTCCTTGATTCCGATCTGCCTCTATTTTCCGTATTCAGAACTGAACCCGAAGTTATACCCGATTCTCTCCTACGAATTTCTTCACTTATAATCAGATCTCTAACCTCGTCAAATTTCAGCTTCTCTTTCCCTGCTGAAGCACTAACAGCGGTAACCGTTCCGCCCCAACTTTCAGGCAGAGAAGACAACAGAATTAGGGCTCTAACCTCGTCATCAAAATCAATCTTAACTGAGCTCAATTGGGCTGTAATTAAATTGAACTCATTAAGATGCTGAGCCACCACAGAACCCTCTGACATCTTTAGGTTAAAGAGACGTCGCATC
This sequence comes from Verbascum thapsus, assembly GCA_963669365.1. Taxonomy (NCBI): domain Eukaryota; kingdom Viridiplantae; phylum Streptophyta; class Magnoliopsida; order Lamiales; family Scrophulariaceae; genus Verbascum; species Verbascum thapsus. Next base: position 2,392,272 of record OY770106.1, read on the forward strand.
AGATGAACCTTGTTCGCCGCTGATGGCTTCTCGAACATGTCTGCTAAAACCTTCAGAATACCTTTGGTGGTTGTCTCTTTCGTCGTATGGAACGCAACGTTCCGTGATAGAGACAAACGAATCACACTCATAGCTTTCCTGTCAAGTACCTTCCACTCTTCGTCTTTCATGTCCGACGGCTTATCACCAAGGGGCTGATACAAATCTTTACCATACAGGTAATCTTCGATTTGCATCTTCCAGAACCCAAAATCAGTCCCGTCAAACTTTTCAATCTGCGTTTTTCCATCACCCATCATATTCGCTCCCACTCGACCTGGAGCTCTCGATACCAGTTGTTAGGAATATGATCAACTATTGTGAATAAAACGCGAGAAAGAAAACACACGAAATTAAAACACACGAAATTGTTTACCCAGTTCGTCAAAAGAATTTGACTACGTCTGGGGGCACTGCCAAACCAGGATATTTTCACTATTTTCGAATAATGAGATTACAATGAGATTCTTAGGGTTACAATGATATTAGGGTTATTTATAATACAATATACCTAACCCTAATAGGAGAATGACATAAGCCCATCAAAATACTTTTGGGCCTATTTACAGTCTTTCAGACTCCATAACTCAACATGAAAATCTTATAACTGAGTTAGATCAAAATTAAAAAGGATGAAGTTGCAAATTTTACGTGTTTTGAGTAATAGGAAGCATTTCAGTATCAACTGTAGAAACTCAATCATAGCTACATGACAATTTAAAGATATTAATAATTTTGAGATATTCCAAGTTTGATTAGTTCCAAATGCTTCGATCTTATTCTTCCAAACATAAAGAATTATACTGAATTTCAAATTTTATCACTGTGAATATTTTTTAACATGCGCAATGAATTTATGAATGAAAAATACAATTCTTGTTTGTTTAAGTTTTTGAGTTTAAATTTTGAAATTTTGGATCCTTTTCTCATTTAATTTTTTTTTCAATTTTATGTTTTTAATCTCCTATATATGTATCAATCAGATACCTATATATATATATATATCATTTTATATATTAATCATCAAAATTATTTATTATTATCATTATTTATCTTTCTCTTCCACACCATGGTTTTAATTTTCCCTCTCTTCCATCGAAAAGTTCGAAAAATTTCCATTTTTCAACTAAGCGAAAAGAAATTATGAAGTAGTTTCTAAATTACAATGTTTCCAGGGAAACTCGTAATGTTTACATTGTTTCTATCGAAACATTCAGTATTTCCATAGTTTCCACCAAACAATGAAAGTTTCTTAATTGTTTTCGTGATAGAGTATAATAGTGAATAAAATTTAAAAAACAAAAAAAAAAGAGAAAAACATAAAAGAGTTATAAATCTAACAATTTACTAAATTAAGTCCAAAATATAATCAAATAAGTTCTAAATAATTAATCAACGAAATCATATACAGTTTTGTTTATATTCAAAGACGTAAAAAAACACAAAAACTTAAAATATTACAATTTTTCTTATAATGATATATTGGTTATTAAATGATTATTTTAACAAACAACATAATACATAAGTATATGAACAATTTTTTCTTTTACACTAATATAAAAATATATAGCGTAACACTTTTACAATTTTGTATTTTATAGGTTAAGTTGCTTGAACTTTGTCGATTATATGTTGTAAGAGCGCTAAATTTGAATCCAATATTATCACTTAGTTCGTTATTGAAATTTTTATCAACTATTCGTATACTTGTATAAATTTTGAAATAAAATATTGATTTTTAAAAATAAATAAAGATGTATAGAAAATTTTCAAAAGATGTTTAGAATAGTTTTTGTAAATATCTAGATAGAAATGCTCTAGATAAATTAATTACAATTGTTAAATCAAGTTGATCACCATCGTACATTGAGGAAAAGGAGTTGAATAAATAGAAAATAAAAATTCATTTGTTGTAAGAGAGCTAAATTTGAATCCAATATTATCACTTAGTTTGTGAGATTTTTATCAACTATTGGTATACTTGTATAAATTTTGAAACAAAATATTAATTTTTAAAAATGAATAAAAATAGTTGTTTATTTTCTTTCACATCGTTTTTTGAAACGTTTTTAATATTTAACACCCGAAACTTATGTTAGAAACCAAACTTTGAAATTCGAATGGGCTCACTTTAATCATTAATTTCTCATTTGTTATAACTCCGAATCAAGAAATTCGAAAGGCTAAATTCATCTACTCCCGGAGTAGAATAAGAATATGCCAAAATATCGTATACGATTCGAATTTATTTAGCAAAATTAGTAATCACCACATTTTGCCCCCACATTCCCAAACTTTCCAACATAAAACACCCATATCAGTATACCCAAATTTATCACAATTCGGATTAGTAAACTCGAATCCATGAGCTGTGAAGTAGATCGAGTTGGAGATGCAACCATCAAAATCCGAAGCCCTTATGCTTATTGACTTATTATCCCCAACAAAAAAATGCACAATCACCAATACTTTTTATCTCCATCCACTCAGAGTTATCAAAATCAAAGTCATCCTTCATCAGTTTGAAAACTCGAAATTTAGTGACTTTTTGTCTAGCAAAATTGTGAGGTTCATGATTAACATCATAATCCCTATCAACTTGCAGTAACTCGCCCTCGCCATCTAGAGACTCCACCAAATACTTTTTGTGTGGGATTATGGTCGGAACTTGAGAAACTATCCTCGCCGTCCAATTCTTATGATCAACGGCCTCACAACACACAACCATTCCACATCAATCAATAGCAAAAATTTTACCTTCGTAGTAAATCACATCAACAATCGGCATCTTGTAAACATCTCTATCAAGAAAGGTCCACGTGGAATCGGTCTAATGAAGGCTAATCTATTGAAAGAGTCATAGATCACCATGACAATAATCATTAGGGTTTGAAGATGGATCACAACTCAAAACAGCCTTATGGACACAGTGATTGTGGTAGAGATCCAAAGTATTTTTTGAGTAAATAAAATCTTGACGGACGTAAGGGAGTTCAGTAAGATTAGATTTTGTGTGATAGGAGGAATATTGATGATTATATTATTAGTAGTAGAAAAAGGATGGAAAAGAGATGTGGAGAATCTCTTGGTCATCAACAATGGAAGCAATTAGCCATCAATGGGATGAACTGCAAAACCACATGTGGGTCTTGTGAAATTGTGGGTAGTTCTATTTGGAATTAGTTTGATTTTGTTTTGGATCCATTTTGGACCAAAAATTTGGTCAATTCATGTTTAGCTTGTAAGATTTTGGATCAAGGGAAAAAAATAATATTTGGCCAAATTTAATTTTGGTTATAAATATGCTTATTTTATATTTTCCTGTTATGTAATCAGTACATATCATTTGTCACATCTCTCAATAACACTCTCTCTCCTCTCACCATCTAAGCATTTTTTACAAATTATTTTATATTTTCAACCACTTGATATCATCTCTATGCACAATTATATATTTCAACCACTTGATATCATCTCTATGCACAATTATATATTTCAACCATCCAATTATAAATTATTATTAGTTTGCAATTAAATAAGAATATTTTTAAAAATTAATAAATGTTGAACAATAATTTTTTATTAATGTCAATAAATGTTGATTGCACTTTCGTATCTATGGAGTAATCCATTTTATTTTGGAATCAGGAATATCCCGATAATATGTTATCAGTATAAGTTATAGAATCGTTGACGTTACATCGCCTACGCTTATGATTTGTATTCTTAGTAATTAACGCTTGTGAATTTGCTGGCTACATATTTACATGTTCATAGATATTATGTGAAAATTCTGAAAGGTGACATCTAAATTGGAACCCTAGTATTCAAACCTATTATCATAAATCATGAAGGTACTTTTAGGTCTTTTGAGGAATCAATACATTATCATAGAAATTAATGAATCTGAGTTTAGTCTAATCGTCACGAAAGTAGGGGATTAATTAACTTGGGTATATTATTATGCTTTGAAAGAAGGTAATAAATAACATTGGATGGTGTCCTTCATAAGTAGCGTTCGTAACTGAATTGACGATATGATTGAATTGATAACGTATGTCGTGGTGAAACCTGATTCCGGAATTGCTAATTCCATATAATCAAAACCAATTTTCTACATTCTTTTTAGTTTTATTTACAATTTATCTGATAATGTCGTTAAGCTTAGATTACCGATAACTGATGGAATTAGTGCTTAAATATTCGGTCCTCGTGGGAACATATCTTTTGTACTACACGGAAGCCGTGCACTTGCGGTATTACATACATCATCTCTGGTTCTTCTTCTATGGGAATTTCTAAGCCTAAAAGAAATTTAGAGAGAAGTATGAGAAATGTGCAATTTCGTATGTGGTGGTTGGGGGTAGGGGTGGCAATTGGGTTGATTGGGTCGGGTTTGGATCGGGTCCATTTGGGTTGGGTGCAAATTGGGTTGGGTCCAATTGGGGCCAATGCCAAAACTCATGCATTATTGTTGGACCTAAAGTGGGCCCAATCATGACCCAAATTTACAATATAAGATATTTTAAATAAGTTTAGCGTAACTTTTACACTCACAGCACACATACCAACACTGATCAATTTTTTACACACAAATCATTGTAAAATACACTTTTTACACACTTCACATTTTTTACATATATTGCACACATTTTATACAAAATACACACTTTTTACACATATTTCACACTTTATACACACATGGTATATTTTTTTACAAACACTTCACACTTTTTACAGATAAATTTTTTACACACTTTTTACACACCCGACCAAAACAAATATACACACTTTTTACACACATTTCACACATTTTACCCATATGGTATTTTTTTACATATACTTCATACTTTATACATCTACACACATTTTATAAAAAATAATTTTTACACGTATTTCACACTTTTTATACATATGATATATTTTTTACACGCACTTCACACTTTTTACACATACTACACACTTTATATAAAATGCACACTTTTTACACAAATTTCACACATTTTATGCATCGTATATTTTTTACACACACTTTACATTTTTTACACATACTACATACATTTGATATAAAATACATATTTTTTACACACATTCACACTTTTTACACACATTTCAAACTTTTTACACACATGGTATATTTTTTACACACTTCACATTTTTTACATTTCACACTTTTTACACACAATGTATATTTTATGTATGTAAAAGTGTGGAATGCGTGCAAAAATTATGTGTTTTGTGTAAAAAGTATGTATCGGGTGTTAAAAATTTACAATTTATATAAAAGGTGTATACTTTAGGCAAAAAAAGTGCAATTTATGTACAATTGTATTTTTGTATGTAATGTGTGTTAAGCCTAAGTATTTTGAAAAAAAATTGCGGTCTACATAAAAAATGTGGATTGCGTATAAAAGTTGTGTATTTTATATAAAACATATGTAGTGTGTGGAAAAAATATTTATTGTTGGTTAAAAGTGTGCAATGTGTGTAATGAAGTGTGTAATGAATGTTAAAAGTATGGAAAAAAGTGTGAATTGTGCGTAAAAGTGTGAGTTACTTGTAAAAAGCTTGTACTTTGTGTAATAGTTATGTAGTGTCTGTAAAAAGTGTTGAATATGTGTAAAAAATGTGAAGTGTGTGTAAAAATACAAATTGTTTGTAAAATGCGTGAAGTATGTGTGAATTGTGTGTGAAAATATTTTTTGTATAAAAATTATGTATTTTAAGTAAAAATATAAAGGATGTATAAAAAAATATTGTTTGTATAAAAATGTATTTTTTATGTGAGGGGTTAGTGTAGAGTGAAAGAAATAAAATATTATAGAGTCAAAGTGTTAAATAAGTTGGACCTAATTTAGACCCAAACTGGGCCCAATCAAAAACTCAATTGGACCAAATATTATTAAAAGTCAATCTTGGAACTACAATGCTAAAATATCAGGACCCAAAAACTTGTTGGGTTTGAGTGGAAATATGTATGGACCCAAATTCTCACACCTAGTTGAGATGAAAATGAAATACAATTGAGTGTGGTAAATAAGTCAGACCAAATTGGACCCAATTTAAAATCCAATTGGACCCAAATATTGGTAGAAGCCAACTCAATTGGAACTACATTATTAAAATGTTAGGACCCAGTCCATGGAAAACTTAGTTAGCTTTGGGTCCAAATACATGTTTGGACCCAAATTGCCAACCCTAGTTGGGGGCATTTTTAGGAGCCTCTAGGGCTTAGATGATAGAGTTTGAGTAGGTTTCTATGTCTCTAATGGATTAGATATGATATAGTAGGCTTAAATCTATTAGATATGGTTGTTTCATGGAGATATGCTTATCGAAAATAATCTTAAAAATATACATCCGAAAATTACAATTTAATTAGGAAAATATGAGGTACATGTTGATATATCTTAAGTCTATATTATAGGATAAGTAGTTAGGATTATTGATATGTAAAATATTGTAGTTATCATGAGAATCCTTAAGATTTAGTTGGTTGGAGATTCAAATCCTAATTGTAATTATCCATAAATTAGAACACTTAATTAGGTATTTATGTATAATATTTTAATAAAAATCTTAAGTATTGTTTAATATTTAGTTGAATTTATTTGTTTATGGCCAGGCATTACAGCTACCGGGAATTCACCATATTTAAAATTCATGCTATATATTTGTATAATTTATTTTTAAATTTTCTCTCTTATAATATTATTAGGAGTAATAAAGGAGATTTAATAAGAATACTAAATAAAAATTTTAATTTTGTGACTCTTTAATGTTAAGTAAAAATATAGGAACAAATAGATAAATTCTAAAAGAAAATCTTCCTTGGAATTCTTAAAAATTAGAAAAATGGAAACATCATCTAATTAATTATTAGACTTTCTTCACTTTTGGGTTGTTAACTATTTTTATTAGAAATAGAATAATATGAAAGAAGATATTAATTTCTCGGTCATTTGTTCTCTTATAATAATACAATTTATAACTTTGAAAATAATGTAGTATAATCAACAATTTTCTTGAGGCTATGTTTGTTTATGTTTTTGAAATTCAATTTCAAGATTTCAAATCACAAAATCTTAAATCTACTTAGCACACCAAATTTTCATCTCAATTTTCTTTTTTCAACTCTACTTTTTCAATCTCCAATACTGACTACCTATCAATCAACACATCAATCATTTTACAAATTCATCAATTACAATTAATATATACATTACTTTACACACTTATATATATATATATATTTATTTATTTAAATAATCATTACAAAAACAACCAATTCAATCATTAAACATCAATCAATCATCATTGATATGACACATTACAATTTTCAACTTAATTCTAAAAACATAAACAAACATCTACCATTTTCACATGAATTTCGATGGTACGCCATTCCCGAGAAATTTTCAAAATTCTAACTTAAAAACATAAACAAACATAGCCAATCTCCTAATTATTTACTTTTATTTAGTCATTTTAAAAAGTAAAATTATATCAAGTGCATTTAAGATTAAATTTAAGATTAATAATATTGATAAGATATAATAAAGTTGGGAAGAAAAGATATTAGAATTAGAATTAGGTGCAACTTAATGATTTCAATAATAACCAGGAACCAAAATTCTAATCTCTACCAATTATTATTTTTCTTTCTTGATACAAATTTAATAAAGATAAAATTCAACATTTTACTATTAAATTAATGAGTAATTAAGATCCATCCCACTTTCTATCAAATTTATGTCCACTACTTTCCTACAAGATTTATGAGATAAAAAAGGCACCCCCACTTTCTATCAAATTAATAACAACTAATAGCATACAATTAAAATTGATAGAGGTAGGGGGAAATCTAGGTGAAATGTCCATATGATCTTCTAGCTTTTTCTCATTTTGTTACTACATTGCATTTGTATTAAATATTAAATTGCCATAGTAACACATTAAAGATATTTCATTAGTTGCATTGCTTATAAAGTATTAAAACAATGAAATAAACTGTAAATACACATTAAGAAAAGCTAAAAAATAAATAGGTGCAAATTCAGAAAGTGGTAAAAAATATGTAAAAAGGTGAGGACCAATTTAGAGCACTATTCCTTTTATTATATGTTAAAAAATATATCGAAAATGATTTAATTTCATAATTTGGAGATGTGACTCTTCAAATGAAAGGTGATGAATGGACATTTCCCTTGAGTAGTTATGATAATATTATATAACAATGAAGTTGTAATAAAGTGGTTTAAGTAAGGGCAATAAAGTCATTTTACAATGGGAAGAAATACCTACAAGATCCAACTTTTATAGTAGTATAAATTTTGAAACAAAATATTGATTTTAAAAATGAATAAAGATAGTTGTTTACTTTCTTTCACGTCTTTTTCTTGTTTTTGCAAGTTTTCTCCTACTTTTCCAAAACGTTTCTAATATTTAACAACCCGAAACTTATATTAGAAACGAAACTTTGTACCTTGTTTCACACTTTATTTTTTTTATTCACAGCTCATTATATTATACATAAACTAACACAATCATTTTATATATCATTTATCAACATATCATTGTTGACTTGACATATATTTACAAACATATATTTACAACTGTAAACCAATTTTAAAAACATAAACGAACACTTAATATTCACAAACGAATTTTCTATATTGCGCAATTGCCAAAATATTCTTAAGTTTTTTAGTCAAAACAAAGTGCCATGGATATCGGATAGAATTTTCAGAGCAACAGTATTTCTTGAAGAAATTGTGTTTCTTTCTTATTAAGATTTTCATTATTTTTCAGTAGATTTTGATAAATGCACATGATTTATTTGTTTAGCTTTGTGTTTCACGGATAATTTCAAATTAATCGTCTTATATGAGCCACGTGAATGATTGAGAAATTTTATGTCACGTCGATTCACATTGGTGAGGGAGGCTGTTTATGCAAGAAAAGTTGATCCTGCAAATGCAACGGCCTTGGGATTTTGAAGAGAGCCAAATTGTATACCAATGCTTGTATGTACATTCACATAAGATCATTTTTTATTGGACCCAATAAGGGCTAACAGAGGTGACTAGGTAACTTACATAAAAACTGCAAAACTCAGTTGTAATTACTTAATAAGTGAAGGGGTTTGCATATAATTTTAATCATTCAATGCCAAATGTGAAGAAAGTTTAATTAGAAACTAGTTGCCATGACAGAATAAAAAAGAGCAAACGACGATAAATAAACTCAGTACTGGTGCAACAACAGCAACTAAACAAACTAGCTCAGTCCAAATGAAAAAGCAGCTAATGGTCTTTGTTTCTGATGATAAGATTACAGAAAGCACTTACTACTTATATTACATATCTCCACACAGCAGGGTTAGAAAATTGTGCAGATAATCTCATTTCCATGGCATGGCTGACATGGCTTGGTTGTGGTTACTGTAAGCACCCGAGCTCAGATTGAGTGGACTTGCGGGCCCACCAGATGATTCACTGAACGTACCTCGTGATGGTGAGCTGCTGCCAGCCCCCATGTTCACTTTTGGTTGACCAGAACCAGATAATGGCTCCATATAGCTTCCTGCTTTCGGTTCCTTCCGGCTATCTGCTAAGAAGCTTCCAACTATTACCTGTAGTAGTAACAGAATATAAACATCTTGTAAATTGACTTTGCAATGTTTAGTCGTAACAGAATAAGGCAAGAACAAATTCACACGGTATACTACATTACATGCACACACCCTCACTTAGTGGATAATTACTATGAGCCACTTAGGGTGTGTTTGGATTGAGTGATTTGGATGAAGGATTTGAAATGACACCTAAAATGGAGTCATTTGAAATCCACTTCCACTGTAGTTGTGGAGAAAATAGTTCAAGACAAGGGATTTGAAATCCATGATAACTTGGATACACCCAAACGAACTTAAATGAATTTGTTGACGAATTTGAAATCCATAGATTTCAAATCCTTCAATCCAAACACACCCTTAAGGTTTCACAGATTACCAAAACACCCCCTGTCAGATCTAATAACTCAAAAAAAAGGTGATATAATTGCAATATAGTGATTGAATTATAATCTGCTTTAATAACAGGGATAGAATTGTTCTATAGACAAGAAAATTTATAGTATTTCATGAACATCAAGGTGTTTTACTAATCTAGGATCACACTGGGACTTCTACGTAATTTATCCTATATCTATATCGTTAACGTTATTTTCTTTGAAGTGATCAAGCTAACCTGAACAGGAGATGCAGCAATTAGTAAACCGGCCACGCATCCACCTAAAACCCGTCCATCAGGTCCAGCTAAAGTTGTACTTAATCCACCAGTTCGGCTTTTCTGACCGCCAACTTCTGATAGCATAAATGATCCCGACAGTGACAAGATCTCGAACCGTCCCTACACGAATGTTAATAAGACAAACATGAATGATTGAAAAGTGCATTATGAATTCATACCATATCAAGATTTCCTAATAAGATATTCGAACGAAAAAAAATGCTCTAAAAATGAGATGAGTGATGTTCTTATAATGTAGAATTTGCAAAATCTTAAAGTAATGTCACATAATACAGCTTGCGAGCCCCATTGACCGTTCGATCTTTAGAAACTTTATTACCACCAATCAGAGAATTAAAACGAATCAAAAATCAAGATTTTCCTTAATATCAAATAAGAAAGAAAAGGGAAAATATAGATCTTAATTAGAAAACCTCATAAGTTGCAGTTCCACCAGAGGTTGCAGCTTGGCGGAGCGTCACATTGGATATGGCACCATTAGCAGACAGGATACAAACGGCCCTTGGGCCATTCTGAGAAAATGCCATTATTTTCGAAGACACGTCCTGAAACTCAGTAGCTAACAGTCAGTAACAGATTAACATAATCGTTTCCCACTCATTCATTTTGCAGTCATGAGCTCTAGTGTGACATGCATGTTAAGTATTACTTAGGAATTCAATTAAATATTGCACGGACGGAAGTGTAATAGACATGAACCCTATAAGCTGAAGAATGGGTACAAAATGTTTAGACATCCAGGTAAAAATCAATTTAATAAAAAAATAAATTGAAAGACATTCCCATAAATTCAACAAGAAAAAGGAAAGTTAATTGTTGACCTCTCCAGCATTCACATTGATAACATGAGGTATAAATCCGATACCAGTTGAACCTGTAAGCATAATTTTATAAGTTATAGCATATTCAAAATAATAATGAAGATGTAGCATGTTGTAAATGAATAAGGAGAATAGAACAGGAAAACAAATCAAAAAAGAAAACATCCATAGGTAAACTCCAGCTTACACATATAATAATGCAAATAAAATTATGATTACTGAGCAAAACGAGTCAGACTACAAATTATGTACACACTGGTTCAGATATAAAATATAAAAGTGACAAACATTAAATATATAATCTTGACCAAGCATTGGAGAAAGTAAAAGAATACTACACCCACAAAAATAGATAAATGAAAATGAGAAATATGTAAATCAACATTTTATTACTCTGAAACAGACGACATCATCAGTCAGATTACATATTTAAGAGAAAGCAACAACAAACAGGGGTATCCTGGTAAATTTCCCTTCCCACTGGATTCTTGAAACTTTCAGATCCAGTATATCAGGGTTCCAGCTTACTTATATATATATAGTATACACAAAAATTCACACCCACACACACGCAATCATTCAGTCATTGATAAAACAATTTGCATCTAGCATTAAAAAGCAAAATAAGCGCCAAGACTTATTTTCCCATATTAACAAACATATAAAATTAAAAGTACATAAAATAAAAGCACAAAAAGGTGTACATAGGAATCTCAACTGCATCATGCATATATAAAGCAAAACTTGCCATATTTTTCACACGAGTATTTAAAGACAAAGATCTGATCTTTTCCATTGAATGATCCATAATATATATATATATATATATATATTACCTATAGCTTCCACTTGCTTTTTCTTGTTGCTTGAACCAGGTGGCCTACCCCTAGCCTTCTTGGCAGTAGGTGAAGCCGATCCACCGAGGGAAGGATGGGACTCCGCCTGCATCTGCTGAGAAGGAGAAGAGAAAGCCTGTGGCTGCGGCATACCTACGCTGCTTATTGGCTGTGGAGCTGAAGCAATAGCACCGGCAATGTTCCCATCTGGACCATACTTCCTCGGCCGCCCTCTTTTTCGTTTCTGATCTCCGGAGTTAGGGTTCAGGACCTGGTTGCTCACCGCAGCGCCGCCTGGAATTGATTGGTACGGCGGCGGCGGCGATGAACCGACAGATCTGTACATTTGTTGCTGATCCATGAGCGGCGGCTGAGAGGTTTGCACCGACGGCGGCGCCGCCCCGAACGGCTCGTGACTTGTCATCACGGCTGTGGCTTCTGACATTAGGTTTCAGAAATTGATCTGAAAACAGAGTGAAAAAAAAATTGGGTTGATCTTCTTCAGTAGCTACAGATATTAGGTTTGCTTCAACTGTGAATTTCAAAACCTAATTTGAACTCGGCTGAAAACACTGATGAAATTAAACTCACTTCTTTAGCTACTGAAAATTCAAAATTGAAAAAAAAAAAAAAAACTTTAAATTCAGTAAATTCGGCACAAAAAATTCAAAAAGAAAAATGTACAATGTCTGAAGAAAAGCTGTAAAATCTTCAAAATTCAGTAGATTTCACTGGAATTTTCCAAGGGATCGAGCAACAAACAACAAAGAGAGCTCGAAAATAAACCTCAAAAAAAGAAAAAAGAAATAGTTTCCGAAAATTCCTAATTTTCACGAAATTACGGTTTATAATAATACCCTAAAATTACCGATTAATATAAGAAAAAATCATAAAAAATAGAGAAAAATCGGGAATTACTTACCAATAAATAGTGAATTTTTTTTTGCAGCTTCAGAGAATTTAGAAGATGGAAAGCAAGAGGGGAATGAATTTTCTAGGGATTGAGAGTAGAGAAGGAAAAAAGAAAAGGTTTTGTGGGAGAAAGGCTTTTCGTAAATATTAGATAATACCTAATTTATTTTATATATTTACGAGGCCCGTTAATTATTTTCCACATTTTTTTCATGTAAAAAAGGTAAAAAATAAGGGAGGTAAAAATAAAGTTACTTCACCAATTAATCTTTACTTTATCGATTAATTTCTTTCCTTTGTGGACGTAAATTCAATTGAACCCAGATTTATTAATAGAAGATTTCTTATTTAATAAGGGATATTGATATTTATATAAAACATAAGTTTTCGTCGTAATTTTCACGTTCAAATTTTGACCATAATATCTTTAATATTTTTTTATTCAAATTAACTTGATTCAACCTCAAAAACTCGAGTTCGATTCAAGCTTTTTGAGGATGAGCATCTTCATGAACTGAAATCAAATTTTCCTTGTAATCCAAATAAAGTCGAATCTTCTCTTAAATGAGTATGTTAAAAATGATATGTGAAATAATAATGAAAAATGTTTATATTTGTCTCGCTATATTATAGTGCATAATGTTTGATTTTATTAAAATAATTCATATATAAAATTATAGTTCAATTTAGCAATAAATTGACTAATGAATATAACTATTAAACTACAATTATTTGAATGATAATAAATTGATTGACAAACAAAGTTTGTTGGAAACTATAATATTTTAAATAATATTTTCAAATATTATTTTAAGTAATAAAAAATTGATTTACATGAAAATTTCATTAACTCATGACCTCGTTAAAATACTCCTTGTATAAAAGTATTGAGCACTTTGAAAATATCCTAAATAATATTTTAACCGAATAAATTATTATTTAATAAATTATAATTATTTAAAAAGTAAATATCAGTTGGAATTAAGGATTAAATAAATACATAAAAGAACTCTGTTTATTGAAAAATAAAATCTAATTTAGAGTTTAAAGAAATAATTTTTTATATAAATTCGAAGGATTCATTTTTTAACCTCTATTATATTTTATGCTAAATCAAAATAAGTTGATGTAAATTGTTTCATGTTTTTATTTGCTTTATTACTATTAGAATTTTATTAATGCGACCAAAAGTGTCACTAAAATGTGAGATTAAAAGTGCTTTTTGAACTTTAATAAGATCAAAAATAATTTTTTTATCTCATAATATATAAGAGAACGTCGGAATATTTGAGTTTCAAAATTGAAATTTTGTATATTATTTTTAGCACTTTCATAATGGAATACATTTATCTAAATTATTAAATTTATAATTCTTATTGAAAATGATATTTGTATGAATAATTTATTCTTAATATTCAATTTTTTGAATAAAATTAACATCATAGATGATTAATGAATTTATATTTTTTTTACTACCCTATATTTTCATTAATAAACCTTAAAAACATGTATTGTACCAATACGCAAAATAGATATAGAAAATGGATTGCTTAATTTTCATTGTGCCTGCTATGTCATCCTAACCAAATTCTCCTCTCATCTTCACCTCAATCGCTCTATACCATTACCAATAAACATGTCACCTCTTGTCCAGTGTTGAATAAAATAATAAAATAAGTAAACAACTTTAGTTTAAAGAGTACGATGTAAAATATTTCTGAATTCAAAACCTCCCATATATTTCTGAATGTCAATTTTTTCCAATAAAAACAATGAAAATAATTATTTTAAAGAAAATATTTAATTAATAATAACACAGAATGGTATTAATCAAAATTTGTAAATATCCTTTGCAATAACAAATGAAAGCAGTTTTTTTTTTCAAACTACTTGAAATCAGCCACCAAGTTAAAAAAATTCCAAATGTTTCAAAGTTTTAAAGGAGCAGTAATTCAAATTTAAGAGCAGAATCGGTTACTCTCTTTCATTGCTTAAATAATGGAAAATAATAGTGTAATAATTTGATCTTGATTTCAAACTAAACACCAAATTTAATTTTCAAATTGTAGGAAAAATGCATATGCTCCATGTAATATTCATAGTTCTCTGTAAAAATATATGAACTGATGCGTAGATAATGGTATTTTAATCCAATCAAATGATGACAAGTGGAAAATGTGATATTAAATATTAATTTAAATCTTTTAATATATATTTTGGGATTTATCAAATTTAATTCCAAAATAAAATAATTGATTTAATTGATATTTTAATATTCATTTTATTGACGAATCAAATGACAACACGTGTTATTTATCTACTTAAGTTAATTTATGGATAATACCTAGAAGATCTATCTCGAATGGCTTCATAAATATGATAATTATTTATTAAATCAAATGGATAACTATCAAAGGAGTCCAAATTATTCATGACTCTTCCATCCTACACCTATAAATAGGGTTCTTTGGAGTTCATAATTGACACACAGAAGTTCAATCAAAGCTAGAGAAGATGAAGAAAGCTCTCCAAATTCTCTCTACGAAAGTTCTTCGAATACAAAGAAGAACTTTCAAATACAAAGAAGATTTAAGGCGTTCTAGGCGAGATTCAAGACGTTTTTAAAGAAGTTCATCAAATTATAGCGTTTGATTCATAATTACGATGCTAAACCTATAATTAACGTTATAGAAGTTCAAATCAAGTTCAAGGAAGATCAAAGCTACAAGTCAACCTTGAAGATTTCAACTTTCGTATCAAATTCAACATTTGATTCGAGATTAAGCTGTCAAGCCCTCGAATTAACATTATATATATTCAAGTTAACTTTGGAGAAGATCAAAGAAGCAAAGTCAACTCCAATATTCAAATCGATATTTTTGAAGGAAGAATCAGAGTATTAGAAATAGAGATTTGTACCACAATTTTTATTTTGATCAACATAAATTTCATTTGTCACATTTTGTGTGTTTCTTGATTTTCAGTAATACAAATTTGTTGTGTACAAAATTTTGGCACGCCGAGTGGGACCATCTCTACCTCTCATCTCTTCACTTTATCAAGTTTACATGTTAATCACACTGGTTGAAGTAAAACAGCCAAATTGGTTAATCACACTGCCCTCTATGTATATAGTAATATATTTTAAAAATTATTGAAAATTTATTAAATATGTTAAATTATTTGTATCCTAAAAAATTTACACAAAGAGGATTTATTTTTCAGAAAAAGATTTTCTATTTCTAAATTTCACTATTTTTTATTTTATATATTAAATATTTGATACATATTAAAATATTTACACATATTAAAAATTATTTAATAAGTATACATATAATTTATATAAATTATATGTATCAAATATTTAAATATTTAAAATAGAAAATCTTATATCAATTTTTCATTCAACAAGAATAACCAACAGAAAAGGCTCAAACATTTACTGAAGCCCTAACATGTTCATTGATTGCTATACTTTGTAAATCTCAATAGTTGAATGAAAATGTACCGCTTATCATTCCAAAAAAAAAAACATGTTCATTGATTGCTTTTGGAAATATGGGCTTGTTTTTGCACTATTGGCCAATCCATATAAAAAATTAATGTTTTTTTTATTATTGGGCTCAGAAGATTGTATGCTTTATGATTTTTATTTTTTAACTACTATAAATTAAGTAGATTAGGAATCAATCAACAATATATTCACTCCTACATACTTTACTTATGGCCAGCCCATTGGAACTCTTACTATTCCTGGAGCCACAAGATTAACCAAGTTAATCCAGAGGAAAATTCCTTATTTTGTGAATGTTTTTATTTTATTTAGTAATATCTAGTATTATTGTTGATCATTTAGTTAAGATTATTGATGGGTCCCCAATTTTGAATAGGGGTATTTGCATAATTTAATAAAATAATTGGCATAAAAGTAATATTAATACGTAGCCATCGTGGGCCTCCAATAAGGTGAGCCCATGGCTCAGCCAAGATCTCTATAAATACCATCTTGATTAGCTAAACTGATTATTATCTGGTTTAGACTCCAAAAATTAGAGTTACTAAATACCCCCAAATCCACGAGATTGAGGAGTATAAAATCTAAGAACTACGAAGATGTTTGATCCTATCAAAGTAGGTACATAGGCAGCTCGAAGTTATTGAGCGTAGCCCCACTATCTAAAAACATTCTATCTGGTTTGTCGTGAGCCTGGTCGTATCCCATCCCCACGTGACTTTCACGTGATCTTACTATTTGATCCCGCATCATTTTGGCACCGTCTATGGGAAATCGATTCACTCACTGAGAATGCAGACTAGACCCCAGGCACGTACCACTAAAGATAGGAGGGACAGTAGCCCTCCAGCAGTAGGCGTTAGAAAGTGAGCTCCTGATCCGACGTATCAGCCGAACCCTACATTGGGAAAGGCTCCAAGTTCGCCTCCCCCATCAGCTGCTCCCGCTATGGTCCCTCCCTCCGAGAGGATAATCGAAATCACTCAAGGGGCACTCATGGCTTTGGTATAGGATGCCTCAATCAGATCAGCAGCACAAGCAGTCCAACAGTATGCTCTGAACCACCCCCCTCTGCTGGAGCCCCAGCCTGCTGCTAAAACAACTAACTCCCCCTTGAGGGGAAGGCTACATGACACACGCCGCGCGCCTACCCCCGGGGGCTCTCACCCCAAAGGACTGAGGCTTCGCGATCCCGTGCGACGCCTGAACGTGGAAACTGTGAGCGCACCTCTTGCCACCGAACTCTCCCACCCCCGCATCGAGATCGGAGAGCTCCGACCCCCGCGGGAGTAGCATCGAGGTACTCAGGTGTTGGAAGTGCGGAGAAGACCTATGGCTTACCTGAGGCAAGCATTGGCTCTTCTCAAGAGCGACCCCTAGGGGCCGAGACAGAGAGCGAGATTCTCAGAGGTCCCTTCGCCGAGATCGGAGGGCTCGGACTCCCGAGGAGGTTCAATCACGATGCGAGTCTCATAGGTTCCCCCGCCGAGGTCGCAAGTCTTACGCTTCTGATGAGACTCACTCTAGGCAGGAATCCCGTGGATCGCCTCGCAGAGGTCGGAGGTCCCCGACGCCCGTGAGGAGCAGCCCTAGGCAGACTCCTAGTCCCCGGGCGGTAGCGCCACCGAGAAGGGGTCCTTTCTATCCTGCTGTACTAGCTAAGGCGATCCCGCAAGGGATGAAAATCCCTCATCTTAGCGAGTATGATGGCACCGGAGACCCCCAGGAACACCTGAACAAGTTTAGGCAAAGGCCGACATGTACGACCTTAGCAACGCGGCTTATTGCAAGACCTTTAGGACTACCCTCGCGGGTAGAGCTTTGTCTTGGTTCAACCAGTTGCCCTTCGGTATTACCGGATTTGAGAAGCTAATGCAAAGGTTCTTGCACCACTTCTCCATGAATAAGAAATATCCCAAGACTGCGTCGCACTTGTTCACAGTCGTGCAACGCGATGGAGAGCCCCTCCGAGACTATGTGCAACACTTCTCGGCGGCGGTGTCAGAAGTGCCTCACGTCAACCATGAGCTGTTGTCCAGCATCATGCAGCAAAACCTCCGCTTGGGAAGATTCAGGGACTCCATAGCGGGAAAGCCTCCATCCACTCTAGAGGAGCTACTCGCCCGGGCGAAGAAGTATATATGGATCGAGGAAACGCGGGCCCGCCAAGACTGAGGCGAATGCAAACAAACGAAGGGTTCGAGAAGATAATAAACTTCCGGAGCCTGAGGAGCGCAAGCATATGCCTCCTTCATGCTTCTCACAATACAACCCGCTAACACTATCTCGCGAGCAAGTGCTAGCCATAGCGGAGCAGCAAGGGATAGTGAGCTGGACAAATAGGATGAGAGACAATCCTACCAGGCTGAAGTCAAACGACTACTGTCGTTTTCACCGAGACAAAGGACATACCACCGAGGACTATCATCACTTGCAAGTAGAGATAGAGAAGTTGATCAAGAGAGGTTATCTGCAAGAGGTGGTGTCCACAACTACTGCCGATGAAGGGATGGATAACCCCCTTGTCAATGGAGCGATCCCTTGAGGAGCCACCAAGATTTATTTATTTATTTCCAAAATTATATCGAGTCGGCCCTGAGCCGAGCGTTGAATAATATGCCCCTTCGAGTACACTGCTAGTATTTTATTGCTTATTTTCGAGCATGTATCGAGTTGGCCTAGAGCCAAGCGCTGAATAATAATGATTGTCTTATTTTCCTTTACATTGACTTGTATCTATCAAAGGATATTATTTCGTTTAAGTTTTATCGGATGTCTAAACCTAGGCTCGCGGGGTTCACTACCCCCTACTTGCCCATATATAGGGTCTGAAGCTCCCAAGTGTGAGAGCTCCCCCCAACAAAACTTAGACTCGAGGTCGAGGTTACCACGTATAACTCCCTATGAGCATATATGGGGTCTGAAGCTCCCAAGTGTGAGAGCTCCCCCAAACAAAACTTAGATTCGAGATCGAGGTTACCACGTGTAACCCCCTATGAGCATATATGGGGTCTGATGCTCCCAAGATTAAGAGCTCCCCCAACAAAACTTCGACTCGAGGTCGAGGTTACCACGTATAACCCCACTATGAGCATATATAGTAATTAAGACATCCATGAGGGATTTTTCTTATTTTAGGTCATAGGCCAGCTGCTTCTAGGACTATGAACAATTAGATTAGTGAGGTTTTCCCCCTTGAGGGCTGTTAATCCGATGGTTTAGATGTCTCGACCTACAGTCCAAACATGTTTCTCTAGTTGAGGGAATATCTATTTGGATGTTAGTTGAAATCTTGAATCTGATTCAAAAATGCCATTCTCTCCCTTATTTACACTGTTTTCCAATTCGAAATCTGAAAAAAAAGCCTAAGATAAATGACTTCAGTTTGTTTCCTGCAGCAGGTCACAGAAGGAAGTTTGGAAAGAAAGCATTCTTGGAAGAGTGGATTACAGAAATAACCCCTTTGCAATAAGGGTCTATGGCATACAATGTCACGTTCGAGTGGAATGAGGAGATGGGCGTGCCTGGGGCATTCACAATAGCAAATTTTCACCACAGTGAAATTTACCTCAAAACTCTCACGTTTGAACACATTCCTGGTCATGGCTGTGTACATTTCATCTGCAATTCTTGGGTTTATCCTGCTGAATATTATAAAAAGGACCGTGTGTTCTTCACTAATCAGGTAAAGTATTACTTCGACAGTGATCAACTAACATTAGTAGATAAAAGTGCATGAGCCATTATTATTAGTGTGGGTGGAATAGATTTAAGAACTTACCAAATTCCTTGTCTTTGTGCTGATTATAATGTATCAAACACTCAACAAGAGGAGAAAAATGATCTGGTTCTTTGTAGAATCCACCTACTAACAGAACACAATTTGTTGGCACATCATGTCTAATGATTGTGTAAGATAAGAGAAATGCATATTCTTGTAAGGGTAGATGAAGCAACAGAGAAGAAAAATTACAGAATTTGAGGGGAAATGGAACTGGAAAGCTTGAGGACTGGGATAGAATATACGACTATGATATCTATAATGATTTAGGTGATCCAGATAAAGGGAAAGAGTCTCGTGGGATCTAATGAATATCCGGCCGACCTCCGGCTTCATCAGGTACCAGGTTTTATTATCAACAATTTTTACAAGTATTGTTAGCATTCTTACAAATGAGCAATATTTCGTTTTCGATAGATCCCAACACTGGAAGCAGGCCATTGAAGGTACTGTTACTCAATAGATATTTGTGAAAAACAACTTCATATTCTCGTTCGTTTTGTGAAGCAGAGGATAAAACTGCTTGGGCATCTGATGAAGAATGATAGTGTGTTATTATTTTATATGTTTTGGGTACATCTGTTGACTGTTTTTTGGTGAATTAGATACCAATCTACTTTGTTACTTCAAACCAGAAGATATAAAACAGAAAAAAAAAAAAAAAGAATTTTACGAGGTTTTATTACCAAGAATTTTCACGAAACGTCTCAACTCTCGAGTGTTGTTTCTGTATTTTGTGTTGTTTGATATACTATGATTTATAGTTACTATATCATGATTTCTGACTAATATATTTATGATTATTTGAGTAATTTATATTTATTTAAACAAAAATCCACAACAATTATAGTATAATTTTCATGTACTTATGCAGCTCTCCTATTTTATTTTCAAGTACAAAATATTCATATTTTATAGCACAACTGTAAATACTTGTCTACTAAGAGGAGTTCCCCCCAAGAAGCAAACTAGATCCCGAGCTATATGGAATACAGAGCAGCACAATCTCAGAAGCGCACATAATAAACAGCCTGGATGGGATGACCATATTCATGGTAAAACAATATCTATCTTTTTACATTACATGGCTTGTGTAGTTTAAGTTGATATAATTTCTAAGAGTATAACTGCAGCAACTTTGATTATACAGGCGATAGAGAACAATAAGCTGTTCATATTGGACCATCACGACAGCTTAATGCCGTATCTGAGAAGGATAAACAATACATCAACAAAAACTTATGCAACACGAACAATTCTCTTCTTAAAAGCAGATGGAACACTAAAAACCAGTTGCAATTGAACTAAGTTTGCCACATCCAGATGGGGATCATTATGGAGCATCAAGTAAAGTATATACCCCATCAGAAGATGGAGTTGAAGGCTCCATTTGGCAGTTGGCTAAGACTTATGTTACTGTAAATGACTCCGGCTGATAGAAACGAAAATAGATAATAGTTTATTCAAGCGAGAAATAAGTAAATAAACAACAACCAAAGGTTCTTGCCCCAAATTATCAAGAACGTTAGTTCTTGATCCCAAAGCCAAAAGAGGCTCCCAATTATTGATCAACTATTTGATAGAAATAATAAAACCCTAGCTAGCCTATTTATAATAAGACTAACCCTAATTACCAAAACTAAAGACTCATTATTGTAACCAATTATTATCATGATATCATCTGTTCACATTAAGTAGGCAAATTAACCTCTTTTCAGTAAATTAGCTAGAAAGATAATCCTACATATTATATTTATTTATATATTTAATATTATTTATTGTATTATTATTTAAACCAGTTATAGAGTATCACATATGTAGAATAGATGTGACTAATACTACTTATTATCATATTTATAAATATTAATATATGTATAATTATTAGTCAATAACATATAAATATATTTATATGAAAAAATCTTAATAATTATAATATTTATATTGAATGTAATATATAGTACAAAACTAGAATAAATATAACAATATTGACAAGCTATAATGAGTAAATATCAAAATTATGTCTTACGTAAAAAAAATATATCCATCATTCTAATAACGTAGGAAAAATAACCAATTAAGATTCTAATTATAAATATAATAACTCAATTTGTAGAAAATCTTTTAAAAGTCTAATAATCAATTACAATCTATGTTTGCAAGCACGAAAACCAATTAGGCCTCCATTAGGACTTAAACATTGTCTTGATTTTGGTTTTAATTGGAATTGATAAAAAAAGATACAATTTACGACGTGGGATATTGTGAAAAGACAAAAGAGTCACGGTGGGGTAGTGGTGGTGGGATGGTGGGATTTGATAGGGGCAAATTTGGCAAGTGAATGAAAATATTAAAAATCTGATATAATATACTTTAGAAGTCAATGAATTTGAAATGAAAGGTCAAATATGCACTCAATGGGTGTGAAATGAAATGTCAAATTATGCACTTCCTATTTTGACATTCAGGTTTTTTTAGGGTTTAAAGTTTACACAAGATCTGATTTAATTTATAAAATTCATTTTTTCTTAATGCTTGATTCCATGAATTTGACAATGAATGATGCAATGAATGCTTGGTTTTATTTATTAGCCATGCATAAACTCAATACAAAATTATGTTAGGAATTATGTTCTCTACCTCGCGTATTAATCATTTAGGAGTATCATGAATCTTCTATGGCTCAATTTTTATGTTCAGATTCTTACATGTTTTCATATGATAATCATTAAGGTAAATTAGACAGTTTAGCTATTATTTTTTGCATATTATTGGAATATCAAAAAAGGAAAAGCAAATTTGCATATCCACATATGACAATTAATAACAGATGAATAGTGAAGTGCTTATAATTGTGCATATTTTATCGTTCTTATTTATTATTGTGATAATAAATGCTATAAATTGGTGAATTGATCTTAGTTAAGAAATTAATTGGTATGAAGATGAAGTTCTTTTCTTTTTTAAGAATTAGAGGAATGATTTGAAAGTATATTTAGATGAGTTGTTTTATAAAAAAAAAGGTATAATGATCATGTATGATATATGATGTATGATGTGAGACTTTTTATAAGAAAAGTTGTTTGTATCTGAGGTATGACTCTGATTTTTATTTAATAAGATAAAGTTGTCATTTTAGGGATGAAAACACCATAGGTGATTGAATTTTATTTCTGTAAAAAAACTCAATTAAATATACACTTTATCATCTCTAATTGTTAAATATAATATTATTATGTAGCTAGTAGGTGAGACACCTACGTGCATCACCTAGTGTGGATGAGTCACTTGCGAGACACCTACATGCATCACCTAGTGTGGATGCGTCACTTGTGAGTCACCTTTATGGGTCACCTAATAGAGATGAGTCACTTGTGAATCACCTTTATGGATCACCTAGTGAATGAGTCATTGAGTGAATGACTCATCAAAGCGATTCACCTACTTTTGTACTCCTATAAATACCCTTTGATGTACTTCAAACATGATACAAGTTCATATCAACAAAGATCAAGAATACTTTTATACATCTACTTTGTTTATGTTCAAGTTCTAATACATCAAGAATAGCTTATTGTTTATAGTATTACAATACGTTATCAGCACGAGTTAGCTCCAGTTGTATCAAGCTTTGAAGAAAAAGGTATCTTTAAATTTATCATTATGTCATCTAATTTAACTAAACTAGACCTTGAAGCTTTAATTATTTCTGGAAACAACTACATCTCATGGGTTCTAGATACGGAGTTATGTCTCCAAGCTAAGAATCTATCTCATACTATTAAAGCAAGAACCGTTGCATCACAGCAGGATAGAGCGTTGGCTTTAATATTTATTCGTCATCATATCCATGATGGGTTAAGATCTGAGTATCTTACTGTTAAGGATCCTGGGGTCCTTTGGAATTGCTTAAAGGATAGATATGACCACCTGAAGATGGTTATTCTCCCTAAAGCTCAAAATGATTGGTTGAATCTCCGTTTACAAGATTTTAAATCAGTATCTGAATATAATTCTGCGTTGTTTAAATTCACCTCACAGCTGAAATTGTGTGATGAAAGTGTAACGGAGGAACAACTATTGGAGAAAACGTTTACCAGCTTCCATGCCTCGAATGTTCTCTTGCAACAGCAGTATCGAGAACGTCATTTTAAGAAATATTTGGATTTGATTTCTTGTCTGCTTGTTGCAGAACAAAATAATGAGTTATTATTAAGAAATCATGAATCTCATCCCGTTGGCTCTGTTGCTTTGCCTGAAGCACATGCAACAACGAGTTATGTTGGTGGTAATGGACGAGGTTATAATAAAGGTAAAGGCAAACGTTGGTATGATAAGAAAAATAATTCTTACAAGAATTCTTGGACAAATCCAAACCACCAGCAGTGGAAAGATGGGACAACCAAGAAAAAGAAAAAGCCAAAGAAAGGAAAAGATTTGTCTAACAAGCTCGTAAAGAAGAAGAAAAATATTTGTTACCGTTGTGGTGTAACCGGGCATTGGTCGCGTACCTGTCGTACTGCTAGACATCTTGTTAATTTATACCAAGCATCCTTGAAGTGGCCATCAACTGATATTGAGACAAATCTTATCGAAATAAATGATGCTTCGACCAGTGCTCCCCACTTGGACCTTGATTTTGTTACAAAATTAGAAGATAACAAGTGGGATATATCTGATTTTCTGAAAATTTCAGATGGTGAACTTAACTAGATATGTGTACTAGTTTTGAATCTGTAATGTTTTGTGTTCTAAATTTTCTTTTGCTTGGTCTAGATAACATCCTTTTGCATGTATAAATTCATGTTTGGATAAAATATGTACTTTTTATCAACTATCTGTTATTTATGTATTGTGTTTGTTATTAAGGATATGGATTCCAGAAGTAATCTATCAAAAATCAATCTTGACGGTGAAGATATTGGTTTGATAGATAGCGGCACAACAAATACAATATTTCGTAGTAATAAGTACTTTTCTGGTATGAAAGGATATAAGGCAAAAACAAACACGATCTTGGGTTCAACAAATTTAATAGATGGTTCCAGGAGAGCCAATATTATCTTACCAGAAGGTACAGAATTGAATATCAATGATGCCTTATATTCCCCTAAATTGTTGAGAAATTTGTTAAGTTTCAAAGATATTCGCCGAAATGGATATCATCTTGAAACAATTAATGAAGATAATAAAGAATACTTATGTATCACTTCATCAGACATGTGCCACAAGCGTGTCGTTGAAAAGCTTGCAGCTATCTCTTCTGGGTTGTATCTTACAACAATAAAATCTATTGAATCCTACAGTGTTATAAACCAGAAGTTTAATAACCCAACAATATTCAAACTTTGGCATGATCGACTAGGACACCCAAGATCCACCATGATGGGTAGAATTGTACAAAATTCTCAAGGACATCATTTACAAAACCAGAAGCTTTTGTTAACGAGGGATATCAATTGTACTGCTTGCTCTATGGGAAAATTGATCCTCAAACCGTCATTGACAAAGGTTGTTCTTGAATCGCCAACTTTTCTTCAAAGGATTCATGGAGACATATGTGGACCTATCCACCCTCAATGTGGACCATTTTAGTATTATATGGTCTTAATTGACGCATCTATTAGATGGTCACATGTTTGTCTTTTATCCACACGAAATGTTGCATTTGCTAGGCTTCTTGCCCAAATTATTAGATTACGTGCACATTTCCCAGACTTTCCAAGAAAGTCTATTCAGATAGATGGAGCTGGCGAATTTACATCATTTGATGCATATTGCTTATCTACCGGTATTGATATTGAACATCCTGTAGCTCATGTTCATACTCAAAATGGTCTAGCTGAATCATTTATTAAACATTTGCAGTTAATAGCAAGACCCATGTTAATGAGAACAAAATTGCCCACTTCTACATGGGGACATGCTATTTTACATGCTGCTGCCTTAGTTAGACTTCGGCCTACTGGAAATCATCAATACTCACCCTTACAACTTGTTTTGGGCCATCAACCAGATGTTTTTCATCTACGCATTTTTGGTTGTTGTGTATATGTGCCTGTAGCACCTCCACAACGTACTAAATTTGGCCCACAACATAGGAAAGGCGTATATGTTGGTTTTGACTCACCTTCTATCATTAGATATCTTGAGCCTTTAATAGGTGATATATTCACAGCTCGTTTTGCTGATTGTCACTTTGATGAGACAATTTACCCACCATTAGGGGGAGATCTTAAGCCACTAGAAGAACAAAATAAACTTTCATGGTATGAACCTAATCTGTCTCATCTTGATCCACACAAAGCAATCTGAAATTGAAGTGCATAAGATTATCCATCTTCAAAATATTGCTAAATGCCAGATGCATTTGTTGATACAACAAGAATAACTAAATCATACATATCTGCTAAAAATGTTCCAGCACGTACTTTTATCCCAGTTGGGCATGTGATATCTGTTTCAGCAAATGAGTCGTCAAAGGTACGCTTGAAGCGTGGACGTCCCATTGGTTCAAAAGTTTATGCTCCTAGAAAAATGAATGGTCAACAAGAATTGACAAAAGATAGTGCTTCTGATGAGACTATAAATGAACGATCATCATTTCCAAACTTATTTCCTCTTGTTGAGAAAAATTCCCCTGAAAAGGAGTTAGGCGCAGGAAATGAAGAAATTTCCATTAATTTTGCATACAAGAATGAAATGTTGGATCGTAACAAAGTTCTTGTCGATAACAAATTCTCATTTACAGTAGCTACTGAGATTGCTATGGATACAGATGGTAGCCACAATCTATAGAAGAATGTCGTGAAAGACATGATTGGCCAGAATGGAAAAGCGCCATTCAAGCAGAATTAGACTCTCTCACTAAACGTAATGTTTTGGGACCCGTAGTTCAAACACCCAAAAATGTTAAACCAGTTGGTTGCAAATGGGTATTCGTAAGAAAACGTAATGAGAGAAATGAAGTTGTGCGCTATAAAGCGAGGCTTGTAGCACAAGGTTTCTCGCAGAGACCTTGAATTGATTACGAAGAAACATATTCCCCTGTTATGGATGCTTTTACATTCCGATACTTGATAAGTATAGTAGTATCGGAAGGACTTGATATGCATTTGATGGATGTGATTACAGCATATCTATATGGAGAATTGGATGCAAATATCCATATGAAAATTCCTGAAGGGTTTAGATTGTCTGAACATAAAGCACGTCATATGTATTCACTCAAAATTAACAAAGCTTTATATGTGTTAAAGCAATCTGGACGAATGTGGTATAATCGTCTTAGTGAATATTTAATAACTAAGGGATATCTAAATGATCTTATTTGTCCATGTGTCTTTATAAAGAAGACATCAATAGGATTCGCTATTATAGTTGTATACGTTGATGATATCAACTTAGTTGGCACTCCTGAAGAAGTCCTAAAAGCAATGGAATGCTTGAAGGGAGAATTTGAGATTAAGGATCTTGGAAAAACAAAATTCTGTCTCGGCCTGCAGATCGAACATTATCCAAGTGGCATACTTGTTCACCAAAGGATGTATACTGAGAAACTTCTTAAACGTTTCAATATGGATAAAGCTTATCCTCTCAGCACTCCTATGGTAGTAAGATCGCTAGACACTAAAAATGATCATTTCCATCCAAAAGAAGAGAATGAATCACTTCTTGGTCCTGAAGTACCATATTTGAGTGCAATAGGTGCACTATTATATCTTGTTCAGTACACTCGACCTGACATTTTTTTTGCAGTTAACTTGTTAGCAAGATTCAGTTCTACTCCAACAAAGAGGCATTGGGCAGGTGTAAAACATATCTTTCGATATCTTAAGGGTACTGCAGATATGGGATTGTTTTACTCAAAAGATGTATCAAATCCTTCACAATTGAATGGATATACGGATGTAGGTTATCTCTCTGTTCCACACAAAGCTATTTCCCAAACTGGATATGTATTTACGAGTGGCGGTACTGCCATTTCTTGGAGATCATGTAAACAAAGCTTTCCAGCTATATCTTTCAACTATGCTGAGATTATCGCCCTCCATGAAGCCAGTAGAGAATGTGTATGGCTAAGATCATTAATCACTCATCTTCGAGGTTCATGTGATCTACCTTCTATTACTGAAGTACGAACCATTATTTGTGAAGATAATGCAGCATGTATCTCACAGATAAAGGAAGGATACATCAAGGGTGATCGAACGAAGCATATTTCACCAAAGTTATTTTATTCTCATCATCTAGAAAATAATAAAGAGATATGTATCCAGAAGATACAATCATGTGAAAATTATGCAGATCTATTCACCAAGTCGCTACCAACAACTGTCTTCAAAAAGCTAGTCTATGTGATCGGAATGCGGCATTTGTACCAGCAGTAAACTTAGTGATGATTGGAACAGGGGGAGCTAGCATTGGTTTTTGACGAGTTGCACTCTTTTTCCCTTTATCAAGTTTTTAGCCCTCGGGGTTTTTCTTGCGAGGGATTTTAACGAGGCAACATATGCGTAACAACATGTATATCATCTCACTCTTTTTCGGCAAGCTTTTAACGAGGCCTTATTTTTTTGGAACGATGAATCATCCAAGGGGGAGTATTATGTAGCTAGTAGGTGAGACACCTACATGCATCACCTAGTGTGGATGAGTCACTTGTGAGACACCTACATGCATCACCTAGTGTGGATGAGTCACTTGTGAGTCACCTTTATGGATCATCTAATAGAGATGAGTCACTTGTGAATCACCTTTATGGATCACCTAGTGAATGAGTCATTGAGTGAATGACTCATCAAAGTGATTCACCTACTTTTGTACTCCTATAAGTTCACTTTGATGTACTTCAAACATGATACAAGTTCATATCAATAAAGATCCAGAATACTTTCATACATCTACTTTGTTTCCACTTTGTTTATGTTCAAGTTCTAATACATCAAGAATAGCTTGTTGTTTATAGTATTACAATAAAAATGCCTTCATCTCCTAAGAAAATTGAGGAATGACATTATATCTATTATTCATGCATCTACCTCTATATCTAATCTGAATTGCCTAATATGTCATTCTAACTATAGCGTAGTTTGGTGTATCATCAATCTATTCCTCATATAAATGTATGAAAAATAAAATTATTTCATATATATGAAAAGACTTCCACACAGTTACTTAAATTTAAAATCCTCATAAAAATTGAAAACTATTTCATTACATATTATTGATTAAAAAAAGAGGCACATTAATACTAGATGCTATTATTAATTATAATATATAAAAAGAAAACATGAACTCATTAGTAATTGGATACTTTTAAATATAATTAAATAATAAAATTCTACTTTATTTAGAAATGCGATCACATGCAGAAATGATCTAAGTACATTTGATAAATAATTTATTTAAAAGCACATTACCTTTTATTTTTTGAAAATATGTATATTACATTTTAGATAACTCCATTAATAGAGTTGATTAACAATTTATCTTGATAAATAGATTAGTTTTGGATTTATCTACTTTCAATTGACTACATTATTAGAAAATTACTGGGAACTCTCTGAAATATAGTTTTATATCCCCCCAAAACTCACAAAATTATTTTTGAATCTAATGCATAGATATCATTAGCCTTCGGTTCAAAACCCGAATGCA
This sequence comes from Verbascum thapsus, assembly GCA_963669365.1. Classification (NCBI taxonomy): domain Eukaryota; kingdom Viridiplantae; phylum Streptophyta; class Magnoliopsida; order Lamiales; family Scrophulariaceae; genus Verbascum; species Verbascum thapsus. The sequence continues at coordinate 2,422,145 of OY770106.1, forward strand.
TAGTTGAGAGTTGATAATTTTTCTGACAAAATCTTCACAGTAGAACACTACTATTAGTATCAGATTATTACTTCGACGGAGTAACTTTGATTAAGAAAAATATTCTATGAAAATTAAACTTCATTTTGACACGTCCAAATAAGAAAAAAAGAATAACATTTGTGACACATATGAATTATTGAATTCCATATTAGAGAAAAACTTAAAGTTCTCTGCTGCAGAAAAATTGAAGTACAAAATTAATTTCTAGGAAGTTAAATTTACTTTATAATATTTTGTAAATTTATTATAGTGATTTCGATACGTTTTCGATACATTTTCGAAACGTTTCCAAAATGTTTTCAATATTTTACTATCCGAAACTCACCTTCAAAACGAAACTTTAAACCATGATGCTGATACCCTTTTATTGCCTATTTCCTTCATTCTTAAGCTTTCATTCCCACGTTACTTAATATCCTTACTAAATTGACACCATTAAGTTTTCTTATTATTCATAAATTCGGATAATATTATTTTTAGTTCGTCAACTTTATAATTATAATTATCTTTCTATTTTCAGTTGTATTGATTCTTACTTTATCACGTGCTGATGAAAAATTAGTAAAAAATAAACTGTGGTATATAATTTTTTTTAAATTAATTATGTTGAGTTATTTAATTAATTAACATATTAATTTAATTATTTATTTTAATTGATGTCTCTAAATAGTATATTTTTTAAAATGAGAGACTAAAGTGATAAATATTTTAATTAAGTATTAATATTCAATCTCATTTAATATATAATTTAATTAATATGTAACTCAACATAATTAACTTAGAAAAAAAATTATACACCACAATTTATTTTTTATCTATTTTTCATCAGCGAGTGATATGGTAAAATATCATTTTATTATAATAAATATTAATTGCGAAGATTATATTAAATACATTTATTAAATATAATTAAAATAAATTATAGTCGATTGGTATATAACATCACTTTTAAATTTTAGTTTTATTATCAAAACAATCAAATTAATTTGTCTAATTCACTTCATTTGTCGCATATGACAAATTATTGAAATATCAACCAAAATAAAAAATCACGATTTTTCAATCCAATCTTATAACACTACCCTCTATATTTTGAATCATAATAAGTGGCCAATAACACTTAGCCAACATTGTAGAATCATTTCGTAATCCAAACATATTCAATAAGGATTACCAAAATTATCACAGGAGTATAAGTTATTCACTAATATTAAAATTTGGTCGACATAATTAAAAAATATAAAAAATTAAAAAAAAATAGTCTAAATGAAAATTGAAGGACTAAAATAAACATTGCCATTTGCCCATGCTATCAATTAATAGTTGACCAAAACGTGAACGTGTATATCTTCTTCTTCTACTATATTATAGCACAGTTTTCGTTACTTTTCTCTAAATACTATTTTTTCAGAATTTTGAATTTTTTTTAATTAACAATTCGTAATTATCCTTTCATAACTATACATACATAACAAAAATATTACCAACTCCCCCACTCTATTTGGATAATGATTTCAAAATTCAAATCCAAATTTAAATTCAAATTTAACATTAAAAAACTGAAATACATTTTATTTACTCCCACCATTCTCGCGTAATTGAAGGGGCAAAATTTTATATTTTTTATATCATCTCTTATGTGAAAAGATCAACAAATTTTGAGACTCCAATTTCAATCTATTTTGATATTTGTGCATAAACTATGAAGGCTCAACAATTTTGATATATAAAATACTATCGTCAAAGAGTGTTGGGTAAAAGTTGTGGATGGATCCGTCAGGTTATGCTGACTAAAGTGGGGACAGTGGCGGAGCCGGAAATTAAAAGTGGATGGGGCCAAAGTACGATAGACATTGATCAATTTATTTTGGGTGGGTCGACAATGTTAAATTTTTTAAAATATACATATGTTTTAAAAATTTGAGTGGTTCGACCGCCCCCACCCGCCCCACCATGTCTCCGCCACTTGCTATATGCTAATTTTATTAGCACATGTACAAAGTGGGAAGGATTTTATCTATTTAATTGTTTATTACTTATTAGTCTAACACAATTCTTATTGCAGGCAATTAGAAAGTAGGAATGATCCTTTATTCATGGAAAATGATATATATGAGAACTCAATTTCAAAATTTTGGTATAATATGATTTGTTCAGCATAAATTTTATTTATGTCTCCTTATTTAGAGGGTTACAATAGTTTCAACAATTCAAGTTAAAAAAGTTCTTCAAACCATTTTTCAAACACATCGATGTCCAATAACTTTTCAGATCTCCTCCATGTTCATTTTGTTTTGAAAATTATTGCTTTTTTTTAAATGGTGTTTCTAATTCATTATATGACTCAGAAGGATATAGTATATTATGTATATATATTCAATTATTATTATTATGAATTATCATTTAAAATTATATCTCATATTCAATTATTATTATTATGAATTATCATTTAAAATTATATCTCAATTTTGGTTTTGTCTTGCAATTTTTCTATTATATTTAATGATTTAATTTTCAATAGATATCCCAATTTTGGTTTTGTCTTGCAATTTTTCTATTATATTTAATGATTTAATTTTCAATAGAGACCTTATACATTTTATATGTTAGTTTTTTTTAAATAAAAAAAGTTTTATAATGCTATGACTTTTAAGTAGCATACAAATTTCATACCCGATATACGAATAATATGTCGTGCGTAGCACGGGTCACACGCTAGGTGATATTTTCTCAACTATACTGACATAAGTTTTGATTCGAAGCTTTATGGCACAAGAGGCACAATTTTTGATATACATGCACTGATAAACCTCGAACTGAGCTAGCAACTGAACCAGACAAATGACACACCAAATGTGATGAACTGGGGTAATTTTATTTTTGAGATATCTTTATTTGATTAAAAAAATTGAAGGGTTTTAGTTTTCATTTATGTTTTTATTCAATCAATTGCAACTTAAAATATTCAATGTTTCAATATCAACAAGCTTCAACTGCACTAAAGTTGGTGGCAGCCCTATACATGTTTACCAGTTCTGTTTCAATTTAGCCCACAAAAACTGGAAGTCTTACGGCTGATTGACAGGATCAATGTGCATACAGCATGTGATGCCATCAGATTCCAGTTTGATTACATTGAGTCTTCATGGTTTAAGCCGAAAAAGTAATTATATATTTTTTTATTAGTATTGTGCCTTCAAAATAAATTGGTGAAGATGGAGGCAATAATACATGCTAATTCTCCTCTTGATTACATTGAGTTCTTTATGGTTTAAATCGGAAAAGTAATACTTTTGATGCCATTGCATATTTTGTTAAAGTTTTTTAATTGTTTTCTTCTATATTTATGTGGTCTTTAAGTTTATGACATTCTTTTACTAATACTTGATAATATATATATTTCTATGTTTTGCTTTGTTTGTTCATAGGGTGACTACAGAGTCATTGAAGGGTGACAGGATTTTGTATAGTAATTTAGATAATCTTTCATTAAATTAAAGTAACTGGAAATCTGAAATTTGTAATAATAAATAAAGGTTAATTAAATATCCAATATGCTATGATGACCGAATATTATTACGGTATTTATGTGCATAAATATTAATATCTTTGTTTTATTTCTTATCTTAATGTTGTCGAGCATACTATAGTGAATAATTTTTAGTACTCAAAAAAATTTATATATATGTTCGTTTTGCATACTCTTACTTTCGAGAATAGAAGATTTAATTCACCTTATTTTAATAAATATAATTATATTATCTAATAATTTATATAATTGATCGTTTGGATCGACAATATATTGATTTCTCAAAATAAGTAACCATTTTTATTTACTCTCTATTTTTTTATTTCAGGTAGTAGTTGAATCTTCGGTAACAATTTCAATGAGTCACTTCGAATATTAAAAATACATTGAAAAATCATTGAGGCTCCGTTTGTTTGACAGGGAATGGAATCTAAAATGGGAATAAGATTTCTGGTAATTTGATTACTAGAAATCTGATTCCATTAATAGTGTTTGGTTTCTACAAAAAAATTGGGTAAAGATATATATATTTTTTTCTTTTTTATATTTTGTTCAAATACATATAATAAAGAATGGAATCTAAAATTAAATACTTTGACATAAATACCCTTATTTTAAATCATATTTGTATAATCTAATTATAAATTTTATGACAAAGTAGAATATTTGATATTATATATATACATAAGTGTATATACATATATATATTTAATTTGGTTAAATAATAAAGGATAAATAAGATATCAATTTGGTTCAATTGCATTATCCTCTTTTAGAAAAATGATAATTAAATTGAACATGCTTATTTTTTATTTACACTAGCAACCCGTGCACGCGGTACTCGCGCACATACTTCTTATATATAACGAATATAGATAATAGTATTACTTCTTATAGTGCAAAGCAAATTCTTTTTTGATAAACAAATAAATAAAAAATTAAGGCTTAATAATTTTGAAATAAATATCATACATTATCATCAAAATAGTACATCTAGAACAAAAAAAAAACTCATGATCCTATGTACAAAAGATGAGAATCATTTTTCTAAGTAAGAAATCACATGGTTTCTTACATTTTTGCTCAATTATTAAATGCCACAAAATCTCTTATTTGTGTACATTAAAACCTTGAATAGATAATCCCCTTATCAAGTGCGTTAAGAACTTCTAAAAATTGTTGACGTCATTATGGACTTTCTTCCATAACAACACTACACAAAATCTTATTTGGTAGTACCAAAAAATTCAAAAGAATTTTTTTTTCCCAAAATCTCTTCTCAAATAAATCAGAAAAACTGAAAAGCGGAACAAAAATCTGATAAATTGGACAAATTGCTAAAACTATTAGGCATCATGAACGATTCAACTCATCAGTGTCCACCATGAAATTTCCGAAACCCATTTAATTGTTGATAGCATTACCAAAAAAACTTACCAGATTATCAACATGCTTCGCCAATATGTCCACATTATGAAAGGAACTGCTTTTATCTCCCTCTTACAGCCAGCCCCCGAGACATACGATATGTTTGATGACATCGTGCTCTTGTCTGATGGCCAGATTGTTTATCAAGGTCCAAGAGAGAATGTGCTCGATTTTTTCAAATCCATGGGGTTCAAATGTCCAGACAGAAAAGGGGTTGCTGATTTCTTGCAGGAAGTAAGCAAAATAGACAATAAAAATCCCATCTTTTTCGATACATATATGAAGTATTTATAATGGTTCTGATGAGAAATTGAATCAAAAATGCAGGTGACATCAAAGAAAGATTCAACTCATCAGTGTCCACCATTTAAATTACGATCAAACAAAACTTGCTCTTACAAAATCAATGAAACAAATATATAACACAAAAACAATTAGCAGATGAAATATCTGAAACCCATTTGATTGTTGATAGTATTACCAAATTGCTCCTAAAATGGTCCCAAAATGTGGTTTAGCAGAGGAACTTTCCGAAACCCCAAATTGAACTTCTATAAACACATTTATAAAAGTGGAATAAAACCTTGGTTTCTTCAATGAAGAAAAAGTATAAACAATATATCAATGACCACACAAAGTTTAAAGCCCTATAGAGATAAATGAGGTGTTACCAAAGCGACTAATCTGCTTAAGTCCACTATTTCTGAAATTTCCATAAATAGCTATGAAAAAAGCTAAAACAATCTGTAACATTCAGGTGATTCGCGAGTCGGGCTATTGCGGGTTGCACATCTTTGGAGTTGCAAACAGGCAAATATTGGTCGTCTTTTTCGCCAAAGCGAAACAGGTTAGAACAGCTCGGCAGAAAATGAATCTGCAATGTAAATTGGAAGTCAAATAATGGGTTATGGGTTACAGATTACAATACAATTGGGTATCCATTTTCAGTATTGTTTTCCGAACATTATATCACAATGACAATCATGAGAATAACTAAGACAGAATTACCTAAGATTAAGTCGCCGTAGAAATGGATCACACAGTAGTTGAGCCCAAACCAGATCGAGTCCACTATTTCCGAAACCTATTTCATTATTGATTTCTTACCAAATTGTTGTGATTTAACAGAGAAATTTCCGAAACCCATTTAACTGTTAATAGCATTACCAAATTGCTCCTCACCCATTTGGTCCGAAAATGTGATTTAGCATATGAAATTTCCGAAACCCATTTGATTGTTGATAGCACTACCAAATTGCCCCTCACCCGTTTGGTCCCAAAATGTGATTTAGCAGAGTAAATTTCAGAAACACAAATTGAACACAAATAAACACATTTATAGAAATGGAATAAAACCTTGGTTTCTTGAATGAAGAAGCATAAATTCCTTACTGATTGTGATGAATGCCGGAGTTTTGTGAGGGAGATGAAGAAAAAAAGAGTTTATGTTCAGAGTGATGAAAGTGGGGGAAATGGCAGTGTAACCGGTGAAAGCAAAATAAACGTGGCCTCTTAATTGTCAATTTTAGCCCCAGCAGGTAAGGGATGCATAAATAATATGTTAAGGGCAATTGAAGGAAAAATGATAATTTGATATGAGAACTGATTCAGAAAATGGTTATTGTCTAAATTACCCTTTTGGTTGTCAAATATTACATACAAAATATATTAACATTAAAATTCTTAGGGTTATATATGTAAATAGTAAATAAAACTTCCATTAATAACTACCATTTTAGACACAAAATAAGCTTTCTTTTTATAATAGTATAGATATTGTTCGACTTTTAAAAAAATTACATGTATGCATTTTTCATATACCAATGCGTTGATAATTATTTTAAGTCGGAAACATATTATTGTTAATAAATAAAATATATTAATCATATGTGACCAACAACCATTTCAAAAGTACTATCGCAAAAACAACATAGCAATTTTTCAATTTCATTCAATAAATAAATATCAAATAAAATGAAATTACGATATATTTTGACAATGAAAATATTCTAAATAAATTAAAAATACGAAACTATTTCTTCATAAATAATAACTTAAATGAAATGAAAAAATAAATAACTATTTTGTTGATTTTGTATTATATTTGATATAAGGGTAGTAATGACATTGAAGTAGTGCATTTATAATCACCTTGATATGGTAATCACATTACCTCCATAAAACAAGGTAATGTAATTCCCTTATTTGAGATGATAATTCCCATATTATGGGAATTAGATTGCATTCCATAATATCAAATAAAAAATAACAAACAAGGTTATTTGATTTTTGGGAATCATATTCCCCATTTTTATTCCATTCCCTTGACAAACAAACGGAGCCTGAATTCAATTTGTTAGGGATGATATTAATGTTCATTGTATCTATCATTTCAGATATAATTTGCTTCGTCGTTATTTTCTTTTTATATTCGTCTTTGTTTACTTCGATTATTTTATGATATTTAATTACATTGAGTTTGATTTTCACTAACAACTAATATGATATCATATCCAAATAATATATTGTGCGTAGCACGGGCACACGCTAATATATATTTATATATATCTATATATATTGCTATCCTCATCTACAAAGCTTACAAGTTTTTTTTACAAAATAGAAACAGTAATGGCGGTTGAGAGGGAAAATCTATCTTAGACCGGGATTGTTGGTCCCTGTCCATTTCAACCACACATTACATATAGATGTGGTGTAATACAGGTGTGGGTGGTGTTTTTACCACATTCCCATATGGAACCATCCACCCCAAATGCAAAATATGTGGTGAAAAATGAACCCGGATCAACAGTCCCGATCCATCATAGAATTTCCCTGGTTGAGAGTTGCGGTGACATATACGCGCTTCCTGAGGATTGTGTTATGAATAAGGATCAATCTTATAACATAAACCCAAAACCTCAGCAATTACAATGAATCGGTGAATTACCATATGGATATTTAACTCGAACACTTGAGCTAATCACGTCACCTTACTTCAATAATCAATGCCCCTGCAGTAAGGCACCTGCGATTAATCGATTGAAGAGGTAACAGATAGTAATGGTAACAGAAAAGGAGGGGGAAGTAGAGCGTACGTGAGTTTCACCCAAAATTAGCCAAAACTCATTCTCCTCCTTAAAACCAGGTATTTGAAGGTCCAACAGCGTGTGTAATGACCATATTGCCCTTTTCTACAATTCAGATTTAGAATCGTGATTTTATTCAAATACGCTTTCAGGGTAGTATCATGACAGATTGCATAGTCAATACTCTTTCACTCACCAGCCCTAAGGACGCTTGCCGGTTATCCTTGTGTTATGATCCTAATTGCAAGGAATGGGACTTGGATCCCAGATCAGAATTATGGGATTCCCATGTGGGGTTTATATGGTTTTGGGCTCTTCCACCTCATTAGCTAGCTTTTGGGGTTGGGTTCTCCCAAGGTCCTTGGTCGCCTCTACGTTCCGATCCGCGCCGTTTGGGCTCGCTTTTTGCCCTTCGATTATCGCGATATCCTTTCGCGCTCGATCGACCGTCCTGATTCGTTGCTGGCCAAGTTCGGTTACAAGAAGGATCTGTATCTACACCTGTGTGATCATCCGATTCTCATCGACGCTGGCCGCAAGGTACTATTTTTAATTTTGTTCTTCTATTTTCTGTTGCATCGAAGTCGTTATTGATTTTCGTAGATTTCAAATTTAAATATCTTCGCGACACTCGGTAATTTGGTTATTTGACTTGATCAAGTTGTGGAATTGTATATCTTTTCTAGAATTTGAATTATTTTTACCTGGCTCTTTATTCGGCTGGACTTTTGCTTTAAAAATCTAAAAGAAAGGATAGAAAAAAACCTGTAAGTAGTGTAAAGCATCGTAATCGTCTCATTGTTGCTAAACGAAATCGTTACAGTTTTTCATATTTGAAAACTGATGAGCTTTCTATTGTTGTTTACTTTGATAAAAAAATTGATAGTAACAACGAGAGAATCGATCACAATTTTAAGGAACTTTGTTTGCGACTTCGAAACTGTATGTCAATTTCTGAAAACAGATCTTAGTTTTCCGTTTCAGCTTAGATGCATTTTTTTTCAATCCAAGCTTAGATGCATATTCAATTCAATTACCCATGACAAAAAAAGTGAAGTGGCATTAAATCATGGGTAAACTACGGGATGAAAAAAAAAAAAAAATTGGGGGCATAATCGTGCGACTTTATGTGTTTATCATTTTTTCAATCTTATTTCATGAAGTACTAACATTGTTTTCTTTCTATCCATTCAACTATCATGGTGCGTTATAATTTGGGATTATGCTATGTTAAAAATTCCTCAAATCAAATAATTTGCAGTATTTCTTTGGCAAGCTTTTAGCATGTATGATTCTCACTACTATATGAAAAATTTCCTCAAATGAATTACATAACATATCTTAACATAATATAAATTTCCTCAAATATGACATGTAGAGGTGTTTAATGATATATACCACCATTTTCATACCACCGATTTTTCACTTCTCCTTGATCTAGAAAGTATGAATGTATTAAATTCAATTGAATTAATTATATTCAAATGAATTTAATACATTCATACCACCGATTTATGCCTTTACTCCCAATCTCTCAAGTAATTTTTAATCATGATAGTTTCAATTTTAAATTAAAAAAATATTACAAAAGATAAATCCTTGTACATCATGTACTTAGTTGAATGATAGTGGTTATATTTTGAATTTAAAACGGGAAGATGAGTAAAGAGATTATGTAGAAATTGAGTTAAAGGGAAGTTGATGGAAGTTGAAAAGAGGAAGGGGAGTTGGTATTGTGCAACCAATTAAGAATTTTTTCTTTACAATAAAATAATGTAAAATTATTAAAAATTAGGATTGAATTAAAACATTCAAACTGGTTAATCACACTTCCCTCCTATGTATATAGTGATAGCATGATAGATGATAGATTTGAAAACTATTGAAATTTATTAAATATGTTAAATTATTTGTATCCTAAAGAATTTACACTTAAAAGAAGATTTATTCAGAAAAAGATTTCTATATCTAAATTTTATTATTTTTTATTTTATATATTAGATACTTGATACATGTTAAAATATTTATATATATTAAAAATTATTTATACATAAAAATTATATACATCAAATATTTAAATATTTAAAATAAAAATCTTATCTTGATTTTTCATTCAACAAGAAAAACCAACCAAGTAGAGAAGGCTCAAACATTTCCTGAAGCCCTAACATCTTTATGATTTTGCTTTTGGAAATATGGGCTTCGTTTTTGTACAATTGGCCAATCCATATAAAAAAAATTAATGTTTTTTATTACTGGGCTCGGAAGATTGTATGCATTATGATTTTTATTTTTTTAACGACTATAAACTAAGTAGATTAGGAATCAAACAACAATACTAAATACTCATGTCCAGCCCATTGGAACTCTTAAGCTTTGTTTGTTTATGTTTTTGAGATAAAATTTTGAAATTTTCTTGAAAATTGTATACTATTGAAATTCGTGTGGAAATGGCAGGTGTTTGTTTACGATTTTAGAAATATGTCAAAAGTTGTAAGACATGTCAAATCAATAGTGATATGTTGATGGATGATGTCTATAATAATTATGTTAGTGGTGTATATAATGATTAATGATTATGAAAATAAAAAATAAAGAAATATAGATAAAATAAGTGTAAAGTATGAAAGAGAAAATAAAATAATGATTGATTTAATTGAAAAATGTGTAAAAAGTTGTATATGTGATTGATAGTTAGTTATATACGAGATTGAAAAGTAGAGTTAAAAAAAGTAGAATTTGGATGAAAATTTGGTGTGTTAAGTTTATTTTAAATTTTGTGATTTAAGAAGTTGAAAATGGGTTTTGAAATCAGAGACAAACAAGGCCTGACGAATTCTGGACCCACAAGATTGGCCAAGTGTAGTCCAGAAAATTCCTTATTTTGTGAATGTTTTATTTTATTTAGTAATATTTAGTATTGTTGTCGATTAAGACTATATTATAAAATGTGTTTTATATTAAGTTGTTTGAAAATGATTATGAAATATAATTTGTGTGTTGAATCATGTCTTGAAATTTGATGTATCAACTTATATGTTTGTGAAGACATGTTATAGGTGATTTGGTGTATCAATGTGAAGCGTCTATGATATTCAATATTCATGTATTGAATGAATATGTGGGTTGAAGTGGAGCCACATTTTAGCATTGCGCTTGAGCTTTTTTTAAATTTACCTTCTTAATTAATATATAATATATAATATATAATGTGTTGTTGAAGTGGGACCTTTTGGGTTTCAATAATTGATTGGTTATTCATCTTTTTCATTTTCTTTAAATGAAAAAATAGAGCAAAATATTGCTTAGACTTTAGAAAGTGGTAAAGTGGTGTTAAAATGTGTGGACGGGGTTGTTTGGTTATTATTGTCATAAATATAATTTGGTCAAACTCATTATTTCGATAATTAAAACAAGAAAAATGAAGTAAGATTAATTTGAACTAAAATCTATGACGAATTTGATTTTTTTTTTTTTGTATTGAAATATATCGGGTAATTCAATCATTTCAATTATCATTGTTTGTTTATATTTTCAAAATTCACTTTCAAGTTTTGAAATCACAAAATTCAAAATAAACTTAACACACCAAATTTTTATCCAAATTCTCATTTTTTTCAACTCTACTTTTCAATCTCCTATATAACTAACTACCTAGGACACGGGATACGGCGCACGACACGATATGGACACGGGACACAGCATTTTTAAAAATGTTAGGACACGACACGGCCTCGAAACTACTAATAAAATGTATATATATAAATCAATATACATACATATGTTCATTAATTTATGTTAAATATATAAATTAATTTTTTCATTCTAATTTAAATGACTGATTAGATAAATAAACTATAAGAATGACTATTGTACGTTATAAATTTGTATTTGATTTATAAAGTTATATATTTGAAAGAAAAACAAATACTTCAGTTTTCAAAATCATAAAAAATAAGTGAAATAACATCAAGTGTCACAAATAATGCATACATAGTAGACATACCCTCTAACTATATTCATTACGGTGTCCGTATTTTATATTTTTTATTTTATTTAAGCAGACAAATTTATTTTTATATTGGACACGGTGTCGGGAGTGTCGGACACGGTACCGGAGAGTGTCGGACGAATGTCGTGTCCGATCAGGTGTCCGACACGACACATTGTGATTTTTTGAATTGTCCGTGCATTAGAGCTAAATACCTATCAATCATATATACAACCATTCACACATTTACCAATCAAATCATCATTATTTTACTCTCTTTCATACTTTATAATTTTTTTTATCTATGTTTCTTTATTTTTTTAATTCAACATAATCATATTAAAAAATATATGTATTAATATAAACTTAATGATCACGAGTATTTGTTTTTAGCTCATGTCGAATCAATTTTAAAAATGTTAACTTGAACTGAAATTTTTGATCAAACTCAATTTAATACAAATACATTGAATCTTTCATATTTTGACATTGTTTTGGCCCCCATTTCTCATTTCTGGTCCCCTAATCTACGTACATATTATGGTTTGAATCTTCTTTCGGTAATATTATGCGGCTGTGCCCTTTACTGCTTTTCTTTCGGCAATATATTATCATCCAATTTCACATTTCTTTATTTATTGGCATCAATAATGCCCCATCATTTACACCTAAAAACCCATTACCATTCATCTTTAGTTATTGACATATATATATTAAGCAGAGTAAATCATGTTTTTGTTACATATTATCTCAACTTTTTAGGGCATAAATCAAGACCTTTTCTTATTTTTTTTTTCTATATATATATATATATATATATCTTCTGAATAGTAATTTTGTTATTTGACCAATGCAACCAAACCGACTAAAAATTTATGTGCATTTTAGTAAATTGAGGATCCAAGAATCAGTATCCAAAAACATAAAGACAAAAATTGTAGGGCCTATTTGGGACAAGTTGTAGGGTTTTCCGGAATTTGCTTCCACATTCATACACCAACAAACACGTCTTTAGCCCCCTTTGAGAATCCTAAGATTAACACCACCTTTCTAAACTTCGAGAATAATCGTTATATATAATATTTTCTAAAATAATTTCGATGCGTTATAATATTTTCTATAATAAATATTACAGAATGAAGAGTGTGCACATGCAGTGTCCTAATTCACGTAAACCCATATTATGATCCGTCTTTCCGCCCCTAATTGAGAAATTAATTTAATGTTCGAGATTGATTGATAACTATGAATATTCACATATATACAAGTTCCTTAAAACAATGATAAATTAAATATTTAATAAGGTAATTAAAGGAAGAAAAATTATTTAAGAAAGGGGTTTAAGATGCATTTGTGGGTGTCAAGATAAATATTGAGTTCCATGATTATTTTGAATTAAAATGAAGTATATCATTCCTATAACCTATTTGTGCACGTTTTGAAAAGAGAAGAAAATTCAAACTTTAATTTAATGTAGTGGCAGTATATCTGTATATGAATATTTTAGATGGGATGAATCTGGTTGGGGTGATATGATGAGTAATAATATTTAAGGGAAAATAGCATTCATTTCACTCGAACTATGGGTTATTGGGATCTATCCCTTCATATTTGATTTTTTTGCAATAACCTCCCTTTCATTTAATTTTCTATCACCTTTCTCTTATTATGACTAAAATGCCTTTTACTAATTATTTTTTAGTAAAAAATAATATTTAAAATTCTCTCATCAAAATTAGAAGAAATGTTATCACCAAAATACAATTATTCATTGTTAAAGATCATTTAATATATTCATGCATGCACGTAATATTAGCCTATATTTTCAATGTAAAAACTTTTTATTTCATAAAACCAAAAAACTAGGCTTAAATTTTTTTGAGTTAAGATACTCTTCACGTATTAAGTTAAAAATTGATTAATTAAATTTTTTAATCATCTTTTATGACCTCACTTTTTTTTTGTTTACCATAAAAAAGTAATAATAAAAAGTATATAAACTTTATGCTTATCCTAAACATTCTACTATTGATCAATAGGATCTAAAGTAGATTAAGGTATTTAAACTTTGTTTGAAGATTGATAGATAATCATATATATCCAATTCGTATAATACAAAAATTAAGTTCTACATTTTTTACTTCACAATTTGAACCAAGTTCAACTCAATTAGTTAAAAAATAATGAGAATATAAAATATCAAATTTTGCGATCTTGATCTACGTTAAATTTGACTGAACTTGTTCAATTTTAACTCAATTAACTATTAACTGAAAAGCAAATATAATTAATTATAAAATTAGATAAACACTTAAACAAGTTAATCAAAAATATTATTCGCTCCATCACAACGTCACCTACATGTATTTCTCTATCTCAAAAACTTGGAGAAATTTTGAGATACTCAATACTAGTACAAAGTTCAAAACAATAATATTAATTGCATCAACATTATATAAGATATAAGGAGGCAAAAATTAATTGATATTGTTTAATTATGTAAATTGAAAAAGAATGGAGAGTTAGGCTAATATTCTCAAGGTGAGAGTATCTATGTGAAGTGCATGTATGAATATATCATGATCTTTTACTAATGAATAATGGTATTTTGGTTAATTTGGATGATAATATTTTTTATAATTTAAATGAGAGAATTTCAATTATTATTTCTCAAAATAATAAATGAAGGGTATTTTAGTCATAAGTGGAGAAAATTGACAAATAATTGGATAGAGGAGAGGTTATTGCCAAAAAACCAAATATGAGGGGTGTGAATGTTAATATCTCATAGTTCAGGGGAGGTGGATGTTATTTTTCCTTTATTTTAATTATAAAAATAAGATAAGGTTTAAAAAGTTGACCAAGTTCCAATGTCCCGACAGGCTCTCAATTGGACCTTTGACCGCTGCTCTTCCTTTAGATTTCAATTTTATCCAATTTGATAACTCCACAATAATTTGATTGTGAAGTTATGTGATATTTCTCATTTGTTATAAAATACCAACAATAATATAATTTAGTATTATATATTTCACAGTTGAGATGAAATTTATTTCTGGTTATATGGTTTACTATTATCACTTATAAGAAATATTAAATTGATTGACAAATAGTCAACCTATATATTTGGATGTATAATATTTAATTTTATTTTTGACTTATATTTATTATCACACAATTCTGAAATTGTTTGATTAAGTGTTATTTTAATATTGATAAATAGAGGGTGATTGTAATGGTAAAATATCAATAATATGAACAATAGAAGATTTTAATATTTTAAAGAGATGCATTTGGAATAATTTTATGTCCGATTGATTTTGACGATTTAAATTTATATTTTATATTTATTTGGTATTTATAAATATATATAAAAACTAGACATAATATATTTTAGTTTTTGTAATTGATATGCACTAGCTAAAACTGTTATTGAATTTAATTTAATACAGATTTTTTTTAACAATACTATATATAATTATTTATACACCATATTTTTACTTTTAATTTAACAAGAAATCATGTGTAATTAATTGAATACATCAATATTTTCCAAAATAGAAAAGGAATGAAAAAATATTAATACAAAAACCATGATAAATAACATTTTTCTCATTCTCCCTGTTGGAGGTGAAATACTTCCAAATTCCAAGTACTCGAATATCAAATTCCCGTTTTAATCTCTTCTCACTCCAAATATATATATATATATATATATATAATATATATGGAATAATGAATATACATATTCACCAATCCCATCATCCTCTTCAATCTATATTTCAATAATTAAACTTTCTTTTCCTTTCTTTATTTGATTTGTCCTTCACTTCACTACTAACTATCCCTTCTTCATCATCATCGTCAGAAGCTTCTTCTCTAGTACTGGTTTCAAGTCTTTGAAGCAAAGAAAAAGATGCAGGTGTGAGTTATGCAAGTTGGAAGACTAATACAGCTTTGAGATTATTACAAACAAACTGTTCCCATAAATTCAAAGTTGAGTAGTAGTTGGAGAATAAATATATATATATGTATATACATATGTATATATATGTATTGTATGGATGGGGTTGTGTGTTGAAGTGTAAATGATGGGTGTCCAATCAAGTTGTTGGGATTCTAGTCAATTCTGGCTACTCTGGGAATATTGTTGCCTCATCAATAACTTTAATAATCTTCTTCTTTAATTTCTCTTAATTACTTCTGCAGAAAAGAGAGAGAGAGAGAAATTTGTGTTTGATTTCTAGTGAGAGAAAGATAGAGATAAAAAGCCTGTAGAGGTGTCAAAGTAAACACATAAACAAGTGGTGAGAGATAGAGATAGATTTGAGATATGGCAGGTTTTGAGCAACAACAGCAAGGTTCTTCACGCTACGTTCATCAGCTTCTCACTCCGATTTCTCTCCGGAATCCTACTACTGTAGACCCTGCTTCGGATTCCCCGCCGGAAAAAGAATCCGACACGGCGGCCACCACTAGCTCCGGCGGCACACCTACCAACCGCCGCCCTCGGGGTCGCCCCCCGGGTTCCAAGAACAAACCCAAGCCTCCTATAGTCGTCACACGTGATACCCCAAACGCCCTCCGATCCCACGTCCTTGAGGTCGCCGCCGGAAACGACATCGTCGAGAGCCTTTTCGTGTATGCGCGGCGGAGGGGGAGAGGGGTCTGCGTGCTCAGCGGCAGCGGCACGGTGGCGAATGTCACTCTTCGGCAGCCGGCGGGGGGTAGTGTTGTGACGCTGCACGGTCGTTTTGAGATTCTTTCGCTGTCGGGGACGGTGCTGCCGCCGCCTGCGCCGCCGGGTGCTGGTGGGCTGTCGATATTCCTGTGTGGTGGGCAGGGGCAGGTGGTTGGGGGGAGCGTGGTGGGGCCGTTGATGGCTTCCACGGCGGTGGTTCTGATGGCGGCTTCGTTTGCGAATGCGGTGTTTGAAAGGTTGCCATTGGAGGAAGACCAAGATGGTGGCGGCGGTGGCGGTGGTAATAATGCACAGCAGCCTGCTCAGTCTCAGTCCTCCAGTGTCACTGCAGGTGGGGGCGGCGGAGGTCATGTCAGTGAGGCAGCTGGTGGTAATGGCGGTGGTGGTGATGGCGGTGGCGGTGGGACTACTTATCCGTACTCAGGTGATTTGTTTGGATGGGGGGGTGGAACATCTGCCAGACCATCCTTTTGATTGTCTTTTTATGCTCTTTTATTTATTGTCTCATCATTTTGTTCATCAAATTAGTGTTTTGTTTTTTTATTAGTGTTATTGGGTTTGCTTTTATGTGATTTTTTTCATCTTTGTTTATTAGAAAAGAAGAGATTCTAAATGGTATGCATTGAGTGAAAAAAAAAAAAAGAATGATTTTTCTTTGTAATTTTTCAAGTGATTGTTAGAATATTTTTATCATGCTTTAACTAAGTTAATCATGAAATTTGAAATGTAAATGATCACTGGAAACTTATCAGTTATCACAGGTTGAGAATTGCTTAAAGTTTGATTAAATCAAATTATGACTAGAATATTAAATTAAATTAAATGATCGTATATAATTAGTGTGTAGGAAGAGCAAAACTTGCAATTTGAAGTTTGAATTACATTGAAACTTGAAAAAGAAAATTTATAGATTCTAGGAATATAATCTTTTGAATCTTAATTTATTTATTATTATTTGGACAGTATCAAGTGATTCAAGTTATATATAATTGTGGGATTTTTGTCTGTCCACACCAGATTCGTTTCAATTCAGAGCAAGTACATTATTAATACATAATAATAATAATACATACATATAATAACTATTGGAAATGTGATATTTTTTTGTCCTCTTTTGTGAACACGCGACCTGCGTGCGTATGCCTATTGTGTGGTTGCTCTTATTTCTACAAAACAAAATTAAATTCTATAAACAACACAAGAATTTGCATTACCAGAAAGAGCCTTAAGGATATAACTTTTTTCATGTACTTAATTTCTCCATATGAAATTGAAGCTTAAATTATTATTAGACATGTGATTTAGATATCCAGCTGAATTATTACTACCACAATGAGCTGAATTTCATATGAAATCATAAATTTAGCACCACATCATAAAAATTCAACTATGTATCAACATTAACTGAGGAAAATGGAGAGAGATGTTTTTTGTTTTTTTATTTTTTGAATTGAAGTGTTGGTTATCAATCATGTGAAAGATGGTTTGGATAAATAGTGGCACACAGTTCTATGCCACTTTATTCATAGCTTAGCTTAGGGGTGTAAGGTGAGTCAAGCCGGTTCATGAACTGGCTCGATTGGGGCTCGACTCGAGCTCGAGATATATGAGCTTGAGCCGAGCATTTCGAGCTCGAGCTTTCTCGTGAGCCAAGCTTGAGCCTACTTGTAGTTGTTCATAAGCTCACGAGCCGGTTCACGAGCTTTTTATTAATATTATTTTTAATTTTTATATATGACAGTAAATATACAAAATTTTAAAGTTAATATTTAAATTTTTATTTAAAACATATTTTAATAATACATAAGCAATATTTTAATTTATGTATGTCATGAAAAATATATGATAATAAATTATAATATTTTTATTTATTTATGTTATGATATGTGTTTATACAGATTGATTCGATTAAATTATATCATTGTGATATATATTATATAATATATATCTAATTAATATAAATTAAATAAAAATAATTTCTAAAAAATTAAAAAGTAATTAAATTAATTTTTTGTTCAAGCTCGACTCGAGCTCGACTCGTTTTTAGCGAGCTTGAGCTTGAACATTAAAACTTAGGCTTGTCACGTTCAAGCTCGAGCTCGAGTTCAGTAAAATATAAATGAGCCGAGCTTGAACATGAAAATTTTACCAGGCTCGGGTGTAAAACTCGTTTACACCCTAGGCCTTAGCTTATAAATGGTGCATGGTGGTCCTACCCATTTTTAACACTCCCAATCTACAACCAAACACATTCTTTGTTTTTTCTATCTCAATCATGAAAATTGTAATCAAACAAACTATATTTTGGCCACTCGGACATTATGTCACAGTCCTCATATTAATTAATACTTATCACATCATTAAGTATATAACCTCTAGATCGGGTCCTTTGTTATAAACGAAATACACAGGATATTGATTTTAGTAGGGGTGGCAATTGGGTTGATTGGGTCGGGTTTAAAGTGGGTTGGGTCCAATTTGGTCAAATGACAAAACACATGTATTATTATTGGACTGACCCAAATCGGACCCAAATTTAGAATATAAGATATTTTAAATAAGTTTAGAAAATTAGGATTACAACTTCTAAGTGCAAGGGGTTGAGATGAAACTATAATTTTAAAATATTAGGATTCAAATTGGGTCCAATTTAAAATCCAATTTGACCCAAATATTATTAAAAACCAACCCAATTAGAACTATAATTTTAAAATATTAGTACCAAACCCATTGAAAACTTAGTTAAGTATTTGGACCCAAATTGTCATCCTAAATTTTAGTACCGATCTGAGTCTTACTTGTTTTTCTGGTCTAAGGGGCGTTCGTTTAACAATTGGTTAGATGCATATCAAATGGAGTTTGCTACATGGGTCTGGCAATCAACTTGTCGTTTGGTATTTAGTGTTATAATTCAATTAAATAACACCTTGATCTAATAGGATCGCATATTTTTAGTGTGCCACCCTAGCTATTACGAGCTATTTGTTTATGGTAATGGTAATACCTTGTGCATTTTTTCACATTTTTATTAATAAAAAACGATAGTTATCACATCAATCATCACTATGTTCTACCGTCGTATCTTAACATGTATACAAATATATGGAATAGAATGCGGAGCATCATTTGAGAAAGAAACCGGTTTGCTATAAAATCTTATTATAGCAGTATCACTAAAACCAACATCAAATTAAATGTAACTGAGCTTTAAGTTTCAGCTACAATTATCTCGAAAACAAGAGCAGAAATACTAATTAGTAGCATAAGATGATTGTAATGATCTGTACTAGAGACTGGCAGGAGATATATGATAATAATATGGACTTCATTAAAATGCAAGAAATATTCAAGAAAAATGGCATCATTAATGAATAATAAAGAGTCATTATAGTTACCCAACAAAAAATAGTCCCAATCAATTGAATTTCCAGTCCGTACCGTTCATCTTACAGGGAACAGGGGCTAAGCTAATGGGGCGGCCACAGCCGATAAAACCTCCATAGTTTTCTCACTAATACCTTCAATCTTAACTCAGCAAGATCTCTCTAAGAAAAACCTAATCTGCTAATGAAATAATACACATGCAATTGTCAAAACTACACAGATTCACAATGTTACTTGAGAGTTACTGGTTGGGAATATTTGAGTTCTCAAAAGGAACACGAACAAAGAGGCGTCCATGCAGGCTAACCACAGCAGACGTTTGAAGTGGATCAATTCTTGCAGGTAGGCTCACCACCTGAATAACATGTTAAATCTTTAACCCTCAAATCCAACTAGAACAAACACATTTTCACATACTAAAATACATAAAAAATACGCAGACGGAGAGGAAAGGTCACGGACATAACTAGAAGATGTTTAGCGTTTTAAGAAATGGAATTATTCACATTATCCAAGTAGATACTAGTCTAGGCTAAAATGTTAATACTTTCTTCATATTTCATTTTGACAAGGAATATAAAACAAAATAGTTAATTACAATTCGCGATAATACTTGCACACCCCTCAGTTAATGGGTAATTACCAAACACCTCCAGGGTTTTGCAAATTACCAAAGACAAATCCTATCCTAACAACTCAAAACAAGGGATAAAAATGTAATCCGCTGCCTTTTTTGTACTGATAGGAGGTGAAATTGTAATATGATTTTACCAATAGGAAAGGATATGGTAATTTTTTAAAACTTTGGCATATTCTGTAGTTAGGGTTTCACGCAAGCAATGTGTCTTATATAATTTAGCCCAATAATTATTGTCTGAAAACTTTATATCTTTTTGTTAATAAGATACGACAAATAATTAAACCCATCATGTCCATATCATTGTGTAAAAAGAACAGAGTGCGAAGGGGCACCTTTTTGAATGGAGTAATCCCCCAAGGATTATCAACTTGCTCGGGCTGACCTGTTATGACTACACGACCCGCTGGATCTGATTGAACTCGCACCTGAGTCACCAATAAGAGCATGAGTCTGATATGTTGTTTTAATTTTACACCTTATCCAATATGTCAGAGTCAGGAAACAAGCAAAATACAATTACGTGGTATGTAAATAGCTGGCTACTGGATTGGACATTAGAAGTCGACCAGTAATAAATAATTACCAAGCCAATTGTTAAATCTTCCACTTCACATAAAAGTTCATATTCGAGTAAATTGAAGTGAAGAAACAACAAAATGAAACACAAAAGGAGTGACAAGATCAATTTTTACCCACTGACCAGTAAGCTATATGCCGACAGAAAAAATGATGTCAGAGGAATATCCATTTCCCCATCACAGACAAAGGTATCGAAATCAAAAGCTTCAATAAATGGTACCACTGGATGGACGTTATTGCGTTTATTGCGTAAGATTATTTGTGTCCACATTTTTTCTCAGGAAGAGATTCGATTTGTATTATCTACCGTACTAGATCAATTACATCTGATGAACTAATCATGTCCCCATCATGTTCTACCATGGCTACCATAATAACATAGTTATAGGTCATCAACTTTTCAATTCTTTTACTGAAATTGATATTCTCCAAACAAAGAAATACTGGTGACTCAGTTACACTAGTTTTAGTCAGAAAACCAGAAACATGAAAGGGAGTGGGATAAAGGTCACAGGGTGAACACACCTCTTCACGTAACAGCCCTGGGACTAAAGCATAAACCTCGAAGCAGTCTTTCTGTTCATCGAAAACGAGTCGCAGTCAATGCATTTCTTGCATGTATGTGTATTTGCTCACCATGAAGAGAAAATTAAATATTTTGATGCAACTTACAGTTTCTCGCACGTTAACCTTCACCCAATCAGCTGGGGGGCCAACATCAATAACTGATTTCACCACCCTACGGAACAAATTGCAAGTCACAAAGTGTCAATAGCTATATGTCAAAAGATAACGGGACAAACAAGTAACATTATCATATACCAGCTTAGCTCAAATGTCTTTGCCTTAGGCCTGCTATTTTGGTACAGAAATCACTCCTACGCTATTCCAGATATCATATTACTAGAAAAGCAAATGGCAGATCATGCAAACCAGGTAGCTAAAACTATTTTTAGATAAGAATAAAGTTCCACTAGCATCTAGAAGAAACCACATGTAAGATCTAATTAAAACACTGGTAACACAGTGCTGCTAAATTTGAAGCATAAATTTCTGAGAAAAAACCAAAGCAATATAACAATCCTTGTAAGAATCGACAGTGCAACCAATATAATTGATATGAATTAGTGACCAATGCTTTTTCACCATAACCATGCATACAGAAGATCTCAGACCAACTCCCAAGAAAAAGCCTAAGCTTCCAGAAAACACACACCTAAAGAATCCCAGCAGAACTTCTGCCTTGGTGCAAACAAGCGGAGTGCTCACAAAGACGCCCAAACATAAACTAAGAAATACAAGTTGCGCTTTACAGCAGAGAAATGGGTGGCCATATGATCAAGGATCCATGGATCAAATGCAGCAGGAATGCCAAAACAATTAATTTGGGTCACACTATCTCACTTTCAAATTATGGGCCTGGTTGGGTTGGAAAATGGACCCAAATAAAGTAGAGATCCATTTGAAATCAAGTCAATTTGCACGCATACCTACATACACATAATAATAACCTCACAAAAATCATAATGACAGATAACCTCAAAACGCCAAATATGAAACAAAAATCCCAAAGCCCAACCTCAAGGACAGCCTTTCCTCTTGGTAGACAACTGAGCCTTCAGTTAAATATTTAAGCTCGAGCAAGTATTAGGTGGAAAAACAAAACTTGACATCTATTTAATCCAACTAAATCCATCTTCAACCAACCAATATCAGATATCATCCACTCCTAGAAAAGTCTAATGATAGATTATTACACTGACATGAGACTCTGGTTACAATTATTTTCTATGGTATATATCTACGCAAGTCAATTCAACTCAAGAGTTTCGAAAAGAAGAAATTTGAACTTGCAGTCTGCAACGAAATGGCCCAATTCAAATAGAACTAAGCGAGAGCAGCAGTTATCAGGACTTAACTGCTTAGATGTTTCGGTTCGAACAGCTTTGATTGAATGCTCCATCTCATTTGGCCTCTTCTGTTTGAACGAGCCTAACAAACATATCATGCACAGAATAAGCCAACAGAATAAATAAAGTTAACTGACAGGTTCAAATGAAATGGATTTCATACGTACACTTTCAAAGATGTTAATATGAAAAGGTGCATACACAATAGAATTCTTAACAACTAACTTACCAATGACTTTAAGATTTTTTTCTCGCTTCCCCGGAGTGTTAACATTCTTGTCCTATCAAAACAAAATCAAAGATGAAATGATGATGCATACTTTCCACAGAAGTAAAGCGACAAAGAAGAGCCTCAAGATGGCTTTTTAAATTGTTAGTTTCCACAAACCTTTATTATTGGCTCACCAACCTCATCAGAACCAAAAAGGCGTTGGGAATGCCAACCTTGCATTGCACGAGCAGCAGAATCTCTTCTAGCCCTACCCGGTCCTGATCCTTGATAACCATTTCCCTATGTATTATTCAAAGTATAAGTCTATGCTATAGAACGAGTTTTATGCTATTGTATTATACTTCTTCATTGTGACATTAACACCACCATCACCACCCATCTCTTCTATACACAGGTATAAATCTAGATTAGATAAATTACACAAAACCAACAAAGATATATATATATATATATATATATATATCCCAGACAGAATTTTGTAAATACATATTCTCAGTGCATGAACCTAATAATATTAAATCCAAAAACACAAAACAGGGGAAATTTCCCCACAAAGAAAACAAACTAAGAAAGAAATGCATTATATGAAAGATTTCAGTATAAACTCACCTCAGCATCAATACCAGAAGCTTCAGCAATTACCATTGGGAGTTGAAGCTCTCCACATTGTACCTTATGCCTTTCATATTCTAGAAGAGACTAATGCATATAAACGGATAAATTAGGTTGTTGAATATAATAGAGATGGATACCAAATAACAAGGACAAATCGAATATCCAGTTAAAGGTCTTCTTTTCAATTATATGGAAAGTGAATTTTACATCACTTAATATTTATTTCACTGCTTCAGTTGCAATCACACAATTGTAAAGATAATCAAGGTCTATGCAGGAGTTACTAAACTGCTTCAGATGGAACTAAGGTCCGTCTGTTTATCAGGGAACGGAATCCAAATCGGGGATCTGATTGTCTACATCAAACATTATGTATTTGATAGATTTGCTAATTTTGCGAAATGAATCAAATTTCTCAAAACAAAGAATCCTGCAACCCAAAACAAGAATCTAAATCCTTATAATTTTTAGGGTGTCCAATTCACTTTTCATGGAATCTAAAATAAACTTGACGGACATTTTACTCTCCATGTGTCTTTTTTCTATCAGTGGAAATATTATAGTATATAATTACTATACTATATTTCATCATTTGCGGAAATATACTATATAAACCAATACGTTATATAAACCACTGTCATGTATATTTGTATACAAATTATATATCATATATATATATATATATGTTTATATAGTAGATATACATGTTTAAGTATGATATATATGTATAATTATATCTGTTTAATTTAACTTTTATTTGTTTTACATAATTTATATATATATATACAGTAATCCACTGTTTGTACTCATTTCGAGGAATTTTTTACTCATTATTATGACTGTCCAAGTCAAACTAAATTAAATTTAATAGTTGGTGGTATTTATCTATACACTATGAGTACAAAACTAAAGTTACATTTAAGAAAAAGTTTATTTAATATATAGAAATCTTGGGTGACACAAGGTATACAGATAGCTTAGAGGCTAATTCCATGATAGTTTTAAAATATGAATTTCAATTCTTCGAAGATGTGCATGAACCAAACACTAAAAACTACATCATTATTCAGTTTTCTAGACACAACCAAACACTAGTATGGAATTCGATAGCTGAAAATCTTATTGCCATATATCAGATTACCAATTTAGATTTCATTCCTGACAAACAAACGGAGCCTAAAGGAAATGAATGTTGCAACAGAAAAGTCAAACCAGAAACATCACCTTCTCATAGAAAATGCGGAATGTCCAAGAAACTGTTGTACAAGTCCTGCAACATGAAACGGCAAGAGCCCATTGAATCAAATCAACACTCAAAGCATAGGTTTGAAATCAAATTTGTTCATTAATCATATGCTATATGAGTATATGTTCAAAAGGCATAGAAAATTGGAAACAAAATATTCGAAGAGGTTTTCATTCAACAAAAGCCACGCGAGACCACATCTTAAAAATATTACACACGCATCTTTTTGAATTTCAAAACTAAAACATCATTTCATGTTCTCATTCATTTATGAATGCTAATCCCAGAGGATATACTACACAATCATTTTTTATGACAACCAGTTGTAGGCTTGCAGCTTACAAGGAGGACTGGATTGAAAATGACTTCACATGTTTGATATAGGTAATCCTACATTCCCAATTTTTAAAAGAGTCATAGAAGAAAACAATTGCACATGAAAACAAACAAAATGAGCAAATTTTCCAAAAAAGGAGCCTTACTTCGGTGGATGGAATGACTCTCCCACCTGCCTCCACAATTTGGCCCCAGTTACCTATTCAGAGATCCACAAATTCATAAACATCAAAACAACAGCTCAGAATATTATCATCTGAAACAAATCTCTAATACTAAAACCTAAGTGTGATTCCAACTTATATTAATGCATGTAATCAAACCTAAGATACTTAAAGTCCAAGTTTCTAGAGCAGAATAACAGCATAACATAACTTGTGGTAATATATTGCTAAGTTTGTGCTAATCATTAGGATTGATACCTCAAATTGTACATGAGTTTGAAGCAATGCCATAGTCAGCCATACTACATTAGGGAGCTATGCTACTTACTGTATTCATCCCAATTCCCACTATTTAAAACCCTAATTACAAAATTATAACTCAAATTTTCCATGAAGCAGAAAAAATAGTTGCAAAACACTAGCTAATTATTTTCTTCCTCTTTTTCCTTTCCCTACGGCCTATAGTCAATTAAATAATAAGTAAATCGTCTTCAAAACTATAACCATGTAAGCATAAAACATAATAGTGTCCTTAACATCAAACATCGCCAAGCAAAACAACCATATGATTAGTAACTAAATATAATATCAGGCTTCACACAGCACAAACAGTTTTATTTCAGCCTAACCACTACACAATATTTTAAGGGCCATTTTCATTTAGCACTGCTGAACAGAACTCTCATTAAAGTTCATCCAACTAAAAGGCCAAATGGAGATAATGAGCTAATGTAAAAACTAAATATTTCTTTGCTGTGGCAAACAAATTTAATAGGTATATACAAGGTATATTTTATAAGGATACGCGAGAGAAAATGAGGTGCTAGGGTGGGGGTGGAGGGTTAGCAAAATGAGTGTGTCTGTGTGTGCGATATTCAAGGGAGCGGGACAAAGAATATCCTTGAAACATGGGTCTCAGTGACAACTTAAATCAGTATAAGAGAATGCTTTCGGAATTCGTTCCAGGCATCATAACCAATATGCATATAAGGAAAATTCCAAATCATGGTACATATGCTTGTTCTCTAACAAGTCAGTGCCCTTTGAGTCTGACAATCATTACCAATAGCATCTATGAAGTATTCATGGAGCATGTGCCACAGTGACAGTTCAAATATATCAATATTTAATCAAAGTAGTAACACACGCAGGAAGCAATAATGGTTCTACCCTTAGGGCAACCAAAACATAAGAAAATCAAAGGGCATAACTGCTGCAACAACATGCCAGCAGGACAAAGTACATAGTGCTTCCAAAAGACCCTATGCTCGTAACGCATATTGATTCAAGAAACAAATTAGTTGAGTGAGTACCCTGTTTCATCCAGCTGGGTACAACTTTTAGTTCTCATTGGTATGACAACAAAGGATTATCAAATGTATGCCCTTAAGAAAGAATCCATTCCATCATAACTTTTTTAACCACTAATATGCATTATAATTACAATTCTTAAACTGGCACTTAAGAAAAGACGACCAAGTGCAAATATAGGACTGAATGATGTAAAAAACAACTATTAAATACCTAAAGAATTATCTTAAATTGCTGTGTGTGTATAGAATAAGTCCGTTTTCAGTTCACTGAAATAAAAGTTGTCTCTCTGAATCATGTTTACGAAGTTTAGGGTTTGATGTTTCTTTCCTGAGTTCTAGTCCGGCACACTAAGCTGTAGTGGGTTAATAGCCTCAAATGCATCTAAATTTCATACACAGAGAGAGATATAGAAGCTGTACATCTTATGCCATGGAACAATAACACGAAGGATAAAGTTCACCAAAGTTTAAGAACATCAGGACATGCATACCCTGTCATAGCCTCCCAATTTAATTGTGGCCCTCCATAACCTGGAAACCAACAAAGTAAATAAATAAAAATTTATCCAGGAACGAAGTCATAACAAATAACTGTACAGTTTACTTACTTCAGGCAATTTAGCGGCTGCCCGTAAAATTTGGGTGGTTTGAAATCCATTGCCCTCTCCCTATAAAAAGTTTCAAGTTCCTTCATGAATGCAGCTTGATCCTCCAACGTTCCATCATCGCTCTCTCCCAACTAAGAACCAAAAAGAAACATAACAGAGATAAATTGTATCTGCACTTGTTTTCAAATTCCACTAATGTTCTTTTTCCATTTAAATAAATTTAATACCAGAGGTAAGGTTGCTTGAGTATAAACAGTCTTGACTCTTTCTCCACTATGGTCTACAGCCTTTGCAGGAGAATATCTGACTAGGGCGTTGGGTGTAGCAGCTTCGTGCTGGTTTGACAGAGAAGAATCTTCGCCTTCATGTTTGGCTGCAGTTTCAACAGCCTTGGCATTTTCATCAGTTACAGGGCTAGGAAGACCTATTTCCATACCCTGTTCTTTGATCTCATCATTATCTCCTTTACTCTCATTCAAGTTAGCTGCATCTTCCATCTCCTCATCCTCACCCTTCGGAACCTCATCAAGCTCAGCATTCTGACTTTGTGGAGCTTCATTAGCAGCTAATGCAGGTAGTTCCGTAGGAACATTCCCCACATCAGCATCTTCAATTGCCTTTTCACCTAAAGCAACATGTTTAACACATTCTGCACCATCCCCGCCAATTATTTTGTGCTTTTTCTCAACAGCGTCTTCATTGGATTCTTCCTCCACATTTTTCAGAAGATCTGCACTCTCTACGACATTCTCAATGCACTTATCTTCCTTCACCACACCGTTGGTAGCTTTCCGTTCAACCACTTCGTTTTTGGTATCAGCTTGCTTCTCCACTGCACTCATAGGAGCATTTTGCTCTTCATCCTTAGTTTTGGAGTTGATTAGCTCTTCATTCTCAATTGTGGTATTCATTTGCACTGGGACTGCTTTCCCCACAACCATTGGCACATCATCCTCATTCTTTGTGTTAGTTTGCTCTTTTACTTCATCCTCAACAGTGTTTTTGTCTTTATCTTCATTTCTAAATTTATTTAGGTCGTCTACCGCATTTTCATTTTTATTTACATCCCCTAAGACATCAGCTGCACCGGGAAGTTCTGTGCCTTGACCTTCAACCTTACCATAATTTACATTACTTTCAGGCACTTGAACATCATCTCCCAAATCATGAGGGAGCTTTTCAGCATCCTCCATCTCAACATCACTTTTACCCATTTCGAAACCTACTCAAAGATATTATATACAGTCCATCAAACACTTTAATATGGATCATTTACATCAGGAAAGGAAATGAAGAACAAAAAAGAGGAATCAACGTGTAAAATCACAAAATGAAAACCAAAGCAAATTCAAAAGGAAATAAAGGCCAAAATTCAATTCAATTGAATTTTATACCGTCCGAAATCAGTACCCTCTCCTAAAACCTAAAGCGTAAAAATACCGCCTTTTCTTTCTCCGTGCATGAACAAAAACACAATTCAGCCGAACATTCAAAATACAAGGCAAAAATAAAAATAAAACACGAAATTCCATTTAAAAAATTAAAATTATAGAATAATCACATCAACAGGAAAAATGCAATTACATATCTAACAGATGCGCACAACAATTAAACACTTGCCTGAAACAACACCGCCAGGCTGCAATCAAATCTAGGGCTAGGCTTTTCTTGTCTTCCCCTTTCTGTTAGAGCAAAATGAGGGTGCAATGTGAGAGTGTGCTAATTTTTGAGCCTATACAATTTCGGTAAATTTATGTTGGATTTAAAATTGGAAACAAATAACCAAAAATAATATATATAAGGGGCAAGTGCACTTCACCCCTCAAAAAATTTGGATTTTGCACTTTCCCCCATAAAAATACAAAAAAGAGTCATTGCCCCCTAAAAATTTGATATACGCATCACTTTGCCCCAATTACTATTTTCCGGCCAAATTTAATCGAAAATCATTGAAATGATCTTTCCGTCAAGAACATTATCGTCTTTACCATTTATCCGTGATTCTCTCACATATCCGGATTTGGGCCCAAAATCGTTGTGCTTCTCTAATATATCATCTTAGAGTTGCAAAATACTCACCATGATCTCATCATGCATTTGATGTGAGTTCCTATTCTGATAAGCTTTTTCTACCATTCTTTATATGCAATATGATATCATGGTGAGAATTTTGCAGCTCTAAGATGATATGTTAGAGAGGTACTACGATTTTGGCTCAAATTCATGCATGTGAGAGAATCACAAAAAAATAGTAAAGATGGTAATGATTTTGACGGAAAAATCATTTAAATGATTTCCGATCACAATTTGGCCGGAAAATAGTAATTGGGGCAAAGTGATACATATATCAAATTTTTAGGGGGCAATGTCTCTTTTTTGTGTTTTTAGGGGGGAAAGTGCAAAATCCAAATTTTTTGAGGGGGTGAAGTGCACTTTGCCCTATATATAATATATTTGTAATCGTGGTGGATTGCAAGCAATTTAAGTCCAATATTATCTAATATCCTCAATATTTACAAAAGTCAAAACTAGATAGAAGAAATATTATTTAGGTTTATCACTTGCAATCTAAAACTAATACTATAATTTAATGAAAATATATGTAATTAGAAACATTTAACTTTTTTTTTCTTTCTAAGAATTATGTTGCCTTGAAATAAATTGCAGTGATGATGTAAATTCTTCCGAGATTTTTTTTATTTGTTTGATTTTCCGAGATTATGATATTGTAAATATTTTTTTTTTTTTTTTTTGTTGAAATGTTCAAATTTCAAAGCCATCTTTTAATATATTTCTGCGTAATATTTATATTAAATATGCTTATCAATTTATATAAATATTGTCTACCTTTTGTAAATATAATCTGAAATATTTTTAAGAAAATTAAAGAAATAATATTAATTTAAATAACAATTTTAAAACTAGAATTAATTTTGAGATAATTCGAAATATGGTATTAAATGCCTTGGTGGAAGGCGCATATAGTGGATTCTCCTTCCACCAAGGTGCAACCCCCTTTTATTTAAAAAAATAAATTGAAGAGAGACTAAAAAGGGGGGTTGCGCCTTGGTGATTGAATAATAATTTTTTGACTGAATTTAAATCCAATATGATTGAATCAAAATATTTTAAATCAAAAGTTGTGATCAATTCCACGTCTCAAAGAAGAGGACAGACTATTCGACCACCAATATTTGTACGATGTACAATTTTGTTGAAATAAATGCATGAATATGAGATATGGTAGGATATGAATAATATATATATATATATATTTATAAATAAACTTAAGTCATGATATTTATTAACATATATTAATATAATTATTGAACCCACCTAATTCCACAATCATATTTTTATTAAAACAATTATGTAATAAAGTGTAAATGATAGACTTCACATTAAGCAACATAAAAAAATGTATTAAAAAATTAAACCAAAATGATGTTTTATATTTTTAAATTTCCTTTTTAGTACTTTAATTTTTTAACATAAGGTCAAAGTTATTATTGTTTTTCTATTTTAATCTATAGAGTATTACATAATATTCAAATTATTGTACTATAGTATTCCTATAAAGTACTTTAACATTCTATACGAGTACAATAATACACTGAGTCCAATTTTAGGAATATGTGTATCAAACCTAATCAAGGCCTGTAATCTTTTATTAAAATAGCATAGAAATATGCTATATTACTATTTGAGCGTGGGGTCGACCACATTTAAAACCCACCCAACCTAGCCCACAATATTTCATGGGCTAAAACTGATTCGGGTATGTGGGCCAGGGTTGAAGAACTGGACCAAGCTATGAGTGTAAAGGAAAGGAATCGAATCGGAAGCATGATATTAAACTTGACCAAGCTTGTTTAAATTAAACCTTGAAAATTGTGTTTATTTAAGCTTGATTGAATTAAACTTTAAAAATTGTGTTTAATTCTGATTTGATTGTTCATCAAGCATGAACTTTAATCGAGCCAATCACGAGTGAACTCAAATAGTTTGCATATTTTATACGTATACAATCAAGTTGAACTCGAATTTGAAAATTTATCAAACACAAAATTGTTCGAATTTGATTTGACAAATTATTGAATCAAGCTTTTAACAATAAAGTTGAAATTAAATATCGAATAGGTTGATTCATTTTTAAGCTATAAAGGCATGCATTCAACTTTCTTCTAGGAAAACAGAAGCACAACCTTCATCATTAACAGAGTTAGAATATAACGCGCAAGTAGGGGTGTTCACGAGCCGAGCTCGAGCCGAGCTGGGCCAAAAATTCGAGCTCGAGCTCGAGACACAATTTTTGAGTTTGAGCTCGAGCTCGACGAGTTGCAGAAAGTGAGCTCGAGCTCGAGCTCGAGCCAAACTCGAGCCGAACTCGAACTCGAGCCGAGCTCAAAAAAATATTTTTTTAATAAAATAATAATTTTTTTAATAAAATAATATATTTTTTAAAAATAAATA
Organism: Verbascum thapsus; assembly: GCA_963669365.1. NCBI lineage: Eukaryota > Viridiplantae > Streptophyta > Magnoliopsida > Lamiales > Scrophulariaceae > Verbascum > Verbascum thapsus. The sequence continues at coordinate 2,454,426 of OY770106.1, forward strand.
ATATTTTTTTTAATAAAATAATATTTTTTAAAAATAAATAATATTTTTTTTTTAAAAAATTATTATTAATTTTTATTTATTCATATATTATTAAATATAGTTATAATTAATGTAAAAAATATTATTATTTATACATATATTATTATAATATATCATATTATATAAAAATATATGAATAAATATTTATTTATATATATATTAATTAAAAATTAATTTTTAATTTCAGCCCGTGCTCGCTGACGAACAAGCTATTTTAGGCTCGAGCTTGATTGGAAGCTTGATTGGAAGCTCGGCTCGTTAGGCTCGAGCTCGAATTTTTTCGAGCTCGAATCGAGCTATTTTCGAACCGGCTCGCCGAGCTCGCGAGCCAGCTCGACTCGTGAACACCCCTACGCGCAAGACAGCATATGGCACCAAATATCAGTGGTTTAAACTAAGAGTTAAAAAGTAGCCTGCCAAAAGAACACAAAGGAACAAGTCACATTAAAAAAGGGACCAGGTTAAAAACCTGTTTCCAAATCTTCACCTACACATGTGATTACTTATTGAAACTTCTAAATACAGCTGGGATAAAGAAAAGGGGAAGGGGAAGGGGAAGAGCCATCTAGGGAGAGCCCATGAGGGCACATACATAATCGCCAAAATCACACGACAATTTCTGTAGTATGTAACCTTAATAACTTCATCCTTGACCTTGAAGCTTTGCATCTCTTTCCCATCATTGATGTATGTAATACTACAAGATTGACAACCTTATTTCCCGTCTTTCTTGGGGCAAGATTTCCCCACTCGACATTGTTTTTTACGTTTCCCACAAGACCCATTTCCAGAATCTGGCTGGGTAGGATTAGTAGTAGGTATATGATGCCCAGGAACCCAAGCAGGGAACCCAACAGCAGGGATTCTGTATCACACACCAATGTTATTATACTGGTAAACTATATGATGAAAAGGGAAAAGAGCAATATATGGCATTATTAACCAGAGAAAAACGTATAGGACTATAGGTTCTTTTACATTTCAATATTTCATAAAGCTAACATTATAGCCATTAAGCAAAAGCAGTGTTAAGCATGCTGAGATAGAGACAAATTAGAATTTCAAGTTGATGTTCGCTATAGAGGGGCAATAAAATGCATATGAATATAGCAAAACGAGCCAACTAAGTATTAGTTTAACAAAAAGAAAGAAGGGATGAGAGACAGTATATCATATCAGTTTACATGGATAGCAAATCAGGCAGCTATAATTCTACAATAAGCACTTACTAAATGATTCATTATGGATAAATTTGTGGATCAAATGAAAACATAACATGGCAGCACAAGAAATTAGTATTATGATCAGTATAACGGAGAAATGCACAAACATTGAAGTTTTATTAGAACAGAAACATTGAAGAAATATAGCTAGAACGGTAGAAGTAGGAAAAACAACAACGAATGAGTCCTTACCCAACAAGAGCACAGCAGACTCCTGCTTGGACATGGAAACATCATATGCCTTACTATTGTGCAACGAAAGTCGTAATGCTTGATTCTCAGCAAGACAACACTGGAGCAAAATCCCCAGCCTCTTGCATTCCGCTTCATAATATTTACTCTTCATCTCAAGATCCTTCACATACATCTTTTTCCTTTCTCGTGATCTCACTGCTGCATCCCTGTTCCTCATTTGCCTGGAATATAACACAAAACCTAATTATGCATCTTCAACTAACCAAAACCCCAAAAACTTTAAACTCCATGAAGAGGCACAAAAAAGTCCAGTAAAAGAACTTGTCAATTACAACAGCCGAAAAACCCCTTCGAACGGACAGAACCAAAACAAGATATAAGCAGAGCAATGAGAAGATCATGAATCAACACATTCAAGGGCTGCAAATTGCACAACCATGCTCTACAACTGTGTATAGAATTTGTAGGAGGTATTGATGGTGGATTAATACCTTCTTTTGTTTAAAACTTTTCATTTCAAAATTAATGGGTATTATGTGGAATAATATCCTCTCATAAAGATTGTTGAATCAGAAATATGTTAAAATGCAATAATGTTAAAACACTTTGAATAGAAATCAAAACCAGACAGAGCAATGCAATGAAAAAATCGTGAACAAACAAACTGCATAACTGTTTGCAACAACTGTCTATCTAATTTATAGGAGATATGGATGGTGAATTAACACCAATTTGTAATAATTTCAAAATAAATGGGTACAAATATGTTAAATATCCTCTCGTATAGATTGTTGAATGATAGAAATCATTGTATGCAATCGAAAACAAGCTCTAAAAAATGAAAATAACACACAGCAACAAATGTACTACTAAAATGTCTATAACGTCAAACAAAAAGGCCAAAATCAAACAGGACTTCCTTCTAGCATATAAATCTAAATGCTAATCTAAATTCAAGCTCATAAATAGTAGTAGTAGTAGTAGCAGCAGCAGTATTACCTTTTGCGTTTTTTGGCAACAGGATCACCATCATCATCATCATCATCATCGGCATCAACAACAACGTGATTATTCTCCTTTGCTTCAAGATTATCCGCACCATTGTCATGCTTCTTCTTGTCCACCTCTTCGTCAATCACAGTTTCAACCGGGTCAGGACTGGTCGAATCCTTAACCCGATCAGATCCGGACACAGGAGACAACGAAGAATCTAGAAGCAGCACGTCGTCCGAGAGAAACCCATCAGTTATAACAACATCATCATTACCATTATTCTGATGTTGATGATTGGAGACGTCATCGAGCATAAGGTACTGCTCTATATCATCGATCGGCAAAGAACAACCAGAACCATCGAAATTGAGATAATCGGGTATGTTGTCCAATAGATGGTCCCAATCGATGATTTCTTCAACTCCAAAATCAACCATTAATAGAGACAAACAAGAAGAAGTTACAAAGTTGGATCATCAACCCAATAGAGAGTTTGGGTTTTGCAGGTTTATAAGCGGCGATATTTCCAATTTCTTGGTAGGGAAGGAGAAGAGGGGAGGATGATCCCAGCCGTCGGCGTGTGAGATGGATCTTGTTACCGCGTGGGATCAGAGCACTATAGAGGAACCACGTCATTCAGCCAATGAGATGTCGCGTTTACTAACTAACGACTTGCAGCTGTTATTTTTCATTTCTCATATTTTTGGAAAATAGAGATATATTAATTTAAAGAGTCTGATATGATATGCTTTTTTTCAAGAAAAAAATCATTTGTTTTTGAGAAATTTTATGAATGAATTTTTTTAATAAAAAAAATATATATTAATTTAAGTTAAATTATGTCATATTTAAAATATACAAAGTGAATCTTACTTATATATAATCATGGTTCTAATTTTCTTTCTTTTCTGTCGAAAAGTTCGAAAAGTTTCTGTTTTTCAACTTATGGAAAAGAATTTATGAAGTAGTTTCGAAATTACAATATTTCCAAGGAAACTCTTAATCTTTCCGATGTTTCCACGAAAACGTTCAATGTTTCCATAGTTTCCACGAAACACTAATAGTTTCCTAATTCTTTTCCGCATATAGTAAAATAGTGAACAATATTACATTAATAGAAAAGGAGAAAAAATAAAAGAGTTATAAAGCTAACAATTCACTAATTAAGTACAAGACATATCAAACAAGTCTTTAAATAATTAATCTGAAATATAGCTTATATACAAATACGCAAGCACATAAAAAGATAAAAAAAATTAAGATATTACAATTTTTCTTATAACGAGAATATAGATTATTAAATGATTAATTTAACAAAAAGCATAATACATACCGCCGAGTATAATGTTATATGTACAATTTCTTATTTTAATAATTTAAAAATATATACTGTAACACTTTTAGAATTTTATTTTTTATAGGTTAAATTGCTTGAACTTTGTTGAATATATGTTGTATGAGCGCTAAATTTGAATCCAATATTATAAGTTAGTTCATTATTGAAATTTTATCAACCATTGGTGTACATGTATTGATTTTGACAAAAAATATTATTTTTTAAACATATAAATATAACATTTATTGTTTGCTTTCTTCTATACTGTTTCCATCTTTTTTTTTTCGTATTTTGTAAGTTTTCTGCTACTTTTCCGAAATATTTCTTATATTTGACATCTCGAAACTTAGCTCAAAAATGAAACTTTGATCCTTGTATATAATGATATTCCAATAAAAATACAATTATTTAAATTAATTTGTTAAGATATTAGTGAATAATTTTTTTTAAAATTAAAAAACCTGTCATATCAAAAATAGTAATATTTGATTTTCAGTATTATTGAAGAGGAATGCACCTATTAGATTCGCTTTTCAACGAAATTTAAGGGGTTTAATTAGTAAACTCGGCGAAAGTTGAACGAATACCTTGCGCCATCATTTAGATGGCATTCCATTTCTCATTTTCCAATTTTTCATAGATTTTCTCACCAAAAATACATATATTTGGCATCAAATAAAAATGTTCCAATGATATAATAATTTACTCTCATAAAACTTATGATACGCGGATACTTCAAAAAATCGCCTCATGCAATATCGGATACGTATCAGATATGTATCAGATACAGATATGGGGTGGATACATATCGGATACGATTTTGAAGTATCCAAAAATAAAAATAAATTTAAAAATTAGGATACGGTATCGGATATGAAAAATAGGAGTATCCGGTACGTTCTGAATACGGCTGTATTTTTTTAATTATTATTTTATACTTTTTGTTCAATTTTTTTTTAAGTTTTGTAGCGGCCTTCCTTAAAAACTATAACTTAAAAACATAGTTTAATAAGAAAAATCATGATTAATTGAAAAATATATTGAAATTACAAACGAGAAATCCTCTTCCACCTTTTGGTATTTGTTTGTTGCAATTTATTTCAGTATTTGTTTGTTGCAATTTATTTCAGTGCAAATATGATCAAAATCCATCTTTTTTTTCTACTATGATCGAATTATCTCCTTCCACCTTAATCTCTTCAAGTAAATTATTTAATATTTAGAGATATTTTTATAATGTTTTATATATTTTGTTGTTATGCTGAATATGGATATTGAATAGTAAATATATCGTGTAAAATAAAATTGAAAAGTTAGCACTCCTATTTTGAGTAATTGATCGAACCACTTGATCATTTTTGTTAGAGTGTGTTTTATACGTACTTTGCATGCTTGATATCGCGTTGTTTATTACATGTGTACTTCATATTTTATGAATTTGTGTTAGTATTGGATTACCAGGTGATTATACGAAGAAGGAAGGCAAATGAGACGAAAAGGCTGAAAAAGGATGAAGTTTGAGTTAGCATGAAGAATGGTAGCCGAATACTTTGCGCAGAATTAAGCGTGCCCACGCTTAATTCTCCGAACCAATCTGCTGAGGAACGAAGCTGCTGGAATATTTGAGAACTATCTGCTGAATTTCGACTTTCCTGCTGAAGATTTCTGTTTCCCATTATGTTGGGATTTATTCCCTTTTGTTTAGGATTTTATTTCCATCTTTGAACAATCTTAGTTATGTTAGGATTCTTAGAGTCCTATTTTAGTTAGTTTTCTTATTTGACTAGGACTCTACTAGGTTTAGATAAGTGAAATTTTATTTCACAAGACATCTTTGTTTTTATTTCTGTTTTTGTACGTACGTTTCAATTCGAAGCTTTCGAATTTAATACTTACGTTTTTGATTATGTGTTGCTAAACACATAATTCTAGTCAATGATTTATCGAGGTTTGATTCTTTTAATTCGTGAGATTTAATTTGTGCTTTAATTTTTTTGTTATTTTAAGTATTTACTTTTTCTCTGTGCTTTGTTGACAATATACTTTGATCGATTTATTAATCTGGCAAATTAGTTAGTCGTTAAAATCATATTGAGCTATTTATGACCCAAATCCGTAATTGTTTGGTTAACCATAATACTAGTAGCATTTAGTGACGTTGATTATGGACAAGTTTTTTATTAGTTGCTATGAGAATTAGTAATCTAGTTTAAATGAACCGAGCTTACGAGTTTATTAACTAGAATTGGTGTTTTTCTAATAAATGAATACTATCGATAGACTAAATTCTAAGAGCTTGTTTATGGTTGTCTAATTGGTGAGAGGAGTAATCAAAGAGTTTGTTTTGATTAGGGGTGGCAAAATGGATCCGGAACCATGGTTCAAACCCAATTTGGGTTGAATAAGTTCCTAAGAAAATTTTATTTGGTTCCTAATTGGTCAACTTGGTTTCAGGTTGGGTTCAACTAATTTCAACTTATGCCCAAATCGCTTCCTTGTCAATACTCTAAAATTAAAGAACAAAATATAAGGTATTGAGTCGGGTTGGGCTTGGTTCCCTTTCGGATTGATTTTGGTTCCATTTTGGGTTGAGTTGGTTCCTTCTTAAAAACTATTTAAGAACCCAACTCATTTTAGAACGAAACCATTGGAACCGACCCAAACTCAACCCAACCCGCCCATTTGCCACCCCTAGTTTTGATTATCGAAGCCTTAAGGAAAGACTAGGTTATTAGAGCTTGTTAATAACTATAGCCAATTTATTTAATAACATTGAACTATCATTGCATCGATGATCGAGTTATAGAATCAACACCGAGATAATCCGAAGACTAGAATCTCTCACTTTATTGAATTCGAATCTAATTTGTTTACGTTTTTAATTTACGTCTTTTGAATTTTATTTTAGTTAAATCCAAAATCCCTCCCTTTTAAATTAATATTTGTAATTTAAGAATTGAATCTACATCATTCCATGAGGATCGATCTTTATCACTTATTACAAATTATTTTGAGTAGGTTTATTTTTGTTGGATTCAACACCCACCAAATTTTGGCGCCGTTGTCGGGGATTGGTGCTATTAGATTTATTTCTTTTGTTACTAATATTTTTATTTGACTTTTTATATGCCTAGAAACTTTTTGGCAGGTGAACTCGAATACAATCCCGAGACCGAAAAGAGAGCTCGTCGCTTGCGCTAGGAAACGAGGCAACGCAATCGAACCACCCCGTAGATTTCATCATCCGAACCGAACTTGGTACTAGAGTGGACTGATTCTTCTACTGATTCAGAGAAAGAATACGAACCCATGGCTAACGCTAATGTCAATGAAAGGACCTTGAAAGAAATGGCCCTGCCAAATCTGAATCAACAACCTCTTTGCATACCTTAGCGTGATCTTGAGGTAGATTTTGAGTTAAAATCTGGACTCATTCACTTACTACCTACCTTTCATGGCTTTGCAGGAGATGACCTGCATAAGCATTTGAAAGGATTCCACATGGTTTACTCAACGATGAGACCGAATGATGTGACTGAGGATCAAATAAAGTTGAGAGCCTTCCCTTTCTCTTTAGCCGACAAGGCTAGGGATTGGCTCTATTTTCTTCCTTCCGGCTCGATCAACACTTGGAATGAGATGGAGAAGCAATTCCTAGAAAGATTCTTCCCAGCATCTCGAGTGGCGAACATTAGGAAGGAAATCTGTGGAGTTCGACAAATCACGGGTGAAATACTTTGTGAATATTGGGAGCGCTTCAAACAACTGGTTGCAAGCTGCCCACAGCATCAAATCCCTAAACAACTCCTTATTCAATACTTCTACGAGGAACTTACAATGATGGATAGGAACTTGATTGATGTTGCGAGCGGTGGTGCATTGATTTACAAAACAAAGACTGAAGTGAGGAACTTAATTTCGAACATGGCTGTAAACTCCCAACAATTCAGCATACGCCAAGATCACGTACCTAAGGAAGTAAATGAGGTAAACGTTTCTTTACTTAATCAACGTGTGAACGATCTAACGTCTCTTATGCATAAAATAATTTTAGGAAACACTCAACAGGTTAATACATATGGAAATTTCTCCAGAATCGGAAACATAGCCGAAGTGTGCCCTACACTCCCAAACGAGATGTTCGAACAAGCAAATGCAGCTGGATTTCCTGGACCGGCATGAAGAAAATATGATCCCTTTTCTAACATATATAATCCTGGATGGAGGGATTATCCTAACTTGAGTTACTCTCCGCAACCTTCCTGTCAAAACCAGCAAGGACCTCCGGTTCCTCAAATGACTCAATCATCAGGTATGTCGTTGAAAGAAATGCTTAAAACTATGATGGCTAACACTCTACAATTTCAACACAGTACTCAACAGTTCCAACAAGGCATGAAAAAGTTTTGAAATGAGAGTCAAAGTGCCATAAAAAACTTGGAGAATCAAATGAGCCAAATGGCTACTACTATGAACGAGTTGGTAACGCAAAACTCGAGCAAACTTCCATCTCAAGCAATCGTGAACCCAAAGCAAAATGCAAGTGCCGTTACTTTGAGGAGCGAAAAAGAATTGAAAGAACCTGAATGTGACTCAAAGCACGAAGATGAGAAGGAGTTGGAAAAGAAAGACAAAGAACCTACTACGAAGAAATCAAAGTTCGTGATACCACCTCCTTTCCCGAGCCGATTTGCCAAGTCGAAGAAAGAAGAGCAAGAATGAAATACTCGAGACATTCCGAAAAGTTGCGGTAAATATCCCACTTCTCGATGCCATTAAGCAAGTATCTCGTTATGCTAAATTCCTCAAGGAATTATGCACGACCAAGAGAAAGCTTATAGGCAATGAGAAAGTACTTGTAGGAGAAAATGTATCCGCCGTGCTTCAAAAAGAATTACCTCCAAAATGCAAGGATCCAGGTATGTTCACGATTCCTTGTAAGATAGAAAATATGCGAATTGAGATAGCCATGCTAGACTTAGGAGCATCAATAAATGTCATGCCACGATCTATTTACGAATCACTGAATGTAGGGGAGCTAAAAGAAACTGGTGTTATCATGTAATTAGCTGATAGATCTGATGTTTATCTTGATGGTATTCTTGAGGACATCTTAGTTCAAGTTAATGATCAAGTCTTCCCCGCTGATTTATGTTGTCGACATGGGTCATGATGACTCTAGTAACTTAGCTCCTATTTTGCTTGGTAGACCATTCATGAAAACGTCTAGAACCAAAATTAATGTACACGATGGGCCTCTTACTATGGAATTTGACGGAGAAATCATAAAATTTAATATATATGATTCCATGAAATACCCTTCTGATGATCATTCTGTTTTTGGTATAGATGTTATTTACTCTTTGACGCAGACTATGTTCGAACTTGAGTATGGCGATTCGTTGCAAGTAGCTTTGACCACTAACAACTTGGATGGAAAGGAAAACCAATTTAAGCTAAAACGAGAACTTGAAGAGACGAAATCAGACCTTGATTCCCTTCAATCACATTCTCTTAACGTTTCTCGTATTACTTTATTAACTTCTAAACCACTTCCTCCTATTGTGCAGGCACCAAAGTTGAAACTCCAAGAGTTAGAGAAAATTCGGAATGAAGCATACGAGAACTAGAAGATTTACAAAGATAAGACGAAACCTTTTCGTGATAAGACGATCGCAAGAAAGAGCTTTGTTGTAGGACAAAAAGTTCTTCTTTTCCATTCTCGCCTCAAGCTATTTTTGGGTAAGCCATGTTCCTGTTGGATTGGACCGTTTATTGTCATTAACAATTTTTCCTATGATGCAGTTTATATTCAAAATCCAACTACACGGAAGATTCTCAAGGTGAATAAACATCCTTTGAAACCTTTTTGCGAAGGCTTTCAATCTCACGATGTCAAAAACATGAAGTTGGAACCATCAAACTATGCTACATAACTTTGTAGCATCGTCTAGCCGACGACGTTAAAGAATGACGCTTCTTAGGAGGCAACCCATGCTTCTTTTCTTTTTCCCTATTTTCTCGCTTTTTATTTTATGTTCCTTTTCTTTATTTGAGGCCGAACAATTTCAGGATTTAGGTGTTCCCATGCTTAAAACTCGAAATCATTCGGCCTAAGCTACTCTCTTTTACCGAACAGATTCATGATTTAAGCGTGCCCACGCTTAATTCATGAAACCATTCAGCCTTAACTCTCTTATTTTACCGAACAATTTCAGGATTTAGGCATGCCCACGCTTAAAACTCTAAACCATTCGGCAAAATCAGTTATTTTCCCTCTCTTTTTATTTTTGTTTATTTACCAAATATTCAAAAAAAGAACAAAAAAAAATCTAAACCCTAAATTCTCACCTTGTCGTCGCTCATCCCTCTCTCTCGTTCCGTTTTGCAGCATCTCCGATCACCTCCTGCCGTAGCTGCTCTTGAACACTGCTTCCATGGGAGTAATGTCCTCTCTCACTACTCTCGGTGATCAACCTCACGGCGAACAAAGCCCTTCGACGCCTCCTTCTTTGCTTGCTCCGCCAACAACCACCGAATCGGAATCCTCCGCCGCCAGTCAAATTGAACGATTCTCCGTCGAAATCCTAACCTACCGCAACCACCGCCGCAACACCCCTCACAATTCCATCTTCGTCGGACACCTCTCAAGAACAAATGCCTCCATCTCAACCTAGCGGCTCGAAGGCTGTACCGCCTGCTACAGCTTCCCTGCCCAAACGTCGCCAGACCACCACTCCACCACCAGACGCAACCACACCACCTACGAGCCAACAAGACGCAACCTCTAACAAGGCCCCTTTGCCTAGCTCGTCCAGTTCGCCGGAACCTCCTCCTCGATCACTTCGACATCACGACCGAGTGATGCCCTAGGGAAGTCCCCCCTTTCTTATCCTTTTATGTTTTGCATTTCCTCTTGATATTATGTTGCATATTTACATTGAGGACAATGTATGTTTTAAGTGTGGGGGGTGACTTCTCTTGCGTTGTACTTCTTGGTCTTTAGGTTAAATTTAGTGTGCAAAATTTTTCAACTTGTATTTTCTTTGGCATTTTAGAGTATAGATTTTGTGGATTGTTTGAACTAAGTTAGACTTGTGCAATTTGATCATGCGTTATTGTTTGATTTTCTTGCCATATGAAAATCCTTGCTAGCATCATGATAGAACGCGAACGATAGGATTGCACGTTTTAGTTCGACTTATCCTCGCTATGTGAGCTTTTGAGCCTTCTGAGTAAATTGAACATACATCACAATTCTCCTTTCTTCTCTTGTGTGAATCTTACATGTCTTTGTGAATTATAGAACTTTCTTTGAACCGTGTCAAGACTACATGAGTTTGTGCATAATTGAATATGATAAAGGCACTTAGGATTTACCCACTTAGCCAAATAAGCCTACCCTTTAATTTTTCCCTAGTTAACCAACCCACTTTGAACTTTTGGCCTATTTCTTGTTTTTAAACCCGAATTTTGATCTTTTACCGTCTTTTCATATCTCTTTATTTTTACCCGTCTGAAAAATGAGTTGAGCATCGAGACTGTTGTTGTTTGGGAACGGAACTCAAGAAGAATGACGTGTATTAGGAAAGTGTGGGGACCTTTTGGAGGATATAAAGGGTACCTAATGGAAAAGAAAAAAACGTGAAAAGAAAAAAAAGAAAGAAAAAAAGGAAAAAAAAATTCAAAAAGAATTAATGATGATGAATAGAGTCCGAGAAAGAATGAAACGAGGTATTTGGGTCCTTGTTGTCGTATTTACCCAATGTTGACTTGATGTTCTACGAACTAATCGGACTTAGCATTCATTAGCCTTTTATTCATACCCCGAGCCCTAGCTCCATTACAACCATGAACAAAAGACCTTTTGATTCTTTTGTGCACATTTCAAGCCTATGAAATTAATTGACATGTTAAGCCTTGAGCGAAACACGTTATACCCTATACACGAGTGATTAGGGAGGATTATGAGAAAAGTCGACTAATATATTGTGTTCCTATTTTCAAATGAAATCGTTGTGTTGGTATTGATCATTATGGTATTGAGATCTTTGATTATTTGCATGTGTTATCTTATAAAGTTTGACTTTTGTTAATTAAGTTCACAACTCTGTATTTCTACTAGGTTGAGTGATGGAATCTTGATAATTTTGCATTGTTTACTTTTAAACATTGTCCGAGGACGTACAATAACATACGTGTGTGGGTATTTGTTAGAGTGTGTTTTATACGTACTTTGCATGCTTGATATCGCGTTGTTTGTTACATTTATACTTCCTATTTCATGAATTTGTGTTAGTATTTGATAAACCTCGATTATACGTATTTTTTAGCCTAAGATTAGTCATTTTTATATCATTTTATGTCATGATTTATACCTCATATGCGTTTAATAGTTTTGTTACATGTTTGTATGGAAAAATCATTGATTTCGAGAAAGTAACGAAAAACGTATGAAAGGAGATACATGGGCGCTGCTTGGAAATATAACCGTATCTTGGGCTACAAACCTCCAATGTTAATGAGCCTTATATGTTTGGAAAGCTAAGACAATTACCTAAAAGTTTTGTGAAGATGACAAGATCCGATTCAAACGTTTAAAGTCCCGAAAGTTATAAATACGCCTTGTTCCGAACCAAATGGCGCAGTCCTGGTAAAATGATCATAACTCGAGTTCTACAACTTGGATTGGATCCAAATCAGTGGGGTTTTGAAGCTAAGACATAGATCTACAACTTTGTAGAAGACACCAAAGCCAAATTCGGACCAAATACATGGCGTACGTACGCCGTGTTAAATCGCGTACAAACAACGAAGGCAGAGAATTAGGCCATCTCGCGTACGTACGCCAATTTGTACGGAGTACGTACGCCGTGTTAAATCGAGTACGTACGCCGCTTTACCTGAAGCCCAAATACTTTCGGCCCACATTCGGAGTTTATGTTTAGATTAGGTATAAATACCCCTTCCCAACATTGTTTTAGGGGTTCGACTTTTATTTTCTTGAATTGAGTTGTAAAGATTGGAGATCGAGAGACGAGATTCAAGATTTTTGTAGACAATTTTATTCGACAACGGGTTTAATCGAAATTATCTTCTTTAATCTCTTTTAATTCTTGTCGTTTTATCATGTTTACATTATTGATGGTTTATCGTGCTTTCGTATCTATGGAGTAATCTATTTTATTCTGGAACCGGGAATAGCCCGATAATATGTTATCGATATAGATTATAGAACCGTTGATATTACATCGCGTATGCTTATGATTCGAATTCTTGATTATTAATGCTTGTGAATTTGCTGGCCACTTATTTGCATGTTCATAGATATTAGGTGAAAATTCTGAAAGGTGACATCTATATCAGAACCCTAGAATTCAAACCTAGGATCCTAAATCACGAAAGTAGTTTTAGGTCTTTTGAGGAATCGATACACTATCATAGAGATTAATGAATCTGAGTTTAGTCTAATCATCACGAAAGTAGTTGATTAATTATCTTGGGTAATTTGTTATACTTCGACAGAAGATAGTAAGTACAATTGGATAGTGTCCTTCATAAGTAGCGATAGTAGTTTCATTGATAATATAATTGAGTCGATAATGTTTATCGTGGTGAACCCTGAGTCCGGAATTTTCAATCATATATAACTTAAATCAATTTTCTTGCTTTCTGTTTAGTTTTCTTTACAATTTATCTCGTGCTTTTGATCAGGCTTAGATTACTGATAAGTGATAGATTAATACTTGATTATTCGGTCTTCGTGGGAACGATATCTTTTGTACTGCACCGAAGCCGTGCGCTTGCGGTTTAGGCAGATCAAGTTTTTGGCGCCGTTGCCGGGGACTTGAATAGTCAATATTAGTTTTTATCAGATCTTAGTGAGACTAAGCCGTTTTTATTTTTATTTTTATTTTTAATTTTCGTTTCTAATTTTTATTTTTGTCTTTAATTTCAGGTTTTCGATTTTTACTTGTATGCGAAGTAAGCTTGATTTCGAACCTGATCTAGAAATCGAGCAAACTTTTCGTGCTAGGAGAAGACAACAAAAACTGAAACGAGCTCAGCTGAAACAAATAACGATGGCTGAAGAGAATGTGAATGTAAACGTCAACGCAAACGCTAACGCGAATGCAAACCCGGCTGCAAATGCGAATGCGAACGCAAATGCGAGATGTCTTAAGGATTTTGCAGCGCCGAATGCGCAGACACTTCACTCCAGCATCGCCAGGCCTACTGTAGAGGCCAACAATTTCGAGCTCAAGCCATCCCTTCTGCAAATGGTTCAGCAGAATCAGTTTGGGGTGCACCTACTGAAGAGCCGAATCTCCACTTGTCAATGTTCTTAGAGTACCGTGACACTCTAAAGATGAACGGGGTTTCCCAGGATGCTATCAGGCTGAGGTTATTCCTGTTCTCACTAAGAGACAAGGCGAGAGCTTGGCTACACTCTTTACCATCGGGCTCAATCAGAACATGGGATCAGCTCATGCAATGCTTTCTAGCGAGATATTTTCCCCCGAGCAAGACTGCACAACTGAGGAATCATACGACTTTTGCTCAGAGAGGTGAATCGTTATATGAAGCTTGGGAACGATTCAAGGATCTTCTCCGACTGTGCCCACATCACGGGCTGGAGAAATGGCTCATAGTTCATACATTTTATAACGGGCTGATTTACACCACGAGGATGTCAGTCGATGCAGCAGCTGGAGGAGCTCTGATGAATAAGGGTATCGATGAGGCCTATGACTTAATCGAAGATATGGCATTGAATCACTACCAATGGTCTAGCGAAAGATCGATTCCACAGAAGACACCAGGTAAGTATAATATTGATGCCATTACTTTACTTTCTGCACAAGTTGAGGCTATGTCTAAGAAGCTTGATTCCATGAATATGCATGTTAACTCTGTCACGACCCCACCCCCTATGTGTGAAATATGTGGTACAGTTGGTCATATTGCCTTAGAGTGTCAATTTGCTAGTATACCAACCGATCCCTCTATAGAGCAAGCAAATTATGTGAACAACTTCAACCAAAAGAACGACCCATTTTCAAACACTTTTAACTCTGGTTGGAGGAATCACCCTAATTTTTCGTATAACCCAAGCCAAAACGCAGCTCCACATCCTAACTTTAGGCAGCCACCTGGATTCCAACAGAAGCCTTACGATCTTGTTCCACAACAGAAATCGAACCTAGAGTCCCTTCTAGAGAGTTTCGTAGTAGCCCAGACTAAGCAAAATGAGATAGTAAATGATGCAATTAAACAACTAGCAACTAAGGTCGATTCTTTAGCAACTCATAATAAAATGCTAGAAACTCAAATTGCACAACAAGCTAGTAACTCGAATAGAAATTCCGGTTCTTTTCCTGGACAACCTGAGATAAATCCGAAGGAACATTGTAATGCTATTACTTTAAAGAGTGGAACCGATTATGAAGGTCCAAAGATGCCTACTAGAATTAGTGAAACTAAGTCAACTGAGAAGGTCGAAAAAGAAAAATCGTCTCATCCCGACAACTCTATTGACAAAACAACTGATAAAAGCGAGAAAGAGCCAGAGTATGTACCTCCACCGCCATATGAACCACCCGTGCCTTTCCCTCAAAGATTAGCTAAGGCGAAATTAGATAAACAGTTTGGAAAATTTTTAGAAGTTTTGAAAAAACTTTACATTAATATTCCATTCACTGATGCACTTGCACAAATGCCTTCTTATGCTAAGTTTTTGAAGGAAATTCTTTCTAACAAACGGAAACTAGAGGACTATGAAACCGTGGCTTTAACTGAGGAGTGTAGCGCATTAATTCAAAATAAATTACCTCCTAAGCTTAAAGACCCCGGTAGTTTTTCGATTCCATGCGTAATAGGTAACGTTAGTTTTGATCATGCATTGTGTGACCTTGGTGCTAGCGTTAGTCTTATGCCACTTTCTGTTTCACGTAAGTTAGAATTGGGTGAGTTAAAACCTACCACGATTACTCTGCAATTAGCTGATAGATCCGTGAAGTATCCGGCAGGTATGCTAGAAGATGTACCGATTAGAGTAGGAAAATTCTTTATTCCTACAAACTTCGTCGTTCTCGATATGGATGAGGATTCTCAAATCCCCATTTTTCTTGGTAGGCCATTCCTAGCTACAGCAGGAGCTATTATTGATGTTAAAAATGGAAGGCTTTCCTTGAATATTGGGGATGAGAGAGTTGAATTTAGTTTATATAAATCTGTTGCTAACTGCTCTATCGAGAACTCTTGTTACAGGATTGACAAGGCTATAACTGCGGACAAGCTTGCTAGGCACCACTATAAGGATCCATTAGAAGCACGATTGTTGAATGGTGGCTCGATTGAGGAGGAAGATGAAGTTGTCGCTGATATTGCTCGACTGTTTGAGAAAAATCCATCGTTGACTTCAAACATTACTAGAGAGGAGAGGAAGTTTCGACGTCGTGAACCAGATAAGTTCAAATTTGATGCGCATGAAAGTGCAAGGATTGAAAAGGAAGGTATTAAAACTTTGTACGACAAAAAGATCCCTCGACAAAAACTCAAGAAGGGGCTATTTAGTTCTTCTATTCGACAAGCACCTGAGTTTTCTTTACCTATAAATCGAGATTCTAAAGTCGATTGGAGAATTGCCAAGTCATCGGGTCCGATCCGGGATTTACACTAAGCATGGTAACGTCGAGCTAAAGACGTAAAACAAGCGCTTTTTGGGAGGCAACCCAAACGTATCTTTTATTTTCGTTTTCATTTTATTTTTCATTATTTTTGTTTTTTTTTTCTTTCGATTCGAGTTTTATCAAAAAAAAAAAAAAAAATCGAGTTCAATCCTTCTGCATTGAGCTCTCAGACACGACATTCTGTACTTTGGCCAAGCTAAATAGAAGAATCAACACGAGCGACTCCAATCTTGAACAGGTTTTGTTTCCTTTTAATTCTTTACGCATGCATATCATTTCGATACATTAGGGACAATGTACGTTTCAAGTTTGGGGGTGTTTATGGCGATATTCGAAGATGTTGGATGCTTTCTTAGCATTACACTTTTACTTTGAGTGATAGCTTTATCTTTGTGATCGTCTTACAACGATTGACTCGAGAAACATAAGCCGGACATTTTAATACATATGACGCATGAACTTTTCTGTCGGTGATATCATCTGCTTAGTTACAATTTTCTGGCTAGTCACTAATACGTAGTAGTCCACGGCATAGGAGTTGAGTGGATCACCCGTTTTCGAAACACATAGGTAGTGGCCTCCAAGTCTACCAACTTAAACAACGTCTTCTGGCACAATCTGAAAAAAAAAAAAAAAAAAAAAAGATACATATAGAATCGCTACTGCATGGATTAGTTCGTTCTGTGACCTTTGACACTTGAGTGATTAAGTCCGAAGGAGTCTCTTAAAACTTAACGCCCTATGGCTATCTAGCTTAGGAGTCGTTGACCCAAAGCTCGATAACGGGTGTCATAGAAAGTCTAAGAGAACGAACATTGCACAATCCTGTCAAGTATGAGCTCGTTTGCATAAGTGACCTACGCTAAAAGCTCAATATTGTGAACCAGTTAAACCCTAATATCTGTTAGACTAGTTGGTATGGATGGGCGCCGCTCAAATTGTGTTAGAAACGCCATTCGACTATAATGCTTAAAGATGGCTTTATTCAGTGCTTTCTAGAAGCTTGTCTAACTCTGTGGTGTGAGGTAACCAACGATTAGCCGAATGCACGATTTTCTTCTAACAATGTCGGGCCATTAGTTCAAGTCGATTTTTGTACAATTGTATCACATTTCGATTTAGCGAAGATTCATTGATTTTGTGATTTTGTGGGTATATCTTCTGCAAACCCTCACGAGACTATAACTCGTCCTTTTGGGGTAACTAAAAGGTTTAAAGGCTTGTTGCACATGCTAAGTGCAATCGTGTACTCTACGAAAATGAGTTTATCTTTAGTTTTTGTTTTTGTTTTCTTTGTTTTACCGTTTGTTCGAGGACGAATAAAAGCAAGTTTGGGGGGGTTGATAAACCTCGATTATACGTATTTTTTAGCCTAAGATTAGTCATTTCTATATCATTTTATGTCATGATTTATACCTCATATGCGTTTAATAGTTTTGTTACATGTTTGTATGGAAAAATCATTGATTTCGAGAAAGTAACGAAAAACGTATGAAAGGAGATACATGGGCGCTGCTTGGAAATATAACCGTATCTTGGGCTACAAACCTCCAATGTTAATGAGCCTTATATGTTTGGAAAGCTAAGACAATTACCTAAAAGTTTTGTGAAGATGACAAGATCCGATTCAAACGTTTAAAGTCCCGAAAGTTATAAATACGCCTTGTTCCGAACCAAATGGCGCAGTCCTGGTAAAATGATCATAACTCGAGTTCTACAACTTGGATTGGATCCAAATCAGTGGGGTTTTGAAGCTAAGACATAGATCTACAACTTTGTAGAAGACACCAAAGCCAAATTCGGACCAAATACATGGCGTACGTACGCCGTGTTAAATCGCGTACAAACAACGAAGGCAGAGAATTAGGCCATCTCGCGTACATACGCCAATTTGTACGGAGTACGTACGCCGTGTTAAATCGAGTACGTACGCCGTGTTAAATCTAGTACGTACGCCGCTTTACCTGAAGCCCAAATACTTTCGGCCCACATTCGGAGTTTATGTTTAGATTAGGTATAAATACCCCTTCCCAACATTGTTTTAGGGGTTCGACTTTTATTTTCTTGAATTGAGTTGTAAAGATTGGAGATCGAGAGACGAGATTCAAGATTTTTGTAGACAATTTTATTCGACAATGGGTTTAATCGAAATTATCTTCTTTAATCTCTTTTAATTCTTGTCGTTTTATCATGTTTACATTATTGATGGTTTATCGTGCTTTCGTATCTATGGAGTAATCTATTTTATTCTGGAACCGGGAATAGCCCGATAATATGTTATCGATATAGATTATAGAACCGTTGATATTACATCGCGTATGCTTATGATTCGAATTCTTGATTATTAATGCTTGTGAATTTGCTGGCCACTTATTTGCATGTTCATAGATATTAGGTGAAAATTCTGAAAGGTGACATCTATATCAGAACCCTAGAATTCAAACCTAGGATCCTAAATCACGAAAGTAGTTTTAGGTCTTTTGAGGAATCGATACACTATCATAGAGATTAATGAATTTGAGTTTAGTCTAATCATCACGAAAGTAGTTGATTAATTATCTTGGGTAATTTGTTATACTTCGACAGAAGATAGTAAGTACAATTGGATAGTGTCCTTCATAAGTAGCGATAGTAGTTTCATTGATAATATAATTGAGTCGATAATGTTTATCGTGGTGAACCCTGAGTCCGGAATTTCCAATCATATATAACTTAAATCAATTTTCTTGCTTTCTGTTTAGTTTTCTTTACAATTTATCTCGTGCTTTTGATCAGGCTTAGATTACTG
Source organism: Verbascum thapsus (assembly GCA_963669365.1). Classification (NCBI taxonomy): domain Eukaryota; kingdom Viridiplantae; phylum Streptophyta; class Magnoliopsida; order Lamiales; family Scrophulariaceae; genus Verbascum; species Verbascum thapsus. Next base: position 2,473,692 of record OY770106.1, read on the forward strand.
ATAAGTGATAGATTAATACTTGATTATTCGGTCTTCGTGGGAACGATATCTTTTGTACTGCACCGAAGCCGTGCGCTTGCGGTTTAGGCACATCAAGTTTTTGGGATTACTAGGTGTTATACCAAGAAGGAAGGCAAATGAGAGGAAAATGCTGAAAAAGGATGAAGTTTGAGTTAGCATGAAGAATGGCAGCCGAATACTTTATAGAATTAAGCATGCCCACGCTTAATTCTTCGAACCAATCTGCTGAGGAACGAAGCTGCTGGAATATTTGAGAACTATCTGCTGAATTTCGACTTTCCTGCTGAAGATTTCTGTTTCCCATTATGTTGGGATTTATTCCCTTTTGTTTAGGAATTTTATTTCCATCTTTGAACAATCTTAGTTATGATAGGATTCTTAGAGTCCTATTTTAGTTAGTTTCCTTATTTGACTAGGACTCTACTAGGTTTAAATAAGTGGAATTTTATTCCACAAGACATCTTCGTTTTTATTTCTGTTTTTGTACGTACGTTTCAATTCGAAGCTTTCGAATTTCATACTTTGTAGACTTTTTTAATTATGTGTTGCTAAACACATAATTCTAGTCAAGTATTTATCGAGGTTTGATTCTTTTAATTTGTGAGATTTAATTTATGCTTTAATTTCTGTCTTTTAAGTATTTACTTTTTCTCTATGCTTTGTTAACAATATATTTTGATCAATTGATTAATCTGGCCAATTAGTTAGTCGTTAAAATCATATTAAGCTATTTAGGACCCAAATCCATAATTGTTTGGTTAACCCTAATATTAGTAGCATTGAGTGATGTTGATTATTGACAAGTTTTCGATTAGTTGCTATGAGAATTAGTAATCTAGTTTAAATGAACCGAGCTTACGAGTTTGTTAACTAGAATTGGTGTTTTTCTAATACATGAATGCTATCGATAGGCTAAATCCTAAGAGCTTATTTAGAGTTATCTAATTGGTAAGAGGAGTAATCAAAGAGCTTGTTTTATTTATCGAAGCCTTAAGGAAAGATTAAGTTATTAGAGCTTGTTAACAACTATAGCAAATTTATTTAATAACATTGAACTATCATTGCATCGATGATCGAGTTATAGAATCAACACTGAGATAATCCAAAGACTAGAATCTCTCACTTTATTGAATTCGAATCTAATTTATTTGCGTACTTAATTTACGTCTTTTGAATTTTATTTTAGTTAAATCCAAAATCCCCCCCTTTTAAATTAATATTGGTAATTTAAGAATTGAATCTACATTATTCCCTGAGGATCGACCCTACTTATCACTGATTATAAATTATTTTGAGTAGGTTTATTTTTGTTGGATTCGACACCCACCAATTTTATTGCATATATTTATGATTATTATCTTTAAAAGTTTTATATATTTAGTAATTATTACAATAAATTGATTGATATGATATGGGTTTTTATGTAGTAATTAAATTAGTAATTTTTATTTTATTAGTTATTAATCTTTTTTTATTAGTTATAATTAATTAGTGGGCTGATTTAGTCGTTAGTTATTTTAAATTAGTGGTCTATTAGTGATTTAGTGCATATATTTAGTTTTATTTTATTTTATTGTATAAATAGGATGATCACTTATTAATGAAAAAAGAAAAAAAAATTCAGAATTAATTTTCAGTTTATTTCTCAATTCATTTGTAAGGAGTGTGTTCCTCACTCATATTTAGGAACATAGCAATGGTGCTTTCATTCTCTCGAACCATGCCTCCATACTACATTCAAAACACTAATCCATACTCATGTCCTCCCGTTTTTTACATACGCACAAACCCACTTTATGTGCCTCCCGAGCCTATCGAAACTTCAATTTCAGCTACCATTCAAGACTCCATCTCCAAAATCATCAATTTACTGAATGAATTTAAGGCCGAGATAAATCAAAGGTCTGATCGACTAGAGACTTTATTGGAAGAATCTCATAAAAAATTGATGCCATGTGTCACAAAATTCGCTAACATCTTTGCTCAAACTCCCCACCTTTCACCTCTACAAGCCAAAATCGAACCAAATCAACCCCACATTTCATGGATTGTAGGAGTGAAAAAAATGCAATTCCAAATTGCTACTAACACCTCACAACCACAACGAGGCCCCTCCACCACCAAGCTTATCCCAACAACTATTTCCATCACTCATCCATACCCTTACAAACCTGGATACTCATGCAATAAACCAAAATCACCTCAATTTAAACCTTGAATTCCATTGACAGTAAACCTATGTGACCTCAAATCAGAAATATTCATTTTCTTTCTTTTTGACAATAAAGTGAAAGAAAGTTATATGATTTTTGGTTTTTGGCCGAAATGGAGAATTAAATATTTGAACGCTGGAAAACTCCGCACAATCGAAGGCTCTTCAATGTACAAGTTTTACCAATTTCGTGTAACACTCCATTATTAAATTATCTATGGCCTTGAGGACAAGGCCATTTTAATGGGTGAGGTATTGATAGGATATGGGTTTTTATGTAGTAATTAAATTAGTAATTTTTATTTTATTAGTTATTAATCTTTTTTTATTAGTTATAATTAATTAGTGGGCTGATTTAGTCGTTAGTTATTTTAGATTAGTGGTCTATTAGTGATTTAGTGGATAAATTTAGTTTTATTTTATTTTATTGTATAAATAGGATGATCACTTATTGATGAAAAAAGAAGAAAAATTTCAGAATTAATTCACTTTATTTCTCAATTCATTTGTAAAGAGTGTGTACCTCACTCATATTTAGGAACATAGCATTGATTGTCAAATTCATTAATGATGACTGTAAAATAATTCAAATTTTTATAATATATATCGTCGTATCCTCATCGTATTGTATCCTATAATTTTAAAAAATTTCGTATTTTATATCCATATCGTATCCATATTCTCGTATCCGTGCATTATAGGTTACTAGTTACTCTCATAATTATAAGTTAATTGTAATGTTTACTAATTTATTGTAAATTGTGACCCTCGGATATTGATGCATTAAAAGAAATCAAAACGACAACTTAAAATGACAAAAAAATGTTAGAAGTTTCCTTAGTCAATTCACGTAATATTCATTGGTCGACTCGTTCTTATGTTGAAAGTAGAAATGGAGTTTGACAGAGAAGACCAAATACGGTTGAACACAAGACTTGTATATGAATTAGGGGCGTACATAAACCTGCCCAACCCGCCCAAACCGATCCAATCCGCCCGCAAACCGCCGGTTTTAAACTTTTAAATAATAGTGTCAGTTTGATATTCTTGTCACCCGCCACTTTTGGATCGGGTGGTGATTTTAGAATTTGCAACTCGCCTAAACCACAACCCAACCGCTAGTTATATATAATGTACACATATGATATCATAAAGATTAATAACAAGCTTTTTGAAATAATACATAAGTATATATTTTCTAACAACGATAATTTATTCATATTTATATTACACATTTTACTTTTATTTGGTGAAATAAATTAAAGATCTTGTTAGAACACTTATTTTTATTCTACTTCAACAAAGTTTTATTTTCGCAACTAATAAAATAGGTTATATGTATTTATGATTAAATTTTTATGATATTTTAATTTTAATAATATTAAAATTTTCACTCATTATAAATTAATGATTACATAAATTTTATTTATAACACCATTTGATTTTCTATATCCACCAACTCAATTTTTAAATTAAATCTACAAGGAATAATATATTTTTTTAGTGAACTAGTAACTAGTTAACGACAAAAAAAATGAAAAAAGATAAAACCGCCAACCTGCCCGCCAAATTCATTAACCCGAACGAATCGAACCGCGCGGTTTTAATAGATAATTGTGTAATTTTGGGTTGTTATTTTGTCCACTCGCTCATGTCGGGTCGGGTTGATTTTTTCCTTTAAAACCGCCCGAACTCGACCGGGTACACCCCTAATGTGAATATTGAAAGAATGAGGGAAAAAAGGGAACCCTTTCAAGTGTTAATTTAACACGTTATTCTACAAATGCGAATACCAGCAGGCCTTCAGCAATACCAAATTAGAAAAGATCCAGCTCCTGGAAGCTTGGGAGATTATTCCAAAACTCTTACCAGTTCACCTTCATACAAAACAACAGGCAGAGAAACAAAACATTAGACCAGAAAATTCCGCTTATTTCAACCTATGTACATCTGTAAATATACATGTTGCTTCAAGTGACAAAAGAAAAGGTCATCAAAATCAAGGGCTATGAGCATACCATCAACAGCTTCCCCATCGAGATGCCATGATCTACAATCCAGAAAATACGCTACACTTTAGCAAACTATCATTTTTCAATGGCTATCATCATATTTAACGGTATGTCACAAAGAGGATATATGTATGCGGAGATGACTTGACGCACTATGCTCCTATTTTCATACAAAATAAACAGTTTTGACATAAGCCCAATAGAACAGAAGATGCTAATTAAGTAAACTCTGACCACAACTGAGGTCTTTTGAGGTCATGCACTAGCAGTTCTAATGCTTGCATCTTACCAACAATAACAATCATACAGCAAACTTTCTGCTGAAAAAGGTTCAACAAAAAAGCATATAGTTAATTAATTTACAAGTTGAACATGTATATCTGATGCCTCAGGGATAGTAATTAGTTAGACTATAATGAAAAACTAAGCTTAAATGGCATACATAGACTTACCAGAAAAATGGGCTAGGCAAACTACGGCAACTGCAGGTTGTCTGGCTCCAGTTCAATTCAAAATTCTCGCAAATGGATTTCAATACAGCAACATTCAGCTAAAACTACAGTCAAAGTTTACTTCAATTTGGATACAATTACATCCTCTATAGTTAGAGAGGCAATAAACATTCACAAAATATCATCCCAGCATGCACACTACACATTTGAGAATTACTGAGAAATGTTCTTGTCTCACACAAGCAGAAGTTCACCAAGGGTTGTAATCACCAATTTTTCATGTACATAAACATGGAAGATGAATTTTTCTAATGGTGCATAATTATAGGGATTAGAAGCCAACAAAAGTAGGAAGCTATTTAAATGCAATCGTAAATAATACAGTATAAAAGGATATACGAAATTGAAAGCCAACATATAACCAAGATAACATGAACTGTCAGCATTATGACAACAAAGAACGAGAATATACATGCAGCATACTGAATAGAAGGAAGTAAGAATGTTAAGTGACCATAAAAGCAACTACAATAAAACTGTCAGTCTAACACCAGTCTTAAATGATTAATTTTACATAAAATAGCATGCTCATGATTATAGAGGCCAAATCCTCAATCAATTACGATAAAAAACTAACAATTACTGCAGTATTAATGAATTTAGGCAGTTCCGAAGTTCTAACTAGCACTCCAAACCAGCAAATGGCAAAAGTGAGAAAACAACAAAAGCAATTGTCCACAACATCATCACTCCCCCTTCTCTTCTCTTTCCCGATTCCATTGCTCAATCCTAGCTCTGCGTTCCTCACTTCCTTCCCGTCTCGGACTCCTGCTCCTCCTTGGACTCCTGCTCCTCCTCGGGCTCCCTCCATGCCTTCTCCTCTCGCCCTCGTACCTTCCCCCATGCCTGTCCCCACCATTTCTCCTCCCACCACCACGGGAATCGCGCCTATCATAATCCCTATCCCTATCCCGCCTATGGTGATGCTGCGAGGGACTCACACTCCTGCTCCGGCTCCTACCCCCCCAATACCTCCCAGTATGGTGCCTACCAAACAGCTTCCTCCTCAGCTCCCTCCCTGCCATCTTCACGTGCATAAAATTACAATACCCGCCGCGATTACAACTATTCTCCTCGTACTGCCTGCACGTCGCCTCGCGAAAATCAGTCACAGGCGAGAATTCGGCGATAATGGGACGGCCGGAGTAGAACCTCCCCTGCAAGGCGTTCAACGCCGCGGCGGCGTGGTCCTCCTCCTTGAACTGGACGTAGACGTTCCCGATCATGTGGTCGGCGAGGTTGTCGCAGACGTTGAGGCTCTCGATCTCGCCGAATTTGCTGAGCTCCTCGAAGATATCCTCGAAGAAGTCCTCGAAATGCTCCTGGATCTTCTTAGGATCGATCGGCTGACCCTGGGGATCGACGCCGGGGGTGATCATGTCCGGGCGCTGGTACATGTTGGACAGCACAAGCGTGGGGGATATGGTGGGGCGGTTGTGGAGGCGAGAGCAGCGGTCGCCGTGACGACAGGCGCCGATCTTGAAGTAGAATGGGCAGTTCACGCGGTCTTTCTCTGTTCCGAAAATCGACGCCAAGTGCTCCGCCATTGATTACCGGATTGAATTACTCGACAACAGTAGCTGTGGAATGAAATTGGAGAGAGAAGATCGGATTGGATTGTATTTAGGGTTTGAGAAGTGCAAAACCCCTAATTTTGGGGGGAAATGGAAGTAGAAGTAAATCGTATAAAATATATTAACTTGTGCCTTAGTGAGATTATATTTTCTTTATACATTAACTTAAAAGTCAAATTTATTTGTTGATGTTATGGAGCAAATGATACCTTTCTATAAACTTTAAAGATACCAATGCTATTGTTTTAAGATGTTTGCCCTAATTTAAATTTTAAATTTTAAAGACAACTTCAGATAAAATCTAGTTTTTATATAGTTGTGAATTTAGTTGGAGTAGTGGTGGAGAAATTAATATATAAATATTTTATTAATTTTTTATTTAACCATTTATAGTTTTATAACTGTCGTCGTATTTCGTCCCACCTATTTTCATTTTTTTTTCCAATTTTTGGCTCGCCTTTGTAATGTGAGGACCTAATTTCAAGAGTTAAGTTTTGTTAAAAGAAGAAAACTCATATTGAATATCATTGAATTGTAATATGGAGATTAACAAACATTCGTATACAAGAAGACTAACTATATGACTATCCATTTACACAAATATATAGCTTATAGAGTAAGGCCCAAAACACAAATATATTATCCGGCCCATGTATCTATGGCCCAAAGATATAAACTCCTATTTTTACACTTCCCCTCAAGTTTGGTTCACCTTGAACAGTTTTAACAAACCAAACTTGCCAAGAAGATGTTTATGTGTTCTCCTCCCAAGCTCTTTGTCAACAAGTCAGCTGGTTGTTCTTCACTCTTAATGTACTTAGTGCAAAGGATGCCCTTTTGAATCAAGTCCCTTATCATATAGCAATCCACCTCTATATGTTTGGTTCTCTCATGAAAAATTGATTTAGTGGCAATGCTCATGACAGATTTGCTATCACAAAACACTATGACCGGCTCCTGAAGTGTTACTCCCAATTCTTTTAACAAGCCAATGATCCAGACAACTTCACAAGCTGTTGTGGCTATGGATCTGTATTCTGCTTCGCATGAGGATCTTGAGATGGTCTTTCGCTTCTTGGTCTTCCATAAAATCAAGGAGCTTCCAAACTTAATGAAGAAACCTGTTATAGACTTTCTTGTCATAACACACGATGCCCAATCTGCATCACAATAAGTAGTCAAGTGTAAATCATTGGTAGATGACATGAAAATACCAAGTCATATTGTACCTTTAAGGTACCTTAAAGACTCTTAATGCAGCATCCCAATGTGATCTTTTCGGATTATGGATGAATTGAGATAATATGTGAACTGAATAGGCAAAGCCAGGTCTAGTCATTCCTAGATATATTAGTTTGCCTATCAGTCTCTGGTACTCAGACACATTCTCAAGCAAAGGGTCATTATCTTCACATTTTAAAGCTTCATCATAATCTCTATTCTCTGCTAGTGAGTTTCAGATTCTGTTTAAGGGGACTAGGAGATGGTTTACAAGTTGTCAATCCAGTTTCCTTCAACAAGTCAAGAATATACTTTCTTTGATTCAATTAAATACCCTGATTAGTTCTAATGACTTCACTCCCCAAGAAAAACTGAGATCACCAAGATCTTTGATGTAGAAAGCCTTATGTAACTATTGTTTGAGGTCATTAATCATGTCCATGTCATTACCACTAATAATGATATCATCTATATAAACCAAAAGGATCACAATTTTTATGCCATCATGTTTAGTAAAAAGTGAGTAATCATGCAAAGATTGTACATATCCAATATCAGACAATGCACTAGAAAACTTCACATTCCATTGTCTGGAGGCTTGCTTCAATCCATATAAGGATTTCAGCAATCTATAGACTTTGGTAGGTGAATGAGAGGATGAAAGAGGATTAGAAAACTCCCCCTGATTGATGAACCCTTCTGGAATTGTCATGTACACCTCTTCAGATAGATCACCCAGCAAGAAAGCATTAGTGACATCCAATTGAAATAAAGGCCAACCCTTAGTAGCAGCCAAAGAAAGGACAATGCGAACAGTACTACGGGACTAAAAGTTTCATGATAATCAAGCCCTTGTTTTTGGTTATATCCCTTGGCAACAAGTCTTGCCTTGTATCTATCTATAGTCTCATCACATCTATAGTCCCATCACAGTGTCTTTTGATCTTATAAACCCATTTACAACCAATGGCCGCTTATGAGGTGGTAAATCAGTGATTTCCCATGTCTTATTTAATTCCAAGCCTGTATTTCAGATTTCCAATTAACATCTCTAGCAGCCTCATAAAAGCTAGTAGGATTTGTAACAGCTTGTAAGGAATAAATGAAAGATTGTTGTGGTGCAGTAAGATGTGAATAAGAGAGGAAGGAAGACAAGGCATAAGTGACAATGTTGGTGTGAAGAGTAGGACATACATAGTCCTTGGTCCAAATAGGAGCTGTGTGTGTCCTAGAAGACCTTCTAGGACTAACAGCAACAAGAATATCAGTGGATGACAGATCATGTTCACATTGATGTTGTGGCTCACAGTAAGGAGATATAAGATCTTCATAAAACATAGGTGGATCAATCACCATAAGGTGGTCATGTGCACCCTTTTGAACATGTGAGAATGGAAAAATAGATTCATAAAATAAAACATCTCTGGATGTGAAAAATTTTTGTTCCCAATATCCAACAATTTATAGGCCTTTTGATTAGTGGCATAACCTAAGAAGATGCAAGGTCTAGACCTGTGTGAAAACTTATCTGTAATGGGAAGGACCTTAGAATAACAAAGGCATCCAAAGACCCTTAAGTGTGAAATGTTTGGTGCCTTTTGAAACAAAACTTCAAAGGGTGTTTGTCCTTGTAAAAGAGGTGTGGGGGTCCTGTTAATGAGGTAAGTGGCACATTGAATATATTCCCCCCAGAACCTCAAGGTAACATGTGATTGAAACATCAAGACACTAGCAACATCTAGGATATGCCTATGTTTTCTTCCCACAACACTATTCTATTGTGGTATATAAGGTGTAGAACTCTGATGCACCACACCTTTGGAAGACAAAAAATTGACTGCATGAGGGTTTAAAAAAATCCCATGCTTTGTCAGTTCGAATGATTTTAATGGTGGTGCCAAATTGATTCTCCATGTAAGCAAAGAAATTTTGTAAAATACTAGGATATCTGTCTTATAATGCATCAAGAAATCCCAATTCCCTCTAGAAATAGTCAAAAGGTATTTGTGATTAGAATGTGTAGGAACTTAATAAGGCCCCCAGATATCAAGATGCACAAGTTAAAAAATGCATGTGGTAAAGTGTGATCTTTGAGGAAAAGGGGATCTGGAATGTTCAGCTAAGGGACAAACAGGACAATGCGTAATATTGTGAGGTATTTGATGGCCAATGTTAGGTAGCAATCTTAACCTTGAAAAAGACATTTGTCCCATTCGTAGATGCCATAGGTATGAATCTGATGAAGCAGCATTAGTAGCAAAACAAGTTGGCACAATACTAGATTTATTATTATGAGAATCATAGGCACAAGAAGTTTCACAAAAGTCTTTGTACACAGAGTTAACATGAACAATATTACTGCCTATCATAGATTGTTCAAAGAAATTGGTTTGTGCATTATGTCCCACAGATTTCAAGATATACAAGCCATTCCTAACCTCACAAGTGCCCCTTATCTTGTCATTCCAAATGTCCTGAAAGACACAAAAGTGTGGATAGAAAACAACATAGCAATGGTTCTGCTGAGTGAATTTGGACACATATAACAAGTTGTGTTGAAATTGGGGTATGCATAGAACAGTGTGAAGAGTTAAATCTTGGCCCAAAATAATTTGCCCTACCTTATCAATGGGTGCAACATTCCCTGTGGGTAATCTTACATTAGTTTGGGTAGACATATTAGGTCATATGGAAGTAAAGAGGGCCAAGTTACAACACATATGGTGATTAGAACCGATGTCCAAAATCCACTAAGTAGCAAATTGCTGGTAAGGAAAGCTGAGGGAGTACAAGATATACCTGTAGTTGGATTCTCCATATCTGTGGCACCGTTAGAAGTAGGATTTTGAATCTACTGGTCATTCTGAATGAGATTCAATAAGGCCTGGTATTCATGAGGTGTAAAAACGAGATTCTGTTGGGCAGAAGCAGGGGCAACTTGGTATTGTTGGTTGTTGTTTGATGATTGAGGTAACGGCTCAGAAGTTGGGATTTGATCACTGGAAGCTTGATTAGATGAATATCCTCTGCCTTGTCCCCTGTCTCTCCTCCTGCCTCTGTTGGATCCTGCCTTCGGTGGGGGTTGACCAATTAAGCGATAACACTTGTCTTTGTTGCGATCAGGAATCTCACAATGTTCACAAGTAACACCAGTAATTCGAGTGCGTGGATTCCTTGAATAAAATGTAATGGGGGATTCCGATGAGGTATTGGAATTGTGTATCATTCTTTGAGATTCTTCTTTACAAACCATCGAATAAGCTTGTTTATGGCTGGGTGCTTGTTCCATCATGAGGATTTGAGACCGGAGAGTGCCATAAGACTCAATTGAGCCCAATCAAAAATTGCATCAGTTTGTGCTCATGAGAGTACTCTGCGTATTTCTTGGAAGCCATGCAATCACAAGTTGGAAGATTCACTAAAGAATCAAATTCTTCCCACATCTGCCATAGTTTAGAGTAATAAATCATCACGGAATTACTTTCCTGATTATAGGAATTGATTTCTTTAAAGAGTGCGAAGATTCTTGCACGGTTCATCTTGCTAAACTGCTCATGAAGGTCATTCCACGCATCAACGGCAGTCTCGCAGTATACAAGACCATTGTAGATCTCTTTGCTAACACATTTGAGGATCCAAGAAGGACCAAGGCATTGCGTTTCTCCCATTGTTCAATTGTTGGATCGTTAGGGTTAGGTTTTTTGCAGCTTCCCGTAACAAATCCGATTTTGCTCTTTGAATTGAGAGCGAGTTTCATGGCTTTACACTAGATTCCACAATTTTCTGCACCTTTGAGTTCGTGAGGGACGAGATGTATGTTGGGCGTGTCGGAGGGATAGACGTAAAGGGGGTCATTGGTGTCAAGAACGGCGGAGGCGGTTACTCTTTAATCAGAATATTTATACATGGTGATGAAAAAGTTTTTGATAGTGAATCAGTGCAAGAAAACGATCGAGAGATCAAAAAAATGCGAATTCTTCAAAAACAGGAATAACATATTGAAGAAGATGTGAAAACGAATTCACGAATAACCTACTCCATGTTAAAAGAGGGAAAACTCATATTGAATATCATTGAATTGTAATCTGGAGATTAACCGAAATTCGTATATAAGAAGACTAACTATATGACTATCCCTTTACACAAATATATAGCTTATAGAGTAAGGCCCAAAACATAAATATATTATCCAGCCCATGTATCTATGGCCCAAAAATATAAACTCCTATTTTTACAAGTTTAATACGCTATAGAGTCTTCTATAATAATACAATCGTGTAATTATATGTTGAATGCAATTAACTAGAACCATATTTTGAGTTTCAGTCAATAAACATAGATACTAAGCTAAATCAGTTACATCAAAATACTACTGTAACGATTATGCTTATATTATCAATAATAAATCCAAAAAATAAGAGAAATAAGAAAATAAGGATAAGATAAAGAAGATTTCAGAGAATAAGGATGAAGAAAATTCAGATTCTATTTCATAGTTAATCCCAATACAATGAGTCTTCCTTTTTATATGAAGAGAAGGCAACAGAAAATGCAAAATATCCCTAACAAACTCTAGCTAATTCATGACTGCTCCATTCATTCCCTTTCATCTCGGTCCAATCGCCTTCTGCTAAGTGTCCTTCTCTCTCTCTTTAGTTGAACATTCGGAACGGTGTCGTTTCTCTTTAACTTTGCGCGCCATCTTCTTAATTTCAACGGCCCTGATTAAATCATCAACCTCCTTCATCCTATGGCTACCATTCGAACTTGCTGCAACCGTCATATTCATAACATTACTCCCCCGATTTTCTGATCCTTGTCCCCAAGGATCAAACTGAACTAATTGAGGATTTTCAGTTTCTGCATACTTCATGTATGATTGCCCCCATTGCAATTGAGCCACAAAAAATGAAAGAGGAAGCATTTTAGTGCTGAATTTTTTCCTCCGAACTCCAACTTCATCAACAATGATATTGGCCAAACTCTTATAGATTCCTGCATAAAGTTGCTGGAATTTTGTAATGAGATGTGCGGGTCTTTCTTGTGTGAGTAAGAGACCATAATTACGTCCAAGTGCTATGTGCTTGCATATCATGTCATCAAAATCATTTGTTAACTTCGTAATCTGGATATCTAAATAAGTTCGTGAAGAGTGCTCTAGTTTAATGAGCAAAACAGCAGACCTCATAACTCCAATAAAACAACGAAATACTTGATGTGAACAAGCATAAACCAGAATACTCACAATCATCGCTGCACATGAAATTCCTAACTCGTCATTTATCGAGATCACCCTACATTTCCAGCCACCAATGTCAGCCATGTTGTTAGCACCAGGGAGAGCAAACTTAAACACCAACATCTTCTTGCTCGAGCCCAATTGTTGATTGGAGTAATGCATTGAGATGAAACCCTTTCCAAAATTCTCAAAAGCTTTATCACCAAGAACCTGATCAAGCACTTCTTCAGTGATCAAATCCCTAGCAACCTCCTTTGATTTCGACACCACCTGTAGCTCCTCAGCCACCCACTTCCTCCCGCTTGGATAGAACTTAGACACATTCTGCCCTTCTTTCAACAACAGCGGCGAGTCAGCAGTCTTACTCAACTCAAACCAAATCCTCAAATCACTTGCTTGTGAGGTTGGAACTAGCCATATCACATGACTTTCCATCATATACTCAGTTGCACCAAACCATTTAATTTGCAAGAAATGCAACTTCAAAACATTAAGTGCAAAACTTCCCATAGTATCTGTAAGCAATTGTCTTGCCTTATACCTTGAAATTTTTTTAAGAGAAGCAAAACCAAGCAAATTGTGATCATTTGTAGAACTCCGTATCTATAATTCGATAATTTCACACTTCTAATAAAAATCTTCTCAATTTCATAATTAAGTACATGCACCATTTGAGTAAATCGAATCTCTCTAACGAAGCCATGATTTCCATTAACAATTAGTTGGATGATTTTCTCAAAACAAAAGGCATTACATGACATTGATTTTGGTTTGCTAGCAATACTTCCTCCCGGATCAATTATAAAACTCAATTCCACACGGCCACACTTATAAAGGAATGAAGTTTTACCTAGAATACGCGGTTGAGGCCTATCTTCTGCCGAAAGAGCTCCAATAACGAAGTTCTTGGAATCAATTTTCAGCTTAAGGGGAACGTATTTGGCTGCTTTCATGTCCTTAACCTCACCAAGTGCTGCCTGTGAGATATGAATTAGTTTGCCCATTTCAGGTTGGACGTTAAGTGGTACTCCAACTTTCACTTCAACTCCTAAAATATGATTCCACCTCTTTGTATTTCCCTCCTTGGCTTGAATTTCTCCAATCTGATCATCCTCAATTCGCGGATTCCTTTAAAGAGCATTTTGGCGAACACTTTCACTCGTCTTTTTCCTTCCATCAATTTCTCAAATTCTTTCACAGGAATTTTATCAAACACCTTGGCAACGACTTCGTTCACCTCCATTTCAGGGAATTTTTCCATGGAAACTTCATCATCATGTTGGGGTTTAATGCATTCTCTCACTGAAATTGGTCCAGTTTGCTCCGAGCCTTCTATATTGATTATTGAATCTCCTTGGTGAGAAGTGGATCCTTTCTCCATGTTTGCACAAACCCTAGCTAATTCACGTATTGCTCCATTCATTCCCTTTCATCTCGGTACAATCGCCTTCTGCCAAGTGTCCTCTCTCATCCGGAACGGTGTCATTTCTCTTTAACTTTGCGCGCCATCTTCTTAATTTCAACGGCCCTGATTAAATCATCAACCTCCTTCATCCAACGGCTACCATTCGAACCTGCTGCAACCGTCATATTCATGACAACTACAAAGGTAAATGATAGTTTAACTACAACAATTGATGTGCAACAATTAGCCTCATAAGTCATAACATGATCTCAGGTGAAAGGATTATCTATGAGAAATCAGCCAAATTATCTATGATAAACTCTAGGATTTATAAGTGCGTCATTCTTCAAATTCTACATATGGGCCCTCAAGTTCAAGTTCTGAGATAGTGGGTGTAAATCGAACCGAGTCGGCTCGCGGCTGGCTTGAGCTCGGGTACATTTCACTCTAAAAAATGCTCGCAATTTGAGTGCGAGCTTTTCAGTTATTTAATATATTTTTATTATTATGTTAATAATTATATATATATATTAAATTATTAATATTTTTTCTTGAAAAAATTCAAACTTCAAATTTTCCTCGTATAATTTTAGGTATGCGAGCTGGCGAGCTTGGCCCCAACTATTAAGCTCAAATCTATAAAAATTATCAAGTTCGACGTGAGCTCAACTAATTTATCCGATACAAAGAATATTAGCATCTTAAATTATATGTACAATTATATACACTATTAATCTCAACAATCACATAGTTCAGATTCTACATATTAATCGTTTTGAATTAAAAGAAAATTTTGAAGTGGAATATTTTCATTGGGTCGAATATCCCAACATTTTAATTCAACACACCTAATTACTACTTACTAGGGACTAGATATGCAATTTTGAAAATCAGATTACTACAAGAAGGCTTTGAATCTATTGATAGTATAAGAGTTGATTTGGATTAGAAGGTAGTAGGCATAACATAACGAATAAACTATCTTCTCTTCTGCCTTGTGCTGATGGAAACAGGCCAACCCCTCCCTCATGTCATTTTCATATTTATTTTCTTATTTCTCTTTCAATTAATGTATCTACTAATAGTCAATCCAATTTTCCCACTTCCTATTATTTTCCACGTACTAATATACTATCAATTCCATAATTAATAACTCCATGATTATCACGCGGCCACAATAATTATTACTACTAAATTAGTCATTATTGTTTTTTTTCTCTTAAAGATGGCATTTTTAAAACTTTTTTAACCCATAAAAAAAAGAAGATTGACTTTTAATGACCTTCTTCACTTTTTCAATCATTTAATTATTTATTCTTTTATTACTCACTGAATCTGTGATGATTCAATTATATATATAAAAAATCTGTGATCATTTATTACATTTGGCCACCCACTCCAGTGGGTTATCTGCATTTAATATTTATAGCCCTCCTGAGGTTTTTGTGTTGCAGATTATGGCCATTTGCCTAATTTTCTAGATATTGTTGGAATTATTTTTTTCTGATAATCAATTATGGGAGTATTTTATTTATTGCAATTAATTTAGCTCCCCAAGTCAAATTCTTCAATATATATATATATAATATACATTTGCAATGATTGGCTTCACCATTTCTGCTAATGCTCAGATATTGTAGATACTGCTAAACTCCAATTTTCAATAATTTCTTCAATGGAATGCCCCTCTCCTTCTCTTAACAGGTAACTTTATATTTCTTACTTTTTACACTGAATTATTTTATTTTTTTGCCATTTTATGCTTATATTGATTAATTCAGTCATTCATTCTTGGTTCTGCCCTTTTTTGCAGTGTTCAAAGCAACCATATTCCCAAGGATCATATACTTAATATGTCCCCAGCACCTTCCAACAGTCTAATAAATCCTGTAAGTATTTGTTCCACTTTAATCTGATTCTAATCATTTTTATAAGTGATTTGTGATTTTCATAGAAAATTTCGTAAAAAAAGTGAAGCTAATTTAATTGAAGGGGGGCTGAAATGTGACCTAAATTAGTTGGATCATACTGTGTTTGGCTGTGGACTTGACAATTTTTTATTATTTTCCACAATACATATCATAAAATTCGATAATATATCATTAATTTGTGGTCACTTGAACCTGTATATGAACACCAATTTCTTGAGAAAACTTCAGATAAAGATTAGAGCTTCATCTTCAAATTTAATTCATTCAGACTAAAGCTTCCAGGCTTTCATGCAATGGTAGCCTTGAAACATTTTCCTCAATTTCTGAATTTATTGTCTCGGCCGTAACTTTAATTCCTTAACTTTTGAATAATCACTTTTGTGCTGATTTAAAGTTGGTAATTTCTGTGCTTTTAAATTGTTGAAATTGAGAGTGCGTTTTTTTTAATAACGAAAGATCATTCTGTTATAGCTAAAATATAAATGTCGAAATCTAAATACTATGTGCTATCTGCAAGTAATACCAAGAATGGCTGTTTCAGGATTAAAATTGTTTTTTTTTTTTTGCAGTTCTACTATGTCTAGGATATATCGACATATGTGTAACATCATTAGTTCGTTGTTTAATCATTTTCTTATTCCATTATAGTCTTTGGACCTTCAATGAAATTATGTGATTATTTATCTGCAGTCTTCAGCAGACTTGGTGAAAGAAATTGCTCAAATCGAAGTTGAAATATTGCATTTGGAACGGCGTCTTCTTACACTCTATAGGAAAGCTTTTAAGCATCATATCCCACGTTACAGTGACACCCATATACAAAAACTCACCGGAATATCTTCACCGGTTACATCAGATCAACGATTGCCGAAAATGAATTTAGGATTGTCAAATGACTATAATGACCATCTATGTCAAAGCTCCCCTACAAGTGCTTTAGCGGGCCCGAGTGATTTGGTTCAAATACCTATTCCGAATTCGTCATCTGAAATGGTTAATTCGCCTTACCTCTTAAACGTATTAGTCTGCTTTTTATGTAGCCTATTTTTTATGATAAAATTAACTTAGGGTGTGTTTGGATTGAGTGATTTGAATTTGGGGATTTGAAATGACACCTAAAATGGAGTCATTTGAAATCCACCGTAGTTATGGAGAAAATAGCTCAAAGTGAATGTCGAGTGATTTAAAATCCATTATAACTCTCGGATACATCCAAACAAACTTCACAGATTTGTTGATGAATTTAAAATCCATAGATTTCAAATCCTTCAATCCAAACACATCCTTAATGTTTCTCAAGGACTATGCCTGTTTATTTTTTCCTTTCCTTGACGTACTCATTGAAAAGATAAAAAAGAATTCTACAATAACACAATTGCAGGAAAATAAGAGTGCTAATTCTCGACAACATAAGCTTGCAGATCATATTGGAAATTCTAGCATTTTTCCTGATAGACTATCAGAAGACATCATAAGATGTATATCGTCGATTTATTGCAAATTGGCAAACCCGAGACCGTCCCAAAAACGCTATTCAGTTTCATCAACTTCATCATTTTGCTCGTCCAACACATTTTCGCCCAGAAATTTATCCGGCAGTTGGAGTCCTCAATGTAACGACGAAGTTACTGAGATTTGTGATTTTGAAAGCTTAAAACAAGATAATGGACCATATGCTGCAATGATAGAAGTCCTAAAGATATGCTTGGATGATGAGAGTTATAATTATGCTGCTACAATGCTTCACAAATTCAGGTTTTCATGCTTAATCATTCGCCGTAATAATATGAAATTATGTTAGATGATATTTTCTAGGGGTGGCAATTGGGCGGGTTGGGTTGGTTTTGGGTCGGTTCCAATGGTTTGGTTGTTAAATGAGTTTGGTTCTTAAATGGTTTTAAGGTGGAACCAAATTCAACCCAAAATGGAACCAAAATCAATCCAAAAGGGAACCAAGCCCAACCGACTCAATACCTTACATTTTGTTCATTATAATTTAGATTATTGGCAAACAATTTGGGCCTAACTTGAAATTTAGTTGGACCCAACTTGGAACCAAGTTGGAACCAATTAGGAACCAAATAAAATTTTCTTAGGAATCAATTCAACCCAAATTGGGTTGGAACCGTTGGAACCGTGGTTCCGGATCCATTTTGCGACCCCTAATATTTTCCTCTCTCAAACTTAATACATTGTCAGTAAAATTAAATCATTTAAATTTTCTCATTATATTGAATGTTTGGACTTGTACTTTTGAAACGCGGTTATTTAGAAATTTTGTCAATACTTATTCAGCCACAAATCATTTTATTTATCCTTCCGTAAGTTCCAATATGTCATTTGATTGAAGCCGTGCAGGTCTTTAGTTAAGAGTCTTGAGATTGTTGATCCAGAGAAGATGAAGCGCGAAGAAAAGCTTGCATTTTGGATGAACATTCACAATGCCTTGGTGATGCATGTATGCATTGCAACTTAAGAATATAATTCATTGCTACTATCGTAAATTCTTATTATCATATACGACAGACTAAATCTTTTCTTATAATAACCTTATTGATTTTGAGTCTTTGACCATAAAAGAAGAAACAAGAACACCTTTTGAACAATTTGAGTGACGTGCGCATGTGCAACGTTCGTTCTGGTTGCAGGCTTACTTAGCTTATGGAACTGAAAACTATATAAAAAGTACTTATATCATGAAGGTAATCTGAATTTTTTTATTTGTTTTTTCTGTTATACTACTTACCAACAGATCTGATTGTTCCATTTTCAATATTTCTTTTTAAAATCTCAGGCTGCTTATAACGTGGGTGGGCATTGCATAAATGCTTATGACATACAAAGCTCCATTTTGGGAATAAGATCACACTATTCTGCACCGGTATATATACCAGTTACTTAGGTTAAAGGCAAATATTTCAGTCCTTGCATATTTTTCATTTTTAACGTTATAGCACCATTTTGACTCACATAAACGGCAAAAATGCAGTGGATTCAAACACTTATCTCTCCAAAGAAGTTCAAGACTGGGAGTACTAAACACGTTTACGCCATCGAATACCCAGAGCCACTTGTTCATTTTGCACTTTGCTCGGGCGCATACACTGACCCTGCAGTAATATTAGCATTGCTTTTCTTTTCTTTGAATAAGTCCTTTAGGGTGTGTTTGGATTGAAGGATTTGAAATTTATGGATTTCAAATTCGTCAACAAATCCATGAAGTTCGTTTGGATGTATCCAAGTTATAATGGATTTCAAATCCCTCGACATTCATTTTGAGTTATTTTCTCCATAACTACGCTGGATTTCAAATCACACGATTTTAGGTGTCATTTCAAATCCTTCCTCCAAATCCCCTCCCAAATCCAAATCACTCAATCCAAACACACCCTTAGTTTATTCAAATTTTGAAGAGTATCGAAATAATTGGATTTCAGGTTCGAGTTTACACTGCAAACAGTGTATTCGAAGATCTGAAAGTTGCCAAGGAAGAGTATATACGAGCTACAGTATATGTTCACAAGGAAACAAAGATATATCTGCCAAAAATCTTGTGCTATTATGGGAAGGATATGTCACTTGGGATGGCTGCACTTTTGGAAGTGGTTAGTGAATGCGTTTCGGGCATTCAACAGAAGACTATCAGAACATGTCTGAATTCGGGTCGACCCGAAAAGTACGTGTATTGGTTAGAACAGAGTTCATCTTTTCGATATTTAATCCATAAAGAAATAGCTGAAAAGGGTTGTGTTACTTGATTATCCCCTTGTTTGTTTGCTGTAATTACAACTGGTACTTGATTTTTTTTCCTGTAATTATGAAGCTTATGGAGAAATAATTGAGGCAAGTTTTCATACACTGTGTAGGGAAGAGAAGTGGGGTGTGTTGTGAGGAACTATTGATGGATACAACTGAGCAATTGTAATTTGGTGATGGATAAATGTTGAAATAATCTTCTTTTTAATTAAAAAAATTCTGATTTTGTTGGGAAAAAAATGTATTTTTCATACAATTCATCGAAAATTTCAAAAAAAATCGCCCTTTACATATCCAATTGGTATCCGCAAAGCATCTTCATTCGACAACGAAATGATGCATTGGGTCATTTTTAGTAGTAGTATCTTTTCATCCTAATTTCAGTTATAGAGTTAAGAGTAGTACAAGCAAAAGGAACTGGATTCAACTAAAATAAATACACCATTCAAAATACATAGATGTTGAATTTCACAATTACTGCAAAATTCAATCAGTCCTTTCTTTCTTACTTTACTTTGCCTACACAAAACTATAAGCTGCAAATAATTGCCTTGGATAAAACAAAAATAAATGTGATTAATAAATATAGACTAACAACAGGGACTACTTAAACTGACCACCAAGCTCAATATCCTTCTTAAGAGGAAGTGGAGAAGTAGCCATATCTGCTGTTTCCACATTCAGTAATCTAATTTCCTCTTCTGTTAAACTGTTCTTCGAATGTGGTGCTATTTTTGCATGCCCCTGTTGTTGCTGTTTTTCGACTTCCATAGCCCAACTATATATAATCATCCCAACCACTGCAACAAGCATACCCATTATGTTCTTAAAAGTCAACTCAGAGTCAAACAAAAGCCATCCCAATGTAAGCACAGCAACTGTTTTCATGTGCCCTAAAACTTGGAACGAAACGGCTGAAAACCGTCCAATGCAAAGGTATTGGCTCACGTTGCAGAACACAGCTAGTGAACACGATAGGAGTATAAATAACTGCCCACAATAGCAATATCGGCTCATGTTAGAAGATTGATGCATATGAGAAGAGAAAAAAAAACGAGAAAAAATAATATGCTGTAAATGATGCTTACTAGAGCTCCCATAGCAAAGTTGTAGTCTAGAATTAGTTTGCCAGAAAGATAGTAGTCGATTATGGGGCCCAGCAGAAGGAGAGAGCAAGCTTGAATGGGAGCAGTTTTACTCAATAACTCAAAAGACCCGATAGAGTACTTTTTCTGCAAGGACCCTATTGACTGCACACGATAAAGTAGCATATCCCATCATTAATCTCTCATGATATATATGTATAATCTTATTTGCAGCATATTCAATAACAAAAGAAAATGTAGAATGTATCATTGCATGAAAATCACACTATTGAAATCCAATTTATGATTTATAAATAAAGCAATATGACCAACCATGTTTCATTTTTGTGTTTCATTCTGTGCCTATATTGCTCTATAACTACATCATCATTATCCCTATCATCGAACAATCTCTGAATATCAACCTAAGCATATCTTCATTTTCACACAATCCAAAATAAGGAAAACCATCTGAAAAAAATGGAAATGGAAATGGAAATGAATATGAAGATTGAAAAACCATTTGCGCCCCAGTACTTTTGCTAGCTGCTAAGTATAGGGAGAGCAATAACAATGGAAGCAAAACTATGTTTTACAGTTTATTATTCCCTCATTTCAGAAGAAATATTTGCATTCACCAAGAACTAGAATGATAAATGCTTGTAATTCAAAGCCTAAATTATTTTTAATAAGAAATATAAAAACTGTTCAACACATTATAGGCTACCTAGACGTATCACAAAAAACAACACCTTTGCATTTGTTGTAATGCTGATAGGTATAAAAAATTATTATGTGGATAGAAAATTGACAATGCAGTAATGTACTTACAATTTGTTGTAATGACGTTGAAAAAACTGCAACACAAGCACATATAAAACCTTTGGCATTCACTTTAACGTCGGTTACTGTGCAAACACCTACACCTATAACCACAACTACAACAGATATTTTAACTTCCTTCGAGTACTTCTTATTGTGAAGGATCCATTCCATTACACAGACCACAGGAATCATGCTCAACTTTGAAATCTGTACCAAAATACAACCGCCATTAGTTGAATTGTGAAAAGGAGAAACTTACATACATGTAATGAAAAAGAATCAACCAAGGTGATGCAAAAATCAATTCGAGAAATTTTACATGTTCAAAGTAATCTTTGTTAGCCAACCACCATTTGGTTAAGTGGCATCAGTAGTGAGAGGTCAAGTTTTTTGAATCCTCACCCCCCACACTTCCACCGTTTACTTAAAAAAATTTTGTTATGTTTTTAAATACATTTGTTTTCAATAATGCCTGCCAATAAATTATCTCCAAAATAATTTTGAACTACAGCAAAACAGATATTAATTCCCAAGTTTTGATGTAAGATTTCTAGCTTGAGAACTATGTCAACAAAGTTGAGGGAGAAACATATAAAAACTTAACATGATTTGTCCGTAGATTAGAGCGATTGAAATGCCATATCTAGTTTCTTATGCTCCACAAGTGTCACCACTAGTTCCATTCACACATGGAATTGAAATATATTTCAATGCAAAATATAAAGAGACATCCCATAACTGGATTACTAGAATGCCTGTGAAGGTGACAATTAAGCAAAAATTATATAAACTGTGAATTATATAAACATAAATATATATGTTTGAATATTATGAAATCATACTTGATAAAATCCAACTGAGTTCAGCATGAGGCTGAGATTCATCCCCGTGATAGACATATTTGCTACAATTGAGAACCAGAGAAGTTCCCAAAAAGGGACGTGCTTTGATGCAGAAAGCCCGGTAGCATTTGATATCATGCCAACAATAGCAGTAACAGCAAAATGGAAACCAGTCAATGTTGTGGCTGCATTGAACAAACATGTATTTAATATAAAGGTTGTAAAACACTTTAAGAGATGTAATTAATTAAAGATAAACCGTAGAATTGAATAAGTAACTATTTTGAACAAATATATTTTCAAATGAGCATTTAACAAGAGATTCAGTATAATTATTACACAATATCACAACCAAGAAATTTAAGAAAAATATTCTGGAGCTAAATTAGCCTGAGCCCAATATTCAAAATGGAATTCTTTGAATCTTTGATAAGTTAAACAAGGAAAACTTGTGTTCTATTAATCTATTCTAAAGAAGTGTCTATCGCGATCGAGAGTTCCTTCAGTAAATACTGATAACACCGAGACTAATCACAGAATTAGAAATCGAAATCTAGTAGTGATTCAGTAACAAAATAGTTCCAAATGGGACCTATAAGAATCTATGGTCTGAAAGTGATTGAAGATGACATAAACTGCACATATATGCAAAATGAGGGGAATGTTAGATCAGTGAGCTTCAGAAGCTAAGACTACAACTACATCTTGAGATCCATCGAAATAGATAAATAATCAATCAACATGAAACCACTGTATCAGCATGCAACAAAAGTTTAGACAAATCAAAAACACACAATAAACAAAAAGAAAATGGGATTTTAGATCTAAGAAAATACAACACAAAGAAACCCATAAATTGAAAAAACAGAGCGACTAACCGAAGCTGAAAGCATATCCATTGGCGGACATGAGTTGCTTGTTAGCCATAATGATCCCCACAGAACTGATCACATTCATCGCCCACGCGCCTATGTCCGATACCACCGCTGATGATGATGCCGATGATTTCTTCTCTGCCTCCATCATTTCTCAATCTCTCTGAACCTGTACTATGTGATGACTTGAGGGTTTGAGCAATTACAAACAAACAAGCAGTAACTGCTTGTTCCTGATCTCAATTATGAAAGCAGATCTCAATGGATAGAATATATAGATAGATCACATTTGATGAATTGTTTGTTTGTTTATGCGGCCGACTCAGAAATTCAATTAAGAAAAACAATTATGCTCTGCTATATCAGAAACAATAACAATTCTTTACTCCTTTTGCTCTGGATTTTTTTCTATATTATTATTATTATATATATAAGCACAGATTTAGTATAAAATTAAGAAAGATCGCACCTTTTTTTGCTCTTTCCTTGTGGGTCTGGAGAGAGACAGAGAGGATGTGAATTTCAATTCTGGGAAAAGAGAATTATCAATATTACATTACAAATCACAATTCCCACATTTAATATCACACTCGAATTCCGGAAAAAAGAAAGAAAATCACACCAAAATGAAGGTTTCAGTTTTTATGTTTTTTTACTTCTCTCCCCCTAAATATATATGGCTTTTCAATTCATTACCAAGGTAGCTTTTAAGAATTTCAAAATAAAGTTGGAATTATTGTATAATAGATTTTATTTTCTCTAATTTTAGTAAGGACTTTTATGTAATTAAGTCATTTTAATGGATTTATTATCGTCACATTTTTAAATTAAGAGCATATGAAAAATCGATGGTATAAAAATAATATTATTATAATATATCTTTTTCAATTAAAAAACAGTCATTGGGAATATTTAGAAGCATATCCTCCTAAATATTTTTAAGTTTGTGAGTTTATTTTTCAAGTTTGAACCAAACATCTAGGAGAATTGTGAATTAGTTTTCAAAATTAATTTTGAGGTTTTGATTTTTTCTATGTCCACCTTATCATAGCCATGAATGAATATTCTGAAAAATTGATTGTACAGTGTCTAATTTCGTATCAGACACAATATTCATATCCCACACAATAAAACCGTATCTAAAATTAGAAAATAAATAAAAATAGGGGCTGATGAGAATTTTCCCACGATGGATTGATTCATTGCGGAATATCCCCAAGATCAGAGTTTGCGCACGAGTTGAATGGTGGATGGATATCTTTAACCCAAATTCAATTGCGACAACGAACCTTGGTATAGAAGACCTCAACCCGATGAAGTCAATGAAGACGAACCTCAGAACGAAATTATGATGACGCCACAAACGGTATGGATTGCCGCTTGATAAGTCGGGAACGAACGCCACGGATATAAAATCCGATAAGTTCAAAACGTTCTTGAAGAACGACGAGAGAATAAACTCACAAAATTATATCAAAAATATTCTCTATTTTATTAATGAAAAACTTAGCCTATTTATAGCCAAAAACAAGAAACTTAATTTTGGTAAAAATCCTATAGAAAATGATATTTTCCAAAATCTAATTCCTACTAAAATAAAACTTATTAACTAAGTAAACTTCTAAAACAAAAAGGAAACTTAATAAAAGGAAACTAATCAGATTCGAATCTTGATAAAAAGGAAAGTTATCAGATTTGAATCCTAATAAAAGGGAAATAATTCTATAATATAAAAAGACATAAAAGGAAATATAATATTAATAATATTCATATCATTCCCCTCCTCTTGAAAGGGATTTGTCCTCAAATCCAAAGCGTCATTTGTATGCAGTATCGTCGATGCGTTGTTGAGTTTGGACTTGATCATCGATGCGCCTTTGTTCACCCATTTTCTTTTGTTCACTTTCTTTTTTTATCTTCACTTGATCTTCATAAACTTGTTGAGGTGTTAATGGCACAAGACTAACTAGTCGTTGATTGTGCACAAAAGAGTATTTGTTTGTAAAGCCATCGTGCTTCACTCGCCTATCAAATTGCCATGGCCTACCCAATAACAAATGTCCAACTTGCATTGGAACGACATCACAAAGTACTTCATCTTCGTATGTGCCAATTCGAAATGCAACCTTCACTTGTTTATCCACCCTTGTCTCCTCAGTATCGTTGATCCATTGCAACTTGTATGGCCTCAAATGTTTCAAGATAGACAAACCTAATTTTTCCACCATAGATGTGCTAGCAACATTAGTGCAACTACCACCATCAATAATTACACTACATACCTTGTTTTGGATATAACATCTAGTGTGGAAGAGGTTATCCCGTTGCTCTTCTTCAACCACTCTCGTATGTAAGTTCAATGCTCTTCTTGAAACCAAGGTCAGTGCATCAGGGGCTATACATTCCTCCAACGAATCATCCTCCAATTGTGGCATCTCATCAGAGCTCTCATCGTCCGTTACAATATCACCACTATCTCTAACAACCATGATTCGTTTGTTTGGACATTGGCTTGCCACGTGACCCCTACCTTGACATTTAAAACACTTGATATCACGATGTCGAATATCAAATTTACCTTGACTTTCGTGGTTGCTCATTTCTTGGTTGTGCTCCATCTTTGGTATTGGTGTCTTTGGTAATGGTGCGGCTGGCGGCAGTGTCTTTTGCCATTGGTTCACTTCCCAAGGGCGAATACTCCTCCTCATCTTGAGTTGATTCTCAACTTTTATGGCCATATGAACCATATCATCCAATTCCACGTAGTGTTGTAACTCGACTATGTTTTGAATCTCAAGATTTAGTCCTGCCAAGAATCTAGCCATAGTAGCCTCGCGATCCTCATGTATATCCGCCCGAATCATGGCTACCTCCATCTTCTTGTAATATTCATCTACACTCCGATTCCCTTGGCGAAGACTTTGCAATTTGTTATATAGATCACGGTAGTAATAGCTTGGAACAAACCGTTTTCGCATGACCCTTTTCATCTCTTCCCACGTTTGTATTGGTGGTTCCCGATTCCTTCTCCTACCGATAACTACTTGATCCCACCATGTAAGAGCATAGTCTGAGAATTCCACTGCTGCTAATTTGACCTTCTTAAGCTCCGAATAATTATGACAATCAAATACTAACTCCACCTTCTTTTCCCATTCTAGATCTATCTCAGGCTCGTTTCGCCCATGAAAAGATGGTATTTGTACCTTAATGCTTCCTAAGTTGTTGTCTTCCCGATCTCTCACCTCTCTCAACCTCCCACCATATCGCCTATTACTCCTAATGGACTCTCTATCATCTTCTCCCTCAAAGCTACCCCCTTCAAACTCATCACGTACTCTCAATTCCCTTCGTGGCACAACTCTTCTAGTCACATATGGAAAGTTATGGGTGTGGTTTACCTGAGACTGTTCCATGCGATCCATTCGCTCATTAATATTTTCCATTAGCCTCGCCATCTCTGCTTTTAATGCTTCAATCATAAAGTTGGTATGTGCGCCTTGTGCATCACCTTTTGTGGAGTTTTGTTTAGACATATTTTCGACTCTTTTTTTTTAAAAAAATTTTATTGAAATTTTGTTTTGAATTTTTTTTAATGATTTTTTTTTTCGAATTTTTTTTTTTCGATTTTTTTTTTTTCGATTTTTTTCTATTTTTTTTTTTTTTTTTGCGGAAAGAGTCCCGCGAAAATAAACAAGACAGAATCTGAAAAAACTAAAAAAAATAAATAAAAGAAAAAAATACTTTATATTTGAAATAGAAAAGACTTCTACCTCAAATAGGAGATAACTGCCAGTAGGGCTTTCCAAAAACTACGTGGCAAACGTAGCTCTGATACCACCTGATGAGAATCTTCCCACGATGGATTGATTCATTGCGGAATATCCCCAAGATCAGAGTTTGCGCACGAGTTGAATGGTGGATGGATATCTTTAACCCGAATTCAATTGCGACAACGAACCTTGGTATAGAAGACCTCAACCCGATGAAGTCAATGAAGACGAACCTCAGAACGAAATTATGATGACGCCACAAACGGTATGGATTGCCGCTTGATAAGTCGGGAACGAACGCCACGGATATAAAATCCGATAAGTTCAAAACGTTCTTGAAGAACGACGAGAGAATAAACTCACAAAATTATATAAAAAATATTCTCTATTTTATTAATGAAAAACTTAGCCTATTTATAGCCAAAAACAAGAAACTTAATTTTGGTAAAAATCCTATAGAAAATGATATTTTCCAAAATCTAATTCCTACTAAAATAAAACTTATTAATTAAGTAAACTTCTAAAACAAAAAGAAAAATTAATAAAAGGAAACTAATCAGATTCGAATCTTGATAAAAAGGAAAGTTATCAGATTTGAATCCTAATAAAAGAGAAATAATTCTATAATATAAAAAGACATAAAAGGAAATATAATATTAATAATATTCGTATTGGTAGGTCCTTTAGGACATACCAATACTTATTTTGACATTTGAAAATGTATAAGGGCTAAGATACGTTGAATTTTATAAAAAAGAAAATTACTTTTTCTCATTCCATTGTCTTTTTTTTTTCATAATCCTTCATTTGCTATCATCTATCTCATTATTATACTACCTTTAATAAATTAAAACAAATGCATCCTATCGACACAAACAACTGAAAACATCCTAGCCGCTTTATCCCCCTTTTGGGCTCTCAAAATTGTCCACAATTCCTTCATTTTTATTATATAATGTTTAATTTTAATTTTTATTATGTAACCGGTACTTACCACTTATCAGTTTATAATATATTTCAGGTAAATTGCACTTCACCCCTTCGAAAAATTTGCATTTTGCATTATCTCCTAAAAATACAAAAAATAGACATTACCCCTTAAAAAATTTATATATGCATCTATTTGCCCCGATTACTATTTTCTTGCCAAATCTTGATCGGGAATCATTTAAATAATTTTTTCATATCGCCTCTACTATTTTTCTGTAATTCTCTCACATACCTGGATTTGAGCAAAAATCGTTACACTTCTCTAACATATCATATCATCTTAGGGTTGCGAAATTCTCATCATGATATCATCCGGCAAAGTGACAGAAAAAAGCTTATCAGAACAAGAACACACAACAAATGCAAGATGAGATCATGGTAAGAATTTTGCAACCCTAAGATTATTTTAGAGAAACACAACGGTTTTGGCTCAAATCCAGACGTGTGAGAGAATCACGAAAAAATATCAAAGGCGATAATGTCCTTGACGGGAAAATCATTTAAATGATTCCCGATCAAAATTTGGCC
The DNA here is from genome assembly GCA_963669365.1 of Verbascum thapsus. Classification (NCBI taxonomy): domain Eukaryota; kingdom Viridiplantae; phylum Streptophyta; class Magnoliopsida; order Lamiales; family Scrophulariaceae; genus Verbascum; species Verbascum thapsus. Next base: position 2,502,493 of record OY770106.1, read on the forward strand.
GAAAAATAGTAATCGGGGTAAAATGATGCATATATTAAATTTTTAAGGGGTAATTGTCTCTTTTTTGTGTTTTTAGGGGAGAGTGCAAAATGTAAATTTTTCGAAGGGAGGAAGTGCACTTTACTCTATATTATATATTAACATGTTGTGTAGGACAGATAACAAGATTACAAAATAGAAATGGAAAACAAAGAATGCCTCTTTCTCTATTGTGATTGATTAGAAAAATTTTGTATAAGATGGGAAGCAGTTAGGTATTAAGAAGTTAACTAACTTCTTAACCAAGCTTAACAGGGGTATATATGGAAACTAATTGTTCCTAACCCATATCTCTACATGTTGTACTTTTTTCTTTTTTAAGAATTAGTGTGTCTTGGTTTCATGCCTATGTCCCATGTCCGAGTCGGTGCATCTACTAAAAAAATCTTGAAATAAAATTTTATATCTAAGAAACTCATGCAAACAAATTTCAATTTTAAAAACCTATTTTACAGAATTTTTACTCAAAAAACCCAATATATAGGATTAATAAATATACAAACATTTTTGCCTTTGGCCTGCGCTAAGAATTAATCAAGTATATTGAATATGTATTTAAGTAGAACTTGTATACTAATTACTGATGTTAATATGATTTTAATTTTAAATTATTAAATCTTTTCAAACTTCTTTAAAAAAATTTAAAAATAATTTTAGATAATCACCATGTTAAAGTAAAGATAATATATGAAAATATTTAAAATTTAAATATTAGAAATAAAATCCTTACTACACAATTTATCCAATCAAAAGAGATCTTAATGAGAAAATTAATTGATCAATTTTTTAACTAGGCATGAAGGTTAATTTAGTCCAACAACTTGTTGACCTCAACTTATTTTCTTGAAATAAAAAGTTTGAAGAACGAGATTTTGTGATTAAAAAATAAATTTATGGGCATTTTGGATATAAAAACTATTGGTCTCAAGTGGTACACGAAAAAGTCTAGAGGGAGGTTTGTATAAACATTGAAGTTATTTCTAACTTCAAAATTTTTTCGTGTTCAAAAGTTCAGTTGTTGTCGTTGAAGAAATCTTAACGCTGACAAGTCAACTGGTTTTGATTCGAACACTTTGAGAGTTAAGACTAACTTAGACAAAGTTATGAACGCTACAATGTGTTGTAATGTTCAATGATTAGTTTAGAGTTAATATGCACCTAAAAAAGATTTTAGTCTTTGTTTTAGCAAGTGTTAAACGCTCAATTTTAGTTGTATTAATTTTGTGCAATATGGTTACTTAATCGCATGATTATATAAAATGAACGAATAGGCAATATCAATAAAGCGATAAGTAAAGACATAGAGAGTTTGCAAGGTTCGTTGGGTGGTGTAATCCCAACTACATCTTTCTTCTTCGATTTCATGAAAGATTTCACTATGATGAATCTGAAGAATCACACAGAGACTTCTCCAACACGATGAATAAAATGATTAAGTCACTTGAGCTCGTTAGCTACGCAAGCGTCTACTTCAAAATTTTCAGTAGTCTGCTTCAATCACTCATAAACAAGCAGATATCCTTCTCTTTTACTCACACTCAATTTAAAAGGAAAGATGGGGCTTTTCACACCAAAAGTGGTTTTGTTTGTTTTGATAAAGATCAAACAACTTGGGTAATATTCATTAAGGTTTGGTTCTTCTAAGGAAGAGATGAGTGAATATTTGAAACGGAAGTTCTTTTAGATTCGAATTTCTGAGGATGAACTTCAATAAGAATATTAAAAGTTTGTTCAAAAGATTTGAATGAATAAGATGCTTTGTAGGGTTTGTTTTTGCTCAACTAAGATCGATGGTTTTTCGATTAATCATTTCTAAGGTTTATTGAAGTTCTATTTATAGGCATTAACTAAAATATATCTGTTAGGACAATTTAGTACCCACGTGAAAATTACTCGCTCAAAACGTGTCAGATGAGTGGTTGGTGCAACCCTGAAATTTTGCTGCAATGTCAGTCTGCTGCAGTCTGTCGCATGTTGACATCCAACAGGTAGACGCTAACCGTACTTCCACATCAATGTCAACATTAATGCTTATGATACACATTAAATGCATTTGAAATAAATGTTCATTGGACATTAAATTCATCAGAATAGGCATTTAATATCCAGTCGCTTGTTGACGAAGTACTTCAAGTATTTGGTAATTCTTTGACTTAGATTTAAGTTGTTGCTCACGGATGGTGTCGTTTGCCGAATTCTTTGACTTAGATTTAAGTTGTTGCTCACGGATGGTGTCGTTTGCAGAAATACTTGATGTTTCGATCAATTATATATTCTTGTTGCTTAAATCGAATCTTCAACCTCTTCACATTAATAGACTCACCTAAAATTCTAATAACGCTCAAGCATTTAATTTTGAACAATACAAAAGAATAAAGAAAAACATAAAGTTACAACTCAAACATCAAACATCCTATCACTTGTACTAATTATTTTATGGTAAACAAAACTTACAACAATTCCTGCCTATCTTGTTATTATCAAAACTTCTAACAAAACTTTTTTTCGTGGTATAATATTTTTTTCTAAGTAATAGTTTGGGATTGGCTCACAAATTGGAATATAAATTGGGGATTTACCACCAAACTTATTTGAAAAAATGGTGCTACTGTAATCAGGAGCATAGAGAATGGCATCCTATATATTGATATAGCATAACCTCGTATGGTTCTCTACGACCCAGCAGCGTGACCGTACGAGCCCGGCCTCGTATGGTGACATACGACCCTAAAGCGGTATTAAGGCTTATTTACATAAAGGTCCCTGACCTAATTATGCTTATTTGCATTACACTACATAACCCGCGTGCTTTTATCGGGTCAAACCTAGTGTCGCCCTAACCCGGGCAATCCGGTGCGTACATTCTGGGACACGTGTAAACCATCCCGCTAACTCCGCGATCGTCCGTACATAGGGCACTGTGCCTATAAATAGTGCCATTTAATATTATAAAAAGGACTTTTGGACTTACTGAACAGTACCTCGAGAGTACATAGTACGATCTGACAGTACGTTCCCACTATTCTATAAACCGAGTTAAGAACCCCGTATATGAAAAGGACTTTTGGACTTACTGAACAGTACCTCGAGAGTACATAGTACGATCTGACAGTACGTTCCCACTATTCTATAAACCGAGTTAAGAACCCCTCGGCTTGATTTGGCCCGTAAGTATTTTACGAGTTATATCAGGTGGCGCCGTCTGTGGGAACTTACTTGAAGGTCGCTGAAAACATGAATTCAACCAATGCTATGAACAACCAAGGCAATACCCCAAACGAAGAGACTCCCGTGGCCAGAAATGTTGGAATGGGACCGAACACTCTGATCACTTTAACTCAAGAAGAGCTGGATCGTAGAGTGCAGCGGCAAGTAGAGGAAATGTTGAGATCACATGCTGAGAGAACCCCGGTTGAGCCTCGTAGGTTATTCGCTGACGAGCTCAATCCTGAAAAGGAAGTTGGGAGCGGGAGTCGAGCTCAGGCCCCGGTGGAAATCATTGATGATGCCCCTAGACGAGTTAAAAATGTTACTGCCCTTGTGGCTCGAAATGCACCTTTCTCTGAGGAAATCATGATGGAATTGCCAGATAAGAATTTTTCGATGCCTACTCTCCCAAAGTACGATGGTACTGGAGATCCCATACCTCATATAACTTCTTTTGAATTGATGATGTCTTTTCAGGATCAATCAGAGGCTGTTAATGCAAAAATCTTTGTTTCAACACTCATTGGACGAGCTCAGGACTGGTTTACGAGCCAGTGCAGAGGATCGATTATTTCATACTCACAACTAATCCGTAAGTTCGAGAACCACTTCGCCAGTAACAAGAGAGCTAAAAAATCCATCTCAATGATAATGGGACTGAGGCAGAGCCCCACTGAATCTCTACGAGCCTTTATGCACCGATTCAATCAAGAAATACTGGATTTTCCAGATTTGAATCACGATTTAATGATCACTATTCTCCTGCGAGGCCTACAGTTAGGGCCGTTTGCAGACGCTATTGCACGAAAAGCCCCAAACTCCCATGAAGAGATGATGGATATGGCGACTGAATACATTAATCAAGAAGAAATGCATAAACTAAAAAGCACCGAGAGTGATCTCCCCATGAACCATCCGCGCAGGGATAGGGGGGAGGGAAACTCCGAGGATGCTAGAAAGTACAACGCATACGACCCACGAAAGGGTAAAAACGAGGATAGAAATGATCGGCAGGATCATAAATCCCACAAAAAACGAGAACGAATTTCGAAGTACGAGCACTATACACCCCTGAACGCGACGAGGCGACAGGCTCTGTATGCTATACAAAACTCGAGACACGCTGAAAAAATTGTTCGCCCCAGACCACTGCGACACGTGTCCAGGAACGGCCTGGAACATTACTGTGAGTTTCACAAAGAACGAGGTCACGACACTGAAGAATGCTTTCAGCTGAAAGATGAGATTGAGCGACTGATCCGAGAAGGATTTCTACGAGAGTTTGTAGAACAGAAAGTTAATGAGGCTAGACACTATGAGCAGAGGCGAGATCTTGAACGACCCAGAAGCCGTTCGAGAGAAAGGAAAGATTACAGAGGAAGAGAGAGGTATGCTAACGTTGATCGGAATGATAGATATGGTCGTAATGATCGTAGACGAGAGGCAAGTGAACGCCCCCGAGGCAGGAGTGAACAACGACCTGATCCAGGAAATCAACCATTCCGGGGTAACATCTTAGTAATATCTGGCGGTTTAGACGGTGGAGATTCGTCCAGTGCGAGGAAAAAGAGATTGCGCGAATTACGAACTGAGACTCGTCGGCATGGAACTCATGATGAGATTATGGTGTTATCCAGGCATGATGAGCCTATCACCTTCTCAGACAAAGATTTCGATGGTATGATGATGCCACATAACGACCCCATGGTGATTACGATGGATGTAGCAAATTTCGCTATCCATAAAGTGTTGGTGGACACTGGCAGTTCGGCAGACATAATATTCTGGACCGTATTGGAAAAAATGGGCTTGCACTCGCTTGATCTCCGACCCGTCAATACTCCACTAATTGGTTTTGGAGGATCGCAGATTATACCCAGAGGGTCAGTTGAACTAGATGTTTCACTCGGAACGGCCCCAAAACGAAAGACAATGAGAGTAACCTTTTTGGTTGTCGATGCGCCCTTTGCTTACAACATGATAGTGGGGAGGCCTATGCTAAACAAATTCGAGGCTGTGGTCTCGACGTTACACTTGAAAATGAAATTCAAGACAAGCAATGGTATCGGTGAAATGAAGGGTGATCAACTGGAGGCCCGCCAATGTTATACGACCTCTCTAGACCCAAGGTACATGAAAAAGACTAGAGACATTCCTGAGATTAATGTCATAGACGTTGCTGCAACTGAACTGATCTCCAAGATCGATACTGAGGAAAAAGAGTGGAGAGACGCTGAGAAGAAAAAGAAAGATAGAGGAAAGTACAAGCCCGAGGCACCGGACACGTCAGTGAAACCAACTGAACACAAAACTATTCAACTCTTTTCGAACGACCCCGAGAAAACCACGAAGATCGGTGGAGAACTGGATCCTATGATTGAGGAAGAGCTCGTGAACTTTCTACGAGCCAATGCTGACATATTCGCCTGGACAGCTGCAGACTTTAAGGGCATTGACCCCGAAATTATTGAGCATCGTCTGAACATCGACCCTACTGCTAAACCGGTCAGGCAGAAGAGGAGGAATTTCGGCCCTGAAAGAAACGCCATCATCGAGGCAGAAGTGAAAAAGCTGCTAGATGTAGGCTATATTAATGAAATTCAATTTACCGATTGGCTAGCTAATGTCGTAGTTGTTCCTAAGAAAGATGGTAAGTGGCGCATGTGTACCGATTTTACTGATTTGAACAAAGTTTGTCCTCGTGACCCTTATCCCTTGCCTCGTATAGATTTACTCGTAGATTCCACTGCTGAATGCGCATTGCTCAGTATGATGGATGCCTTTCAAGGCTTTAATCAAATAATGATGGCAAAAGAAGATCGTGAAAAAACATCTTTTATAACTGCCAAGGGCGTATATTGCTACAACGTAATGCCCTTCGGATTAAGAAATTCCGGAGCAACTTATCAAAGGCTCGTAAATACAATGTTCGAAAAAGAAATCGGTCATACGATGGAAGTCTATATCGATGACATGCTCGTAAAAAGCGCAAAAGAACAAGATCATTTAAAACACTTAAAACGAGCATTCCAAATTATGAATCAATATGGTATGAAATTAAACCCGTCCAAATGCACTTTCGGGGTACGGGGGGAAAATTCCTAGGCTACCTCGTCACAGAACGAGGTATCGAAGCCAACCCCGAAAAAATCGATGCAATTTTAAAAATGCCAACGCCAAAGACTGTCAAAGATGTACAAAGGTTAACAGGTCGTATGGCTAGCCTAAATCGATTCATATCCAAATCGGCAGACAAGGGCCTCCATTTCTTTAAAATTTTACGCAACACAAAGCACTTTCAATGGACAGATGAATGTGACATGGCTTTTACGAACTTGAAGCAATATCTGATGTCACCGCCCCTCTTGACAAAACCTATTCCTAATGAGCCTCTTCTTCTATATTTGGGTGTTTCTGAAGTAGCAATCAGTGCCGTACTCGTACGAGATCAGGACGGAGATCATCGTCCGATATATTATGTTAGCAAATTAATGCAAGGGGCAGAGCTGAATTATACGACAATAGAGAAATGGGGCTTAGCATTGATCACCGTAGCTCGAAAACTGCGGCCTTACTTCCATGCTCATCACATTATTGTATTAACTAATCAACCATTAAAGCAAGTATTGTCCAAACCAGATGTATCGGGTCGTATGATAAAATGGGCAATCGAACTGGGAGAATTCAGCATAGAGTATAAACCTCGTACTGCAATCAAAGCCCAAGCCATTGCCGACTTTCTTTCAGAACTGGCTATTAATAGCGTCGTAGCAGAACCTGCGCCGTTAAAGCCGTGGCTATTGCACGTGGATGGCTCGTCTATGGCCAAACGAGGCGGAGTAGGAATTTGGATTCAATCGCCAACGGGAGAGGACATGGAATTTGCAATCAAACTAAATTTCGACGTCACAAATAATGAGGCAGAATATGAAGCACTTATCGCCGGACTAAAACTAACATCGTCGTTGGGTGTGACTCATTTACATGCTTTTACAGACTCACAACTGGTTGCAAAACAGATTGGAGGTACTTACGAGGCTCGGGAAAAATCGATGAGCAAATACTTGGCAAAAGTTCAAGAATTAATAAAGTTATTTACACAGGTAGAACTCTTACAAATACCTAGAGAAGAAAATGAAAGAGCTGATGCATTAGCCAAATTTGGAAACCAATCTGTCGGTATAAGAAGCCGAACAATTACCATTTTGGTATCTAACGAAGCTGAAATCATCGATAAGCCAATTGCTGCCCCAATACTTGACAATCTCGGTGATTGGAGGTTGCCAATCTTTCGATATCTATCATTTGGGGAACTCCCCGAAGATAAAACCGAAGCTCGACGACTCCAAAACCGGTCAACTCGTTACACCACAAAGGAAAACGAACTATACAAAAAGTCAATTTCGGGACCTCTATTACGCTGCTTGTCTCAAGATGAAGCAAAAGCCGTAATGAGGGAAATCCACGAAGGAAGCTGTGGAAATCACTCCGCGGGACGATCCTTGGCTCAAAAAATTCTACGACAAGGATTTTACTGGCCGACGATGATCGAGGATGCCACACAATTCTCCCGTCGTTGTAAGGAATGTCAACTGCATTCAAATACGATCCACAAACCAGGCACCCCGATGGAAGCAATAAAAATTGCCTATCCATTTGATCAGTGGGGCATTGATATCCTAGGTTCTACGCTTTCTCAGATATAATTTTTCTACGACCTTGCTTCTTCCTACAACTTTGTGAATAACTCCTTTAAAGCACGATCAATATATTATTGCAGGTCCCTTCCCACCAGCGCAGGGGCAGAAGAAATTTATTATCGTAGCAGTCGAGCACTTTACGAAGTGGGTAGAAGCAGAAGCTGTGGCACGCATAACTGAACGAGCCGTAATTGACTTCATATGGAAAAATATCATATGCAGGTTCTAATAGCCCTCAAATATTACTATCTGATAACACAGAGGCAATGAAACACGTCATCCAAATCAACACTATTTAATCATACGGAAAAATATCATATGCAGGTTCGGCATTCCTAGAGTCTTGATATCTGATAACGGCATTCAATTCAATGGGAAGGATTTGGTTAGCTGGTGTAAGGAATTAAAGATCAACCAGCATTTCACGTCGGTAGGACACCCCCAAGCAAACGGTCTTACAGAAGTAGTGAATCGGATCATATTGCAACATCTGAAGACTCGTATCGATGGCGAACGAGGAAGATGGGCAGACGAACTTCCCGGAGTATTATGGGCCTACCGCACAACACCAAGGTCGTCCACTGGAGAAACACCATACTGCCTCGTATACGGATCAGAAGCCGTGATACCTGCTGAAATTGAAGTTATGACAGACAGAGTGAGCTCATACGATTCTGATCTTAACGTCGAACAGAGACAATTCGAATTGGACCTGATCGAAGAAGTGAGAAACCGGGCATATGCCAACATTTTGAGACATAAAAATACGATGATTCGAGCTTACAACAAGGGTGTCAACCTGCGTACTTTTCAAGTCGGCGACCTCGTATTAAAGAAAATCGAAGTATCACGAACTGTGAAAAAACTCGAACCTAATTGGGAAGGACCGTACAAGATTATCAAAGTCACGAAGCAAATGACTTATAGATTACAAGATATGGAGGGAAAAGAATTATCCCGACCATGGAATGTAAACAATTTACGACGCTTTTATGCGTAATATTTTTCATGAAGAACCTTCTTAATTTCCTCGATATAATCCATATGTATATGAAGAACTTTCGACATTACCTTGGAATGAAGATCATTCTCAATCTTAAACCAAGATCGTTCTTAAATTCATTAATTACGAAACATATATGTGAAATCAAACACTCAACACGAAGATCAACACATGGTCAACCTGTGCAATCAAACACTCAACGAGTAATACAAAACTAATAAAGCAAGGAAATCCTCCTGTCGGTCTATATGAAATGTTTAATTGTTATACTCTTTAATTCAAGCTTAAATAAGGACGTACGAAGCCAATAATATCTGAGATCACATGCAAGGTACATACAAAATTAAAAATTCATCATTGCCATTCAATATCATTCAACATCAAGTCATTAAAAAATTCATCATTTAACATCCGTCGCACGGAGTTCTCAAAATAAACAAAAAATTACAACTGTAACGCCACTTTCACTCCTGCACGACGCTATTATCGTTTGTTGGCTCGTTTATGGGCTCGTCGACAACTCCTGTCGGTTCGGATTCAGGCATACCGGAAGGCATTTCAGCAGGGGCTGGAGGGGGAGTTTCTATACGATCCTCCATAATCTCAGTTATTGTTAAGGGAGCTGGATAACTCCTCTCTTCGACCCCCTCCGGATTCGAGGCATCTGCATTTGTGGCCTCCCCTCTATCATATGTTGACTCTAAAGCCGCCATGAATGGCTCACTGCCCCGAGCCAGTATTGCGTCCTGTCGCTCTTGAAGCACCGTTGCGACAACCTCATCGAATTCAGGAAAGTCCTTATACGGCAATACTTCATTCGGAGTGGCAGAGGGTCGAAGAAGCTCCTCGTAAGCGTGAAGTTCGACGTACTGATCAACGTCGAACTCTGAACTTAACAAATTATCCTTCTTCAAATAGTCTAAGGCTTTGTAGTAACCATCCAAATGGTCATCCATGGCCTTACTCATCATCAACTGATTGAAGCGTGTCGAATTCAGGAAATCCCTGACCCCCCTATTCCTCGTGACCGAGTTCAATGCCATTTCCTTTTTCTGCCCATCTGCGAACCCAGTCTCGTAAGACTCTTTCTTCTCGGTTACGAGGCACCTTTGGGCAATGATGAGCTGTTTCCGATGCTCCAGGTCTTCGGCCTTCATCTTCTTCATCTCACGAGCCATTTCCGCCATTTTGGCCTCGTACTTCGCCTCGATCCTGCTCACAATCTCCGCCAACTTTGCCTCGTACTTTTTCGACTCAACTTCGAGCTTCTTTGTCAACTCGTCGTTTTCCTTTTTGTACTGAGAGTTGGACAAAGACAATTGGTGCATGCAAAGACCCACCTAACATCACAAAGATAAAATGATCAATACAAGATATATGAGCAATGAAATGCAAATTATGCTACCATTGATACGAGCCATACTTGATTCAAATGTGCGGCACCCATTTTTTCGACCACTGGATGCGGACGCTCCAGCAACATCATCCTGTCACGAGGCAACAGGAAGTTATTATATAACTCCATTGCTGTACTGCCGGTGGGGTCGCATAAGACGCTATTGTCCTCGTATACACGAGGATGTAGGCTTAACGGAACAGCATCATTGCTAACAGGAGGGCGCTCATCAATTTTCAACTCGGTGAAATCCTCCAAAGAAAGTGCTTCCATCTTATTCAGCAGCTCCTTCAATCTGCCTTCTTCGGCGACGTCGAAGCTCTCCACCGGTGCAACCTCAACCTCGAGCCCCGAGTACCTGATGTCGAAGCACCTGCATCACTTCGAGGACGTTTTTGAGCTCGCGCAACTGGAGCGCTAACTTCGGTACGGCGTGATGATTCGAGACTGGAACGATGCGTCGAGCTACGAGTGGTGGGTGCTGTGGTACCTCTGTCTCTTATAGTCAGAGCGGATGCAGGAGGAGCTCGTGCACCAGCAGCACCCCTACGTTCCTTTGCCATTTGTGCCATTCGAGAAGCCATAACTGTACAATTCAAAATTCTTAGAATATGGATAAAGACTCGTACAATCGATGACATATCAAAACTCATAAAACGTTTAGTATTCTACCTAAGTCAGCAACGGGATCCACCTCTGCAGCACTGAGCCCGCAGGTCCGGAGTATAGACTCAGACACCAGATTGTTACTATAATACCACTCTAATATACTTTTTATGTCTTCTTCTGGTATGGTTGGAGGCCCAACCTTCAACCTCGTAGGAACTATTGGGTTCCATTTACGAAGTACTCCCCATGGAGCCTCGTCAGGCATAGCAAGATAGAAGAACTTGTCCTTCCATGCCCCATAAGAATCCTTTGGATTCGCCTGAACTCGAAATCCCTTTTGGGGAGTGAGATAATAGAACCCTAAATCTGACTCTGATTTACATCGATTTAGATGGAGGAACTTATTAAAATTTTGAATTGATGGATCAGCATTATGAATTTGCATCAAAACAATGAAATAGATGATGTGACGATACGAATTTGGAAGCAGCTGAGTGGGACACAAGCGGAGATGATTGAGAATATCTACGATGGCAGGATGCAAAGGGAGTCTCAAACCAGCCATGAAATGCGCTACGTGAAAAGTACGATAATTACGCGGAGGGGTATGGATACGATCTAACGAACTGGGAATTAAGGTTATAAAATCTTCTGGAATATGATATTTGGTCCGAGTCTGTTGGATACGACCTATACTAACCGAGGATTGTATGTTCAACCACTTAATCCTACTGTGACTTTCTAAAAACTCGGAAAACAAATTTTTATTCACCTCGTCATCGCCCTCCAAGTCTACATTTTCAGAAGGGCCTAACGAGGCTGAAACACTAATGGACTCATCGCTCGAATTATTCGAGTCTGAAGAACCAGAATCCGACCCCGACTCTGAACCACTGTCAGTACCTATGATATCTACCATTTCTTCGCGATCCATGCTGAAAACGAAAATTAAAAGGGTAGAGAATGTACCAGTAATTTGGTCGAAAGAAACGATACGAAGCTTCGGAAGTTTAGTTGCTCTGACAACGAGGCTGACAATACGAATGAAAGTATTCAGCAAAATGGTGAGAATAACTCCAAAGATGGATCTATTTATACTAAGAATACCCGCCAAAACGTGTGGGTAAGATCAATTTGACTGTCAGAGATCGGACGGCTCAAATCCACTGACGGTCCGTATAACAGGACACGTATCAGCATTCCAATGGAGCATCGACTGGAGAGCCGAACACATCACCGCCGTAATAATCATTACGCACTCGGACAAGACATTAATTAATGGATTAATGACATCTCATCAACCCATAAATTGGGGGACTTAATGATATAGCATAACCTCGTATGGTTCTCTACGACCCAGCAGCGTGACCGTACGAGCCCGGCCTCGTATGGTGACATACGACCCTAAAGCGGTATTAAGGCTTATTTACATAAAGGTCCCTGACCTAATTATGCTTATTTGCATTACACTACATAACCCGCGTGCTTTTATCGGGTCAAACCTAGTGTCGCCCTAACCCAGGCAATCCGGTGCGTACATTCTGGGACACGTGTAAACCATCCCGCTAACTCCGCGATCGTCCGTACATAGGGCACTGTGCCTATAAATAGTGCCATTTAATATTATAAAAAGGACTTTTGGACTTACTGAACAGTACCTCGAGAGTACATAGTACGATCTGACAGTACGTTCCCACTATTCTATAAACCGAGTTAAGAACCTCGTATATGACCTTAAACACAACCTTGAACTACGTTTAGACTTGATCCTATTAGAAAGGTACGTAGGTAGCTCAGTACATCTGAGTGCAGTCTATATCCAATCTACGACCCTCTTTGGTCTTATTCGAGCCTCGGCTTGATTTGGCCCGTAAGTATTTTACGAGTTATATCATATATATATCATAAAATCATAAAAATTAATCTTATATCATTTTACTGGATTTAATAAAAATAAATCTGTTCTCTGCCCAGGCGATCCAAAAGTATTTGCTGGCCAACACTCAAGCCCCAAGCAGCATACATATACAGATCTCAACTTTATACTCTTGCGGTAAATTCAATATAACATTTTGTATGTCTTATTGTATAAATAAATCAATCAATCATTATTGGTGTACGTTAATAACCTTTGATACATTAAGAGATCGACAAACCGCCATAGCAGATGTACAGAGATCAAGCACAAAAAAAAAATTATCGCAGGCTGTTGGCCAATCTGTCAAATTTTTGTGCAATGAGACCATGATTACTGCTACTATACACCTCAACTAGTGATTGAATTGTTCTGAATATAACATCCTTTTTTAGGTCTATTGACTGCACTTGTTTTGCCTCATCATGTGAACAAGTTGCATCCCCAAGAGATGTGCACAAATCTTTGATCCAGAGCTCGAGAAACGGTGCTTTCTAATAAGAAACAGGAGAAAACAAAGAGCCATACTTGCCATTAGTTGATCCTATGTTCAGGGAATGAGAAATAAAGTTCGACGTACAATTCTTAAAGGTGTACAATAAAAGAAAACGATATACTTTACATGGTAAACTCTCTTACTTTGATAAGAAAATCTTGTATAGCTCGGTGGTCACATTTTGCAGCAAGAATAAGCAGATGCAACATAGTTGAAGTTAACTGTAACAAACAAAGATCAATTAATCAAAAGTAGAATTATATGACTCCCGAACTTAGTGACTTTGAAATAATTGCTTCATTTTATACTTTCTACAAATATATCTTAACTATCAACAATAGACAGAATTATTAGATCTTTCTATTCTTAAACGAATATTACTACAACACATTTCAGACTTCTATTAAAATATGTTCATGATATATGTTGCAACACCACTTTTAGTGTTAAAAAACTGTTCTTCAGCCAGCAGCCTAAAAAAATGAGAATGAGAATGATCAAATTTACTTCCTGGCACATCTCTGTTGCACGATGATACGTTGTATAGTATGTAGGTTTGCTTCAGTGTAAACAAAAGATAAAAAAAGACATTCTGAATTGAGCTTCTTCTATATCAAATACATTAAATTCTTTTTGCAATTTTTCTATGTACAGATATTGGTTTCTGTTATGGAGCGGATTTTCTAGCTGAAAGAAAAAATATGTGATTTAGTTAGTTATTTATTAGTTTTTTATTAGTTTTTCTTGTTAGGTTAGAAGTTGATTTTCTTTGTTGGTCAAGTTTCCTAGTTACTAGGGGTTAAATAAATGTCTTAAGGTCTTGGGGGTTATGTTTTGAGTATTCAGATTTGGGGCAAATTTCAGTTTGTTGGGCAAGAATTTATTCTTGTAAGATTCTCGAGTAATCGAAAGTATTTTCAATATATTTTCTTTACTTCTAGCAATTTGGTCTGACCTGCTGTATTAAGACTCACCACCAATACCGATCCATAAACCCAACCCAACGACCATGATGCAATTCATCTTCCGAATCTCTCATAAAGCATTGGAAGAGATCGCAACTCTATTGAATATCGTCATGACCCATATGGATAGCTTCAACAATCACCTTGCTAACATGAAGGCAAAGTAAATCTCAGTGCAACCTCGTCCTCCTCCACCATCGACGATGCCTCCCCATCACCAGTCACCCCACGCAACTCACACCAGCCACCAAATTCTACATATTACTGACCCTAATCTTCAACCAACAGAAACAAGTTTGATGATTTGAGTGCTTAAATAATTGAATTAGAAGTTAAGCTAGAGCATGAAGAATGCCAGCACGTTTCATACAATTCTAGCACGTTCCATACGACTCTAAGATCCACAACAAAGAGGCGCATATTTCTCGTAGTGAGGTTAAACCCCTTTGACACAACCAATTCTTTGGAGACAGTAAAAGTTATTACTCTCCAGCTTTCACTATCAAAAGCACCTGAGAATGAGCTGAGAATAAGTTTGTGAATGTAACGTCTCTTACTCAATGCGGCAACCTTTCTATTGATTCTCAATCTAAAAAAAAGCTTGGAATGAGCATATGCAACAGTTTCCTAAGTAATGGACAAGGTTGTTTATAAGGGAAGGGTGGAGTTGTTATTAAAGGTGTCAAGCAGGCTGGATTTCAGCCTGCTCGACACCGGGCCGAACAGGCCGGACTTAACCGGCCACGACCAGGCCAGCCCATCCCATAAGGGATAATGGGTCGGCCTGACCCATTTTTCAAAATATATATGGTGGGGGGCCCACACTTTTTTTCCTATAAATATCAATACATTTTTTCATTAATACTACATCAAAATTTGAAATTATAACTATATAAAAAGTTCTTTCAAATAAGTTGGAGAATTGGATTTGGAGAAGCCTCATTTTGCGACCTTCAATTTCCTGATCCCGAATTTCCAACCAATAATTAGTGAATAATCTTATTTGGTAACATTTATTCTCTTGACTTATTTTATTTGTTGTTTGTGTTTATTTGTGGTTTAATCTCTTTTATATAATATGAATCCTAGTTGTAGTTCATCGCGTTGTAGAAAGAGAAAAAATATTTACGAAGAACAAATGAGTATCGACACAAAATTATTTACAACCTAAAGATACGTCACATTGGTTAAATTCTGAAATACCAAATTTTCAAAATGTAATTGAGGAAAAATATCCTACTCAATTTTAAAATGTACCCGAAACTCAAGTATGTACCCGAAACTCAATATTAGGACACTTTAATTTGATTTTAATTAATAATTTGTAATGGAGTTAGTACTCCTTTCTTTTGTAATGTTTTTTTTTTTTTAAATAAAGAAGGGACGAGCGGCCCGACAAGCAGTTTTAGAAATATACATTCTCATGTTATCTAAAATTATATTAGACACTAATTATATAAACTATAATATATTTTTTGTTAAATTATTTTTTAATATATACATTACTAATTATATAATATTATATACTAATATATATATATATAATATAACACTACTAACTATATACTAATTATATAATAAATATTGAAATAAAAGTAATTATTAAATAAAGAAAACGATAAGAAAAGAAAAAAAACAAAAGAAAATAAAACAAAAACAAATTGGCTGGCTAATGGCTGGGCCAGCCACAGGCCGAAACGGTCTGATGGCCAAAACAGCCTATCACGCCTAAAGGGGCCGACCTGTTTGGTCTAGTTGACTACTTTAGTTGTTATGAAGCGAATTTTTGAGCAGAAGGAAAAAATTATTTGTAATTTAGTGAAATATTTATTATTTCAGTCAATTGTTTTATTAGGTTTTCTTGTTAGGTTAGAAGTTCATTTCCTTACTTATTTCAATTACTTGTTGGACAAGTTTCCTTGTTACTTAGGGATTTCTTTCATAGTAGGAGTCTAGGTCTTAGGTTTATGCTTTGATAATATTCAGTCTTGAATCAATAAAAAATCCGAGCTAAGGCGTTTGGCAAACTTTGGTTTGTTCGGCAAGAATTTTATTCTTGTAAGACTTTCTAATAATCGAAAGTATTTCAGTTTATTTTCTATTTATCTAAAATTTAATTCCAACAGTTTCACAACATAACTTAGAAGCAACGACCAGTTCATGGGAATTGGAGTCCTGGAACTGACCTGCTTTTCAAGAGCGATCCAGTACTTGAAGTTAGAAGGCTCTGATATCCGATCTGATTTAAAGTTTTCCATTACAAGCTCCACACCTTTAACAACATCATAATACGATCGCCCATAATCTGCACCATCAAGACACCAAAAAAAGAAGAGAAATCAATATAAAATAACAATCACCACAAGGATCATTGGAACCTTAAGACAGAGAAGGAGATGTCATGTTACTAATTTGGCGTTTTTTTGGAGTTAAGCAACAAAAGTACACAATTTCAATTCACTAGATACATAAAAAAAAGAATTCACCTAGAGCTCAAATAACAAAAACTGAAAGCAAAACTGAGCCATGAAACAAAAAAAGCTAAGTTCTCATGGACTAAATGGAGAGCTGAACCCTAGTCTAGAATCCTTGCGGAACACTGATAAACTGAAAATATCAATTGATGAATATTGTAGCCAGTCATGCTAAACTGGCAGCATGGAAAATTGCCAAATCAATTAGGATTAGGGCCAGGCAGGTCTGCTCTAATAATCCCTAGCACCACTAGCTTCTCAGCTTAGTTATCTGTAAAAGTTCCAACAGTTAGGCTCTACCTTCTGAACTGCTTAAACATATGACAAAAACTTAAAGGAATGAGTTCGTCTATTTCTCCTGCTGCAAATTGACCGAAGTAACTCGGAGATTTCAAAGACACCACCTAACTTAACCACTTTATACGTCTGCATAACTTAAACTTCAGGAACCTGGCTACAATATTCTTCTAGCAAGCCTTATAGATAGCTTTCACTTCCAGCAGTTTCATTTGCTAAGTTAGCACATAAGTGATAACCTTAACTTCCCTCAACCATAAAATGCTGCAGCACATATTTCTCTACAACTGGTTTAGATAAAATCAGTATGAAGTAAGTTATTAAAAAAATTAGTTTTCTTTCCACTGGAACATTGGTCTAGGTCTTTCAAGCCTATTGCCACGGCCCATCTTTTTGATCTGGCCCAAAAATGAGGTTTCGGCTCATCCTTAGCCCATCACATGTAAATAGAGACGTAAATAGTCTCTAGAACATTCTTGTAACTTGTAGGAATTTTTAAGAATAGTGCACAGAACATACTAAAGCATGGAAGGACCTCGAAGCTCTCTAAGTTATATCAAATCAGTCTCCACCATGCATAGAGAAGGTGACTTAGTATATATAGGCCTTTGGCCATTTCATTTATTCATCAAATAAAAAGCAAGGAAATCTCAAGCAAACCATTCAGCACTCAAGTGTTCTTCTTCTCTTACACACTTTGCAACTTTGTGAGTTAGACTCACTAGATAGTCTTGAGGCGAAATATTCTAGTGCCGCACGGGTTCACGGAAGTTCAAGCATCAAAGTTTCATAAGTGGTATCAGAGCCAACACAAGTGGTTCTTTTCCTTCCGCATTCGAAGGGTTGCTGAGAGGGTTCGGGAAATTCCAAGCATCAGAATTTCATCCAGTGACAATATGCTCCAATAGCTCATAGGCCTGTCAATCGGTAAGTTTGGTCCAACCCAAACCCAAACATAAGCTTAGACCCAAATTGAGACACAACCAGACCCAAAACTTAAATTTAGGCCAAAGTCCAAACTTTTATAATACATACACACAATTAATTACATATCTTATATCAAACCCTAAAAATCTTGATTCAACTTTTTCACCAACTTCTTCCTATTCAACCTGCTGCCGCCGCTCCTCATGTTTTGGGCAATGACCCTTCGCCGTCATCCTTTCAGATTTAGGTATAATGCATATATTACATCTAATATTAAGTATATATACATATATATTTAGATTTCAGATTTAGTATTAGATATATGAATAATATCGTTTTCAGATTTAAGAAATTTGTGTATATGTATACATTCAGATTTTATAAATCATATATATTTTTATATCTATTTACAAAAAATAAAAAGACAAGTACAAAAATAAAATAAACAAATAAATTGGGTCTAATCTAGACCGGACCCATTTAGACCCAAAGTTTTGGGTCTGGAAGACCCAGACCTAATCTTTTGGGCAGGGGTCTAGACAAGACTTGCCCATTGACAACCTATCTCATACTCACATGACTAGACCTGAATTCCATAGAGCAACAACAACGAAAAAATAAATAACAAGTATTCTGAGCAGAGTCCCTGCAGATATTTTATGCTCTTATTTCTTTTGGTAAGATTTATCGTAGCAAAGCAAATATTCTCAACCATCAGAGCAGGAATGATGTCAGAAAGAAGGGACAAATTATTTGTATGAATGACTCATGTTTTTTTTTAAAAGAAGCATGGCTACTTCACCATTTAGAGTCTCTGGAACAGCCAAAGCAGCTGCTGCTTGTATTCTGATCTTAAAGTTAGAGGAATCCCGAAGTAGTAACAAAAGGATACTAAAAACAGAAGCAGCCCTGCAAAACCCCAGTGAATTATGTTAAACGCTGCATAATACACAATGCAGGAAAACAATTCTCTGTAATATATATAAAACTTATTTACATCATAATTTTCTGCTGCATTTTGTTTTATGCAACATTTTCATATGTGATTTTAGTTTTGAATGGCAAAATAAGTTTAATGGATTGGTGCATTTTCTCGGTACTGCACATCGTGCCTGCTGCAGACTAGGACTATTTGTTCAGTAATTAATAATGGTGTAGGTGACTTAGGATAAGAACACATCATAATTGGAGAATTTTGTCGTTTGGGGAACCAGGAATTGGAACAGACCAAATCAGAGAAGACTTCGCTTACTCAAGACAAGGTAAGCAAAATTCACCTAACACTAAACTCACTCCTGGTGAACATCACAATGTAACTAGTATAATCCTCGATTGACAGCTTCAAAAGTAATACCAACTCTGCATGTCTGTGCCAGAGAGAGAGAGAAAGAGCTTGGTAGCTTACACAATTTTGATTTAGTGAAATCTGGATCTGCCTTGTTACATCTCAACTTTATAAAGCTTGTGGTTTTGTGTGTTTGGGGATGTTTATTCATGAAGGGGAGCAAACTTGTACATATTGTAAGAAAGTAGACACAAAAGCCAGGCCTATTTAGAGGTGAGGATGTGTGTCCACCACCAGTAGCGCACCCCGCTACCACTCTCCCGGTCCCATCAACCCTGGGTTAAGGACTTACGATTGGACAAGAGTTAACAGGAGATTCTAGTTCGTTTTAGGTTTACGAAATTCATCTAGGTTAAGAGAGTCATAGCTGATATAGAGTCAACGTAAGGAGTCTTAGTTCGTCTAAGTTAAGGAAAAAGGCTTACAAAATAGTAATTATAATCATTTTCTGTTCATTATCCTGAAAATCATATTAATCTATTTTCTTTGCCAAGAAGATCTATTATTCGTTTATTAAGACTTGAAAACGAGTTCTAGTAATTCCTTTAAAATTTTATTGCTTCTATTCCACCAATTTTTGCTCTGAGAATTTTAAAACCCTTGATTAGTTATAGCAAGAATAAGTCCGTCATTCTAGATAGCAGTGAATTGGAGTCTAACTGACATGCAAAAACTATGTTGAACTTCCTAAATATCAAAATATTGTTTACATCACAGTAAATGAAGTGTTTCCAGTTCTTCGTAGTTAAAGAAAATATAATGACATAAAAAGTAGAAGGCTCACCACTCCATATCTTGTAGTTTTAAAGTCTTGTTGAAAAATAAATTGCTCAATGCATGACATACATTCCACTGAACCTGTTGGCAATATTCAAGTTAAAGATGTTTGATTAATAATGCTTTAAACAAAAAGCAATGCAAAACTAACTCTAACATCCCACCAAACCTTAACATTTCCGGTTGTCACACAAGAAAGAAATGCCTGCACCATATGCTCAAGCCAATTGGAACTCCCTGACAAGGCGGTCAGAAATGAATCTGACCTTTCTTTCATATCATACTTGGATACTTCTGCACCACTGCATTCTAGTTTCAATTGCGAAAGATCCACTGAATCACCAGGTGCAAATGGTTGACTTGTAAATTGGATAGATCTTGAAAGATTTCCCAGAGCCCTAACAGCATTCGCTTTGACCTTCAAAGCATACGAACCGAAGACATTTACAAAATAGATCACGAGATCCACCATAGATGAACTAGCATTGAAACAAATAACCCAAACCTCACTTAAATAACTAAAAGCAGGTCAAGATGTTGCAAAATAGAGAAAATTTACAACAATTAAAAACAACAATGATTCACATATGAATGATAGAACTTGTAGATGGAACACAGTCTCCATAAAAGCTTCCATAAGAACAACACTATGTTACTCCTACTCTATTAATGCAAATGTCCCATGTCAGCCACACTCCGATAACGATACACTACAATTGTCCAATATTTTTTAATATTGTATGCAAGTTGGTGTGTGGCCCTTTTATGTCACTAGAAAGTGCCAACATGTATTGTAAAACATTTTCAAAAGGTCGTTAACATTTTTCCAAGCCCACATCTTCAAACTTTTGAGATTCAATCACTGGTTTTGAAGACTTATTTATATCCAAATTAACCTAGATTCGAGCAAAACAAAATGTCTTGGGGATAAAAAAGGAGGGAAAGATAAATAAACAGAAAGGTCTGTGTAACAGCTCATAGAGAATTTTGAAATAGTGTCACAGTATTCATATCTGTGAAAGAAAATATGTTTATAAAAATACGAACTTTAGGCAAGTACGTAAACATGACACGGTAATCAAGAAGAACATACTCAATTCTATAACTTCGGAAAGAAAAAAGGTTTATAAAGTAAACCAATGAGATTGCGACAAGCTTCCTTGATTATCCATTATCACTGATTTACTTTATAATCAAAGTCTTCTGCGTCCTTTTTCAATTACTTGGGTTGAAAAGGCAAAATTTGAATCTTTCCCTAGAAAACTGCTCTCTAGAAGAAAATTTCTCATGAGGTTGCAGTTTTTCCAGATTACTAATAGGAATCTCTTCACACCTAATTTGATTGAGGAGTAGGATAATATATGATGTTTTTGAGCAGGCAGAGTGGAGAAGATCTTTGTATTTCAATGTAGCCTTGGTATTGTGGCGTTAGATTTCTCATCGATATAAAGTTGTTTGGCAGTGCCTAATGTGTTAGAGATGCTCTACGGGGCAATAGTTCTAAAATGAATGTCTGGCACATAGATTTCCTGATTGCCTGATGTCTATTTATAGTAGAAGAATATTCAAGGAGAAGAGAACTGAAGTAATATCTTCAATTGAAGATTTTTCCGCATGATAATCCTTATGATACCCTTTATTCCTGTTTACCATTCCCCGTTGGAAGAAATCTACATCTTTTGAAAAAGTAAAACACAATCTTTTGAAAA
Organism: Verbascum thapsus; assembly: GCA_963669365.1. Taxonomy (NCBI): domain Eukaryota; kingdom Viridiplantae; phylum Streptophyta; class Magnoliopsida; order Lamiales; family Scrophulariaceae; genus Verbascum; species Verbascum thapsus. The sequence continues at coordinate 2,524,352 of OY770106.1, forward strand.
CGCCGCACACTTTGAGATACCATAAGCAATAACAGAAGGGACAAAATAAATGACAGTTCTATCACATGAAACTAGACGCTTATTAAGGACAAAAGAGAAAATCAAATTCCCAAGTTACAGAATAAGTTATCTCAATTGATAAATGTGCTAAGAAATATTGTTACTTGTACAATAGTGCAATTTGCATGTTTACCTTGTCATTGTCCCTCGTCAACCGCAAGGCAATGTCTACTAGCAATGATATAAATTGAGAGTTTTCTCTATAATCTGTTACATCGGAAAGTAAGATTAGGGAAGAGTATAAAACATTCCAGTGCAACTGGTATCAAATTCCAACATTGGCCCACCAGTAGAACTTTTACCAGCATGAAGTGCATCCGTGCAATGACTAAGAGAATCACATATGTTCGCCAATGCCCATGAAGCTGTAATACGGACCTGAAAGTGGCCATTAAACCCATTATCTAAGATTAAGCAGATATTCTATTACATAAAACAAATGAAGAGGCAATCTTTAAAGAGAAAAGCACACTCCCTCCGTCCCAATTTGAATTCCTCTTCTGAGTCATCATCAGATGTTTGAATGAGAATTGAAAAGGCGAATACTTTATCTTTATTAGAAGTAGTGGTTCCCACTTCCCAGTTGGTAGAAAATAACAATACTACTACTTAGTGAAAGGTAGTTTTTGAAAGAAAATTGACTTTTTTAGGAAATAGGACATTATTTGCATATAACTCAAAAATAAAATAGGAGCCTTCAATTTGGGGCATGTGGGAGTATCTAATAAAGATAAAGATAAAGAAACCATAATGAGATCAATGTCTAAGGATCACACGAGTTGCATAGTGATTTATCACAGGTAATGCTTATCATCACATCTACATCGCGAGCTTATGTAGTGTAAAACTCAGTATGAGGATCATGCAAGTTTAATGAAGATAAAAGATTTTGAGCTATAAGTTGGTCTATTTGAAGAGTGAGAAATTAATTATCCTGCTTCATCAGTAGAAAGAGAGAGTGACAGAAAAAGACAAGATAGCACTGGGAGTATACAATGACTCTTCCATTTTATGCTTGGTCCTTTGTATATAGTCAGTTATTCTATTCTCTTATAGCCATGTACCAAGTAGTTTACCTTATTATTGAAAAATTGTTGTATTCGTACTTTAAACATATTCTTTGAACTAAGTTTCATATACTTTTAATTTTGGAGCCTTGTACATTTGCATATGTTTGGTCCTTTAGATGGTGTCTGTTATTCTATTCTCTTATAGCCATGTACCAAGTAGTTTACCTTATTATAGAAAAATTGTTGTAATCGTACTTATTCTTTCATCTCGATCCTGAACTAAGTTTCATATACTTTAAATCTTGAAGCCTTGTACACTTTGCAAATGAGTGTCTGGACATTATCAAGTGTTTGGTGAATTAACATTCACATTGTGCATCTGCTTATGGATAATAATATATTGGGTTGCATTCAGCTATGTGCATCTTGCCATCTAGTCAGCACTTAAGCCCCCAGCAGAATTTTACCTACGTGCTTTGTGAAGCAACTACCATGAACTTGAACATCAACAAAAACAGGATAGAGGGCAAAGAACTTACTGAAACCAGTGAATCAAAAGTATTACGATCGACAGCATGGATAAACTTCTCCAGGATCTTTGTGCTGCTGATAACAAAAAAGCGCTGAGAAACTTTTCTCCTTACCAGGTACCACAAAAATTCAAGAGTTAGCAGCATCTATATACCTATGATATATTTGTGGGAAACATGAAATAACGCCAATAGTACGACAAGCTGCTGATCTTACCGAAGGAACCTCGTCATTTAGAGCAGCATTAATCTAAAAGAATCACAAAGAGCATATATCAAGTTACTTTAAATTTATCGCTACCAATTCTACGCTTAAAAAGGTTAGTTCGCTTTGGTACTGTATTTCAGATGAGAGTTGAAGAGGTGGACTTTTTGCCTTTTATAGTTTCGCCATAAAAGTAGTGGCAGAAAATATTACTTGAAGATGCATAAGTTCGAAAAGTAAGTTGCCTTTTGAGGTATCGAACAATATTTGTGGACATCCCAAAAGGAAAACAAGAGTATTGATACCATTTGATGCCCAGATGGAAATTATTGATTAGTACTTGAAGAAAGATTACAGCTCAAAGGTATGGTACTTACTGAAGAACTTATAATAAATTCCTGCTTGTCCTTAGGCAGCGAAAAGAAAACAGAAGAAGTCATCCCAGCGAAGCAGGTCACCGTTGCAGCCCTTACCTTCAAAACAAAAGCAAGATTGAAATATACTTGCACACAAACCCGTTAAAAGCACAATACTTATCAAAATTGTTATATACAATTTTGTATGCCCTGCAACGTGCATGACCTTGGAAAACTTCAGAACAATGTAAGTCTATAAAACAACTCCTTCAAAGAATAATGACATGTATTTAGTAAACGAAAGGAAAGAAATTTAGGAAAGGAGAAAAGATAACCCTCAAATAAATTTTGCATCGGAAAAAAGTAACGGAAATATTCCTCAATCCAACAAAACCTTCCACTAAGTTTCTACTCCAACAGCTACAAAAAATCAGAAATGCTATTAAACATTAATTCTTTCAAATATTTCACCATCTGGGTTACCGTATATAAGAATAATGAATAGGTTATTGCCGATAGATAAATAAGTATATTTTGAGATTTTTTATTATTTAAATGACTTTTGATTTTTGCATTCAATAGTGTTCGTTTTACCAAATTTAAGAGTAAACCTTTCGGTTCGGTACAATTCTTTTATTATAGTAAGAAGTATTCATTTTAGATAAAAAAGACAAAAATGCAAATGTAATTGAACTTACCATTGCTGCAGGATGTTTATAAAGAATAGGCATATGCTTTATTATTGCTTCAGACCAGCACTCACTTGCCAACAAAATTTTAGGTTCATCACTAGTTGATGTGTGGCTTTCTAAGCTGTACGAAGGAGCTGATGAAATTGCCTTTGTTTTGACGTAGTCAGATGTAAATGGGCTGTCAATATAGTTATCATTTGAAATATCTTCGGTTCCTTTAAAGCCAGATATAGCCCGAAGACATTCATCCAAGACCTGTACAATCAGTTCATGTCCAAAGAACAAAAATCATACAACAAATCAAATCCAGATAATGCTACTCTTGACCACAGTTAGAAAAAAACTAAAGCACGCGCAAACCATCATTTCTAACAAATGCTGCAGTAAATGAACAAAGACAGACAACAAGTTACCCTTGCATTTATTTTTACTGACAGCAGGCTTCTAGTTTGAGACACAAAGCAGACACTTGGTAAGATGAATGATCAATGATAAAGATTAAATCAAGACGATCCTACCAAACCCGTTCTTTTGGTTAGAACTTATTTGGGTAAAGAAAACCAAACACATCCTTACAAGGTGAACTGGCAAGAATTCAGCAAGACCTACACTGCACAGAAAATACTGACTCTGAAAAAGATATGATGATCTTATTTCATTCAGAATATTGCAAATGAGGTCATATTTGCAAAAGGAATAATTACCGAACTACCCCTCTTATTTAGTGAATTATAGTTCAACCCGCTTAGTTTGAACAAATAAGAAATGCCCACTCTTATAATGAAACCTTACAATCGTCCCTTCCACTAGAAAACTACGTACGTTACTGACGTAATCAAAAAATATTTTAAGATTTCCTATTTTCCATTGGTGGGTGAATGTAATTTTTCTTATTAAAGAGATGTAAATGTAGCTTTCAATTTAGTTTTAAATAAATGATTTCATCAAACACTTGTTAACATGTAATGAAGTGCAAATTTGGATTTATGTCCATTCAAATATTTTTTTTAAATGAAAAAAAAATACCGAGTTTTGGTTTATTGTAGACGCAATATCATCATTCAATGCACATAATCTAAATTAGTAAGTTGCAAAAACATATCAACCAATTAGTAAAGTAAAAATAACTTGAAAGAAAACAAATCTATATATAGTTATGAAACTAAATTTAAAAAAGTAAATTAAGAAAAAATATATAACAGGGAAAAAGAGAACTGAATTTATTCGTAGGGTGAATGTAATATTTTATTATAAGAGGATGCCTGTTATATGATCCAATAAAGTGTAATGCATTGTAATTACACAAAATAAGGAGGATGATAATGTAATTAACCCTTTCTCATTATTTTTTATATATTTATTAAATAGGGGTGAGACTGACATTTTCACATTTTTCGTCATGTTTGACTAACGGCCGTTAATCAGAGGGATTCAATAGAGGGGGTTAACGGTTTCACCGAATGAGTGGATGTTTAAAATGTATCCACTATGTTGAGGAAGTTGTTGAATAAAAGAATTCATTTGTAAATAAACAGATATGGATATAGAAAAAGAGAACAAAATGTTGTCCATGTAGAAAGTGAAGGAAATTCACCTTGATTGCGGCTGTCATAACTCTCTCCCTGCTTGGTGCAGCAGTGTGTTCAACATTACCCCTCCAGGATTTCGCAGAAACATCCGAAAATGAACTCAAAACCCCATGAACAATAGAGGAAACTTGTTCCCAGCATAAAGCCATTACATTTGGATAATTGTGCGCCAAAGCTTTAAGAGCCTGCAGCAAACTAATGAAAACATAAACATGAATATTCTAATGACATCTGAATCAAAATGTAACCTAAAGATAGTTTAGCCTCATGGAGTCAAAGCGGTCCAGATTTAAGAAAGATCTATACACTTCAAATAAATTCCGAATCTAATGAGAGATTCTATTCTAGCCCTTCTTATATAAAATTCTCCTCTTCCTATCTGCCAATAGTATTCTCAAACCTTTCGATAAAGTTTTTTTCACGACCCCCCTATGATATGCGGTTTTCTTCAATGGTCAATATTATATATATATATATATATATATATATGAAATCCCATTTATAGTAGTCATAGATCCAATATAGATTAAAGATCCAAATTAAATATCTTATTCTCACATAAATATATATATATTTTTATAAGTTAAAATTCATTAGAACTATATTCCACTGTCTTCCCCTCTAGAAAATTGACACTCATTTGCACATTCTGGAAACTAGTTTTTCTTTCATGGACAGGTTTCCAACAGCAAAGCAACTTCTTCAATTACAAAATAAATAGTATATCTCAATATTTACTGTTTTGTTATTGGAAAAAATTAGAGTAATTAATAACCATTGCAAGATGGGTTGAAGCAACATCTCCATGAGTGTAAGAAAATTGTACAAAATCCAATAAGCAAGCAATTGCCTATCGTCTATCTTTGAACTGCTTTGTTTTACCATCACAAATTCATACATGAAAATCAATAAGATATATCTAACTCAATACCCCACGAGTAACGCCAGATTTGTCCCACAAAATTCAAATTCAATCCCTAAGTTGCAACTAATTAGTCGCAGCAAATTACCACCCTACGCCCCAAATGCTGATGAAATTACCATCCACGAAATGAATGATGTGATTTTTTGTTGCCCTAAATCACTCAACACTGTCGATGCCCCTCGGCACCTCTCTGTGTTCGGCCATAACCACCTCCTCCGAGAATCTGCTACGCCTCCCCTCTAGAAATCAGCTCGCTTGGTGGCATGAGTTTGGTATGTGTGGGTGTTGAATTTGAACGGGGGGGAGTTTGTGGTGTATTTGGGCGATGATTTGGATGGAATAGGGAAAATGTACATTAGGTTTAGGGTTTTGGGGAGGAAAGTTGGGGAAGAAGGTTGGGGAAGATGGTGGAAGAAAGCATGTGTTGTATTTACAAATCATACTCAGTAATTATTTGCATGCTCAATTTTATCTTCAATATGAATACAAATAAAACAATAAACCACATGTGTCTTATTCGCAAAAATAAAATAAAACCATTTGTGTACAATATAATAAAGAATAAGTTAAAAAATTATAAGATAATATAATGTAAATAATTTGAAAATTCATCACATAAAGTTACAGGTGTAAAAGTTCAGAGGGATGCAGTGAGTAGAAATTTAATTAACACAAAGGGGCAGTTAATCCATTTTGCAATTTTCTTTTTCTTTGGGGGTGGGGGTTTAAAGAAAAAGGCATATCACAGGGGAACAATTGTCTGTCTCCGTTGGATAATAACCTAAGATGATCTTCACTGAATAAATACCAAAGCCAAACCAAGGTTGTAAACACATACACGAGGTCAGTTCTTCTTGTGTGCTTAACCATAAATTCAAGACCATTTTGTGAAGGGCGAAAAGCGGTATTGGGGAAATGTCAACCTTTATTTCCAAAAAACCACAAACACGCTTTCCACCTGGGAGTTGGAAAATATTTTTCAGAAAGAATTCCAGGCATAGTAATATTTTGCTAAAATCAGACCTGAGGGTTAGATATTTCGGGTGTGATGTGACAGCTAATACTGTTTCTGCAGTAGCTTTAATGTCAAAAGGATTTCATAGCTCAACCAAACATGTTTTCCATCTAGGAGATGAAAACGTTTCAGGACAGAATTCCAGCCATAGCAATAGCTTCCTAGAATCTGACCTGAGGATTGACTATATAGGGTGTGATGAGCGTTAATGGACGGTATCTAGTATGGCATACGTGAGATCTTCAACCTCAAAAGAATTTCGTAACTCCAATAACATGGACTATAGGTTTATCTTCTTTCCTGTTATTGTTGACATATATTTAACGAAGTACCAGTTTAGAGGAATGAAAAGAGGAAACCGGGACATGACAAAATAAATTGTTTAGTCAACACAGTGGGTCAGTATTATCCAATTCAAACTCAATGTCAACAGGACCTAAATGGGTTAAACCATAACCCTTTCATTTCAGTTTAGAACCTTTTTGCAGCACCCTTAATCATTCAGAAGGCTAAGAACGGAACTATTGATATACATCAGCAACTTCTCATTTTTTTTTTGTATCAAGCTAAACAGTAAACATGGTGCATTTTCATGCATTTTTCTGTGCACAAAACAGACAACAGGAGCAGCATGTATAAATAAGCCCAAACATGGAATTAGAAATTTGTTTATCCAACAGAACAACTGTTACCTGAAATGCTTCTAAACTTGTGGATGGGCTTGATGATTGTCCAGAATATCGAAATAAGGTATATAATACACCAGACTTCTGTTGGTCTTTAAGATATCCTGGAAAATCATATTACTGCTAAAGCAAATCAATGAATTCTAAAAACTATATTAGAATATTGAATTCAAAAGTAGAAAATGGGGGGAGATAGAATTGCAGAAGGTATATTAAAAATACAGAGCTTCATCACTTTAAAAATAGTGAAGTGAGCTGGATGAGGAGATAGGAGAACAGTTCTAGCACTAATCTCCATCCAGATGCACCAAGAAAAACAAATATAACACGGTGTTAAAGTGTCATTCTATTAGTTTTTTCCTTGAAATACCTCTACCCCTAGTAAGAAACATAGAATCCAAGGAACAGAGAAAAACCAATTTACCCTCCAACTTACAGCACAAATTACATGTTTCACATGAATGCAAACTACAAACCTGTAGATATTTCCCCCAGTAGCATATCGTTGACACGCGCCGAGGAAGGAGACACAGAAACAGCCAAGGTCAAGCAATTAATTGCAGCTGCCTGCAAATGTTAACCACCATTAAAATGTCGATTTCATATTTCAATCCTTTTTGTAGTAGTAACAAGTACCAATTAGAGAAGGATAAGACGTTGAGTGAGCAAGTGAACGGATCTAAAGATCCTTAAAACAACCTTTCTAGAACTTGAAATCTTCAAAAGGATCAAAGAAAAGGTTAACATGGTGGCATGTAAATAGTTCACATATATTCAGGGCTTACAGAACTGTATAAATCTGTCCAAAATGATCCTTTGAGAAATTCATCCTAAAGGATTCGAGAACTTAAGGCTTTGATTTGAGGGGCTAACCAATCTCAAAATCTCATTTTTCATGGATCTTCTCATCAAAATTACATTTGTTGGTACCTTTTAAAATATGTCCCAAAGAAATGTTACCGAAGATTTTTCCCTAAAAAATCTGGAATTTACTTGAAACAAAAGTTTGATAAACATTTCTCTCAAATTTTTCTTTGAAAATCCAAAGTTTTACGATTCATGATTAAATAGTTTGCCTACAACTAAAAAGTCTTTATCCTCCAATATCTAAATACGGGCATTATAATAATTACATGTCTTGATTCAAAGTGATGCACCTTGTGAAACAAGATCCACTCTCGCTATTCTTAGTTGCCTGATTCATGTGTTTAAGCTACTTAAATGTGTCAATATCTATATATAATAAAATTTAAGCTTCGACTCTATCCTACTTAAGTGTACATGTAGATAACCTAATTGAAGTCAATTGTGCCACATAACTAACGATTTTTATTTTTCAATTGAAAATGTATAGATGTAATCTTTATCAAAATAATCAAATTTAGTTAGAAACAAAATTTTGAATTCAAATAATGATCTGTTTTTCTGTCTATTTCTTTTGTATATGATGGTTGTTCAGTAATTTATTTTACTAGAATCAACAATCTGCATTATACTTTTAAAATTTAATTAATATGATTTAATACGTATAATTTTTTTTTATGATAATAGCCAAATTTAAATGAAATCACAATGAATAAATAAATTATATAGTGATGATTTTTGTTAATATTACTCTTTACATAGTTATTATCATGTACCCGGGTTACTACTAGTTTTCTTATAAACAAAACTCATTAATATCAATTTTTGAAGAAAAGAAAAAGTTTTCTAACAAAAGCACACATCTCATCACAAGTCATCGTTAAATTTTTTCCTAAAAAATGTCATTTAAACATACATTTTGTTAGTGTCAGGTTCCACAAAACCAATAGGCTTCCGAACATTGTAACACTAAACCAGTCTCAATTTTATAATATATATAAAAATTAATGGCCTTTATTATTATATATTATGTTTTAAAATGTATGAGAAAGGGATCACATAGAAATATGGACATGGTCACGCATCAATTATGGTGATGGTGGAATATGTTCAAACGATTGTGATCCTAAAGCTAGTTCTAGGCCATCGAATTTCTGAAATTGAGATATCAATATTCGTCAAGACTTGTTTGTGATAGTATTCCATGTATATGTACCTTGTTTCGCTGGTATTTGACGGGGACCTGTGTGTGTTCAAGGGTCGACATTGGGGATGACTAGACTGAATTGCCCATCAAGAATTCATATTGGTAGCAATATCGAATGTAGATTATATGGTCAAGTAGGCCATGTGTAGGCCATGTGTAGGCCATGTGTGATCCTCATGATTTAAGGGATCAAGGTTGTGAGACTTAGGTTTATTTCATGATTGCATGAGAACCGAAAAATGGCTTATCTTAGGTCTAGTCTGGTTGTGTGACTTAGCAGATGGTCCTGTCACTCATTCACGTATCAATGCACCTAGTCTCCAAGAATCGGGCTCCGGTAAAACTTGGCTAAATTTCTCGGCTCGAGATCAAGCTCCGAAACCTTTTTCTATTAATATATATTCTAAAATATTTTATGTAACATATTAAATATTATATTATTTAACTTCTATAGTATTATAAAATATTATACTACATATATGTGTATCTTAATAAATGAATTAATTTTATATTAAAAAAATTGTTTTTTGTGAGCCTTCGGCATTTTTAAGCTCGAGCTTGGCTCGTTAGGCTAGACTCAGCTTGAATTTTCTTGAGTGTTGAGCTATTGTGAACCGGCTCGACTCGTTGGTTATGTAATTTAATTAACCTTTTGGAAAAGGTAAAGCAGAATTAATTAATTAAACTAAATAGTTCATGGTTGAGTAGTTGGTTAATTAGGCTAAAAGCTTTCTTTTGCCGCTAACTAAATAGGATTATTTAATTAATCGTTAGATTAATCAACTAACGGGCTTGAGCCCAAGAGATTTATTAAATAAGAAAATAGTATTAATTGGGTTGAAGTAGAACTGTCTAGGACTATTGAAAGCATAGTTGTTAATGGCGAGCGCCAGCGGCGCCATGGCGCGCGCTTTAATAGCGCGCCTTTCTGAAATTTGTTGCATAACTGATGGTTAGTCTTCTTCCTCTTGCTTTTAACTTTCTTCTTATTTGTTTGAGAGAGAGAGGGAGAGAGTAGAGAAGGAGTTGTTGCGTGCGTGAAAGAGAGAGAAGAAATTAGGGTTTGGGCTGCTGCGTGCGTGACAGAGTGAGGAGAGACTAGGGTTTGAGTGGGTCATTTTATAAGGCTGCAATTTTCCAAATTTACCTTTACTAGTCCAATTATTTTGACTTTAATTTTGACCCCAAGTTAATAGTTAATATATAAACCCAAACCCAATTTGCCCAATTTTACTACTTGACCCAATTAAATTGATGATGCTTATAATTATAAGTCTTAATAATATATAATATATGTTGAAATTATTATATTACTAAAATTTCATGTATTAATGGGTAGTTAATTGTTAAAAGTTGTTATTATAATTAATATTACTGTAAAAAAAGTATAAATAAAATTATATTAAATTTTATAATATAATATATTATAATTTATATTATAATTTATAATTATATAGTATTAATGGGTAGTTAATTATAATAAAATATAATTTATATCATAATTTATAATTGTTGAAAGTTGTTCTTATAATTTATCTAATGATTTTTATATTACTGTAATAAAAATATTATGTTATTGATTTTATTAGTATATATATAGTTAATTTATTTTTAAAAATAATTTCTTCGAAAAGGTGTGCGCCATCGCCGCGCCATGGGACCCTTGTCGCCACGCCGCGCCATTCGCCATTAACAACTATGATTGAAAGTGAAATTGGATTAATATGGAAGGTTGAAATCAAACACTTCCATAGAGGACACAATTAATTGGAAAATTTCAATTCTATTTGGAATAGATTTATATGTATTGATCTTAATTAGATTAGGATATGAGACTTGAATCTGAACTAGTCTAGATGAACGGACTCCAAATACTCCTGCAAATATTACAGATGTGGTCAAAAACCACACTATATAAGAGGGGTACGGAGTTCAACCATAACACATAAAGCAAAAATTGAGATAAAATATTTGTCCCTTTCCTTCATATTTCATCCCACTAATCTAGTCTCGTGTTCTACCTCAAGAACACAAGTAAGTTCTCCAAAATTTCGCACCTTTCACATAAACCTTCAATCATTGGAGCATAACTGCTAGCACAGTAACAACATAAGGAGATGTTCGAGGTGTGGATAGACACATAGAGACACAACAAATGGAGTGCTTGAAGAGACCAATCCACATCAAGAAAGAGAAGAGCCAGGCTAGCCAAGCTGAGGACAATTGTGTCATGCACTTGCCAAAGTCATACAAGGTGGCTTCTCAGATTTGAATGATTTACGAATAGATAGGTAAAAAAATTTATTAATGCCTTCTTTACTTTTCATCATAAGTCGCTACCCATAGTTGTTAATGGCGAACGGCGTAGCGTGGCGACAAGGGCCCATGGCGCGGCGTGGCGATGGCGCGGCGCACGCCTTTTCGAAGCAAAAATTAAAAAATTATACTAATCATTTATACTAATACAATCAATCGTATAATAGTTACTTTATTACAATAATATAAAATAATATAAAATAATCAGAATGAATATAAATAACATGTTATAACAATTAAATACCCATTAACACATGAATTTTATTTATAAATTCAACATATATATAATATATAATTAAGACTTATAATTATAAGCACTCTATAAATTTCAATTTCCATATAACCTTGTTAATTTCAGCAATATTTTATTTTATAGTAATTATAACTCTAAATGTCTTACTACTTTAGGTCTAAAAATAAGAAAATAAATAGGTGAATTCAATATAATATTTTTATTTCTAACCACATGTATGCCAACTCACTAGAAATGTCTTATTGAAATGCAACCCATAATTAAAAAAATAAATAAATTATATATATTAATACAATTAATATAGTATATTAATATTTTTACCTTATGGTGTTAGTGGATAAACTTGCAAAAGTTGAAGAATTTTATAAACCAAATAATTGGATCAATTAGTGATATTGGGTAAATTGGGAAAGTTTCGAATTATGCATTAACTTGGGCTTCAAAATTGAAGCCAAAATAATTGGGTCAAAGGGTAATTAAGGCAAATTTCCAGCACCCAAGCCCTAGCTCTCTTTCACGCAGCCTCCCCTCTCCAATTTCCAGCACCCCAAACCCTAGTTTTCTCTCACACAGCATCGCAGCCTCCCCCTCTCTATCTCCCTCTCTCTGTAAATTACATCTTTCAAGCAGCTGCCTCCCCCTCTATCTCCGTCTCTCTCCTCCCCCTGTAAATTACAGAAAACTTCACAAAGGCGCGCAATTGCACGCCTTGAAAGCATGCGCCATTGCACGCCTTGAAAGCACGCGCCATGGCAAGCATGGCGCACGCTATTGTGAAGCTCGGCGCTACGCCATGGTTCGTGGCGCCGAGCTGGCGCCATGAGCGCCTCGCGCCATGGTGCACGCCATGGCGCGCCTTTAACAACTATGACCCATGTTGAGACGCATCAAATGTTTTATTCCTTAATTCCACCGCTTAATGTCGATCAGGTCCTATAGATCTTTACACTTTAAACACCTTTCTCTACTCCCTTGAAAAATTCCGATTTTTGTTCATAAAAAAATGCATTAAAAGAGAGTTCATCGAATTGGGCTCTAATAGAATTATTTCTCGTAAGCAGAGAAGCATTGAACTTTCACATTTGAGTTTTCTTTTTGGTCATCTAAACATTTTTCTTTGTACGAATCAGTGTGGAAAGGATAGGTGGCATCTCACATTTAGGCATTTACTTGGTTATCAAGAAAGGCTATAAACGCCAATAATTTGTTAATAAGGAGAGGTTACAAGGCACTCCACCCGTAATAATTTGTCATGTGCAAAACTAACAAGGAGAATCATAGACATCTTTTCTAGCATTCATCTCTTGTGAAGAAACTTTGGGACATTTGCTCTCATTCATTGAAATATTGAATGTGAAAGTAGAAGTCCCATCTTTGATAAACAAGATCTTCTTGATGCACTTTGTTGGCATCCAAGATAGCAAAGAACTAAGATATATTAGAAATTAGCAACTTTTGCTATGACTTGGTGTGGGTCGAAATTAGTGCATGCCTTTTCAGGAACTACTAATCGACTAGTGGTATTTGACCGAAAGTCACATACTTAGCCCCTCTCTTTATGAAATGCATGACCTTTGGGGGACTTCTGAGGATAGCAATGTGCAACTTATTATAGTGCTTCTTCTATGGACTTCCATCTTTCTTTTTTAATAAAATTCAATTAATCAAAAAAAATCATTATCATGCAGTAACAACCCTCATGGTCCAGCAATGCTCCCCAACCCCGAAAAAGACCCAGATAATGGGAAACAAAGCCTGATGTAATGATCATGCAAGAAATCTTAATACTAACCAGAAGGCTAGCTCGATCACTTTGAAATTGAAAGCCCTGCTCAATTGTTGATTGAACGGAAGATATCACTGTTGAGAGTAGTTCATCAGGCATTCTTGAATATCTATGGAATGGAAAGTACAGTTAGACAAACTTATACACCAAATTTTTAGCATGAGTAAAATTATCATAAAATTATGCAGACAACATTTCTTCATAAAAGCAGTATGCTTGTTCTTGTCTTTGTCGGCTTTATTTGGAGGTTATGAAATTCCTAATCCAAAAAGGCAGAAGACAGAAGCAAGAAGCCAGAATACACCATTAACTTTTCCTGTTTCAAATATGTAGCTTACATAGAGAGACCACAGACCGAGTGATATACAAGCAGAGGAAGCAATATTTCTTCATGCTAGATAGTAGTGCTAACAGAACCTCAGAAAAACCACACAGATGAAATGGGATAAGGGTTTAGGGTTTATAAAATTACAAAGCCAAAGCCTATACTAGATTACTCATCCTAAAACCTTGTATGTTCTTTAATTCATAGCTGCACCAACAAATCAAAAGGATCCATGTGGTTGATTTTGGACTGAGATCTCAAATTCAAAACATGTAGAAAAGATATAAACATCATTTTCTCAAGAAGTTTGTAGTTTAAAAAAGCACTTACGGTGTAGACGCTATCAAAAGCATCAGGAGTTTGAATGACATTGACAGCAACCTACTGTTTGTTTCATGCTTTATCAAGTACAGAATACCTATTAAACAAAAGTAGAGTTTTCAACAGATATTTTGCTATCAGAATAACATAATTCAGGTGACAAAAAAAGAAGAAAAAGAAGTCAAAGTTTGATACACAACACTGAAACATTATGATAACCAAAAGCGGCATTCCAAACCTGAATGTAGCTGCACTAATATATGCCCAAGAGAACTAGAAAGTGCAGTAAAAGAGCCACATCTTGAGTTCCCTCTAAATTCTGCTACCTGAAGGGAAACAGATGCAGGTCCATCCAACATTGTCATAATAGTAGAGGCAGCTGCTATCCTCACCTAAGCAACAAAATCGTATCTGTCAGAATTCAAAGTTTAATTAATATAAGGGGCTCTTATTATGCACTATTCAGGTGAAACATCTAGAATGCTCATGTTCTGAATGACCAAAAAAAGACAGAATGGCTGCATTAAGATAGTTTCGGTTATTGAAAAAGACAAGCAGGAACATATCAAACTTAATACCAACTGCAACAAATATAAATGATACCTTTAAATGAGGATCAAAGAGCAAGCAACTCATCAGAGTTGTCTCATGTTTCCTGCAAATAAGAAACACCAATAAATGATATAATGGAGATAGCAAGGAGACCTGAAGTTTTAAGCACGTACTAGTTACGAAATTTCGCTAAAAACATACTTAATGTACAAGAGAAAGGGAACTAGCAAAATTAACCTGTGCTGTAGCACATCACTGGACGGCAAAAGCATTGTCCATTGAGCGGTAAACAATTTGGGATCGGCCCGACAGAGATCCTTCCAGCAAAATTCAAAAGTTTGACAGAAATGAAAATTTAATTGCTCCATATAAACGAAAAAGTATTACAAAATGAAATGCTGTTTCTCTATGACACTTCGAACTTTTTGGATTAACTTGACAAACTTTACACATTATACTAACCGCTATAATCTAGGCATTAAAGAATGTCATGAAATATGGCCCTTAAAGGGCACATAAGCTATTATAGCATAAAACAAAAAAACCTAAGCTTTCACATATACATGAACCAGAGAGGAAGTAGAGAAAGGTGAAATACGATGAAATGAACAAACCTGAATACAAACAATTGCAGCCAACCTAGCCTTAGCGAAATGGCTATATGTCATTAGTTCATCACTGTCGCTGCATTCTGAATCTGATGATGTAAATTCATGTTTAGGAGTAACTAGGGACCGCTCCATTTTATTCTGTTGATCTTCCACTGCCTTTTTTCGCAAGTGTGGAGGCCTATAAGGGCCCCTTATTGATTTGTTTGATACTTCAAGATGTGGATTTTTGCTTGAAAGAACTAATTTCTTGTGACTAGTTCCTTTATTCATTACCTCGGACTTATTTATAAGACCATAACGAAAGAAAATCCTCAATGCTGCTATAAAACTCGCCACCTGGAAAAAAAAAATGCCATAAAGTGATGATAATGCATAAAAGTAAAAACATAATAATTTTCTGACATATTCCATAAACCAAAGAGGCAGTTTCTTACATGGTCAGCCAGATGTCCTCTAGGCTCTGTTAGAACCAAGTGTAGACAATGGAGAAGTTCAACATAATACCTGCTTCAGATGGTAACACTTTTCATTTCCTGAAAACTAATTCTTCAAAAATGAAAGTTGGAATATAGGGAGAGAACTTTACATAGCAATAATAGCATCCTCCACTAGAATGTTTTTAGATGGCAAGATATCCATAAATTTTCTGAGGACCTAAGGCATAAATAACTCCTGAATTAGCAATGTTAATCCCGCTCATTAAGTTGTCAAGAAGTGTATGTACCTCAATTATTGACTGCCATATCTCAACTGGCAAAGATGAACCAACTCTCGAGTATACTTCACCAATTATGGCAAATGCAACTGTTAGGACTTCCCATATACCTCCAGGTACTTCGTGGGTGTCTGCTAAGCATGTAAAATTAATTGACCCTCCTTGAAAATACCCAACCACTTGAAGAACGAATTTCAGTAGTTGCTCATTTTCTGACAATAAATCAGTCGGCTGATATATACCAAAAAGGCACCTGAAAAAGTAGATCTTTTAGAAGTGCATAAGTATATACCACATATGTGGTAATGTATTATGTTATGGCATGCTATCACATCCAAGAAGCATAATGTTTTGGAAGATCATACTGCATATATTATTTAAGCATGTGAAAGAGAAAGAAGGTAGGAGGGGGTTGAAATGATTGCTTCACCGTAGACTTTCTAAACATTGTTTTGTTGCTTTAATTACGGCAGGATTTCTGATTAATGATTTGTCTTTGTCAAGGACAATTTGCACTATCCTTTGAAAAGAGTCGAGCATAAGAGCCCAAGACGTTGAATTCATTTGCAGAGAAGAGCAATCAGCGATCTCGTGGATCTGCAACAAATAAAACGTGGCAATACAGATGCACCACTTAAATCAGAAACTTAATCACCATTGCGATCAAATATTGTACTGTGGTCAAACTTTTACCAAACTAAGATTATACAAATACAAGTTCTATCAAACTCAGAATTTCTTGATCTTAGAAGATGATGCTATATTACCATTAACACACCCAAATTTGACAATGATTTACTTCTTTTAAAATAATTACATCAGAAATCTTAATGTGGATAAATATTAACATTAGGATACTAATATATCCACATCAACACCTTTCCCTGGTATATTTGGAGATAAGCTTACATGATTTTAGCACTTTTTAAGTTGTATGCAAAAGCAGAGGGTAATATATTAACATCCAAATTCATGCCACTTTAACACTCGATAATAATCTTATGTGCCTTTAAAAGTACATCCGTGATTCAATGTCACATTTTAAATGTAAAGCAACATGAACAACAAGTAAGGCTGGAACCTTGTTGTATTCTATTTCTGCTAGAAACACCATTTAAGATAGGATAATATTTTTCTTTTAGTTCCTTCACAGTGAGTTTGGTTCCTTAATTGGGAAACTTAAGCGGTGAGATATAGAAACTCTACAACCTCACAGTATTTTATATTTGTTCACCTTACTTCCCTTGTATCTTCCTCAAAACACAAAACAGTAGCAGAACTTCACCAAACATGTATGAAAAATCTCAACAAGTAAAGGCACTCAACCACCCAGCAAATAAATAACAGCAGGAAATAGCAATCTGAACAGGAGAAAGCAAAATATACTGCTACAGGAAGTACCATGCCAGATAATTTAGTAAAAGAGTGAGTAACATCTTCAATTCCTTCATAATGAGAAATGTTCCGAGCCAACTCCATCAATAACATCAAGTCGGATATGACCTGCGAGGCAAATATATCATACATTCAAAGATAAACATCAGGTCAAATAAAATCAAGTTGGAAGTTGAAAATACCTCATGAGGTGGCAAGTTGGGGGCTGCAGCTATGAGAGAATCGGATTGGGAATAAATAAGTTGGTTGAGGAGGTGGAAAACAGTGGCCCGAGGTGGTGATGCCAAGGTTTCATCCCTCAGGGTCAGAAAAGCTGTTCTCCATAACCTCACCAATGATGACATTGAAAGCAGATTATTCCTTTTGTTTGATTTTGTGCACTTTGGGTTTTTCTTCTGACTGTAGAAGGAAAGGCAGTTGCTTTAAATAAAAATCTGATTACTAAAAAGAAAATACGAATACCGAGAACTACGTTTTTTTCATATGCAAGCTATTTTGAAGCCATCTGAATCGTAAAAATTAATGTGCTGGACTACTCAGGACAAACTATAAGACATGCTTAAAGTACAATAACTGGCCCTAACAATAAGTAATGTCTGATTGTATATTTCAACTAATTTTGTCAGATATTTAGCGGAAAATTGTCATTTGATATGAAAATTGAAATGCAGCGAGAAATTAAACTTGCAAGGCTCGGGACAGTAACACAAATGTATTATTTTAAACAAAAACTAAAGAGAATACCTACGAGCAAAAGAGAGAACAAATAGGCAAAGACAAATCAAACAAAGTCTTCAAGGTGATATGTATTCAGATTTTTTTCTATTCAGTAATCCAATCCGATTCAAACGGAACAGCATAGTATGGGTTAGCTGGGTTAATTATACACATAAAAAATAAAAATGTCGAGTTGAGTTTACACACCTTTACTCTGATATTATCTTTCCCCAAAAATGCGGTTTGATTGGAAGTTACAAGCACCAGATTAGGCTGCTACACAACAAATATAAGATCGTGCCACAATATTTAGCAACTAATTAAACGATTACCTTGAGATTGATTATCTATAAGTAAATGTACGAAGTAGAATTGATGAATCCATCTGTGGATCTATAACAAAAACCCACGAAGTAAATTCAATGAGAATGAATCATGAATCACTAGTTCACAATTCTCATCTTCGTTTTACGGAAATGTGAAATTGTAATCAAATTAGCTAGCTTCAAGGGAGAAGAAGTAAACTTACGATGGGGAATTTGTAACGGAGCCGGAGATAGTTATCGGGACTTTTACTATTTAGGTGGAGAAGAACTAATTTAGCTAACTATTTCTAGGGTTTTAAAAATTCAAAAATTTCTCGAAAATTGTTTAATACAAATGTTTGTTTAAATTTTTAAAAATATATTAAACATAGTAAAATATATCAAATCAACAGTAATAGTTAATAGTCACGTGGAGTAAATATGTTTATAATGTATCTGATGAATGCATGAATAAAAATATTTAATTAAAGTTGTAAAAAATATGAAAAAAATAATTATTATAATAAATGAATCTGATTTAGTGAATGTGTGATTAGTGATTGTGTGAAATGATGTAGATACGACTGGTATATAAGTGATCGCAAAAATAGAATTGAAAAATGTAAATTTTGATGAGAATAGTTTGTGTTAAGTTTATATAAGATTTTGCCATTCAAAATTTTGTTAAATGTAATAATGTAAAGGAAAAAGGCCTTAATTTGTTAAATACTGGATTGGAATTTTTCCTTAATAAGTACGCATAAAATTTTGCCAAAAATTATATTAAATAAATCTGTAAACATTATAGGCACGGAAAATAAATTCATTTGTAGAATTATGAGTAAAATAATAATATTAATACATACTAGTATATTTTGAAATTTTTTTATAAAATTGCAATGGAAAAAACTGACTAAATATTATTAGAAAAAGGAAATAAAATGACTAATAGATATAAAAGTTTAATTCAAATACAAATTAATTGTTTGAGTTTAAAAGTATGGCTTAGTTTCAAAGAAGCTTAAATGATATATTGCTTATATTCGCTTTTATTTTATAAATATTTTATAAGAGCATCTAACTGACAATAAATACTACTTTGATAGATTATCAAAATGTTAGTAAATTTTTAGTTATATAATACTTAGTTATTACTTCTAAAGGTTAATTATAGTTCACATGTTTTAGATTAAAAAATTATTTTTCTTTTACCAAAATCAGATTACTATTCGTCAAAAATAATGCAAGATATAAAAACTAAAAAAGTCCATGTACTATACAGTTGCTTCGTGAGTAGCTGCTTTTGGCTCATCAACTATAAAGAAGTATAAATAAAAGTAACATGACCAAACAACTTATATGCAGCTGGAATGCAAATATTCTTGTAATTTATGTGAAGCTTAAGCACAATAGCCCCTTCATGAGAGCAGGTTTTGGGTACTTGAAGCCCCCCCCCCCCCCCATGCTGCTCCATTTAAGGTTCTAACAATGAAAATCAAAACAAATTCTAAACTTCGATTCTCATCAACTAAAAAATAGTTTTATGCATTGAAAAATGACGATAAGATCACATAGATGATTGACTATGCGCAAATGAGTAGCTTCAAATTCAATGGGAATTTTATGTCTAGTTTACACCATAAAAATAAGTAGGGATGTTCAAAATCCAAATAGATAATGGTAATACAAGGAACAGTGGAAACTATATAACCAATTACTCTTTCGGAGAATACTTCATCAGATGTCTTTAAAAGCAGCAAACAGATCTCCATGGACGTAATCGTTATCAACCAAGCTCACCAAGTAGTAGCTGCTCTCAACCTGAAAATATTCATCACCCACTCAGTAAAAACACACACTAAAAAGAGATTAACACATGACAAAATTAACATATATATAAACTAATTATGACCTCTTGAAGTAATTTAGTGGATGGATCATCTTCTGGGTAGAGTTTAGCCCATCCCCTTGACCATATTTGAAATGCTTCATCTTTCCATACCATAAAGCTAGCAGCATCGACAATAGTGGGTTGAATTATCTCCTTTGCAGGGAAAACTCCCCACGTCACCGCATTCACATCACTTTCCTTAACATTTGATATCCAACTTCCTTCTTTGTTCACAGCCATGTATGTAAGAAATGGGAAGCCTTTGCATTTATCAATAAGCGCATTCAACTTTTCCAAAGAGCAGAAAAATTCCAAGTAAGCCTTCTGGTAAACATATCCCCCAGCACCGCCCCATCCTGTTAAACCAGATTCATATACAAATTAGTGAAATTTGTGGGCATTTTCAAGTAATACTTTGCATTAGGGCTTTACAGGAACATGTGCAAATATATAACGTTCGCAAATCAGAAAGCATCTAATTAGAGTGAAACGTTGAATGCTTTGCATTACCAACAGATGGGGAGTCAGATTTTGCTCCGTTGACAGCTGGTTGGCTGTTGATAGTGAGAAAACCTTTCAAATTGATGCCACCAAGCTGTTCATTAATGATTTTGGTCTCTGGCTGAAGCCCATCTAGATCAGACCATGGATTGCTTTTAAGTTTCCCAAGGCAGAAGTTCATAAATTTCTGATGCATTTAAAACTTCATTAGGACTTGGACTATTAATCATCAAATCTTTTAAGTTAGCAAAAGCCGCAATCAAAAGATCATACCTCATAAATATCTTCGATATTATTCAAAGGAACGGCCCATTCTTCACGTAGTTTCTTATCACGTGAACGTGGCCGCATGAACTGCCAGGAAATTACAAGGTTCAAGTCATTTTAATATACAACTTCAAGAAGTGAAGGTAGAAAAGGAAGACAAAAGGGAATACGGAGGTTATCCATACAAAAATTCAAACAAATGAAGCTTTCTTGGAACTTGGAAGAGCAATAATTGACAAATCGCATGCAGCAAAATAAAAAAGACGGACAATAAAACAACATAAGCAATGTCATTCAGCATATGACAATGCGAGATTTAATTCTTTGGCAAGTAAAAAATGATATATACCGCTATATTTAAGCGACATTTCAAATATCAAACTTTTGAATAACTATAGAATGTTCAGAATTCTAATTCCTCCGAATTAGGTCTGTGTAGAACTAGAACCCAGACCAATCCCATTTGGGGCAGCTTTTTAATCTATAAGCAGATCTCTTCACGGGTCTCTAGTTTGCGTATTTTTGCCCATACACATGCCCCACTTAAAATTATATGTATTAATGTATGCATCATGTGATAAACGCGGCCCATATATGTATTCTACATATATATTTGTGTATAAAGTATGAATACAATAATTTCACAAATTAAAATAAAAATGTAAACTTAATAAATAATGATCACTTTCAAAATATCAAAAGCATAAGATATACTTGAAATTGTACTTTTCAAAAATTGAAACATGCACACATAATTTTCAAATAGTTAGTTCTTTATGAATAGTATAATTTTCTAATATTTAGATAACTCATAACTATTACCATATTAAATACTTTATTTTAAAATTAATGATGCAACCCGACAAAATGCCGATTTCTAAGAGGCGGATGACGGGTCCAACCAAATAAATAAGTTACGCACCATTCGGTCCATTCCTGTACTAAATTTGGGAATGTAAAGAAGTTGATTCCCTCTATTGTTTTTGTTTGTCAAATACTAGCAGGTCATACATCAATAAGTTGATGGATAATACAATCTTTTGATCCATATTCCAAGTTGTCAATCTCTTAAGATCTTTAGTCATAGTCAAAGGCTTTTATATTACTTTTAAGATCTTTAGTAATGGGTCTAAGTTTTAATATCAAAATACGTGCTTCCTTATTTTTCTAAAGGGATTGGTAATATATTATAAAGGCCAAGATTCATTTGTATTGAGATAATTCTCCTGTTTTCTGAAGATAATAGTTCATTAAATGGCTTCCTGACAAATTAAACAATACATATATAAATCACCTTCTGCAGTGTTGCAAACATGTCAGACACTTATTGGACACTGATTGCGGTTCTGGCATAACATTTAGTGTGTATGTATATAAAATAAAAATAACTACATGGTTTAAGACAGTTGATGACATGCTCAACAAAATTGAGAAGAGGCGGAAATATTTTTAAAATTTTGCGAAGGTAAGTTTATGAAAAATTAAAGATTACAGAAAATAATTGAAAATTAGTCATGACAATTTCCTTTTTGAAAAACAGACTTGGCTAAACAGTCAACAAAATAAAACGTAAGAGTCCAGATTGCGATATTGTTATAAATTTGTCACCAATATCAATGGTGCAGTATATAGTTCATAATATAACATGTATGTGTGTGTTGTGCATTTATTACATAGCTATGTACAAGTCTTCTCTTTTTCTTTGATAAGAACTCTTGTGTCGCACTTTGTTTTGAAGGGATGAACTGTTTTAGTATTTAGACATTGGCTTAGTTAAGTTTTGAGACATTTTGTCAATTCTGCATATTAAAGACTTAATCGTACCAGTCAGAATAATAAATATTTTACTCATTATTTATATCTTGTTTCACAATTTTGCTCGTTTTTTGGTTCACCAGCAATTCAAATATCAGACCTTTTTTCACAATTTGTTCGCACATCTAACCACGAGCATTCAAATTTGTTGGTTCATTATATCATTCACTGCATTGATTCATTTACAGCCCCATCAAATTCAAACCTATATCTCTACCCAAAAATATGCCATTATCACCTAAATTAGGATATTTCTTTCCAGATAATGGGATTATTCAGAATGTAAGGAGGATGTATTAACAAGGACATGAAAGCCTATTGCACTAGACAACAAGAATGTGAATACAGCAGAGCACTCAACAATTAATAGATTGTGCTAGAAACAAGACATGGCCAGAAAAACACTAGGGTGCAAAGAGAAAGCATGCCTGATAATCACTGAGTGTTCCATATGATGCATTTCGAGAATCTCCCCATCGACCATGTGGGTATTGGTCCCAACTGACAGTTCGTGAGATATAGCTTTTAGGACGATTAGCCCTACCATCATCATTAGCCATAAGAGATCAGGTGTCTATAAATTAGCAGTTATTAAGTATAATGCTCAGGGAAAACAACGGAATCATGAATCTGAAAATAACTTTAATAATGATGCTTACCAGAATATCGGGCGAACATCTTCTTTCACCCGGTAAATATTCGCCGGGCGTCTCCAGGGCAAAGACCTTGCAATTTTGGATTCCTCGATCAACCCAAGATTCTGCATATGCAAGTCAACATAAGCCTCCGATGCTCATTTCACCTAGTTACATAAATTTTGGATTGCTAAAGCAAGAAAAATGACAAGTTTATATGACCAACCATCAATATTGCCAATGCAGATTTGTCCATGTTTAGTGTATAAAGATGAAGAGTTTTGATCCCATTAGCCATAATCTTCTTGCACATTTCTGTTCCAAGGTGAATTCCATAGGCCCTGACAGCTTCGTCGTTGTCTTTGATAGGTTCCAAGGCAGCCATAATCTCATGTGGTATCTAGAGTGCAGCATCATATTTTGTGTAAGTCTAAATCACTTTGAATGGCATTAGCAGAAACAATTGAAGCATCACTACCACTTCTATGAATAACAAATGTACTTAAACCAATGCAAAATCAGATAGAAACCAGAATTTGCATATAGGTTTTAAGAAAATATTGGTTTTGTACTAAACCCAAATAATGCTTCCTAACTTGGATAAACTGGACAAGGAAAGATGATAAATTTCCTTTACTATTCCAGGAGCTTGATCAGAATGTGTTATCAAATATTGACATCATTGAATTGGGAGAGATGAAAACAACAAACTACTG
Organism: Verbascum thapsus; assembly: GCA_963669365.1. NCBI lineage: Eukaryota > Viridiplantae > Streptophyta > Magnoliopsida > Lamiales > Scrophulariaceae > Verbascum > Verbascum thapsus. The sequence goes on from OY770106.1 coordinate 2,548,612, forward strand.
ACGCTGCAAAGTTCTAAAAGAGGCTGATCAGCAAATTTTACGGGTCAAATGACAAGCTATCACCTCAGCTCGATATTAGATGAAGAAGGTGACTATCTACTGGATTCACATGACTGATCAAATCAAAAGCCTAGAGAATTAACTATGTGCTAAAATTCCTGAGATGGTAAAAATCTGCCTCTTCAAAAAACCCCAAACTGAATGTAGAGGGTTGATCGAGCCATAATAATGATAGCTATTCATTCGTTATGTGATCTATATCAAAGAACAAAGAACAGCAGTTTTGAACAAAACTCAGCAAGAATCTAACAATGACTTGGGTTTAAATTTATACCCAACTCTTCCAAGCATCTAGTAATGAAGAGATGGTATGGCTTATTATAAAGACCGTGCATTCTTCTCAGCGACTTATCAAATATTTTTTCATCTTTTAAAACATGGTGAACAGTATGCAATCAAGTCCTATTCATATCTAATGATGTTCTTAAATTTTCCATATTTTTTATGCAGATTGTAGTGCCTCTACCCTAGAGAAGTAAAGTCTGTCTCATGCTTTCACCTTTAAAACACAACTACTCAGAAAACATGCAAATCAGGAGGTTCATACGCTACAGAGAATGTCATGAAGTTAACATTGTTGATAACACCTTAGCCATCAAGGAAAAGAAAATAGCAATCACAATAGATCTTTGACTTGACCACAATGTAGCTCACACCTTAGTTTTGCAGAAACCAGTCATGCGGATGAATCCCTTGTAATTATTGATGGGCATAATACCCGGTACAATGGGGCAGGTTATTCCAATTTGACGACAGTCATTGACAAATTTGAGGAAGATGTCAGTATCGTAGAAGAGCTGAGTTACAATGACATCACCTCCCGCATCAACCTGCAAGGAAAGTAGCACCGAATTGGTTGAACTCTAGGGAAAATTATATAATTCTGAGGGATCAAATTCACAGGATGAACTATTTCATGGAAAGAAGATGACCTTTCTCTTGAGATAAGCAAGGTCATTCTGATATGCCTCTGCTGATGCCACTCCATCCTGAATAACATCAGGATGTCCCTCTGTATAAATGATGAGAGGATGCAATGAGAACATATCCCAAAGAGATGGCTAACAAACAAAATATACCCAAGTGCAATGTAATTGAGATAAGAAAGAATCACGTGATATAACCCCACATGTAGGTAAGATCATTACTAAATAATGGAACATGAATACCATTCAACAAAAATAAGCTGCAAGTCAGCTCAGCACAAAGCGGAAAAAATCATCGGTCTTAATGTTGCAAGAACACTCATATAAGCTCTTCTGGTAACAAACAATGAACAACAAAATAATACATATATTAATTTAGGAGAGTAAACAAAAAAGAAAAAGACATTGATTTGTGTCGGGGGCTGGGTGCAATGTAATTGAGAAAAGAAAGAATTTGTGGTACAGCTCACGTATAGAAAAGATCATTACTATATATTGGAACATGAATACCACTAAAGGGAGAGCTTAGCACTAAGAAAAAGGTTACCAATCTCAACATTGCAATAATGAACACCAGAACATATATATATATATAATTATATATATATATATATATATAATTATATATATATATATATAATTATATATATATTGATTTAGGAATGTTGGCTGTAAAGCTACTAAACCTGGATAACCGGCAACAGTAATCCCAAAGTAGTCCCCATATTTCGAGCGGATATGCTCTACCTGCGATTGATTGCGAACATGCGGATAGTTAGGTACATAATCAGCAGCAAATAATACTCTAATAACCGCAGGCAGACATTTCTCAGTCATTTTGGTAAAACTAGCTACAAGTACATGATGTAAGTTTTAATATCAATTGAGGGCCAATTAAAACCATCAATTCAAATACACAAAATATACTATTTGTACACCGATTTGAATTGAATTCAAAACATGCTATATCACCGACAATCGGAATGTATATAATGAATTCATTAATGAATAGGACTTAGCAGCTGAAAAGTTTATGGTAACCACCAGTCATTTCAACACAAGCAATTAGATCAAACAAACTTAACTATGAATAGTATACAATGTAGATACATTAATAAATAGGACTTAGCAGCTGAAAAGTTTATGGTAACCACCAGTCATTTCAACACAAGCAATTAGATCAAACAAATTTAACTATGAATAATATAGAATGTAGATACATTAAAATGTTTTTCTTATAGAATACTCACGAGGTCAAGGGCGCAGGCGAAGCCTCCGTCGACCTGGACGAACTTATCCTGGCCGTGGGGTGGATCGCCGCGGAGAGCCAGCACATTCTGGATGCCATTGGACTTGATGGTGGTGAGGGCATGGTCGATCTTCTCGACGGGCATGTTGGTGCAGGTGAGGTGCATCATGGTCTCCACACACACCATGTTCTGCATCCGATTCGCGATCTCCAGTGTGACATCAGCCGTGGATCCGCCGGCGCCCCACGTGATGTCGCAGAATGTGGGCCCGTGTGCAACCATCCGCTCCATACGCTCGAACAGGTTCTCCACGCCATCCTCTGTCTTCGGTGGGAAAAACTCGAACGAGAATTTCACTTCGTCGCCATCCCCCTGAATCTTCTCGATTACCTTCATCTTGCTACGAATTCAAATCAAATTAATGGCAGGATAATGCTGGGAAGTGGGTGATAATGGAGATCCAGATCTGGATGCAAATTGCAATGTGAATGAATGGATGTTATTTATAGCAGTTAAGTTTGGTGTAATGGTGATGGTGGCCAAGGGACCAGGAATAGGATGTGAAGGTTGGTAAAGACTTTTTTTTTCCTTTTTTCTTTTATTTTGGGGATAAGTAGGTAGGGCTGGTAGGGGTATAAACGGTATAAGTCGAGATAGAATTAACTTGAGTTGAATGAATGTTGTTAAGTTTGTATGAATTACAATTAAAAAATTTTATTTATTAAATATTTAAACTTGTTTGATTTGATTATTTATTGATTTGAGATAAAATAAACTTTAATCAAGTTAAAAATAAGTCATATTTAAGTAATTTAATTTTTAATACATATTTTATTATTTTAAATAATTGAGTCGAGCTTGAGTCTCGTTTTAAAATATACTCAATATATAAAATTGCTCAATTTTTTGGGTTACCCAATATACAAAATTGCTCAAATTAAATTTAATCGAAACCAAACAATTTTTTATAGATGGAATTCAAATAGAATGGATTGAGTTGAATGGTAACAAAATGGCGAGCAATTATCGGGAAATTCTATCCCGGATCTCGGATCCATACCAATGGGGCCGGTCCTTCTACACCATACAATTGTGGTGGGGTGGGTGGTTTTTGTATGGGTGGTGGAGGTAAAATACCACCCACGCCACTACAATTGTGTGGTGGAGAAGGATCGGCCCCATTAGTATGGGTTCGGGATAGAATTTCCCCAGCAACTATCCTAATCTCATAGCAAAATGGGCATTTTGATTAATGTAACCTTAAAACTTCAGAATTGAACAAAAAAAGGGAAAAACTAATTTAACCCATTTGGAAAACTCAATCTGACATCACCGACAAATTTTCTAAAGATTTAACAATCCTTAAAAAAGTAAAAATATGGCAAATGGATCAAAATCAATCCACGTATGAAGGATGAAGAACATGCACAAAAGTATGCTGTGTGTATATTATATATATATATATATATATATATATTATTTCAGAATACTTGAATTTGTGAAAGAATACCAGACCCCCAAATTATGAAGTCACATGAAAAAGAAATATTATGACAATTTATAAAGTGGTACATTCAGAATTTCATTTATAATTTCAATTATTCCTAGTTTTTCATAATTTCAGAATAAAAATTAAAATTATGAATATCCTTAAAATTTTCATTAAAGATATCGTATATTAATATTTCAAAATTTACAATTAATATCTTTATTCATGCCACCAACCCACCAAACCAAATTAGATGAAATGACCAACCACTCTTCTAAATTCTTTTGAAATATAGGAGATATGGGTGGGTCTTGGAAGATGAGAGTGTGCACCTACTTGAACTAGGGTCATTTATATAATTTTCTTTAAACTGCACATTATCTAAATGTATCAAATGTATAATTTTTTTTATGAAAAATTTAGGGTATGCATGGTTCGATTGAACCATCTAATCAAATTGACGTGAGATTATATATGTATTATGTGAATTATATATGGAGATTGATCGTATTTGGATCAAATATGTATTACATAAATTACACGTGGGATGGGTCAGATTTGGATCAAATATGTATCACGTGAATTACACGTGAGAATTGGAGCTAATCCGACCCATGACAAAGTAGTTAGTAGTTTAATGGATCGGGGGCTGCAGTCGGTAACTTCGAGCTGCCTACGTATCTACTTTGATACGATCAAGCCTCTTCTTAAATAGTCTACTCCTCGCTCTTATAGACTCAGAGTGTATTAAATAATTCTAGTTTTAAGAGTGTAAATCAGATCCAAATGATTTAGTCTATGATGCACGGACACGGATAGGGGGATACTGATATAGTATGATACGGATATGAAATACAAAAATTTATAAAATTGCAGAATACGATACGATGAGGATACGATGAATCGATGATATATTATAAAAATTTGAATTATGCTACTATTCTCATTAATGAATTTCATATTCAATTAACTGTAATAATTACTAAATATATAAAACTTTTAAAAATAATAATCATAAATATATGCAACAAAATGATCAAGTAATTCGATCAATTATTCAAAATAAAAGTACTAACTTTTTATTTTATTTTACACGATGTATTTAATATTCAATGTTCATATTTAGCATAAAAATATATAAAACATTATAAAAATATCCCTAAATATTAAATAGTTTATCGATCATAGTTGCAGAAAATATGGATTCTGGTCATAGTTGCAGTGAAAAAATTTGCAACAAATAAATACCGGAATGAGGGTTTCTCGTTTCTAATTTCAATATCATTCCAATTAATCATTGATTTTTTTTTATTAAACTTGCTTTTAATTTATAGTTTTTAAGGAAGGCCACTTTAAAACTAAAAAAATTTGACAAAAAAGTATTAAATAATTAAAAAACACACACAGCCGTATCCAGATCGTACCGGATACTCCTATTTTTCGTATCAGATACTGTATCCTATTTTTTTTTTATTTTTTTATTTTCGGATACTTCAAATATGTATCCCATACATATCCACCCCGTATCCGTATCCGACACGTATTCGATATTGCATGGGCGATTTTTCGGAGTATCCGTGCATCATAGGATTTAGTTGATTAAATGGCATTTATACCATGCACTATTGGGTCATGGGCTCATCTTATAGGGCCATCGGCTCGGATCTCATTGTATGGCCCATTATCATAACATATTAATATTGATTTTATATAAATTTTATTAAATTGCAAGAATACACTTATTCATAAATGGAAGTGCATCACAAACCAACAATTAAAAAATTGGTCCAAATCTAAATCGAACTGAAAATTTTAGTTCATTTTATATTTTTATTTTCTTTCAAAAATTCAGTTATTCGATTAGCTTAGAAAATATATATATATATATATTATTCTATGAGTTTGAGTAGGATATGTAAAGTGTTATTTTTATACCACAAGATTATATGGGTGAGAAAGAAAAAACCCTAATCCATTATGGTTCAATTCTAAGAATCAAGCTCAAGCCCAACCTTCCAACATTTTTGGAGAAATTCTGCAAAGTATTTATGATGACACAGGTGGAATGTTATATTATGTGAAAGACATATACTCGCATTTTGCAAATAATTGATAGAATTATTTTCTTGCACAAGATCATTTATAATTAAGCTATTTTAATTTATGCATATAAATATGCATGAAGTAAATCTATAAATTTGCAATTTATTTTATTTGAGCAATATATACGGATTATAATCTCATTTGACGTTACTTCTTCTTTCTAAGATTCTAATATAAACATCTTAAGAGTACTCAAATGGAACACATAATTTTTACGAGATTAACATAAAGTTACAAAAAATTAGGGCCAATCAAGTTACAAAAATGAGCAAAAGTAAATATATTTTTCCTCATGGTTTTTTGCCGCCTCAAGTATAATATTGGTAGGAAGGTTGTTGGGCCTCATGCATTTCTTTTTAAGTGGGTTGGGCCAAGAAAAACCCACTACATAATTAAAGGTTTGTTGGGCTTAAGTTAATGTCTTTTATGAGCCCAACATTGATGGGTTTGTTAAGGATCCAAGTTATGTTGACCCAACCTAGCCAGCTCATTAACCGATGTTGACTGATGACCTTTGATCCACGTTCACCCCCAAATTTATTTTGGGGATTATGTTTTAATTTATATTTAAGCATGTCTAGTAATCCATGTCAAATTAAATATTGTTATTATTTAATTTATTGCTTAAAATATAATAAAAATTATTACCGTTTTATGGTTGATGATTTATTTAATATTTATACTTATTTTAAATTTTGGAAATGATTTTACCAACTTAAATTTGTATTTATTGTGAATTAATTATATTACATACTGAATAATTATCTTTTTTTTTTTATGTATTCTTTGTGTTTATATTATTTTGTTTGTTTTGAATGTATATATGAAAACATTATACATAAAAAAATAATTTAAATAGTTATTCTACAGGGTCCACCGGGTAGGACTAGAACTCGCCGAAAACCAATCGGGATCGGAACAGATCGGGGTAGTGAACGAGTTTGGGTTTTAAAATCTTGAACAGGATGTGTCACGACTCACGAGTCTTGCATTGCCCGTCTCGAACCTGTTCCATTGTCATCTCTAATTCAAAAGGAGATTTAATTGTTTAATAGAAAATTAGACACACATAATTAAACATGTAACAATTAGTAGGTGTCATATGAGCATGAATAGGTAGAAAGAATAAAAAATTGGAGTCCTAAATTTAAAATAAGTGAAATAATTAGGCACAATAATTATCAAATTAAAATACATAATCAAACAATTATTTGTTGAAAATAATTTACAAATTAAAGTGAAGACATCTTAAATTTTATATCTTTTGTCAATATTTAATATTTATTGTTACGAGATGCTAATGACATTAGTGTGGCCTCGTGAGCGAGATTGGTCATCCAATTTGATATTGATGGGCCTCAATACAATTCGGGCCAAAATTGGAACTATACTTGGGCTATATGATATTCAATTAAAGGAGGCCCATAAAATATGTGTAAAGTTCATGGGCTAGGGTTTAGTTCCTCGGGCCCAAGGCCCAATTAGACAACTACAAATACCCTTTTCAATTAACGGAGGAAGCACGTTATGAGGAGGGGAAAATTACCCTAATCTCTCTGAATATTCGAGCTCTCAATGAAGGGAGATCTTAATTATTTCGAACTACGAAGAGGCTTGATCCTACTGAAGGTTCTTCTACACTGTCGTGAAACAGAATTAAAACTAAGGAGGAGCTTTTAAACATCGATGATGCAGATTCAGACAACATCATTTTGGCGCCGTCTGTAGGAAATTGAGACTGAGACGTGAGTTTTCTACCAATTACGGAGGTATATTTCCCTAATCTTGTTTTTCTTTTGGTTACGAATTGAGGGCTTGCTAGTCAGGAGCTATCAAGGTCAAATTTATTTAATTGATCACTGGTATAAAAATATCGATCAATTCCCAAAAAAAATTTGCTGAATGCTAACTGTAGGCAGATAATTTTTTATTCGGTAACTCAATGATTTTTAAAAAAAAAAAAATTAATTGTGCATTATTTGGAGATATTTTCGTCCTATTTACTGTATGATTTCTCTATTACGGAGATGGTGGAACTTGGAAATGACATTGTTCCAACAAACACAATTTTCCTAGTTGTGGCCTGTGGGGTTTACATGGAGATTCGAATCAAATGTTGCAGCAATTAAATTATTGTTATAAATTATAATCAAGTTATGTATTATTTTTGTTGAAAACGGCAAATGAAATATTTGTTTTGAAGAACAGCAAGGCGAAAGAATATAGCTACAGCCACTTTTAGAGGAATTAGAATACTGAAATTAATTCTAGAGAAAAACTAACAGGCCACTATATATACGGAAACCTTAGTTAACTATTTACATATAAGTCCCTCTAATATTTGATCCTTGTAAGAGAGACCCTTAGAAGCTACTGGAACGTGGATTTACATATCATTCTTTGGGCTCTGTTATAGTGGGCTTTATCAAACATTCAATCTGGACAGCTTGTAGGCCCAATCTTATGAAAAGACAAATGCTATTAGCATGTTAGAAGACGACTGGCTTTATAGGGGGTTTTCGCTAAAATATAGAGTTTGAATGTTAATTTGAATAGCCATATTATTTAATTTTTTTTTTTAGATATACTTCACTAAAATATATGAATCATGATTCATGGTATACGAAATCTTGATAATTAATCAAACATTTACCAAACATTAAGATATACTTTTCAAGTTTGTTTTAATGCCTTGATAGTATTTTTATGAAATATCCATGTGCGAGTTTTCAATGTTCTTTTGTGTACTTGTCTTTTGGGTAAGTAGTATTCATTTGAAATACAAAGATTAGAGCCCACTTGATAGTATGTGGAGAGCAACCCTAAGATTCGGGCCATTAGGCCTACGTAATTCCTCTATTGGGTGAACAAACTAGCTCTATGGTCTAGGAAATTTTAATGGGAAAAAACAAAAAAAAAAGTTATATGGTGATGGACGGACTTCAGGTCCACAAGCCTGTTATGAAGCCACTAGCATCCGTATATCATAGAATTACACACAGATAATTCATATGCTGGAACGAAGGCAGAATTCCAATCCATCATGCCAGAACACAATCAAAATTCAGAAAGTAAAATATCGCAATGTTTCAAGTTTTTGTCGTTATCAGAGATATTTCTAATCTCTAAACACCTGTTAGTATTCAATTTTTTTTTATTTCCAAATATGTATCGGGTTGGCCTGGTGCCAAGCGCTTAATAATGTGCCCCTTTCGAGCACACTTTTAGTTTTAGCGACTATCTTGTTCCTCTTAACATTAACTTGTATGTCTCAAAGAAAATTATTCCGCTTAAGCATCACCTGATATCTAAACCCAAGGTCGAGAATTTGCTACCCCCGGCCTATCATAGATGGGGGACGAGGCTCCCAAGTGCGAGAGCTCCCCCCAGCTAAACTTAGGCTCTAGGTCGAGGTTACCCCGAATAACCCCCCTAAGAGCACCTATGAGGCTCGAGGCTCCTAAATTTGGGAGCTCCCCCCAATCATACTTGGACTCTAGGCCGAGGTTACCCCGAGTAACCCCCCTAAGAGTACCTATGAGGCTTGAAGCTCCTAAATGTGAGAGCTCCCCCCAATAATACTTGGACTCGAGGTCGAGGTTAGCACGCGCAACCCCCCTATGAGCATTTATGTGGTCTAAAGCTCCCAAGTGTGAGAGCTCCCCCAATAGAACTTAGGGTCGAGGTCGAGGTTACCGTGAGTAACCCTCCTATGAGCATATATGAGGTCTGAGGCTCCTAAGTGTGAGGGACCCCCTCAACGAAACCTAGACTCGAGGTCACCAAGCATAAACCTTAAAAACGCGCTAAGTGTCGAACCCATCGTGCCTCAACACCAACGTTCAAACCCAATGTCTTCGACAGGGGGGCATACGAGGAAGACACAACGTTGATCCCAACACCCTCGACAGGGGGGCATACAAGGAAGACACAATGAAAGGTAAGATAAGTGAGGAAGACACAACGTTGATCCCAACACCCTCGACAGGGGGGCATACGAGGAAGACACAACGTTGATCCCAACACCCTCGACAGGGGGCATACGAGGAAGACACAATGAAAGGTAAGATAAGTCGCACTTATAAAAAAAAAAAATAATTTGAACTCAGCTGATAGAGTTATTTGACGTGTTGAAATTATCCGGAACGAGATAAGGATTATGCAAACTCCATCGATCTCCATCAGAATATCGAGTGGTCTTATTTTACTCGATTTCGTATGTGATATTAAGCGCTCTTATCCACTTCAATTTCTGAGATCCAGAGTCCAAGAATAATGTTGTTCTCGAAAGAATCATAAAAGGGGATTTTAGCTGCAGAAGTCGATTGAAGAAGAAGATTTGAAGAATTATCCTATCATTCCTATGCTAGCGGATCACTACACTAAAATTTATTGGGCCTCTAATTAAATCATTTAATTATTGGACCGCTAATTAAATCATTTAATTATTGGACCGCTAATTAAATGTTAGTGGGAAGTGGGAACTGTTTTATTTCAAACATTAACATAAAGATAACGCTCCCCGCGACCTTGAGTCCGGCAGAGGCATTAATATTGAAAAATGCTCCCCGAGACCTTGAGTCTGGCAGAGGCATTAATATCGAATAATGTCCCCCGAGACCTTGAGTCCGGCGGAGGCATTAATGTTAAATGATGATCCTCGAGACCTTGAGTCCGACAATGGTATGGGCCTTAATACAGCCCGAGTGAGCCTTGTTGTTTGGGCCCATTAGAATTTAGCTCTTTAAAGCTCGAATCCATTAGGTTTTAGAGCGATAACTCCCGATCTCCGAATCCTATGGAAGGCTCTCGGGAGTTAGGGGGGCATATGATGGGCCTCAATACAATCCGGGCCAAAATTGGAACTATACTTGGGCTATATGATATTCAATTAAAGGAGGCCCATAAAATATGTGTAAAGTTCATGGGCTAGGGTTTAGTTCCTCGGGCCCAAGGCCCAATTAGACAACTACAAATACCCTTTTCAATTAACGGAGGAAGCACGTTCTGAGGAGGGGAAAATTACCCTAATCTCTCTGAATATTCGAGCTCTCAATGATGGGAGATCTTAATTATTTCGAACTACGAAGAGGCTTGATCCTACTGAAGTAGGTACGTAGGCAGCTCGAATTACTCGAGTGCAGCCCATAATCTATAATCAAATCGACGTTCTTCTACACTGTCGTGAAACAGAATTAAAACTAAGGAGGAGCTTTTAAACATCGATGATGCAGATTCAGACAACATCAGATATATATCACATATTTAACGTATTGATAATGAAAATCACTTAATCATCCAAATAGGTGGTAAATATCAAACTCAGTATAGCATAGAATTATCTGTAGCCTCATTATCCTGCACTTAGAAATTACATACTTGACTCTTTGTAACATGCTTTTCGGCAAGTACACATCTCACTTATGGCCAAATCATGACTGCTAAATATATGGTGTATGCCATATTAATAATATTAAAGTCAGTGAGGTATAATATTTTTCGTGGCATATACTTAGAATAACTAGGAAATGACACGTGCGCTGCACGTGAATAAAATGCGTTAAAAAAAATTATACACACATATATTTTTGATTTGACTTTAAAAAAAAAAAACAATAACTTTAACTTATGCAATATAATTTAAATATTTGGCCAGAAAGACTGAATTGGTATTTGAGTAACTAAGTTAATTAGAAATTGATACTCAGATAATAATTCTGCAACTAAAGAAACTTCATTTATACATTATTATTTAATTTTGCATTATGTCCTTATTCTCTTTGTTATCTCTCAAAAATTTGGTAAATGTGTCTTTAGTTTTGCTTTTCAGTTAGATTCATATTTTTTTCCCCCTAAAATCACTATATTATATTATCAAATCATGAATGCGTTTATGTTGAACCTCATTCCATCTGCGCAAGTCACAATCGGTTGACTTAATAGAGGATGTTTGCTTCCGTGCTATCGGACGTATTTTCATATTTTATAATATTAATATTTTATTTATAAAATATAGAAGAAGAAAATTTTAGGTACATTTCATGTAAAAGCTAATACATACTTAATAGAGAAAATGATAAGCTAGAACATAATGAGTAAAAAGATAAAAATTTATCTTTTCGTAACTTAATAGTTGTTATTATCGTATTTTATTTTCGATTGCTAGTTTCATTACTCAAAATGAAGCGCTAGTGAATAAAATGCGGTAAAAGAAATTATACACACATGTATTTTTAATTTGACTTTTAAAAAAAACAAATAATTTTAACTTATGCAATATAATTTAAATATTTGGCGAGAAAGACAGAATGGGGATTTGCGCAACTAAGTTAATTAGAAATTGATACTCAGATAATAACTGTGCAACTAAAGAAACTTTATGTAAATTCATTCTTCATTTATACATTATTATTTAATTTTGCATTATGTGCTTATTCTCTTCGTTATCTCTCAAAAAATTGGTAAATGTGTCTTTTAGTTTTACTTTTTATGTTAGATTGATATTTTTTTTTCTTCTAAAATCACTATATCATATTATCAAATCATAAATGCGTTTATTTTGAACCTTATTCCATCTGCGCAAGTCACAATCGGTTGACTTAAAAGAGGATGTTGTCTTTCGTGCTATTGGACGTATTTTCATATTTTATAATATTAATATTTTATTTATAAAATATAGAAGAAGAAAATTTTAGGTACATTTCATGTAAAGGCTAATACATACCTAATAGAGAAAATGATAAGCTAGAACATAATGAGTGAAAAGATAAAAAAAATTATCTTTTCGTAACTTAATTGTTGTTATTATCATATTTGTTACTCAAAATGAAGCGCTAGTTGTATTTGATATAAATATATTTGGTAAAACTTTAACTATGTATCTTATGTTTTAAACATGACGTTGGTTTTTTTAATCATAGTTCAAAAAAATTCAGCTAAACGCACATTTTCAAGTCAACAAATATTATTTTAAGAGTACTGTTATATACCATTTGGTACCAGTGTACCACTGATTATAGTTAACATTTTTCACTTCTTTAAAATATGAAGAAAAAAAATTGCATTCAATTCATGCATTTAACTTGAACTCTATAACTTATACTTATATAATAAAAGATACCCTACCATATCAAGTGCTAGTGAAAAATCGGTTAAAAATAAATGGTGGAATAAACTATTTTTCTTTTTTGAATTCATATTTAGTTTTCCTTGTACACTATTAGTGAATCAACCCGTTCATCACTTCACACCATCTCATCTGATCATAAGTAGATGTTCATTCTATCTCTTTCATATCTAATTATTTAGTTAATCATAGTCATTATTAAATAAATAACTCAATTGTTTTGCACGTGATATCAACAAATCATATCGATTAATATATTTTTGTAGAGCAATATTTTTACAGGCTATAATGCACAATTTGAGAGAACACTTAAAAAAAATAAAAAAAAAATCATCAATAAATGTAACCTTAAAAATTTAGAAGTTATAATGAAGCTATCATTAGTTGAATATGCATTTAAAACATTCGAAGGTGTAAGGATATATTACAATATTTTTATTAGTTTTGTTTACGTTCTTATTTATTATGTTTTCTTATATTTATATAATCATAATTTAATTAGGTTTCCTTGTTTTTATCTCTTCTTAAGTCAGTTAAGTTTAGCTTAATACTCATTTCATGTAATTCTATATATACATTTTATCATCAATAATATTATTTATGTGAGATTTATGTTATTCGACATGGTTTTTTTATGGGGTTTTCATCATCAATAATGTTTTGCTTCCACCCTCTTCAAGTTGTTGATCCTGTTCAGTGTACCTTATTTAGTTTAGTTTCATTTAATTCTATATAAGAAAAATAAGTATTTAAAAAGATTGCAAATGGACTTCTAGGGTATCCAAATTAATTAGTTTGTGCTTTAGATCACCTCTATGACGTGATCATTTTTTTCACCTCCACCTTAGGGAGGTTTGATGTCCGACTTTAGGTCGGTCACTAAAACGGCATCTATCGAAGCGCCATGTGAGGCTCACTGTAGTCTTGGTCTTTCTACATGCCAGTGCGTGAAGCCATTTTCAGTAGTTGGCATCGCCATGCTCTGATCTAGGTCTTACCAGGTCTAATTTGCGAAAGACTAATCTGTACGAATTTGAGTTCATTTTGTTTAGACTATTATTTTTCGTTTTTGCACTTTTTTAGCAGAGTGCTGCTAAATTTCGACTGATATTTAACGTTTGTATGCTTTCTATTTGGGTTTTTTCGTATGGTATCATGGGTAACCAATCTAAAGTGGGATCATATGACTAAGCAAATTATTGGTAAAGAAACATGTATCACGAGGTCCCTATATTCTGGATACTATATATAGAGCAAGTGTCTAGATCTACTACTTGCTCAGTTGTCATTACTCCTTTTGAGACCCAATATTGGTTTTGACACCCATCTCTACAGATTTGTTTCCAGTCTCACTGTTGAAGATTTTCACGCTTCGACTGTGGGGGAGTGATAGAATATATTAAGATATTTGCATTGGTTTTGTGTAAGAGCTTTATATATTCCTAGTTTAATTAGGTTTTCTCGTCTTTAGTTAGATTTACCTTAATAGTCAAGTTTTGTAATCCTATATACACATTCCATCATCAATAATATTATTACGGGGTTTTATGTTATTCGACAGAAGGTAACGAAATTATAATATATGAACCTACTCTAATTCTTGAACATGATACTTAATGAACTAAGTTATTAAATATTCAAAATTTTGAACAATTATAATAATTTTAACTTTATATAAATCATCATGTTTGCCTTTGATGATCCATAATATTGTTTCATAACTTGTTTTTCCTTTAAGTTTTCTTCTTAAACATTCAATTATCTATTTTCATCATTGAGTGTAAATGTTGATGTTTTATTTTCATTTTCTTTATCAAAATGTTGAATTAAGATTGATATTATTTTATCTCTCATTTAGATTTATACGATTTTCAGAACTCTTACTGTTTATATTTATATAAGTATCTTGAATAATTATAAGATCATTAAATTGTCATTTTGAGTTTGAAAAATTATGCATACCGCTAAAATTGAGATGATTATATTGATATGAATGTGACATTCATCATATATGATTAATGAATCTGAATTATGTTATTAAATATATGTTCACATTAGACTTAGGCTCCGTTTGTTTGACAGAGAATGAAATCTAAAATGGGAATAAGATTTTTGGTAATTTGATTACTAGAAATTTGATTCCATTAATAGTGTTTGGTTTCTACAAAAAAATTGGGTAAGGATATATATTTTTTCCTTTTTTATATTTTGTTCAAATACATATAACAAAGAATGGAATCTAAATTAAAGACTTTGACATAAATACCCTTATTTTAAATCATATTTGTATAATCTAATTATAAATTTTATGACAAAGTAGAATATTTGATATTATATATATACATAAGTGTATATACATATATATATATATTTAATTTGGTTAAATAATAAAGAATAAATAAGATATCAATTTGGTTCAATTGCATTATCCTCTTTTAGAAAAATGATAATTAAATTGAACATGCTTATTTTTTATTTACATATTGTTCGACTTTTAAAAAAATTACATGTATGCATTTTTCATATACCAATGCATTGATAATTATTTTAAGTCCGAAACATAATAATTATTTTCATATACCAATGCATTAATCATATGTGACCAACAACCATTTCAAAAGTATTATCGGAAAAACAACATAGCAATTTTTCAATTTCATTCAATAAATAAATATCAAATAAAATGAAATTACGATCTATTTTGACAATGAAAATATTCTAAATAAATTAAAAATACGAAACTATTTCTTCATAAATAATAAGTTAAATGAAATGAAAAAATAAATAACTATTTTGTTGATTTTGTATTATATTTGATATAAGGGTAGTAATGACATTAAAGTAGTGCATTTATGATTACCTTGATATGGTAATCACATTACCTCCATAAAACAAGGTAATGTAATTCCCTTATTTGAGATGATAATTCTCATATTTTGGGAATTAGATTGCATTCCATAATATCAAATAAAAAATACCAAACAAGGTTATTTGATTTTTGGGAATCATATTCCCCATTTTGATTACATTTCCTTGACAAACAAACGTAGCCTTATAGAAAAGAACAACATTTCTTAATAAGTACATATATTAAGAAATAAAGATTTTATATATTAACTTATATATTCAATAAATTTAAAATTTTCAATTTACTAAATAGTATTTTTTGAAGAATACTAAGGTAACTAATTAAGCACCCCATTTGACTTTGTTTATATTAATTAACTACTCCTCAATCATGATTGGAGTCTTATAGGTCAAAGATAATCTTTTTTAAAATGTTACCAAAATAAGTTTATAGTGCATCAAATTAAATTAATAAATATATATGAGATAATAATATTTTATTATAAGTTAAAAATTCATTTGTACATGTAAATCGAATTGATAAATTGAAAATGATTAATTCACTAATATTTGACTTATACAATTGTCGTTGGATCAATTACAATTAACAGTAACAAAAAATAGAAAATTTCTCACTTAAATTCTTTATGAAAAAAATAATAATATAAGCAATGCTAAAATTATATAGTTTCGAGTCTCCCTATATTTAAATTAATTAACATTCACATTTAGCTTCGATAGAGTTTTGATGTACAAGTTTTAACAATTTTCATTTACCACTTAGTATAAAATTCATAATGATTATACTAAAATTGATTGGTTACTAAGTATCGATAGCACATAGGTGATAGATAATGCAATTTAATTAGATTTATCAAAAAATCTCTTAATTAGCTTTATCTTTTTTTCAACTACAATGTACTGATAATATAAGCATTATCATTATTAATTCACAAAATCTAAATCCAACAAAAGTCTAAATAAATTATAGAAGTTTCTCATTTATGATTATAGTTTCTAATATCAAACATTTCCGACATTACATAGTTTTCAAATTAAAATATTATATATCTAAGTGAATATTTTGAAAGAAAACCAAAAAGAAATAATTAAATTATGCATCATTGCATCTATAAAAATAGTTAATGAATATGATTAAGCGTTGTTATGCAAGTCTAAAGCCATGGGTACTAATTAGCATTTTAACAAAGTATGTGCTTGTATCCTTACGGGTGATCATAATTAACAACTATATACAATTCGTCTGCATGTTCGAATTTGGTATGTATGATAATTATTTAACACAATATAGAGTTTTTATATTGTCATATATATATATCTTATTATTGTTAATATATATACTTTATTTTTTAACTTTACTGTCACTAAAAAGTGACTTATATAGAGACAAATTAGGCATATCAAATTGTTACAACTTACACGGATTATTGACAACTGTTTGGACTTTTATAAGAAATCGTTGCTTCACTTGATGTGTCATTTGGCTAGGGTGCTTGCATTGACGTTGGTTTCCTTGTAATAGAAAGCCACTTCCACGTGATCAAAATGTAGTGAAGATCCGAAGGCAATGCTGAAGTGGAAAAGCTTCATGGAGGTTGCTTGGATCTCCCTAAAAAACATTGAATTAACATAACAATGATCACAGTATAACTTCATCTAAGAACTGCATGCACCAGAGGACGGCCGGTTTTGGGGTGGGGAAATTGGATGGGCAAGTGTGGTTAGAGGAAATTATTATATAACCTGGCTCATTATAATATACATTCAACAATTCATATTTTGTAAGTTCACATTAATATACTTTGAACAATTCATTTTCTTGTAAATTCATATTAACATACATTGACCAAATTAAAGTTCATGCATATTCATTTACTACGACTATTAATAATAATAATAATTATTATTATTTGAATTTATGAATAATATTAATTTAGAGGACATTGAACAAATTGAAGTTCATGCATATTCATTTACTACTACTACTACTATTAATAATAATATTTATTATTTGAATTTATGAATAATATTAAGTTAGAGGGTTATTTTAGTCATAACAAAAATGTTAAGAAATGTAAATCATTTATATGGATTCACACTTTTAGAATAGTTATAGATAGATTATAGATTATAGATAAAAGAAGAATATATAATATTTCAAATTCATTGTATAAAGCAGCTACTACAAATCACTGCTGGCAAAAACAATTTAAATTATTAAGCAGTAAATGTCTAAACTTAAGTTGACATGCATGAATCCAAAACAGGATCTCATCATGCATGTCCATTTCTTATGGAGGGTTATTCTTATTTCTTTAACTATATTCTTGTTGGTTAATAATGCATGCAAATATTCATTTATAGTGTCAGATCTAGATTAGGGCAATTCTACGATACACTAGCCTCATTAAATCTGGTCAATTTATAACTGATAGAGGAGAACCTCGTAAAGCACAGGGTTGTACGTATACGACCCTGGACCTGGTTATTTTATGATATTTGCACGAAAACTCTTAATTAGAAGATACTTATTTGCAAAACACTACTAAACACGCGTGTTATTTGTGAACCGGGTCAATTACATTCTTAACCCGGATAATCTGGTACACTTATCAAAGGACACGTGTACGACAACTCACATGTTACTAACCCATCCGTACGTTCATCATGGCTAATCCTATAAATAGTCCTCATTAATGACATGAAAATTACTTTTGACCAACTGAACAGTATATCCGTATTAATTAGTTATATCTGACAGTACGTTCCCATCTCTATTACCGTGTTAAGAACCTCATTAATGCCCATACTTAATACATTGAACTACGTATAGACTTAATCATAATAGAAAGGTACATAGGTAGCTCAATGAACCTGAGTACAGTCTATATACTTTATACGACCCAATCTGGTCTGATACGAGCCTCGGCTTGATTTGGCCAGTACATATTTTACGAGCTAAATCAGTAACTTATTGAATTTAAATGATGTTTTGTAGAACACTTTCTCATTCAATAATTTATAATCAGTTGATTTTATTAAAATTGATAGATTTTTTTTCCCACTAGAGTAGTAGACGGCGGAAATAGAGTTCTTTTTACCTCCATAAAATTGGAAAAGCAGAGAAAAAGGATATCACATAACACTTACCAGGTTACATATATATGAAAAAAAATGAAATTGGATGTATATTTAAACAAGTAGAATATATTATATTTGTAATATGCAGCAGGTATACATACAAGAAGAAAATGGCAAAGCTGGATTTAGGAATACAAAAATAAAATTTAATATTATTGTCAAGCAGATGTGCCGAAGACGTGCGTTAAATATGGCGGAACTAACGATTTTCTCACATTAGAAAGCTTTTTTTAATTGCAGAGATAGCTATGTGCATGATGAATATCACAACTCTTATTATTTTAAAAATCAGATTATTATTATTATTATTATTATCATTAATAGTAATAATTTTATAAAAATTGGCTTATTTTTCTATTTTCTATGGAGAGTTTAAGCGTTGATTCGAGCCTGTTTGATGCAATAAGCATTGCAATTTACTATATCGTACTTTGCAATTTGTGCATGAAATGTTTTATGAGTATGATTAATTTAAAATATAAATTATAAACGCTTATCGCATTAATGTGATATGTAATTTAAGATACAATATTATTTTTAATAAAAATCTCACATGCTTTAATAAACCGTTCCCGTGATACAAATGGAATAACATAGTATGGGCTATTATGAGATCCCTCAAGAGTCAAGACAAGTGAAATATATACAAAGTGATATTTTTGTTAATCACAAAGATTATTAAGAAGTTTAAATTATACAAATAAAAAAAAATGTAGAGTTGAATTTATCGGAAATTAATTTGGATTCTTTTTCTTGTATAGTACTAAGATATAAGAAGAGATAATTAAAAAAAAAAAAAAAATTAGGAGACCGTCTAAGTAGATTAGATCAAAGGGACTAATTAATTAACTCTTGACATCTCCGAAGTGCTATAGTCGTCGTTAATTATAAATTGAAAAGTCAATGAGTCTGATAAGATCAAATTGCCCAAGATTTGGACTCTGTCAATTAATTAATTATGAAAATAAATATTCTATTTTATGTACAAATTTAATTCTGATCGCAACAATATTCCCAGCTAATTAATGGTAACCTATTACAATTGATGTTCCAATCTCGAATTTTATTCATGAATTCACTTCAAAGGAATGAAATTCTCAACCAAATGTATATTTTAAAAATAATTTATACGCTTTGGTATGTATTTGACCGATTGAGATCTCCTATTACAAAATGGTGTTTCATCTCCAATTGCAAGCGACGGATGAATGACACGTGTAAAATTAATATACTCCTATAATCAAGAATAAAATCCTATTAAACTCTATATAGAAAGAGCAATATTTGCTGAAATTAATATTGGATTAAGGGAAGTCAAAATATCACAAGGAAAAATGAAAAATGGAAATTAAAAATTCTTGAAATTAAAAAATTAAAAATGGAAAGTCATGCCATACATACTTCCTAAAACATATTTATTTGGAAATGATCACTGGAGCAATGGGAATAAATAAGACAACGATTTTTTTTTTTTATCATATTAAAACAATGTCAATTAATTTGAAATATATAAATTAATTTCATTTTAAAAAAAATAAAGATAAACCGCCGAAAACATTGTATAAATACAGAATGATAAAATCACGAAAAATGAAAAATGAGAGAAATAATAAGAAAACATGAGTATGAACAAGAAGGTTTGTAATTAGTCAATAGGTCAATTTTGAGTACTTTTCTTTTGGAGAATTTATACTAGGTTCACAATCATGCCAGTATTTTTACATATTTCCAAAAACATATTTAATGGGAAATGAGTGTAGACCTAGTATAAATTATCCAAAAGAAAAGTATTCTCCAAAAATATAAAATTGGAATGAGTGGTCAAATTATCAAAATATATATTTTTTTAAATAAAACAAGTTGGTGATAGAGACTATGTCTTACACAATTTATCTTTGTTTTAATTGATTTTTATCTCTTAGAAGT